>JAQGDQ010000105.1:0-619396 GCA_030141605.1 Tubiluchus corallicola
CAATGTTTAAAATTACAGGTGTAGTTTATCTCCTGGTGAAAGATGGAAAAGTAGAGAAAAGATTACATATTTGCTAATATATTATTAACACATAAAAATTATTATTAACGCTTCTATCGTTTATCACATTGTCTGCTTGACATCACGCTAGTTACTGATTTTATAAAAATTTTCCATTTGAAATTGACGCGAGAACTTAAAAAACAGTATCCCGAGAGCATTAATGAGAGCAATCCCTAAAATGATTCTCTGAACATTAACCCACAAGGCTTTCACATGCACTAGCTGAGCAATTTAAATCAAGACTAAAATACGAAAAACAGAACAGCTAAATAACATTTATGTTATAATTATTATAGAGCAAAGCAATGAAAATGTCAATCTATTCGCTCTTCGCTAGAAACTAGACAAAGTTTCTTTTATCCTGTCATGCAAAATGCCTGGTATCCGCACATTTTATATTTTTTAGAATTCATTTATTTTTTTTTAGTTTCCATTAATTAGCAACATTTTTCTACGCCTGCTTAACAATGGCTGTTTTGCCCAATAACTCATTTCAATGCCCTTTGTTGTTTAACTTCGCATGCACTGTTTTATCAAAGGGACATTAAAGTTAAGGATTTCAAAGTCGGTACCACTGTTATCGCTGAAGTAAGTCAGCTTGCATCGGAGGTCTTTGTAAATGTAAAGCAAATCCCACTCTATTATAAGAACTGAAATGATGTTTCCTTACCTTTAGAGCACATTTCGCTTCGTTATAGTTCCTTCTCATACTTATACTTTCATCTATCATAAGTATCGCATCAACTTTTTTGGTACCGGGAAACTCTGCATAGGAGCTTCTAACGAAGTTTCTTATTTTTTGTGCATCAATTTTTGTATCTATTTGCAAAAAGATAACTATTATTTATAGGGGGAAAATAATAAGTAACCGTGACCTAGAACAAATTGCAATAGAATTTTTGTCTTCAGATTCTGTTAGAATGTGGTCTCAAGTACCTACAACAAAAAATTGACCAAAATATTTTTGATACTTTTGAGATATATGCATAAATCCAAGATGGCACATGCTAACGCCAAAACTCAGTTATATCTGCTAAATAGGTGAAAAATTGTATTGTTGACTGATACGAAACTGCACCCAAGAACTCCAAAAATTTCGTCGTTTTCATCTACGATGTCATCATAATATCGCAATACTATTATGAGGCAGTTAAGAACAACACTATTTCAATGTTGTTAAAAATGGGTCACTGGAATTGTTCTTCTTTCATTATCACTGCTTGTAATAGCATTTAAAATCAGTTAAACATTGTTCTAGCATGTCGTTGATGTCCATTTACATCATTTCCTTGGTATGTATATGGTGCCTATAGGTGTCAAAAGTCGATTGCTTAGTAGAAAATTATGTGGCAACAACTGTTAGGAAAATGCACCATGTAAAACCAAAAATGTTGTCATTTTCCAACTATAACGTCACAACGCCATTGTCAAGTCATTAGGCCATCACTGTTACTTATTTTTACATTAATTTTGAATGCTTGCCCCTTAAGTGGAAGTGGCGACGAGCGCATGGAAAGAAGGTCTGCCATTAGCTAGGTTCGTTATTTCGGCAATATGTTACACCAATGCCAATTGTTTGACCCAAGTGAGACGTGGGCAGGGGTGGGGGTGAAACCAATTGATTGGTGCAGGGCAGAAGTCAGTGGAAAGGACTTGACTGGTTGGAACAGTCTCGTCCAGGCATGCCACATATGATGGAGGAGACTAAGACAGCGTCACTTCAAAAATGTGATCACTGGTATTGTTTTACTCGCTCTCGTGTATAGTTATTTGTTGGTGGCAAAGTGAAACTAGCGGATGCAAATCTTTCCAATGAAGCCGCTGTCCCATAGGTTGCATCCGGTAGTTTCACTTTGACACCAATGAATAATTATATGTGAAACAAGTAAGTGACTTCCAGTGACCAGCATTATCAAGTGATGCTGTCTTAATAGAATTTTTTCACTTAGGCTTGATGATTTACGAGATATAACTGATTTTTGGCCCTACCAGGCGCCATGTTGGATTTATGCATATATCACAAAAGTATCGAAACCGATTTTGGCCGATTTTTTATTGTGGGTACTTGTGACCATGTTCTGACAGAATCTGAATAGAAAAATTCTATTGCAATTTGTTCTAGGTATCCATTTACTAGAAGCTCTATATTCGCCTATAATAACACTTTTCATATACATTCCTTATATTCTCGTGATGATTTAATAATCACCATTTTCTACTTGAAGAAAGTTCAAGAACGCACTGACTTGTTACTTGGGTGAGCGGCTTGCCAACTCTATTTTTAAAACTGCATGTGCACATGCAAAATGATTAAATTTTGCAAGAAACTTCAAAGCTAGAATAGGGATGAGGTAACCACTGTTAACTGAGCAAGCTTCATCTGCTAGGGACTTCTAATCTTCGCGTGAAAAACATAATAATCGAGCCTGTCTAATTGCGAGTCTAATTATTTTTATAGACATATTGGTTAATTAAATAAAATAAAACATATCGTACTACACAGATATTTCCATATTTGAGAAAGGAAGTTTTAAGGAAAATTTAATTTGTAGCCACCAATTTAAATTTTGACAGTGTCACTAATTGTGTGAGATATTAACCAGAAGGATTTAACAAATTACTACTAGCACTTTGCAGCGCATTTTCATCTTGGAGTGTCGTTAGCCGTTTACTTTTACAGATCATCCAGTTTGGGGCAAAAATTACAGAAATGTAACATATTAAGGAATAAAAGATTACTATAGCGAAGATAAATGTAGAAGCATCTAACGATAATATAACTACAAGCTTCAATCCAAACTGCATTTTCTGTTACTTATTTTCATTCAAGTGCTGCTCCTAAAATTGATTTTTCATTTACTCAGTGACTTTTTTTACTGTGCAAAGTGTTTCAGCACTTTTACCGCTCCCTTAGTTATTTTTTGTGCAATGTATGCGATAAAACCAGTTCAAGGCTTGTTCAAAAAGTTCAATGAATTATTGAATTTCGTCTTACTGTTTGATCTGAGCACGTTGATTCTTCGTGATCGTCTTGATTCGCAGATTGCTAGAAAGAAGTAAACTAGATACCACGGCCTCATGCCTGTCTTTTGTCCAGTATACTGCTCTTTCACTCCACTGGAAGTCTGAAAACTATTGCTTGAACACTTTTCGTTTCTTGGCTGCTTGAAAAACATTTTTTTGTGATATATAAGAGACTTGAAGCTCATCAACTTTGTCGGACAATATTTATAACAGAAATTGAAAAATGGCACTCATGCCACAATTAATGCATTCTGGTTGACAAATTTTGAATATAGAGGCAATGGAAAAGTATAAAGAATCTCAGGCAAAAAAGTGAAGGTACAAAGTTTCTAATATATATATTTCCATCTATATATATTTCTCACCATCTGATGAAACGCTCGTGTTAGTCAGTCCAATCTATCAGTGGGTGGAGTACATGTAGGCGAGCGATCCCCATATGGAGGTTGATCACACTGATCAGCTAGCCTAAGGACCAGTGAGTTTTGAAAATCATGACCCAAAATTACCATCAAAGAGTAATCCAAAAAGCCACAAGAGGTCATCTGATAAATGGAGATCAAATGACCAAACAAAGTTAGTATAAGAACTTATTTAACAGGTACCGATTGCAGGCCAAAAAAGTCGTTGACTAAATCTAAGATGAGGAACATTTCTACTTACTTTAGCGCAGTAGCGAACATTGAAATTTTTGTTTAAAGTTTCTAGAATACTTAATTTTAACTTTAGCGTCTACGCTTTTGTTGACTAATTGTCTGATTAATTATCCACTCAACCGAAAGCTGTCAGTAATTAGATCAGTAATTGGAGACAAATTAGAGATATGTAAGAATTGAGGTTGTTTGACTTTTAAAATTTAATCTTAAGTTTTGATATTTGGAAGAGGGACAAGCAAACCGAGAACCTTTTTAGTTAGGGTATTTCACATTCATTTTTGTTTGACTATACAAAGTGCTTTTTTAACTAATTCAATAAGCCAAGTTAACTGTGTTCTGAACAGAGAATCAACAGAAGAAAACCAGGAAGTGGTACGTTGCTAATTAATAGAAGTTGTCGTCTTACCTCTTAATAAAAAAATTAAGAAACCAGGAATGTCTTCGTCTTATTCATAGAGCTCTACGTTCGCATTTAAACTGAATTACGTATCATAAATTTCTTGTTTATATACTTCGGTCTAGATCATTGTGTATTACTATTATTATTATTATCATCATTATGCTGGTTACCTGTTCATAATGCAATTAATTATCTACTAAAGGCCTAATATTACTACCGTTATTGTTTATGAAGTAATAAATATGAACCCTCTTTGAAGACAAATAAAGAGAGATTACGAGATGATGGTTGTAATAAACGTTATTATCTATTATTCAGCAGGTGTCAAAAGCAAATTTATAATGTCTAGTCAATCCGACGTACTTAAACGTATATGTGAAGAACCAGCTGCTAGTTAATTACTTTCCTCATTTTCATTTCATCTCATACTTTGCAAGTTTAAATAGCCTGTTTAGTGCTATTTTAACCTGTCCTGTAACACGATAACAACCGGCGTTTCCCTGTGCACTTGTATACTACGCAAATTTTTTGCCTCGTTTGCATATTGTTTTGCCAGCTCCTGTTTCTTTGCCTCCTTTCGTTCATTTCCTTTCCTTTCCTTTCTTTTCTCCCATTTCTTTCCGCCTTTCTGTCTTTTGTTTCATGATGGTGAAAACATGCGAGAAGTGCTATATAGCCCAGCCAGAATGATCAAAGAAATTTTCAAACAGTAAAAGCATCCGATTTTATAGAAAACTGAGCCATGTCAGTAATGTGATTCTTTCAAATACTCGCAAGATATCTGTCATCTATCACGGTAAATGCGAGATGATGACTCAGTTGCCAAAAGGAGTAATGAGAAAATTTTGCAACTGGTGAGTTGTATGCGTGCGAGTTGTGTGAATGATGGGGGGGGGGGTGTACTGACGAAGTAAAGCCAGTGTGAATCTGACGTGGGTACTGGCTAGACAGATATGTTTATATTATCTACCAAGTAGCACCTCATGTATTTTCCAGCTCGTATAATGGAAATTGGTAAGTTCACGTTGGCCGGTGTCATATGTGAGAATAAAAACATCATGGAATTATAGTTCTAAGTTTTTCTTCTTCTGAGATGCCAAAATGCTAGTTGCGCTAACAATTTGGGAAATGCATATAAGATCTTCCTCTGAGATTCCGTCAACAAATATTGACAAGTTGTTGGATATAGAATTTAGAATAATGATTACTTCCACTATTGACAATCACAAAAGTAACTAAATTATTCGGCTCTCGTCCTTTAAAGTTTAATTAATGTAGAATTCATTTTGCTTTTTATGTAAAAAACTGGCTGAGAAATAACTTTCACTAATATACAGCCACATTAATTAATCGTTTGTTATAGTTCATACATATCAAACTAAATTACATAATATGCAACAGCAATTCAGACTTAAAACGGCTAAGTACTGGCTCTCTTCGTGATTACTTAACACTAGTTACAAAGTTGGATTCATTATCATGTTCTACAGACGCAACGTAGACACAGATTTCTGAGTTGACATATCAATTAGCTGTCTGATTTAATTATTTCTGATTCATTTTATTTATTATTCCGCGGCGGCAGCTGTACCTTGGCTGAAATATGTGTAAAATTTAAAATGTGTGGACATTTATTCATTTTATTTATTATTTCGCGGCGGCAGCTCTACCTTGGCTTATATATATATGTGTAAAATATAAAATGTGTGGACATTTATTCATTTTATTTATTATTCCGCGGCGGCAGCTGTACCTTGGCAGAAATCTGTGTAAAACATAAAATGTGTGGACTTGTTTCTTACACTGTGTGTGTTTCACTGTGGAGCTGTTATTTCTATGGGAAATCAACCAATCATAACTGTGGCATTTTCTAAATTGTAGAAGGGTATGTTCTTAGCTGTTCGTTTGTTTGAATTTCATCTCTCTTTCCTTCTTTTGTTTTGCAACGTTAGATGCTCGTAAAATTTGTCATACTTACAGTCCTTTACATGATTTATTAACTTTGAGTAGCCGCAGCTTCCACTACTGTACTTGTCAGTTTGAAAACAATTTCTTGCTAAAAAGTTTTTAAATTATTGTTATATCATAGTAATCTATAATTTTAATTCAATAATCAAACCGTGTGGAGTCATCAACTAGAGGAATCCCTAGGGACACTAGGGATTTCAACCGGAAGGGATTGGGGCCACAGATTAGTAGATTCAAACAATAGTTAGAATATTGATCTTTCTATAAACTACAATTCTACAAATTGTACATTATGTACAGGACATCATACTATTCAGTGCTACAGATTAAACTAAAAACTACACGAGCTCCTATTTTACATCTAAAATCCATCAAAATTTTTTTGAATTCTTACGAAATTTGTAAGAATCTGTTACAAAACCAATCCAAGTAAATGTAGAACGCTATAACGATAAGTTTGGAAAGGAAGATGTCGTCCTAAGGTGCGGCGAGGCATTGGGGGACAAAAAGGTTGAGGAATGCTGCTTTAGGACAAACAGTTAGGAAATAATTTGTAAGTATTTATACTGGCAGGACCTAACTGTGTATAATTTTTGTGCTCTTTCTTGCAGTGGCAAGTAAATCAAGATGAACATTGAGAGGTACGTTTTTCACCTAAATTAATGGGCAAACACCTTATGATGACCTTGTTTGCAGTCGGTTGAGAAATGTTATGAGTTCCGCATATCACGGGTATTGAGTTTTTTAAATGTTTACATTTCATAAGCAAAATGCGGTGATGCAACACACTAAAAACTTTTCTTGTCACGCTTTACTTAGAATGCATGACAACATGGAGTTTTAATATTCCAAGACCTTGCGCCCATAATATCAGATTTATGTTTTGTTTAGTTAATTGCTTATTGATCATTATGGTTTCCCATAATTGCTGTTACGGTTTATGGTAGGGTCAATTTGCTGAGAGTCAAGTTATAGTAGGGTCAACTCCAAAAAACTTGCAAGAAATTTTTTCTTGTAATATTTAGTGCATCAAATAACATAACCAAATTAGGCCGAAATTTGTTCACTGCAAAGGGCCTAATTATGACGTCCAAATGAGCAATGTTTTTCACCATTTTTGTAGACTAAATACCCATTCATTTTCGTCAATTGACGGCCATCTTTTTTGACGTCATAATTAGGCCCTTTGCAGTGACAAAATATCGGCCTTATTTGGATAAGTTATTTTCTGGACCAAATACTACAATTGAACACCAAATATCGTTTTCTTGTATTTTTTTGAGAATAGGGCTATTTTTCCATTATATTGACCCTACTGTTATGAAGCAACAAATAAGAACCCCATAAGAACTACCAGTTAAAGGTAGCATAATTAGAAAGTGGTAGTTCCATTAAAGATTGTTATCTACAATGCTAATAACACATTTAAAGTTAGCCAAGCCAAGACTACACATTAAGGTATAAATGCACAAATCTATCATACTTTCTCCATTTTCATATGTTTTTCCTTGCTGCTTTTTTCTTACTCCTTTCTCTTTTTCCCTTTCTCCATTCGTCTTTTCTTCACCATTGCTTCCTCTCTTTCTTCCTTATTTGATATTTTGACTATTGAGTTTTTTCTTTCGTTATATGACGGGAGAGACGCGAACCTATAAAGTGAAATTTACTGATTAAATATTTTTGCTTGATGAGAAACATGTGTTAACAGCGTTTTAAACTTTATTTGTACCTAGTCTAACGTCGTCTAAAGGGAGTGAACCTCAGTAATTTGAGTACTAATGTGAGTGCTTTCAAAAGGTCTTTAAATCTTATAGCTTCTAACACAAACGTTTGATATTTGGAAAGTTACTGAGCTGCCATTTGACAATTCAGTGATATATTCCTAGGCACCACGGGGCGTGTTTGAAACATGCTTATGGAGCTATTCACGGCATTTTGCAAGTCAATTTCAGTAAATAACTAATTATAAATCGTGTCCTCACACTTACTGCAATCGTGTGCCAAAACGACAAAAATATCGAATTTGTTTCCCGCAACATGACAGACTTTGCATCAACCTTTTCTTCCTTCCTATATAGTTTAACATGCTGGATCAAACCGGAACAATGAAGTTTATCTTTGCCATAAGCACTTTTTGGACAAATAGCAAAATGTCAACACTATGTAAACACTTTCAAGGGAGTGGGGGGTATTAAAGGCAAGAACCGCTTTCACGTTCTTAGTACCATAGCGGCGGATATTTCAAGATGAAAAGTACAAGGTACGTCTTTCACCAAAATTAAAGTTGGCGTCTAGCATTTGTAACGAAATTCAAAATCAATTATCATGTTGAAATAATATTATTTTGCATCATACATTTTTATAACTTTTATTATTGGCACTCAGAGCATTATTTTTGGTTCTCAAACATTAAATGTCATCCTTGTCACTCGTTTACGTCAAGAAGGCTCTTGAATGGTAATGTGAAGGCCTCATTTGCTTCTATGATACATTTGCAACGGTATGATAGATTTGCAACAGTAAGAATGTGATTGTGTATTAGTACAAAAACTATTTATGGGCCAAAATGAGTTAAACGACGAATAAATATTAAGCTCTTAATACTTATGGAATATTGTCGGACTTAGCATTCTGGCCGAAAAAAGTCATGGTACAAACACTATTCCATTTAGACGTTACCAAGTTTTAACTTCTAAATCATATTAACGCCATGATATCCGATTATTAAAAAAGTCTTTATACATGTAATAGGATAGTATGGCCCTAATACGCATTTGTACTTAGCGACACGTAAATTTACTATATAGCAGCTTTGACTTGCCACGTGAGTACACAATAATAATATGTAATCAGATTGTGAAACATCCAGTTTTAAACGTTCTCTCTTGCCGTTTTCCAATTACGTCAAAATTTATTTTTATATTTGGTCTTCAGCAGAGCCATTTTTCTTGTTGCTTTGGGATTTTTCGTTCTTGGTACTACGTGCGCCAAGCGTAAAAGAGAGGAAATCAAAAATGCGGAACAACAGGCCGTAATTAACCTCACTCATCGCAGAAGCCAGAGCCACTTTGCTGAAAACAGGCGAGCAGGTTAGCATAAACATAGTTGCCGATGCTAGTATGAAAATTTTCTGTTCTATGTATTAAGTTGCATATTGAGCGCAATGTTAAATGTTGACTGAGGTAGATGCAATTAATTTTTATTTCGAAATATTTACTGAATTAAACGTAGCAATTTATGTCCGTGTAATTGTTGTTGACTAGTTATTTTTATGTACCACTAATTGTTTAATGCTTCGAAAATATTAGATGATTTTTGCCGATTAAGCATTTCTGGGTGTAAAAATTACTATTTTTATGACCCAGGCCAAACTGCGTCGTTACTTAATGATTTATATAATGTAGAAATAGATGAGTGGAGACTTCTGAAAAACAAGGAGTTTATAAATCTGCGCACATGAGTTGGCAAGCCGAGATCACTCCTGTCCCCCTCCCCCAGACTTTCCCTCCCTTTTCGTCTGCCATTTTCTTCTTTGTATCTCTCTTGCTTTCATGTTTTCCTTCTCTTTTTTTCTCGCTCAATTTTTTGTTCTCTTAAAATTGACAAACTATTGACCCGAACAGTTTTAAGAGCAGTAGTCACGCATCTATTGGTTAGAAATGAGCTTTTGAGCTTTTTTGTGCTGTTAGCTTTTTCAATTTTTATCCGAACAGAATACGTACCATTTCTTCTAGGTGAAACGATGGAATGTCCAATGGCCAGAAAGTCAAAAAAATTTCACAAAGCTAGTCAGAAATCCAAGGAAAGGGCAGTGCTTGCTGAAATTGCCTTGGAGACCACAAGAGTGCTTGACGCAGAGTAAGTTGGCAGTCTAAATAGGACTTTGTATGATAGGGCATCACAGGCGTTAGAAGCGTGTTCTAAATAAAATTTACTATAAAAAATTATTCATCACCCGCTTTTACTGCGGGTAAATGTTGGAGACATGTTGCGAATTACAACAGCAGTACTTGCCTCACTCGGGAAAACGTAGTTATTCATGAGACATAATACGTACTTGTAACTAGAGACAGAGTTACATTTCCTAAATATATTTTGCTCGTATTAGATGCTCTGCATTAGCTAAAATTTTGCATACAGAGCAGCAAAGCGTGATCAGCAGCTGACTTGCAAAATAATTGAAAATTCTGAATTTTAGTGGAGCAGGAGACGTTGCTGGAATAAATCTCGCCGTCACTGTTGAATGCAACCCAAGCATAGATTGTACTGATGCTGCAAATAGCCGATACAGGTAAAACAGCCAGACAATTAAATAAAAAGGCACACAGTAGAAAAGCAGATCAATAGCAATACTCAAAATTATTTTGACTTTGGTTTTAGCCTTCTAGGAAAGAAAAATGTATTAAAGCATCAAAAATGCTAAACTGTATTGCTAACTCAGTAATAAAGCACAGAAAATAAAGAACTCTATTTTGACAACAATGGCACAGACGCCGCTGCGTTGTTAGTCTTCTGCTTGATATTAATATACAAAGTAGCCCAGTCGTGCGAGTCGGTAAATATGTTGTAAAATACGTCTATTACATAAATCTTCTTTAATTAAATACTTAAAACCCCAAAAATAAATGCTACATGAGAAAATACATGCATCGGCGTTTTACATTTCATATCACATATCTTACAGTTTAATTAGATACAGACGTATAGTAGCAAAAATAACAAGTTAAATAAACCTATTGCTATTAGTGAGAATATTTTTTCAGTTGTATTCGTGACCTACACTTTTCTATGCTTAATGTAGAACCTACGATGGATCTTGTAACAATATCGACAATCCGACTTGGGGACAAGCGGTAACGACTTATCGCAGACAATTTGCGGCTGATTACTGTGATGGAAGTAAGTTTATAAGATTAGAAACGTATAATTTGTAGCTTCTGCAGTTGTACTTTTTGTGGGATTTCACTATAATAGCTAGGACACCAAATACTAATAATTAATTCTTTGCAATCTTCTGGCTCTAGGCAGGATTTTAAACTCATCACGGATAATTGGAAATCTCAAAGAAGCTTATCTGCTTCTTTACAGCAACAATAGGGTAAATTTATTGATAGAATAGAGGTAAATGAGTTTTTGTAAGGAATGTTCGTGAGCATGCGCGCCAGTGTCGCGCACATTGTTTCTAACCGACCAATTCAACGAATCGGTCGTCTTGTGGAAAATCACACATTTGCTTGCTGTCGCTGGATGTCAGCTGTTGGATTTTCGCCTATCTGCAGCAGTAAGTATAAATGTAGCTAGGTTATCGATTAATTAAAATGAATTTGCTCGCATAAGTAACAGCATAAATTTCATCATCTGCCGGAGGCATTTGGGTGTGACCCACCTTTTTGCCTTGCTATATTGAATGTGTTGTCATTTTAATAATTGACATCATTTTATCAACTAATTAGCCAGGTTCAGCCAATTTTACCTTTAGGTCGGTTTTATGAACATTAGCTTACAAAATACATGTATGAACAAAATTATCTGCAAACACATTCTTAATGATACAATACATATAAATTGTAAATTTAGTCTTACAATACCTGACATGAATCTTGTGGAAAGTTCAGCTTACACTTTAGTGGGTCACTGTCCTCTTCCTTCTCCATCGATCCCTGGACTTCCTTACTCACATTACTGCATATGTCCTCATCTGTCTCATATGTGCACACTACTGAACAGTGACACTTTTGTGACCTGCCTGAGCATTTGGCTGACAGTTGGTCTCTTGCTTGCTCATTCGGTAAGGTGTGTGATTGCCAGAGGAGGGTCTTTTGTTGGGTTTGCCAAAAATCTATTTGCTTCTAATTTATATCTGTATTCTATAGCTTGTGATGGCTGTAGTTCAAAAATATTCTCTTGAAATTACATCATGACTTGGCAATGAGCCCTTGCGATGCGATTGTCTCATTTAAACTCCTTGTTTAGGCTGCAAGCTCGGAGCTTGTAACTAGTACCAGGCTCATAATACAGATGAGATACAAATGCTTCAATATCTTCTTCTATGTCAGATACTATCACTCTGAGGGTTACAATTTCCGAGGGAACGCAGAGAGCAAATAGAGATACAACCTTAACAGAATACTTATTTGGTGACTGCCAATATCAAATTTGTCTTTTGATCTGCTCCAGTGAATGAATAAAAGCCTGACCCATTGCAGCAACAAGCATGCACTACTGGGGCCAGTGGGATTTCACATTTTTATTTCCTATTGGAGTATTACTGTGACGAAACATGTAATTTTGCCAAGCTGATGATGATCTTAAATTTTTTGACTCTCATCTACAGTTTTTTAAATTGTAGTTCGATGATCTCAACACTACGACTTATTATTCCCAAGAACTAATAATTCCATAATTTTATATAGCTGAGATAATATAACTTCATTCCTGCTTATTGCAATGATTAGTTTGTAACAAAGCCGTATTGGATTTTCATAAAAATCTGAATTTTTACATTGAATTCACATTAAACAGTGTGTTTACGAAAATTAATTGATAATACATGTGTTAATTCAAATTTGATATATTTCAACTATTTTTCATCTTGGCTGCAATTTTTTTATTTCATATTTGCAAGTTCGCCTTTCTCAATGAGTAATGCCTTAAATTGATAAGATTATTTTTTGAATTATTCTTTTAATATTTAGCACTTATCCTAATCATCATTGATGTGAATTTTAGGCAAAGATGATCATTGACGTTTGACCCCCATTTAAAGTTATTAAACATTTAAAGAAAAATTGGTGAAAACTGTGTAAGCTGGTTGTGTTATTTAGGTGTTCTTTTGGACAATAACTATCTTGCATAAATATATAAACTATTGGCTGGTCCTGCCTTGCTGTTTGCTACCGTCTACTGGCTACTGTTAAAAGCTCATAATACTAATACAGATTTGAAATCATTGAAGCATGGGCTTTGAGTAGTGATTCACCTTTAGCCAGAGCGTTCTCTGGTTGTGTTGTGCTTGGATGATGGTATTCTTACTAGGACGCTACCATTTGAGGTAGTGCAGTCACTTAAGTTTATCACTGTATGGACGGAATGTATTTGGTGAGGTACCTTAGCGTTTCTTTATAAGAACTCAGGTTTGCACACCTTCTTACTTTGCCTAAAAGACCAATTATTCTCTGGAGACTTTGGAACTAATGGCTAGACTCCAGATATTTATATATACGTTACTCACGCCATGTGTTATTTAATGCAGAGATCATGCCGGACCGTGTTAAAGCGGCTTATCTTGTTGTCGCTAACCAGATTGATAATTGCTAATTGATGTGTTGTTAGCTGTATTTAAATAAGTATGCAACCTTTATTTCACTGTTCTTATTTTGCCATTTACTCTACTGTCACAGAGAGGCCTGATAAGATATAAAAATGCTTGTAGCGTGTTCTGAAAGCCAGAACCACACTGGTGAGTTCCCATCATTATTAATCATTTATTAGTGCTAAAATTCCATGATTGATCGGTGGTCTCCATCAGCCTTAACGCTCGCGTCATGAAAATTTAGGATTAACAAACCTACAGTCACTATGTGGGTTCACATGTTATTTATACATATCAAGTAAAGTTTTGCTCAAAACCATCTTACAAACTGTTTGAATTTTACTAGTATTCTAAAAATTGTTTTATAATGGGGACAAAAAGTTCGCCACCATTTTATGTTGAGAAAAATACATTCTTCCTCAACCCTCCTGCTAAATACATTTTCTTTCTATTTTCAAATAGTAAGTGAACCACGATGCAGAAAACTGAGCGATGGCAGTAGTGAAGCTCTTCCAAATACTCGCAGTATATCTGTTGATTATCACAACGTCACTGCTACATTTACCGACGATGACTCATTATTCTTGATGCAATGGGGGCAGTATTTGGACCACGATATCACCCATACACCAACTTACGACGATTTAGATGGTATGTTGCATTTTAGCATTTTGTTAAGTTAATTAGTGTTCACGGTATTACTGTATGCCTTGTAACAACTCATCCAGCAACAACACATATTTGACTTCCACCAGTCCAGGAGACTAAGGGGGACGTAAATATTTCATATAATTTATGTTGCGACAACTACAATAATCACAACCTATCCAACTTCAGGAAAGTTCTTTGAAAGGAGTAAAAAGTTGAATGCTAACGCATTTAAGACATTATGCCTTATGAATCTTTTGATTTCAGTTATAATTAAGACATATAATGTGATAATGTGCTTCATTATACATCTTACTTATTGTTGTAATATTTATATGTTACAACTGCTGTCCACCAATAAATACCGACACGCTGCAAATTCCACTAATGATACAATACAAAACACAATAAGGATATTTCTTTACCAGTGATTTTCTAACATTTACTGCTAAGTGCAGTAGAAACTTGAATTTACCTAATAAAAATGTAATAAAATTTATTATATAGTGGGTAGTTTATGAAACGGATATTGCTTTTGTTATAAACAATTTAAAAATTTTATTTCTTTACCAAATTCTAGTATTTAAAATGTTTACTGATCTCCACAAGTTAAATGACAAGGAAGTGACCAGTATTGTTGAATTTATGTCATTTCTGATCATAAATTGATGAAATATGTTACTTTTTATTATGACGACCGTAAGTTAAACCGCAAGCAAAACAGTTTTTGACAACATGTTTTGTGTTCTAGTTGAGTGTTGTCCGTTGACTGCAACTGGAGACCAGCAAAGTGACAAGTGTTATTCGATAGATGTAGACCAGAACGACCCATTCTATGGAGGGAAGCAAACTCTAATGTGCATTCCCATCGTGCGCTCTATGCCTGGAGAATGTGAAACGGGTTTGTATATCAGAACGTAAACTTTTTCAGACTTTCTAATTTTCAGACAGTCCGCAGAGTTTTCAGACTTTCTATGTTAGTATTACTTTCATGGGTTTGTCTGATTGTTTTGCTCTATGTCTTGATACCGTGTGGACAGTGGTTCACCGTTGACAGTCTTAGTGGCCTACAGTGTAAATTCCGCAAACGTCATTGTACCTTTGTAGTGCAATGGGTAGGATAGCTGCCTGAATACCAGAAGACCTTGGTTTCGAATGAGCGAAATTTTCAAGCTTCAAACTTTTATTAATATCGGAAATTGATGTGTATGGCACTAATGAAAAGCATTTGTAAGTTATGCATTGGGGCTAACTTTTGTGTTTTAGGTCACAGAGAACAGATAAATCAAATAACCGCGTACATAGATGGTTCTGTTGTCTATGGATCTGATTCAGAGACAGTAGATCGCCTACGGGAACACAGTGGTGGTGAGTTCTTCGTACTCGTACTGAGTTCATTAGTAACATGGTCATTTGCAAACTAATTATTTTGGGTACTTTAAACCACTCGTGAAAAATATTTCCTTTAACAGGCACAAGGACTGGTGTTTCCGTGAATGTACTAATTCCTTTTAGCCTTCTAAGTCGCAATAAATTTGTACATTAATTTATGAGAAGCAGAGTGGGCAAAAATACATAAGTGAAATAAAACAAGTTGAAATTGCTTGAGCAAAAGGTGACTTTGTGCACTACTTCCTTTTTCTGTTTTGATATTTATTTGAACAAATCTCAAAATTTGAAAATTCCGACGAGCAAAGATCATAAACACAAAGGATATCATATACTACATATACGTAATTCAAATGATCCGGTAGTAATTAGAAGGTTACAAAGTAAACCAATTACGTAAAATATACAAGCATTAATCTTTGAACATGCTAAGCTAAACTAAATTGTACAGAAGTTTGCAGTTTAATGTGTGGTTCAAGTGTGGCTTACTGCTGTTATCAAGGGCTTATGAAGACAACTGAAATTACTGGCGGAAGACCTGTTTTACCTAAAAGCGCAGTTGATGGTAGTTGTGAAGATAACGACGGTAACGCTGTTGCTTGTTATGATGGAGGTACGTGACACCTAATTAAGCAAAACCTTATAACAAACTTAATTGAAATCAAACATGATGTGTACGTGTAGTTTACTTTACTAATAAATTAAAATTGTAACCATCATTTGGTTACAAGTTTTTATATGACGTTCGAAGGCATAACATCATGCCACTGTAATAACAATAATAATGGTAATAATACTAATAATAATCGTTATCTAAAGCCAACAGACAAATCGAGTGCCGCCTGCGAGAGATAATTATTGGTCTGAATTGGTGTTGTTCTTATAGGAGACGAAAGAGCTAATGAGCAACTTGGGCAGCAAGTACTCCAAGTTCTTTTCCTCAGAGAACACAATCGCATTGCAACAGCCATTAGTGCAGAAAAACCTGAATGGGAGGATGAACAAATTTTCCAAGAAGCAAGAAGAATAGTTGGTGCAGAAATGCAGGTGCGCGATACGCAATTAGCGCGGCATAAAGTGCTCAAGTTCCAAATGGTTGACTTCTACATATTCTTAAAAAACTGTAGAGACGCTTTTGACATTTTCAAAAAATTGTTTAATTGTTGTGGCCACAAGATAGAACTTTTGCTCTCTTGATGCCATTGTTGTGGCTGAGGTGCAGAAATTAGGGTAACAAATTCGTCTTCACGGCTATCTTTTGGACCAAAATCAGACAGATGTCATTATCTTTAATGGGTCATTAATGTCTTTATCATTAATAAAGGAGGCTGCAAAATTACTAAAAATGCATTCACATTAGGTAACGATAACCTGCAAATTGTTCAAAGGTATACGTATCTAGGAATAGCCTTTACTGACAGTGGCTCCTTTAATGCAGCTGAACAAGAGTTGCATAGTAAGGCTGCCAAACTTAGATAAAGACTACAGGGCACAAATACAGAAATAAATGTATGTAATGAAATTATTTGACACCCCGATCAAACCAGTTGCATTATACTCGTGCGAGATTTGCACACTTTTTTTTACAACAAAAGGTGCTCAAAGGATAAGGATCCAGGAAATTGTTTTTTCTCACATTGTTATTATGAAAATGTGATACTTGTGAACAAAAATTCTGGACTGTTAGCTACTCTTCAAATATACTAACTCATACAGGTTTTTTAAACATTTGAGATCTCGGAGCATATCGGATACCAGTCCGTTTGTTAAATCTTTAAAACTTAAACTTTTATCAAACTATTAGTCTTACTGGAAATTTTAAGTATCCAAAGAAAAAGGAAAGCGTGGAGAAAATATTAAATTAAGAACGTAACTCGAAGCTTAAATCCATTTGTTAATATTACTACATATTCATTAAAAACGCTAGCAATAGATATATAACTTCACTAAAATACGTATAAGCGCTCATAGCCATTTCATTGAAAAAGAACGCCACTAATTTCCGAAAATTCCCATATTCAGCAACGAATGTACTAGCAACGAAAATGAATAGCACTACCTTCTAAGTTGTAAAAACATAATAATATTAGAGAGTGTCTGATTAATGAAATTTGTGTTTTGAGTCCAACTTTTATATCACTTACTGATGAGCATAAACTCAAAATCTTTCTTACCAGTGATGATTACGAGATTACGATATTAGCATCAATTTTTTTACGAAATGTTTTAATTAAGAAATGAACTTGCACAACAACAATAAGGCCCACATAATTGAATATAATTTTAATATCGCAATTAACTTTGAAATTCACTTATTCACTCATATTTGTTTTCCTCAGTTATTCGGGTTATTTATTTATGATCTTATTCTTTTTTCTTTAAATGTATTGTTCTTACATAAAATGTATGATGATGTTAAACCGATCATTTATGTTTATTATCTTTGTATGTGGTGTTACATTATATTATACTGTATTGTATTGTATTGCATTGTGAACCAGATGTAATGAATAAATTTTTATGCATCAGGTGATAACACAACAAGAATTTTTGCCTGGAATCTTTTCATCTGAGGATCTAACAAAATTCCATTTAAATTCAGCTGATTATGTTACATTAGGATACAATATATCCTATGACGCAACTATAGACAACTCGTTCTCTACTGCAGCCTTTAGGTACGTGCTAAAATACTACACATACTAAATATAGTGTGTCGATATGTAAGTTTTGTGTAAGTGCATGTGCGTATGCTTCCAAGAATTGTTAACATAGTTATTATATATGTATATCTATGTATATATATATACGTTATCTTTGCATTAACGTACGACTTGCGCTGTGTGCATGTGCGCTGTACGGTGTGTACGAATGCAAGCTAGATAAAAAAGCCTACATAAATATAAATTCTACTTACCAGTGACAGTGCAACATAGCTCTCGTGTATATAGACATTAGACACTAGGTACTTTAAGATGTTCTGAAGAGTTTCATTACATAAGGATCATCGCAAGAATAACAAAAATTCTGCAGTTCTGCTAAGTATAGTATAATTTAAATGATGGATAGGGCTATCATCGTTTCATTTATTTTGCAGGAGTTTGGGTGTTTACTTTAGTTGCTGTTCTTATTAGTCATTCAGATTAGAAGGCAGGAGGTTTCCAATTAAACCTGTTGACACCGTTAGTTAAAAAACAATGAATCGGTTTGGTTAACAGGCTTTTATGTGAATGAACCGGCTATTTAGGCCTGCTACATGCATGGCATTTAATGTGAACCATGTCGCAGATGCTTCAGCTTTGCTGAAATTACGCAACTTATGTTTGTTAAGAGCAAAGGTACAGTAATAACATATACACTGAAGTTGAGGCAAACAATTGAAAAAATAACAAATTAAGTTATTTCGATGATGAGGAAAGGCACCTGTGCTTCAATTATCCCATGCCGAATTTCTATAATCTTTTACTCATTTACCGTTTGAACATCGGAAAAGGTGAAAAGCAATTAATGTCTTCATACTTTTAGGTTTGGACACTCAATGGTTGGATCCAAGTACACTCGTCAATGGGCTAATGACGACACTGAAGATGTACGAGTATCAAATACATTCTTTAATCCAACATTTTCAGAGGATACAACTGAGACCATAGATCCAACTTTGCGAGCCTTGAGCAGGTTCAAATCTTGGGGAACTGATAGGTAGAGTATTCGTAGGTTTGGACATTTGTTAGTAAATGCTCTCATTAAACATAATTTTGTGTGAAATGGCCTTGGTGATTCAATAATTATCTAGGCAAGCAGTGACAATAAAGGCTGGTTTGTCTTTCTTTCAGATTTATCGTGGTCGATTTGCGTAACCAGTTATTCCGCGATCATGATAAGCAACTTGGACAAGACCTTGCTGCCATCAATATTCAGCGAGGAAGAGAACATGGCATGGCTTCCTATGTGGCTCATAGGTGAGTGGAAATGATTTTAGTAATTTATTTATTTTGGAAATACACTTATACAATCTATGTAAACAAATGGAAAAATATACGGTTAATATTAGTGATTATGATATGACAGCATGAAGAACCAGAAGAACAAAAACTTTTTGTATAACGTGAATGTAATGCAAGCGTGTGGTTACTGAGTATAGGTTATTCTGATAACGGTTTGCGGTAATAATTTTCATTAATTACTTATCATTCATTTTTATTAAATCATTTAACATTTTGTTCCATAAAAGAGCTGTATAAATTCAGTAATTAGAGGTCAAAGGGCTCAAACGTAAGAGATTAGGGATGTTCTGTTGTGTTGTGAGGTTAGGTTCTTCATGCACACCGCCCCTGTTTCAAACCGAACTTTGAAGATGCCTTTGAGTGCAGTTATTGTCTTCACTTTAGATTTAGATTAGATTAGAACAAAAACCCCATTCACCAATCTGGTTTTAGTGGTTTTTATTTGCAGGAATATGCAGGTGCCATCGAAGTCAATTCAAAGAAGATGACTAGTGTATAAGTGCTGTAGAAAATGCAAAACATCTTTTAAATATTCTTCGTAAAAAAGTATAATTTACGTAGGTACCAAGTAGTTTTTATACATGTTGTTAGGGTCAGGGATAGTAATAATAAATTCCGGTTATTTCCTGAATTTTTGAATACTACATATATGTCATGTTTTAGTGGTGTTTTTACAGAGAAACGGCAAGCCAGATATGTGGTAATGCGTTTACTAACGTTTCAAGTATCAACGATTTGCCAGATATAAGCGAAGAAAATAAACAATTGCTGATCGAGGCATACGGGTAAATAGACAATTATTTGGCTCGTTTTTTTTTCAAAATTCTTTGTTTCTGTGTCTTCATGTTTCATGTAAAATGTTGATTTGTGCAAGTTATTAGACAAAAACAGTTTGCAACAACTATAGAAACTTTCACTTTTTTGCTGTAATCGTATGTTTTATGTATGTATGTATGTATGTATGTATGTATGTATGTATGTATGTATGTATGTATGTATGTATGTATGTATGTATGTATGTATGTATGTATAACATATATATGTATAAATATATATATATAAATAAATATATATATATATACATATGTGTTATACATACATAGAAATATAAAACAAGAATATAAAATAAGAGACAGAGCGAAAGGACAACGAGAGAAAAAATTGGATGAAAGAATTCAAAGAAGAGATAGATAGAGAGAGAGAGAGAGAGAATGGGAGGGAGTGAGAGAGAGAACGAAAGAGAGGGAGATAGATAGATAGATATATTTATATTTACGTGTTGTAACGTATATCACAAATTGCAACAAGGAACAAATTGTGATTAAGAAGCGTTATCAAGAATGTAAGATATTTTGTTCTTGCAGTTGTAGTTAAATAAATTATAAAATTTGAATACACCATATGAAATTAAATTGTTATTAACGAAGAATTTTTCCAAATTAATATGGTTGGAAACTTTCGAAAATGGCTTGCAAGAACATGCAATGGAAAACTGCATTATCCCGACAAATACGTTTGCAAATTTACATTTATATTTGCATATCCTCGCAGCACATTACCGCCGCATAATGACTGACAGAGGGCCGCACAATTTTGCCTGATTTTTCTTACGTTTTCTTTCTGTAAAAATTAGATGCTAACCTCATCCCACCCATAGACACACATGCACACACGGATGCAAAGAACCCAGTATAAACCCTTCTTCGACACCCTTCGATGTTTATGTGTTT
This sequence comes from Tubiluchus corallicola, assembly GCA_030141605.1. Classification (NCBI taxonomy): domain Eukaryota; kingdom Metazoa; phylum Priapulida; class Priapulimorpha; order Priapulimorphida; family Tubiluchidae; genus Tubiluchus; species Tubiluchus corallicola. Next base: position 21,195 of record JAQGDQ010000105.1, read on the forward strand.
ATAAGTTTTAACAAAAACATTAAGATGGCTCATTTAGATAACTTAGGTAACTTAGGTTATTTAGGTTAGTTATATAACGATTTGTTGATATTACAAGTCAGTGAAGATGTTCATAAATCGGAAGGAAGAGTCACTATCAAAATGTTCTAGAAATCAAAATCGTGCAATATCTACTGCTTTTTTAATTTGTCTTGTTCACAATAATTATTTTCAGTGATTGCCCAGAATGCATTGACCTATTCGTCGGTGGGCTAGCTGAAGATCTGGTACCAGGTGCAAATCTTGGGCCTACGTTTTCTTGCATCATCGGAAAACAATTCGAATCTATAATACACGGAGATCGATATTGGTATCAGAATGATTTTACGGCAGGTAAGGAATTGCAGAAGATAATAATGCATTTAACGTACAGTATCTGTAATGCAGTACTTAGTAAGGTATTAACATTAGAATCGTCACTAAATTTAGTAAAGCGATTGAGGTACGACCTAATTTGAGATATTGAATTTAAATGGCCCTCAGATGATGTAAATCACAATGACTACATTATCGATTCAAACTTTCGTGCCAAATAGACCTCCACGCGGAGAGTTAGAGAGAGAGTAAGAGAGAAAGCGAAAGAGAGAGAGAGAGAGGGCGAGAGAGAAAAAGGGAGAGGGGGAGAGAGATGGTAACAAAATTGGTAGCAATACCTTAGATAAATATTTTTGCCACGTAAAACCCGCTAGACATCCTTTAAGGTTCCAAATAATTTGGTTGGGTCAAACATGAGCGGTATCAGTCGGACATGGACATACCATGGATCATTAAATGGGCTGTGCCAGACAAGTGACCTTCTGTTTAAGCTATGCTAGACACTCTTCTGAAACATTTGACCTTCCAGCCCTCTCTGACCAAGCACCGAAGGTACCAAGAAGACCCAAATAAACAGGCATGTCGACTGTTTATTCCAGACCTGTTGCCCTCTTCAAATCCTTGCCAGAAGTTTTTGTGTTGTTGTTGTTGTTATTATTATTACAACTACTACTGTTCCAGCTGCAGACACAGGCACATCTTGATTATACTGGGCAGCTTTACGTTGCCTGTACTTATCCCGCAGCTATACTTTCATAACTTCACAAACCAGGCAAGTTCTCAAACGACTCAGCATGTGTAGCATCTAGTTTGTTAATCTGCTTATCCCCATTTACGGAGCATACACGTCAGTTTCCACGGACGCACTGAACCCCTGATTTGAAAAACATAAGTAACTCTTTCATTGTGGTGAGTTCTGTGTTTTCTTCCCCAGGCGGCTGTTTGGTGTGAATACAAAAAAGGTCTAACGGACCATAACAGAAATCTTCTGGCAAGCACTATATAAACAGAGGGCAGTTATACAGTGTTGTGCAGAATAAGACTATTCATTTCAAGCAGACGTCCAGCTCTGTACCTCTTAAGTGCATCAGTTGACCAAAACCCTCTGGGCTGCCGGACTAAAAGGGAGAGTTGGGAGAGGGATAGGTAGAGAGAGAGAGAGAGAGAGGAGGAGCGAAAATAGTCAGTAATTTCTATTTTTTCAGCTGAGATAACCGAAATTCAGAAGGTCACATTGGCAGGTGTTATATGTGACAACACAGACATCACGGAAATTCAACCATCCGTTTTTCTTTCTCTCAGACAACGGAATCCTAACTGCGGAAATGAGAGGTGCCTAAAATCCTGTACCGAGATTGCATCACCAGATATTACCGTATTTTTGGCCACGGCATAACAACATTAGAGTAGTGCTTGACTTCAAATATAACAGTTTTACAAATGCGATTAATTTTGCTGTATTTTATTGTTGAAATTTGTTTTCTGGTTAGAAGGAATGGGTTAGCAGTTTGGACAACTTGGAAGGTTGCCTATCGTTTCCGATGTGTGTTTTGTTATTACTAGGTTAATAAATTGCTTTGGGAAATACGATTTTGTCGTTCGGTTTTTTCAAAAATCAGTTTGTTGACAATAATATAGTGACAAATTCTAGTTAATAAAAACATTTTCGCGTATATTGGGGCACTTGCACCGGACGAAGTTATCTCATAAGTTTATTGACGTTAAAGTACTGTGCCTTGATTCAGATAGCAACATACATACTTCATCGTAGCCAGCGAAAAAATTGACGGGAGCATCACATCAACCGTTTCGAGAATGAAATTATTATGGTTTAAACAACATTTAATTACTAACATTAACTGTAGCGCCCAAATATATTTTATCAATACATTAATGATGATGATAAATTAATGATTTACAAATTCCATAATTTTGCAAATTAAGCTAAGAATATAATATTTATCATAATCATATCAAAATCAAGTATATAAGAATCATACTAAGCCAAAAAAGTAATGAAGCTTATATAAAAATACATTAGTTCATGCAAAACAAATAACAAACCACGTAAGGTCAATAAATAATAACTAACTAGTTGACAATGTTTCTGACGAGGTCAGAAACTGAAAATTTTGCAAACAATAGTTATAACGTTCAGCTTTAAAAATGAGGAGATACTGCCTTTTTTGAAAGTGCTTATTTTTCTCATTGAGTTGCTTGAATACATGGAAAGTGCATTTCATAATGAAACCTCAGCATTTAACTGTTAAGCCCATCACCCACGGGTCAAAGGTCAACAACCTTGGCATAATTTATATCACCCAGTTTGTCTCAATGAGACCTTTCATTTGATATACAACAACCTACTTTTGGTAGATCCTGGAGGCCATTTGTCTCCTCGACCCATATTTTGCCCCTAACTGGGTCGCAGGTTAACGATTTACACTGTAACTTATATCATTTGATTCACCTCATCAAGACCTTTCATTTGGCATGCTACATGGTACTATTAGTAGACACTCGATGCATTTCTGTTCCCGGCACTCATTTTTGTGGTTTTTGCCCTCTAGCGGGATCGCGGATTAGCTATTTTCGTTACAGCATATGCCATTTGATCTGCCTCCTCGAGACCTTTCATTTGTTATGCGACAAGGTATCATTGCTCAACACTCAGTGCACTTCAGTTCCCGACCCCTATTTTTCAGTTTTTGCCCCTTAGCGGGGTCGCGGGTTAGCTATTCTCATTGTAACCTATGCCGTTCGACCCTCTCATCACGACCTGCCATTTGATGTGCTACAAGGTAATATTCCAAGACACTTGATGCATTTCTACTCTCAACCCCCATTTTTCAGTTGCCTCCTAGCGGAAAATTTTTCCCCCACCAAATGACCAATATTCTGCCATATCCAAAAACCTGGCCCCACCTAACCACATACGAAATATTGTCGCCCCAGCTCAAAAACTATGGACACAGATGGATCCTAAAGAAAAATAAATGAAGACCCGCCCGCTCCGTGACTTTTGACCCGGCAACTCGGGTCACATATATACACAGATAACTTTGCCCAAAGTGTACCATGTGAGTTTTGTCTCCCTAGCTCTCAGCAAATAAAAGGCCACCAATTGGGGGACCCCAAATTTGTATTTTGGCCCCTCGCTCGAGTGTTTAAAATTTGCCAGCTTTTTAAAACCCCAGGTGCACATCTACTCCACAGTACCGAAATACTTGTGAAAAAAAAATTGGAAAAATCGAAAGGCCTAGGAGAAGATACGATCTAAAGAAAAAAACTGACAGGAAGCCCACTGCCCTTTCCCCCTTGACCAATGGTCACTGGTTGCCACACTGCTGTACGTACCCGCCCAGGGTTACCAACCCTGTGCGTTTGGTGACGCTAACTTGCAAGGCTTATTAAGGATTAAAATTGCGAGGAATAAATAAAAATAAACTAGTTGACAATGTTTCTGACGTGTACAGAAACTGAAGATTTTGCAAACAATAGTTATGATATTGAGCCTTAAAAATGAAGAGATGACAGCCTTTGCTTGAAAGTTATTATTTCCACCCTGCTTGAATACATAGGAAGTGCATTTCTCAATGAAACCTCAACATGTAACTGTTTAGACTCTCACCCATGGGTCAAAGGTCAGCCAATCTTAGCGTAACTTATATCATTCAGTTAGTCTCACTGAGACCTCTCATTTACTTTTTACAACAAGTTACTTTTGGTAGACCCTGTAAGGCATTTGTCCTCGACCCCAATTTTGCCCCTAACTAGTTCACAGGTTAACAATTCACACTGTAACCTATACCGTTCGATTCGCTTTATCAAGACATTTCATTTGATGTGCTACTTGGTACTATTTGTGGACACTCGATGTATTTCTGTTTCCGACCCCCATTTTTCGGTTTTTGCCCCCTACTGGGGTCAAAGATCAACCAGTCTCGGCATAACTTATACCATTCGGTTTGATTCGACATAACTTATACCATCCTCGACCCCCATTTTGCCCCCTAGCGGGGTCGCAGATTAACTATTCTCATTGTAACTTATGCTATTTGATCCGCCTCATCGAGGCCTTTCATTTGATATGCTACAATGGCCACTCGTCACCACACTGTTGTACGTCCCCAACCCAGGGCTACCAACGCTCCGAGTTTGGTGACCCTAGCTTTCAAGGTTTAGGAGTTATTAAGCGTTAAAGTTGTGGAGAATAAATAAGAATAAATAAATAAATAAGAATAACACAATGAAAAACAGTAAAATTTTGCTATTGCAAAATCTTAACAAGCAGTATAATACACAATATATAAAATGATTAAATTCATATGGCGTTCCATACTGCAAAATTTGTGTTAATGTGCACGTGTTGTACCTCATAAATTTAACGGAGATTTCTTATCAACATAAGTTGCGGAGAAATCAGGGGTCGTGTATGCAAATATCCAAAAATCAGACAGCTATAGTCGATGAAGACAGAAAAATGATTATTAGTAGTGAACGTTTTTGAGTCGTCGAAAATAGTGGTAAGATTCTGCTTCTGTCACGGGAGACTGGATTTTAGGCCGTCAGCTTTTGTTTCGTGTTTACAAATAAAATATGTTTTCAAAATAATTGACAATATTTACGTACATAGTTTTAATTATATCAAGCTTGTCACTTTTTGATCCGTCATCCCTCAGTCAAGGGTCAACTGCCTGCTTGTCAGTGTACACCACTGAATTTGTCTCATTTGGTCCTTGCATTTAGTATGCCACAAGATACTAAAACTGGAGTTTGCTAGGTTTAACCTGTAACCCAGGGGTCAGAGATGGGTGTGACGCATACCACTCAGTTTGCCTCATCGAGTTCTTTCATTTCAAAATGTACAAGCTACTGCTACTTGACATTGGCAGCATTAACTTATTCAATCCCAAATCTTGGTTCGCATTTCTTAACCGGGTTAGTGCACAGTTAACCGGGACCCTCTGAGTACTGAACGTGTTTTTGCACAGCACCATTCTTTCGCACACTAAAACACGCAAAAATGTGCCCTGCGTCATCCTTTTCTGTAACTTCGAAACTCCAGGCCTTTCTGCTAACCCAGAATGTGTTAGTTCTTTTTTAGTTCCTTGCTCTTTACTGCGGATTTCACAGAGCTTTGAACCACAGTTGCCAGAGGCCCAGCATCATGTTTTCCAGCTTATACATCTGGGGCCAATGTCCAAACTTGCTTTAAATTCGTTCAACCGTGAGCTTAGCTCATAAACTGTATTTCCAAATTCAGTATTTTAAAGTACAACTCGCCGCTTTTTTGTGTTGTTGGTCAGGTGATCCGAAAAAGTCTGTTTTACGCTGTTTCATGGCCAACACAAGTCTGACAGAAAAACATGCGCGAGCAGTTGCTATGTTCACTAGTAGATTCGTAAAACGTTTATATGTTGACTTTTGACAGACTCTGGACGTTTTTCAACGCACAATTGACACAGACCCGGTAGTATTCACAATTCTTACAGCACATTCAAAGTCGCTTTGCATCCTTGACATTTATCTACATTTGTTACGGCGCTTGATATAAATACTGGAGAAGAATGAGATCTTAGATTTCCATGCACTTGTGAAAGCGAGCTGCTGCTATTTGCAATACTATTATTTAATGCTTCACTCATGAGGAAAGTAGAGGTAGAAAAGAGTTGATATACGTATTATTGCTAGAGTTGATATATTATATACTAGCTCTTGTCAATGGTATAATGACTATTTTGTATCAGCTCTAGTTAGAGAGTATGGGCATAATTATTGAAAAAGCATTCGACGTGTGCAGAGCAATCCTGTTTTGGCAGATCGGGTGTTATTTCTATGAATGTCCAGCTGCATATGTATTGAAGTTCTTGGAAAGCAGATGGTACCATATGAAGGTCTGTGTCGAGACGAGTTACAATGGCGTTGGGAACTACAAAACAAAATACAAATATCAGAATGGATAAAAATGAATGGAAATTCATGTAATCAAAAACATTTTTCAAACCTTCATATCCAAGAACACGAAGGTAAAATCAAGGTACAAGAAGATAGACGAACTGACTCACTGGAGATTTAGGGGATTCAAATGATTAGTACATCTGAAATTTCATTTCAGTCTAACTATTAATGTAACAACAATACTAGTTTTTGGGCATTGTGAGCATTTGCAGACAGGGGTCTTTCTTTTTGGAACCTGATACCGTCATTAGTTACGCTGTTACAGTAAAAGTTACCAAATGGTTTCTAGTGTGACATTATACTTGTGAAAGAGGAAGATCTCGTACTAGTAAACTTTGAGTCGTACGTGATAGTCTCAAGGCTTTAATCGCCAAATGACACGTTCGGAATGTAACGGAGCTATCATTTATTTGCTATTCAATAATGCAAATTTTAGCATTCACGATGGGGCGTATTCCAGACGTATTTGCAGATCAGACAGATATTTTATGCGTATTTAAGTAACTCCATCAAGCATATTTTAATCGGTATCGAGTTACAAAATGGTAACATTTGTCTCTGCACACTGAACTGGAGACTAAAATTGTACTAAATTTCCTCTTTCTGAAATCCCACACATTGGATCAGTAGGGTCCCTGACATATAGTTTTAGTTTACTTGCTTTTAGGACAAACATATAGCAAAATGTAAATAATATGTAGGTATAAACGGGACCAGCTAACATGTGTCGCGAGACAAGGTCTGGTAACTTTAGAAACTACTACACTCTTTCTTTCAGGACAGCATATCAAGATGAATATTCGAAGGTACGTAGTTGTTTACCTAAATTTATTTAGCAAACAACTTGTTTATCATTTGGGTTGCAATAACACGAGAAATTTCACACGTTCTTGTCACATATTACTTAGAGTGCATGATAAAAATTATTGGAGTTTTACTACGCCTTTGATCTCGTTTGCATATAATTACAGATTTATTTTACCTTGATGACTAAAAATGAAATGCAGTGCCCATAACTAACTATTATGTCAATGTTTCCACTAAAGCAGTAAAACTTTTGTTAGACTGATAGTTATTTAGAGCTATAATGCTACAAATAAATGAAAATTAAATTTACAGGACTACTGATCTAATGACTAGTTACGTACGATTTTTGCGATATAGCAGTTTGGCTTTTAGTTGTACGGTATATGGTTTCCTATGGGTGCTCCTGGATGTTTACTATTTGTAGAGATGTCTGCGTAGTGCGTTATGTGCATCTATTTTGCATTGCTTTTCGAATGCTGCGTAAGTATCTAATGGCACATTCAGACGTAGAGACTTCTCTCGCAACTTGTTGAGCAACTTCTCTCTGAGAGCAAACTTGCAACGTGTGAACGTTTGGCAACTTCTCTCGCAATTTGTTGCGCAACTTCTCTGTGAGAGTAAAGTTACAACGTGTGAACGGCTTGGCAACTTCTCTCCGCAACTTATTGAGCAAGTTAACTCTGATAAACTTTCGCTGGTTTTTCTATAAGTTGCGGGGAAAGTTGCCAAACCGTTCACACGTGCGACTTTACTCTCAGAGAGAAGCGCTCAACAAATTGCAAGAAAAATCTCTACATCTGAACGCGCCATAATGAATAACAAAGGGCCAAAGATGTTAGTGCAAAAGATATAGGGCCCACAGGAACTCCCCATTCTGAACATATTATGTCAGATTGTTGGGCTTTGCTCTTTCTTTTCGATTTAATACGTTATCTTTTACTATGTTAATTGAGTAGTTATGAAATCATGTTGTCCTGAGTTTTTGCATAAGGTGACATGAAATGTTTTATCACTGCATTTAACTGACTTTATTAATGTCTCAGTTTAGCACTCCTTTGACTGCGAAAAACTAACTACATAATCATTTCGGCTGTTTAGGCTCATTTAAAGGTCGACATAATATTACTTGCATTCGTTTCCTCATTTGAATATTCGCCACTCATGTTCACTAGCTCATGAGTACCCCGTGTAATACACTTAAGTGTAATAATAAACAATGAAAATAATTTCAGTTGGCACCATTTTATATAGCACTCGTCTAAGATGGCAATGGAATCGCAGCATTATAACGCTTTTCGGTTTTTATTTGCTTAGGAAATAATCCCAAGTTTTCACGCGATCTGCAATGTCATCTACTAAAATAATTTTTGGAATAATAAATACGTAGTATAGATTACCTTTATGCGTGCATCTAGTCTCTGTGTTTTAAGAGGTTTGCTTATCTTTCGACTGGAATTTACCTTTTGACTTAACAGGGTGCTCTTTTTTGTCATCCTGGGGTGTTCCGTTTTTGGCATCATCAACGCCAAGCGAAAGAAAGAGGAAATAGAAAGGATAGAACAGCAAGCCAGAGTTAACGTCGCCCATCGTACTTCGCAACGCCACTTTACAAGTAGCAAACGAACAGGTTTGTACGAATCTAATACAGTAATTCTAATTCTACAGTAACAGGAAGTCAAGGGACCATAAACACTAGTGCTCCATTTGAATCGGAAATTCAGAACAGCATAAAAAAAATTATGGAACACAACATGCTCTCACTATTAACAATGTAATTTAGCAATAAAATACAGCCCTTCCTCACTACTCGCGAACTGTGGTGGACTTTCCTCACAAAAGTAAGGTATCCGACTTGCCACTGGATTAGTTTCTGATCGAAACTATTTCCACTGAAAGTTTTGGACTTGACAGATTTGACACAGAGCATTTTTTACAAGGCTGTATATCAGACAAAATAAGACCAGGACACTTTCATGAACTCGAAGTAAGATTAGAATGTGTAGTGAAGACATTTAACTGCAAATGCTTGTGCTGATGTTGGAAATGCATGTGTTATTTCCAGAGTGACAAAATCAATTCGCAAAATCAGTTGCAAAATTATTAGAAGAGTGCTTTGAAAAAAGTGGCGAAAATAGGAACGCCTACTAGTACAGTAGTTCTTTTCAATTTCGTCTAACTTTACCAACAGAATTGCCAAAGCTTCTAGTTCATCTGTACAAATTTTCAAACATTTTGCTTTGTTTGCTAGAAAAACAAAAAAAATACAGTTAATACTGACTTATGAAGCACCCTTAAGTTACAAAATCGGATAAAATACAATAAATAGTATTGACCAGTTGGTGTATATTACATAATAATGCATCATTAACGTCCGGTTGCGGAACGCGCGAAAGAGCTATGGATCATTCATTGCCGCAAAAAACGATACATTATAATGATTTTAGAGCATGAAACAACTGTTGTAAGTTCAGAAAATTCTGGACCTATATGCTGTCGCCAGATTTGGATGCAGATTAGGATTAAGTCGAGCGCTTGTGTATATGCCGTTAGGCGCATTTCAATTTTTATTATAACTGAAAAAGGACCTTAAATGACATTAACAAAATTGTGAAAGTTAAATAAATTGTGCCCTCCGAGTATAACTGCACAAACTCTTTATATATAGCTATCCTTTGGCGATAAATTAACAATTTAATTCTTATGGTAGGAAATATCTTGGAATGTCCAATGGCGAGAAAGTCGAAAAAATTTCACAAAGCCAGTGATAAATCAAAGGGAAGATCAATCCTTGCTGAAATAGCCCTGGAGACCACAAGAATACTTATCTCACAGTGAGAATATTTATTGCACTCTAAATAAACAGCTCATAGCACAGACAATGTGTTTTTAGATAGAGGCTAGGTACTTCTAATTTAAAAGGCATGTGGAAAATATATATTTTACCTGAAAATTTTCGTGAAAAGTTTCGTGAAAATTTGTTAATTTAAATTTTAATGGTCGTAGTGCTTTTGAACAAGGTATCCTTGATTACAGCAATAGGAAACAGAGCTCAACGGGCTGAAGTTGCTCGGACATGATAGCTCATGGGAATTCGAGTCCCTTTGGCTTGTTATTGGCTACGTTGGCTTCTAAAATAATGATTTTTCAGAAGTGTTGTTGGTAACTTCATTTTGGACTGCTATCAATTGGAAAATTCTGTCGTAGAAATTTTTTTCACTATGGCTGTCGTGAAAACTCTAAGCCTAAACAAACTGTAGTTGATGTAGTAGTTTTTCAATAAGCTAAACTTTTGTAAAGTACGAAGTAAACCAAATCTGAGAAAGAAAACAAAATTCATAGCCTGTGCTCAACGCTTTGAAGCTTAATTTGCAAAAAATTCTCCCACTTTATTCGCGATTTGCTCCTCGAAAACGTTTTTCTCGCAAACTAATTGATTCTTTTTTCAGAGGAACAGAGGACGCATTTGGTATTAGTCTCAAAGCCACCGTAGATTGTAACCCTAGCTTAGATTGTACTGAAGCAGCAACTAGCCGGTACAGGTAAAAAAAACACCACTGAATTGAAATCATACGTTAGCTTAATTTTACACGCTTGGATTTGAAAAGTTATTTCCCTGACGTTGGAACTTTTCATCTGTACTATATTTTAACTGATAATTGCTAATGAATGTAAACTTCACCGTAATAAAAATTTTCTATCAAATTAATATAGAACATACGATGGATCATGTAACAATATCAATAATCCGACTTGGGGACAAGCTGTGATGGCTTACCGCAGGCAAGTTGAGGCAGACTACTGTGATGGAAGTAAGTTGTAAACTGTATAATTATGGGCCTAAGTACATATGCCAACCTAGTCTATGCTAGACAACAACGACGATAACGACACCAACACAACAGCAACGACAATAACAAGAACAACAATATTAAATCCTTTAAATGCTTCACGGTACATTATCAGCTTACTTTACTGTAGGAAAATGCTTTTGCACAGGCTTGCCCCAATCGAAGTTTTAACAAATATCTTTCTATTTTCATTAAAGTAAGTGAACCGCGTTGTAGAAAACTGAGCGATGGCAATAGCGAAGCTCTTCCGAATGCTCGCAAGATATCTGTTACATACCATGGCCTCGATGTAACATTCACTGAAGATGACTCCCTGTTTTTGATGCAGTGGGGACAGTTTTTGGACCACGATATCACCCACACACCAACTTATGACGATCCAGGTCGTACGTATAACTTTTTAACATTTAACAAATTTATGCAATAATTATAATGGATTTGTATAAAATAATGTATGCAAGTAATCAAATTTTAGGAATTTATCAAAACAGTAATATTCCCCGAGAATTTCACACTTCCGTTAACAAAATTGCAATTTATTTGTTGTGTTACAGTATACGTGGTCAGGGCCGGTGCTACCATTGAGCAAATTAGGCAGCCGCTTAGGGCGTTGACCTCAGTGGGGCGCAAAACGGAATCTTAAAAATACAAATTGTTGAACTAGTGAACTATTGTCATTGTTATAATCGTTTTGGTAATTAGTATTCTTGGGCATGTACATTTTATTGTATGCTATAATTTTATTTGTATTTTAAATACTTATATTTTAATTCACTATATTACACTCGTAGTTCTCGCACATTTCTTGCACTTGCCATCTAGCAGTGTAAGTCTTTTACTATAGGCACGGTTAATGATATGACACATTGTACGATATTTATAAATCCATTCTCGTATTTTTCTTTTTATTTTTTAAGTTTTATATTTTTATTTATTCTTTGTTTTTAATACAAAAACGTTATATTATATGGTATTTGACAAAAAATGTTGGATTTTGCAGTTGCATGCTGTCCACTCGACGAGACTGGAATGCAGCCCAGTGACAAATGTTATTCAATTGATGTAGATGAGAACGATCCTTTCTACGGTGGTAAACCAGATTTTGAATGTATCCCAATAGTTCGTTCAATGCCCGGACAGTGTGAAACAGGTAACAGAAGCATGTTAAATTTTGTCCCGCTTTGGCAATTAAAACGTGTAATAGTAAGAAACGCTAAAAAATTTAGTTTTAAATTATTTTGTAATCGTTTGACGTTTTACTAGGCAGCCAAAGCAATTTTTTGAAGCAGCATTTGATTCGCAAAACTGTTTTGCGTTTTTATTTCTTCTTTTGAAATTTTCCTGCGTTAGTCTTAAGGCTACACCAAAACGTCTTGAAAACATTTATTTTGCTTTAGGTCCCCGGGAGCAACTAAATCAAATCACTGCATACATAGATGGTTCTGTTGTGTATGGATCAGACCTGGACACTGCAAACCGACTGCGTGAACATAATGCTGGTGAGATATTACTGAGGAACTGATGAAGCTAATTTCATTCTGTGGAAACTTTATTTAATGTGGATTAGCTAAAGAGTTACGCAACTGAAAAATAATATTTCCACTATGTTAGCCTGTACTTAAAATGTGCACTGGAAATTGACAAAATATAAAAGGCTGTTTAAATGAACTGGCAGTTATCAATGCCTCGCTGACTAGATAATGAGTAAGAAAGCCAGAATTAATAAATCATAGTTGTTTATACTCAGCAACAATTAAGTTAGAGGCTAGTGAATCGATGAAAAATGGAGACGCTGAAAATGTATGAGTCAGTTGGGCTTCAACAAGAAGCACCGAGATTAGAACGCTTTGGGTTAATTTTTGTTGGTCAGTAATAGCCAGGTTAATAAGTACTAGAATAGGTTTTATAGGATATAGAATCTTGGTAACTGCTGTTGGGTATTTGGTGTTCACAGTCAAGTTGAACTTTTTAATATTGGTAGCTTATTAAATCACAAAGTGAAACCACTTTTGAAGCCAAGCACTACGTTTCAAAAATAATGAATCAGGTATAATCAGCAGGTTCCATCACAAAACTACATATGTGCTTTAAAAAAATTTGTTGCAATTATCAAGGGCTAATGAAGACAAGTGAAATTGCTGGAGGGCGGCCAGTTTTACCTAAAAGCGAAATTGATGGTAGTTGCCAAGATGCTAATGGCATTGCTATTGCGTGTTATGACGGAGGTAAGAAACGTGTTAAAGTGAAGCCTGTTATAAAATTTATATCAAATTCGCCTTTCGTGTAAGTGAATTTATACAAGGTTGTGCAATTCGTTATTATAGTACAATAAGTTACTCGCATGATGTGCACTGCAAATGTTTTTTAACAATATATCAGCTTATGTAAAATTTTTTATAAGCCTCTGAATGGTAACATTCCACCGCCGATGAAAGCTTATAATTGCAGAATAAATGTAAAACTATGTTTAAAGAAAAATTATAACAGATTGCAAAATAGCTGGGAAGTACAGGGTTGCCATGGATATTATATTTTTCATCAATATACATATCCACTTCCATAGATTTTACGGTGATAATATCCATTCATATCCATGCATGCAATACATATACATGTATATTACAGGCAAAGTATGAAACCAGACATTATACAGAATGCGGAGTGCCAAAACAAACTAGGCAAAGTGTCTAGAATAATTTTTCTACAAGTTTGCTAAGCATTATAACGCAATTTTTTAAAGCAAACTAATTTTTAGATTTTGGGTGTTTTTTTAGCTAATATAGAAATAAAACAGATAGTCAATTGATTTGCTGTAATTTTCCTAGGCATTTTATATAATTTCATTAAAATTTAGGAAGAATGTTTGAAAAAGTCGTGTTTCGGTGTGCTTGCAAGTTTAAAGGGTACATATGTTCGTTCGTTCACTGATCTTTTCACGTGTCAGCGAATTTAGGTTTCTCCCGATGTCGCTCCTTCTCTGTGGTGGCGACGTTGATGACGTAAGAAAACAATTCTTGCTTGAAATATTCAGCGACACAGACGGCGTTCGAGAGTTGGGAAAGAGTACAATTGAGCTTGTCGCGTGGTCATTTTGCCCTGCTGCTTATTTTTCTTCTCTCTTCCTCCTTTGCCTTCGAAAGGCTGGGTTATATTGTGGATGGTCCTATGCCTGATGGAATCCCGCATAGCCGTTGGGCTTCATTTTCGAATGTTTCAAATTTGATTCCTGCTTGCTTTGCTTGAACGTTGGTATTAATCGGTCTTTGTTTTTGTGGTCTTTTGCCAGTTACGAGTATACTAAAGAGAATTTGGTGATGAAACTTGGTCTTGTTCATTTGATGCATTGTTGTTGATGTAGTAGTCGCATTTGATATACATGAGAAAGCAAAGTTTTTGCTAATGGAAATGTTGAGCTTCCAGATGTTACGATAACAGAGGGTCCAAGTTTTGCAGCCATATAGCAAGATTGAGATGACAACAGCTTCATCATTTCGCAAGTTTCTCAAAAGTCACGCGAGCTGTTTGTTACGCCGTGTCTTTCTTGGAAGTCAGTTTAACAATTAACTCCGCCCGCTTACTTGAATTACTTACTTAATTAAGTACATCTTCTATACATTCTATGCAATACTCAGGTAATGTACAAAATATCTCCGAAAAATTTGGTTCAACATGAATTATGTTCATTTTCCAAAATCTTTTTACGCATTCTAGGAATATCCTAGTTATTGCGCATTTATTTTTCACTTTTCTTGAAATACCTAGGTATTTTATAAAGTGTCTAAATTTTGCACATTGCCTGTAAGTTATATACTGCCTATCCTGTAAACATATGTCTTATGAACATATGTCAAACACAACTGGTTTCTACCTTCTACTAATATTAAAATATACGAAATTAAACCAAAAACTTTTTTAATGAAATGCACTTTCGTTATTTTTCTAGACTATAGAGAAATATATATAAATGTCATCATTGCGTACATTGTTGCGCCGCCATTTCACAAAAACCAATAAAACGCACGCAAGTATGGACGTCCCACAATTTTTTCCTTGAAATGCAGCAAAATTACTGTCGGCTTCTCCAGGACATAATTGAAAACGGATGTGTTTAATCGTTTCAATATATGCTCAATAGATTTCTGGATGGTCGCTTTCTTTACAGGAGACGAAAGAGCCAATGAGCAGCTTGGCTTGCAAGTCCTCCAAGTTCTTTTCCTCAGAGAACACAATCGCATTGCAGCAGCCATTGGTGAAGAAAAACCTGAATGGGAGGATGAAAAGATTTTCCAAGAAGCAAGAAGAATTCTTGGCGCAGAACTACAGGTGCGCTTACTACTTTAGTGCAACACGCATAAAACTGGGCATACCTAATTTCCTATGTATATACATGTATATATACACCCGCTTCATAAATAACACAATACATAATAAGGTTTATTAAGTTTTTATTAGAAACATTAGATTTTTCTAATAAAAATTAAATAAATTTTTTGATACATTGGGTTGTTTATGAAACAGCTATTGTTCTTACTATAAAAAATTTGAAAACTTTCGCACAAATATAAAATTGTACAAAATTATATAGAAAAAATTACATAGAATACTAAAGTTCCTTTTGGAAAATATTGTATTATAGGTTATTACGCAGCAAGAATTTTTGCCTGGAATTTTTTCACGCGAAGACATAAAGAGATTTCATTTAGATTCAGCAAGCTATCTCGGATACAGTGCCACTACTGATGCTACCATAGACAATTCTTTCTCCACTGCAGCTTATAGGTAACCGTGAAAAACCAAACACAAGATGTGCAATGCACGGGTGCTTATTTTCAAATTGTTATTAACGCATTTAGTGTGATTTGGTTTACGGAATCAAATTTTGATAAAATGCTTGATAAGTACTGTTTGTTAATATTAGAAAGAGACATGCATTTAAATTATTTTAGGCAACATGATGTGGCAACACCCTTACTACATGCGTCGGTTTGGCGACGAAGACAAAACTGTTTCAGTTATCATATGGGATATTTTCTAAAACCTGCAGCCTATAGAACTCTGATATCATCTAATATCTTATTTAATAATAGATGAACAATTGTGTGACCTCATACTCACAATTTTTAGATTTGGACACTCAATGGTTGGATCCGAGTATAGTCGCCAGTGGGCTGACGGGAGTAAAGATGATGTCAGAGTATCAGACACATTCTTTAATCCAACATTTTCAGAGGATACAACTGAGACCATAGATCCAACACTGAAAGCCATGAGCATGTTCAAATCTTGGGGGACAGATAGGTACGTGTACACGACTGTACAGAGCACTTGATGACT
Organism: Tubiluchus corallicola; assembly: GCA_030141605.1. Classification (NCBI taxonomy): domain Eukaryota; kingdom Metazoa; phylum Priapulida; class Priapulimorpha; order Priapulimorphida; family Tubiluchidae; genus Tubiluchus; species Tubiluchus corallicola. The sequence continues at coordinate 37,499 of JAQGDQ010000105.1, forward strand.
GAACCTGTCTAAGTTATTTGTACTGATCTCATAAATATCATTTTGTGACATCGCTTTAGTGAGTCGACAATTACCTGCCAAGCAATAAAAAATGATACACAGATCAACTGATTATACGTTTATACATTTGACTGGATAGAGATCGTGATGCTCAAGGCTGCAGTGTCATCTGTCAAAACACTTGTATATATTACGTCTTCAATTTTCATTACGTCTAAGAAGCATCCCACGCCATCGCTTTGTTTGGCATAAATAAACGACCCCTGGGTTACATATACATGCAGTTAGCAGTCATTTTCTTGCAAAAAACTGTGATTCATCCAGAAATCGTTCGCAAGCATTTCTGTCTGGCTTTCAGATTCATTGTCGAAGATTTGCGGAACCAATTATTTCGCGACTATGACAAGCAACTTGGACAAGATCTTTCTGCCATCAATATTCAGCGAGGAAGAGAGCATGGTATGGCTTCCTATGTGGCTCACAGGTAAGCCCAAACATCTTTATAAATGTGTGAAACACGTCCATAAAATTTCAAAACGATGACATAATTACGAGGAAGGCTGTTTTTATTTCTATTTGCAATAATTAAGTTGACTAATTACTGCCATCGTATTTGAATAAATAATTAAACGGAAACTGGTATCTTTGCAGAGAATGGGCAGCTGAAAAGTGCGATATAAAGTTCACAGACGTTTCTAGTATCAACGATTTGCCTAATATAAGCAAAGAGAACAAGGAACTGCTTATCCAGGTTTATGGGTAAATAAAGTGCACTGCCATTTGTTTTTTCTTTAATTTTTTCACATTCTCATAAAATAGTTTTATGTTTAATTAAACTGCAGGCAAGACAGCGGAAATTTATTTACTGAGTTTAGTTATTTATTATTAGGCACAAAAAATTACCAGGCACTAAAGTTATAAGACTCGTACATTTATGCACGTAAAAAGTGAACAGTAAATTTTACGTCTGTGTTCAAAGAAACTGTAACTTCTGCAAATCCTCGCAAAACTTTCTGCAGTAAATTTTCGGAAAAAATTAAATAGTAAAATAAATGTTTTAATAATAAAAATTGCCAACAACTTGAACATTTTTAAATCAGAAAAGTGTATTATGTGAATCAACATTTGTAAGCTACGCTGAAAATCGTTTGTTAACACTTACTTTTCATGCTAGCTCGTTTATTTTTAGTGACTGCCCAGAATGTATCGATTTATTCCCTGGTGGACTGGCTGAATATCTGGTACCAGGTGCAAATCTTGGGCCAACTTTTTCTTGCATCATCGGAAGGCAATTCGAATCTATAATACATGGAGATCGATATTGGTACCAGAATGCTTTTACACCGGGTAAGGAATTGCTAGAAGTAGTTTAATAGTCTATCAATGGTTATGGGCTATTTGCTATATTTAAATGTTATATGGTTATACAAGTCGGCCCGATAGGCAGGAAAGTTCTTATATCATCGTGTACATGATGTTGAGTAAGCAGATATAGACAAGTGGGTAGGCAGGCATGGTTCCTTTAAAACATGCTGCAGGTGTAGTGACTTACCGAATTTATTTTTCATGCTAATCATACAGTATGACATTGCACTTTTTGACACTTGCAAAAGAGTGCAATCTGACTGTTGTGCTTAAAATTGATCACGAACGAATAAAAAGCAAGTTGAAGCAAAACCTTGACAGATATAATGTTATTCTAAATAAAAATAAGCAAACTATTCCACTACGCATTTATTCTTTCTAATGATAGCACTTTCACTGGCAGAAAGTTCCTGCATTTGTGTAAATGGATTTGCTGTTTTACATAAAATACAGCGAGTGAAAATTTGACTGCAGACTATATTGAGTTTCCGCGGGATTCATTAATTTTGCATCGTTGGGTGACTGCCTGACTTTTCGTAGTTTGTTTATTTACTTGTTTGTTCGATTTTTTTTTCATTGTCCATCCATTCGAATTGTTTTGTCAGTTGTTTGTTTATTAGTTCAGTGGCAGGCGATCTTGTTTGTTTTGTTGGTCGGGCATATGTCGTTTGATTTAGTTGGTGGTGTATTTTTGTTTTAATTACTGGTTCATTCGATTGATTGTGGCGCATTTAACTCTTCTTATTCAATCTTTCATTCTTCCTAGCTATCTGCGCAGGAGAGTGCTTCACTTGTTTTTTATTAGAACCAAAAATTGAAGTAAGATAAGTTGCGAAATTGCGTTTAACGGCTAATTGCAATCTTTTTCTTTAACCCATTGCGTGAATACTAAATTGCTGAAACTTTGAAATATTCAAAGATGTTCTTCCTGTACATCATGGATGCTTTAACGGACCAAGTTAACGTAAAACAGGCCTGTACCTGTCACTGTTCGTGAGATAATAACAGATGGGTTATTGCCTTTTATATCAAAACTGGCAGCCTACTATTAGAAACAAAAATGGCGAGAACTGTGAATGTTGATCGAATAATTTTGTACTGATATAAAATGTTTTCACGGTATTAATTTTTCTAGCACAAATAGCTGAAATTCAGAAGGTAACGTTGGCGGGTGTTATATGTGAAAACACGGACATCACGGAAATTCAACCATCGGCATTCCATGTTGTGAAGCCAAGGAATGGCAATGGTGGAAAAGAGAGATACTTGAAACCCTGTTCCGAGATTGAATCACCTAATATTTCTGTGTTTTTGGACGCATAATAATTACCAGTAAATTTGAGTATTCATTCAGAGTTTAATAAAAATTTGATGGAACATTTTTTAGATACGTTTTAACAAACGCTATCAATATCTCCACCTTTTCATATTGTAGTAACGATTCTTTATATTAAAGTAAATAACATGCCACATGTACCACTCTGTTCGTTTGTATGATTTTTTTTGTAACTTCTGTTTGTTCTTTCAAGCCACTTTGCTACGATAAAAGCAAACTTGTTCTTTGATAGCAGTCTTCTGTAATGTGTGCAAAGCGAGGTGCAGAAATAGGGGCATCATAGTTTATAAGTAATTATAACTAATACAAATGACATTCTTTGTACATTAACGTTCATAACGGACTCGGCTTCAACTCGGCCATTAATGGCAGAATCGGGGAGGTAAATAAAAGACATCGGGACCCAAATATTCGCAATGCCCAGAAAACTAATTTTATTGTTATATTAAGGGGAAGGTCTAAAAATATGTTTGCAACTTTGCGCAGTGTTGCCATGTAGTTTAGTTTAAAACACCAAAACACTGAGTGTAGTGACATGACACCGGACTCTGAACGAGCGTCTATTATAGGTGAAAGCCACCGTCCCGTAATGGTGGCGCCATCTGTTAACAAAGATACCCGTTTCAGCCTGATAAGTGAAAGAACATAAAATTGAAAATTGAACAATGATCAGACGGCTTTCCGTCCGTCTGCTCATTCCGTCCCTGGCTTCCAGGACAATGTTAACGCGAGCCCCTATCAGACACCAGTCGCAGGCAGCACCACATAATAATACTTCTTACTTCTATTCATACCCCACTTGTTAATATATGTGAGGAAACTAGCGCGGAAACGAAACTAGCATAAACTATTGTAAAATGACAATACATACAAACAGCGTATATCGTAGACGTCCGCTTAGGAAATATGTAAATTACCAAATGGTTTAGTTGCGAAGCGTCCACTTGCCCCTCTCCAATTACGAAGCGTCCTGTCCATTCACCAGACGGCAGAATTACTAAATGTCTATATAACAGTAACTCCGTTAACGATGTGTTCACATTATCAAGCCTTCGATTATCAAGTAGACAATCAACCATTTTAGTTTTCAGTCACCCCCCCCCCCATGTAATCACACAATAATCTCGCCTTACTCGTCTTCATCGACTTCAGAATTGATACAGGCAAGCAGAGAAGTGAGACATCTTATAATTTCCAGGAGCAAGTTAGCGACTTTATTGGGATAAAGAATCAATCAATAGTATTATAAAATCTATTTGGTATAGTCACCTGTAACACCTAAAAAACTCACCTAATTCCTAGCAAGCTAGTAGAAATGGAAACACGATAAAACGATAAAATAATTTAATTATTAGATATCTAAAGCTGCATTTGACATACATGTATTTTAACCCGAATTTCCTTTTTATTATTTGATTTGATTTTTTTTATTTTTTAATTAATTTCGTTGCAACTTGATTATTGTACGTTTTTGTCTCCCAGTCCCTGGACGAGATTGCAATAAACTTTAATTAAGGCTCTTTTGCGTAGCATGTCTTGAACATTTGCGTGTATTATTTTATTGTATCGTCTTTATTTGATTCAAATAAAGAGTGTTTTTAAATTGCTTATTTTACTCAGCATCGGGGATTGTAACTCGGTTCAGAAAATGTTTGTTCCTTGCTTTACCATTCTTTTTCTAGTGCTACCTTTTCCCGAAACAGTCGCTCACCGCAGTTCACCAGGTTCGAAAGTGTTCTGAATAGAAGGAAGTTCTAACTTAATGATAATATCTTGCATTCGCTCAGAATTATCAGTCCCGAGGGCAACTTTACCTATTCTGCCAAACTATCACTCATCCTACTCGTCCTGAAAGAAATTGAAGTTGTTATCCAACAAAGGAAGACATTAATACAACACCGAGCTTTTATGTTATCTCATGTGTAACCAGGAAAGAACGCGGTTAACCTTGGAAAATAAAATCCCGTTAAAACCAGCTGCCATTCGCTTTCTGGCATTTCAAACACACGGCTGGCGCCAGTAATTTTCTGCGGGTAACCAAGTGCTCTTATTAAGCAATTTATTCTTTAAAAGTTTTTCGGTCATTTTGAGGAAATTCTTTTTTATATTCACTATAAAGAAAATGATGTTATAGGTAGATTGCATATGTACTTATTTTGTGTGCGTTTATTGCCAATGCACCTTTTTTCATCTTTTTATCATTCTTGCGTTCTTTGTAATTTATTTGAGCCAGCACTACAAGCAGTAATGGAAAAAACGTTAGTGGCTCAACTAACCCCCCCCATGACCTCACTAAATTAAATTAATGTAATGCACTAAAAGCACAAAAAGCTTTTTCAACAGAAGTTAAATACTATCTATTGTCTACATAAAATAGTACATCAGTAAAAACTAAAATGCGAAATAGGTAAAAAGATGTTTAATTTCAAAAACGGTAGTTAACCATTTCATGCTAAAAGTTTTGTATATTTTGTTTTGGACGATGTATATGTATCCGAACTTGGATGCCACATTTCTGTTAGTTCAGTATTTCACTCAGAGGAGTGCCCATGATAATAAACTAGTTTCTGGTCCCGCCACAACCATCTAGGCTCCGTGTTCATTGTGTTCATTTTGAGCTCTCGATTTAACAGGTTTGCTAATTTTCTACGTTTATAGGCTTTTCCAGCTAACTTAATTTCTCTTGACCATCTTGATTACCTCATATAAACTGCATAGCATACTTCTGCATAATAATTCTATACAAACCTCAGTAATGACTGAAATAAAAGAACAATATCAGTGCATAAATTAATCAATTTTGACTGGTTTTACATTAAGATGGTATAATTTTATATACCAAACCCATACGATATTATGTACATATAAAAGCACGTTTCTCAACACAATAGCACCTGCATTTAAGCAGACTTTTTATGAAAAGGAATTTTCTTTGAGTATTATCCAACTAAATGAATAAAAATTCCGACATAATAACAGCAAACTATGGATGGGTTATTTTTCGACAGGTATACGCCCATGAGAACCTGCGTTATTATTGATGCATGGATCATATAAATGTTTACATAACTTTTGTGTTCCCGATTTAATAGTGGGTGATCCTGTAAATCTTTCTCGCCCTCTGTACATACAGGTTTTTGAAATGTGAGGTAATGCACGAAGCGTGAGATGAGTTTAATACGTTATTTTGAAGGTCGTTTTGCGACGATTATGCATGCATTATGTGATGCCATATTATAATCTTATCACATTCCGTTATTTCGATCCGATTTTGCGTCAGTCTGGTTACACAGAGGGATGGGTAGTTTAAATGTCTTTAAGGTTTTTAAACCAAGGTTCACGCAATTTGTGCCACAAGATTATTCGTGACAGTGAATGAAAATTCGCTGATTTGCCCCTGTCGAGAAACCCTAAGCAATATGACACTTAATCTCATATTGTTTTAAGCACAATCAAGAAGCTTTACAAAAAGAAGGGTTCAACTCTGCAGAGTTATGTTGTATGTTAAATTATTTATCGCTGGTTTTACTAAATGTGGCAATTATTTCTATCTCATCTTGAAGCTAGATTACTAATTAATGGGGAATGAATCATTTTAATTTTAATTGATTTTAATTTTAATTTTTAATTTTGATTTTTAATCTTAATTAGTTATTTAACTTATTTTCATTTTTTGAAATCAAACGTGGATAAAAGAAAAAAAATGTGAAAAAGTTGAACTCGCGCTATGTCTTGATTTGCTACAGATAAGGCAGGAATATTTGTTACACTATATACTACAGAACGATTGCAATGTGATACGGCATGGTACGATGCAACATTATGATACCGACATATAAGAAAAGTTACAGCATTCTTTTAACACACATTATTCTTCACATTTCTGCTAATTTTGATTAACGAGCCCTATTGCCCTAACGTTAGTTAAAATGGGTGTCAGACATGCCGGGCTACGGGTTAATCACGAGCGTGTCTAAAATCATGTCTCTAGCTAATGTACTCAGACATGTAAACGCATCTGTCTCATGACAAGACTTTTTAAAACGAGTCTAATGGTATGATTAATGAGGCCGACAATATGTTTGAGTTCAATTTCCTTTTTATCTCAGAACTGTGATTGTCAGAGAAAAATGTCATTTGGGAGCCCATTAGTTCGTTTACTGATTTTGTTGACTAACTACTAGTTTAGTTAATACTTTCTTTTTTGTTTTAGAGTTGTGAGTGGATCGACCTATATTGCGCCGTATTTGTCGATATACAGCGATCATCAAACAATTTGGTATTTCAACCACTTTCAACCAGATGCGTATCCAAGGCGCTCTTGTTAATTATAATAGAAATATGTAATACAGTTTGACCCTAAGGGAATTCGACACTTGTTTGCCTTGTAAGGATTTTGGTATTTGCGGGAGCGATTCTTTGCCTTCAGTTATAAACTCGTCACTATTGTTGTTATGCAGGACATGTTTAACATGCATTCCGCATAATTATATGCATACCTGCCAACCTGTAAGTTACGAATGTCGGCACTTCTTTTCCCGAACAATTTGTTCCACAGAAAGGATTTTTCATCTGTGATCTGTCCCTGGAAAGGCTAATAACCTTGTTGAAAAGCTTGTTATACTTGGAGGTATGAACTCGGTCAAGTATCTTCGGAGGAAAACACCTGCAGTAAGAATTGAGGAAGGCGAGGAGCTGAAGGAAAAGTAGAAATATCCGGTATTTGAAATGAATTGTGTGACATAGAGTAACGCATCAAATTATCAGTCTAACGCAATCATCAAGTATTTTCGGTATTTTAACGTCTACTTAATGTTCATTTTCTCATTTTAGGGACAAGGAGCTAAGTGGTTATTGTGTATGCTAAGGTTGCAAAGTTAAGCAATACCGAACCTTGTAGTAAATGAATGATTGACCACTGGGAAAACTGCTTCTGAACAATTTCAGATTGGAAAGATTTCATATGGATAAATTTCATTGTGCAGTCGTCTCATCCTGTGCTGACGTTTGAAGATAGCTAAAACACCACTATTTCCTTTCATGGGGTTATAATTGATAATAAGATAGTGTCAAGGCCCGCCACAACTATCTAAATTAAACAGGCACTGCCCCTCTGAATCTTTGGTTGCAGTGTCAGACCTATAAAAATTTTGTACGTATTCGATATCATTGCAAGACATTTAGCAAAAGCACTTCAGGAAGAATCAATGCGGTCTGTTTTAGCTGCACCTCATTTTCTCCATTTTCCTATTATAAAAGGTAATTTCTTGGCAACTGTACGGTGATTGTTTCCATCAAGAAAAAGAAAAACACTGAATGCTCGGGGAATTAGGCTTTCGCTATAGTAGCAGTCAACAATTAGTATTTGTAAGCTTAACATAAGAAATACCTTTTATCTTTGTTTAGTAGCTATAATTAGCAAAGCTGTAAGTAATTTTCGTAAAAACGGTTTAGGGATGGTACACCACACTTTCGTTAGCGCTTGCAGTCAAAATTAACTAATGATAGTAACCTAAAACAATGAAACTACGTGTTTTTCAAAACTATCAATGGCAGGGCTACCAAAATTTCTCTTTCTTACTTACTCGGTTAGAATTTAAATATTCATGCAGCCACTATAATACATGTACAATAACAACAAAAAGTTTATATCCCTCCCACCTGTGTCTTGACACGCTTTTCACTTCGGCACAGATTGGATGCAATACCAAATAGGTCAAAAATTATCGAGATTAAAGCTTGTTATTACCCTACCGGGCATCCTGTATTAGTTTTGCACAGATGTCTCCAAAAAGGTCAGAGATTCTTTCTAAAAAGAGGTGGGCATCACATGTCACATTTAGCAGCAGGTATGTCTGGAATGGTCGGAGAAGGGCGCAAACTTATCAAACGTGAGACCAGCATGTGTACCCTTGAACTGCTTCAGGCAACAGTCTGTGTCAGTTACGATTATGAATGCGAAAAAAGTCATCCGCAAGCAGGATACACCTATCTCGTTTGTCACCTGTGTTGTTTTCCTTTTCTGGGAAAAGTCTTTGCTTCCAGCAAATACCATCCAAAATTGATAATCATTGACATTTTAAAAAGCCAAATTAGCTTATCTAAAAGTGATTGTAGATAACAAATTAGTCTTGGGCGTAATGACATATTAAGAACCAAGCCTTCATAGTATGTCGGTCGGTCTTACCCTTATTTTATCTTTAGATTTTCCAAACGCTTTTAATAAACATACACGCCTTAATTTTCCCATTTTGTGTTTGGCGGCACGTACTTTCGTGACATATATAATTCGTGCTACATCCCTGAAATTTATAATTGCATGTTTCTTACTAATCCTGTGTTAACCAATCTAGTTGTAGTATACACTCCCTGTGTGCAGTTTGTCTTAATAAATCCGAATGAATCAAAATAATGTAATCCTTAAATCCTAACGTAGTTAAGAATAATTATGGAAAAACGCAACCGCAGTAATACAGAGTCTCAACCCCAGTGCCCTCATGCACACAAAACTTGATACCACAACTGACTTTATTGTAACAACAGCTGATTTTGTTTGCCAAATTGATTAATCAAAAAGCTAAGTGTTGCATGTTCAGCAGTTTTAATGGCTGTATCCTTCGTATGGGCAAGGTGATGAACTAAGAGATTTTCTGCGAATTATTAATTATTTTTAAAGTATGTAGATAGTAAGTCTTACCTGCTTTCTTAGTCGGTTAATTAAGTCGCGATAACAGATTACAATAACATTTCGTTTGATTTTGAAATATTGAAGCGATGAAGTTTTCAATTGTTTTTGTCTTTGAAATTCTTAAATGCTTGCAAATCTTGACAAAGATTATACTGGGTTTCCACTTTCTTAAAGACTGTTAACACTAATTTTGCATCAAATATTCTCATTACTGTAATGTAATTAATAAACGAGCAAGGCGTCGACAGGAAAAGAATCACAAACATATTGTAACCTTCTGCTGCATTTCGAGTTCAATGCCTCTTCCCTCAACGCAGTGCAATAATTATTCTAGTCTACATCCAAAGCCAGTTTTTGAAGCGTGCATGTCTTTTCCTAATCTTTTCTTTCAGCAGGTCATCTGAAAGCTACAAAAGGCCAGTGATAATTGTAGAGTAAACTGATATATGGACAGATTTAAGAACTACCACAGTGGGTTGAGTTCAAGTACGCACGCTCAACAGCATATATAATAATGTTGTCAAAGCATATGGTAAGCTTTGCCTAACGGGTTCTTGGCTGTTGAACAGGCTTTAGCCGTTCTCACCGTTGTAGGTTTTGCCGGTAAATCTTTTCACCTATTTGCCTCAGTTTCTAACGTCATTTCTTTCGTCACCTATTATAAAGACAATTTTGAACAGTATAAAAGGTGAATAACCCTCATCATCATCGCCCATAGTGCAGCACCGGTCACTTTGTGGTCAAGGTGTCAAAGTTGAACTGACCACCTGTCTGTAATTTCTTTTCAGGAAGTAATTTTATTTTAACTGCGGACTTGTACTGGTCGGTTACAGCAAGACATTCATCCTCCTTAAACTTGCTGCACTGTCATAAACTTTGTGCGAAACTTTATAAAACCAAATAGCAGAATTTTGATGTGTAAGAATACAGGTACGCCTAATAATAGTCTGCATTGAAGTATTGTGGTGAAAGTAATACACACCTACAACATCTCTCTCGCTCTCTCTCTCTCTCTCTCTCTCTCTCTCTCTCTCTCTCTCTCTCTCTCTCTCTCTCTCTCTCTCTCTCTCTCTCTCTCTCTCTCTCTCTCTCTTGCTTTTTCTGTCTTTTTTCTTTTTCTATGTTACCGACTCTCTTTCTCTCCACACTTTCTTCCATACCTTTCTTTGAAAAATACTAGGTTAAATTCCGATGCACGACTTTCTTGATGCTTAACACGATTTTCTTCTCGGTGTTTTTAATTCTTTGCTTTCTGAAGTTGGACGTCATTCACATGAATTGGATCAAGTTTGTACGAAAACCCATTGTGTAAAATTCAAGAGCATTTAAGCACAATGAAATCGGTCACTTTCTATCACGTATCTCACTTTCCTATCACCAAGCCTCTGGATGCACTACGCTGCTTTGAAATTTTCTGATTGCGTTATCTTTGCATTTTATGCTCGATTTTTTTATGAAGTGAGAAGGCCGTACTAATTAGGCCATGTCACTTCATTTGACTGTTCGAAATTTGAACAGCTAGTGGAAACCAACTCCAACTGAAAAGGCTAACCAAAAAAGTCGACCAAATGCCGATAAGGACTTGAATGTAACTTGGAATAATGTGTTGTAATATTGCACTCAGTTTCGCCTTGCCTTTTAAATGATTAACTTTCCGATATATTTTATGCATAGTGACAGTAGATTTCAAACAAGTCCCGCTTACGGGTATACCGGATAACATTTATTAGTAGCACTGTGTTATTAATATAGTATAATATAATATAATATAATATAATATAATGTAATGTAATGTGATGTGATGTGATGTGATGTGATGTGACGTGACGTGACGTGACGTGACGTGACGTGACGTGACGTGACGTGACGTGACGTAACGTAACGTAACGTAACGTAACGTAACGTAACACAACACAACACAACACAACACAACACAACACAACACAATACAATACAATACAATACAATATAATATAATTAATAACGCAGTGTCACTAATAAATGTTATCAGTACTAATACTGGAGCAGCTGACTGGATGACCACTTGGTCTTTCACTGCCTCTTCTTCACGATATTGTTTTTAAAATAACTGTTGCATGTTTTATAATGTGTGTCAAGACGAAATAAAAGATTATGATTATGGTTACGCAGACCTTTGGGTTCAGTTGGTGCTTTTTTGTTCGCCAGTCACTCTACTCTGATCGGCCTGGTCAGCGGTCAACCCCTGTCGCTTAATATTTTGCACTACTATGTTTGAAGGATAATATTAATGCAGTCCGCAGCACGTACACGACTATTTTATAGCCCAGAAACAGTTTTTTTATTACTTTGGGCGTGGTAGCTACGCGTCTAATAATTTTATACCATACAACCGTATATAAGGGCAATTTACCTAAAATTTATTTTAGCACTTTGTCAATTGTAGTCTATAAACTTGGTTATACTAATATGGAGAATCAAAACGTACCTAGAGATCTATAAACTACAATCTTCCAGCGAATACGATATTTGTCATTTCTGGAATTTTCTACGAGCGTTAACTTTAGCGGCATAGCGAGGTGTGATTGATGACGTCATTAATTTATTTGGATAATTATTACAATATTGATCAATCATCATTGATGTCTTAACAGATACTCCAGGGAGAAATGATAGAAACAATAATTCGTTTGAAATTTTTATATATTTAATATTATAAAAGAACTGCTGTGCGTTTTGAGAAACTTTTCTCGGGTTCTAACTAAAGGACTTTTATATAATGCTTTTAATCACTTAGTGGCATGCTACTAGTGGGCTTAGTAGCCTATGATAATGTAATTTAAAAAACAGTAATGTGATAATTGCTTCTTCCGCGACTTGCATGCGCGAACGATGCACTGCAGTTTTTTAAAACCGCATAATTAAGCAAGTGCGTGAAATAGTAATATAACAATTTCCATTTAAAACCACTACAATAAAATATAATTGTTGAATTATTTACCCTAGGATCTAGAATATATCCGTTATCCTTATGGTGCCACGGTTTTATAAACAACTTGCAATTTCGTTGAAATTATTGCTTTTATTGGTTAATGATAATAACTCAGGAATTTCGGCCACATAAATTATTTTCACCTGTGGCCTTTCACCTGTGCAATAATAGATTATTCTTTGATAGTGGCACGAGAGCCCTCAATAACACGGTTTAATAAATACTTAATAGTCAAAGAGTTTAAGAGCACTGCGTTTCAGTCCAGTCGATGCAGAGCTAAATATATGGCTTTAAAACTAATTTAGAGTGACAGTTTAGCCCATTTTATTGACACAGACTTTCATAATAAGATCTAAAACGTTTTAAGTAAATTACTTAACCAAAGGTCTAATTATAGTTAATTGATAAACAACCACCCACATGCTTACAACGCCATAAAAAAGTAATGTCTGAGACAAATTCAAGTTGTGTCATAAAACAGCCATAGCTCATATAACTCAATGATAAAACATAAATAAGATTTAGCAAATGTGTTGTTGTAAAATAATTGTCTGTTGAAGGTTGCAATGAAAGAAATATGCCATTTGTTGCATCGTAAATTGTGGTGAAACTACTCAAAAAATGACTTTTTCCAAGCCAGCCTGCAGATATGAATCTTCGCTGCGTTTATATACAAAATTATGAATTTACAATAACGATTTTCATGCATAATTAAAAAGTTGAATATATTAGACATCAGAACGTCTGTCAAGACAGCATGTTTTGGTAGATTATTTTCTTGGTAGAATGCTAATCGAAATTTCGTTACTTAATAGACTGTGTAAAATATTACGCCGTGAAATAGAAAAATAGTGAAAGTGAAATAAAAAAATAATCAGTGAAAAAATAGAAAAAATATTTATATAACCGAAACATTCTACACAAAATTGTTTTTATAGAGGGAGTAAGCGAGTTCACGCCTTGAAGGGATGATACAAAGACTGTTTTATATTAACAGTCCTTCAATAAGTACATCCTTCCAGAAGAAGTAGAAAAGAGTGAATTTTATGGTGAACGCCCCAACCCTTAAAAACTGTTAAACAAACATATAAATACAATACAGGGGTCAGTTTTTAGGTATTGATATCTCAGAGATGACACCCAAGGCATTACTTGGCATTGATCATTTTGTATCTAGATTTCTTAACAACATAACTGAATGATAACATGAACTGAGCATTTAAAGAATATTAAGCCTATCTACTAAGTTACCATCTACTGAAAACGGCAACAATTTTAATACATACATTCACGATTGATTGCGAGAGTATATAGGCTGATGTAACACGAGCATGCCCGCGCTCATATGTGAACAGACTCTCGCGTAAAAACATGAGATGAGGTTCTTGTGTTATTTTACTAATAACATTTTGTTTATTGTTTAGAAAGTTATCTTACATACTTATAAAATTATACGCATGATGTCGTTAAATGTAAACACAGTTTTTGGGTTGTTTTGAACGCATTTTTTAAAAAGTGAAATTTAGAAACTCTTCCTTTTATTATTTATACAACTGAACTATACTGAGTCTCTAATATCCGCGAGAACCTGGTTTTAAAGTACATGAGCTGTTAAAAATCTATAAACGAAATGAGAGAAAAGAAATTGATACAATGTGGAGACATTTAGAACATACAACCAAGAAAATAACCCAAGATTAAGGGACATTATTAAAGCTGCTTATTGTACGTAGCATGTACTTCGGAGTAACATATATACATTATCATACAATTCTATAGCAACAGTTATTTTTCTCCTTTCTCACTTATACTGTACGGATAGTTTAACAGCAGCACTTAAATTTTAATAAAGTATGATCAAATTTTCGAAGACCTCCTTTAATTTATACCAAAATACGTGAAACAATAAAATTGGTAATTTTAAATCGCAATTGTTAAATAGTTTTAAAGAAAAATAGAGCATAACGAGAATGTTTAAGGTCTACTTGTTTTGCTAATATCATAATGAATAAAATGTAAAAATCACTTTTCTGCATAAAGGTTATTTCAACGTACGTTATTAATTTTAATTTCACACTCACAAGCTTGTCAATTATTGGCTGCTTCCCTCGCTAATTGTTAACTTTGGTTTGACCCAGCGTGGTGAGACGTTGTGACAGTTTAACAAAAAAAATTATACGCTGAATGACATCGAGCACGACCCAACATTCCACGGAGTATTATCTCATTATTAGGTGAAGAGAAAGTTGGCTACAACATGATCAAGGTCGAATATTTCAACTACGACAAGATAATTTAAATAAGTTTTTCTTCCAAAAACTCCCTTGCCTTTGTCTACAATAAACAAAGAAGTTTCATTAATAGCTGTCCACTCTTTCAGTCTTGTATTTTTGCGTACGTCACGATTCACTCGTTGTACAGAATATAGATTTCTGTCAAGTAAGATTTTCGTGTGTGTGAATCTGTAAGTGCGTAAGCTAGCAAGCAAGTAAACAAGTAGCATATAGGATAGTAAGTGGATATATAGGTAGGTAGGTAGGCATGTATGTAAGTAGGTAGTTAGGCAGACAAGCTTTAGGTGAATATAAGTAAACAACAGAGTCAGTGTCAAATTAAGTTAATAAGAAAGAAACTTCTATCCACTCTGTAATGCTACCTAGCACTTAAAGGAACTGCTTACTTACCTTTCTAACCACCTGCTTACTTACACATCTATGTACCTACTTACATATCTACCTACCTAGCTACTTACTTACTTACTTACTTACTTAGCTCACTAAAAATGAGCTCACTGAAACTTCCTCCAAATTGCAGTTTTATTGAATATGAGTCTGAAAATTCCTGCCTTAGTTGCAAGTTAAATAATAAGCTTTAATAATTATAGATCCTGGCCAGAAAAATGACACGCACTGTTACACAGCTGCTAGTGCCAATAAAATTTCTTAGACCAGATTTCTGTTCTTACATTCCACGGCAAAACTTAAATGCCAACGAATGCCTAAGATGCCACACGTTCTAATAAGATTCGTCACCAGGTGTATACGATGTTACAAGCATAAACTGTCCACAGCCAAATCTGAGTCAAGGCAGAGATATACAAGGTGACCACCATGTACAAAGGTGTTGCACGCTATTCAGGCGTAAGAATGGTAATGCGATTTGCACAACATGTTCATTATCATGGGTGTTAGCATTTAATTAAAAGCTATTAATGATCTGTTATGTTAATCTACTTTTCTTATTTACATTAATCGCTGGTCTATAACGATATATACTAGTTACGATAATTATTCGTTTGCCGAAGTCAGATGCTCGTAACTAATTCCAGTGGTTTACAATTTCTAGGTCTGCAGCAATGTCTGCATATGCGTGTAGATTAAAAAAATAAACAATCGTTTCAGGGTTTTAGCCAATTCACCATGAATACCAACTCAACGCTTGTAAACATAGTTATAGTTTTTGTAATGTATATCGAAAACAGAACGTCAGACACATGTTAGCACCATAAACCAGAATATGTGACGAAGGCTAGATTATAATTTATTTTACGAGAACTAATAGGAATTAGTATTATTAGGAGGTGACAGAGCAGAAAAAGTCCGTTAAATGATATGCAATACATTATCTAGTTTATGTCTGATTTTTGAACGTGCTAATATTTGTTGTAATTATTTTGTGCTTACCGCAGCTTCTCAAAGCCGACGGCTCAGTAAGACCAGAACGGTTCTAGCCGCCAAAACCAGGGGCTTAATATAGAACAGAAATTTTACTATTTTTATATAAAACAGTATGCTGTGGATGTTGTGCGACGGACCTGAAACTCATCTAGTCACCTGGTCCAGCTCCTCTTCATATAAATGTCAAGTTTGAAAAGAATAAATCCAATAGTGAAATGACGGTGCTTGTATTTGGTCTTCTTTGCGTTTATACTGAAAACTGGTGAATTTAACTGAATTAACTTGATAAACTGGTGCAAAATTAAGTTAACTTTTTTGAATTTGCAAATAAGAAAAATAAAGAAGTAAACAATGGGCTTAAACCAAGCGTTTTGCACCAAAGCCCCAGTTTCCAAGTTCAAACATTATAAAAGTTACAAAAGTAAAACTTGAACGTAAGTGTCAAAAATCAACATGCATTGTCGCGTAGAAAGAATTAAGATCCCCAAGCAATTGTCAGTGAAAATAGAAAAAATATAGAGTAGAATCAGTATTTAGTACGAAAGCGCAATACAATCTAATGGCAAAAGATTGGAAATAACCAGATTTTTTTATAATCGTATGGCAAAAAATTTGGTGATAACTTGATTTTATTGTAATGGGATATAATGACACTAATGCGCTTTCGTAATTTGGGAAAAACAAAAAACAAAAATTTTAACTTCGAAACGATATTGTTATGGCAATTAGAAAATGTTTATATATTGTCAACAATATATTTGTTCAGTGCAAATTACAAGGATAAGTAAAAATATTAAATGTGCCATCAGTTCAACTCAAGATATTATAGCAAATGGAAAGGCAATATTTGAGTTACACGCCAACATTATACTTCATATTTTCTAAGGAAATAGTTATTCTACTTAATGAAAGCCTACATTCCAATAGTCCAACATTACAATACTTAAGAAAATATTACTACAGACAATAATCTTTGGTGTAAAAAACTAATCAATGACACAGCAGTTAAGACCCTTCCGAAACTACGCGATTTCGTTGATTTATCAGAGATTATCACCGTATTATGCCAAATAATCGGTGTGGTCTAGTAAACCGAATTATATGGATGACTTGATTAGAAAGTCAATGTCACGAGCAGCGAACAATGCAAAATCTCGTACGCAATCATGCTAAATCAGCATACCTAATAGTGTTGAAAATAGTTAAAAACTAACGACTGAAAAGCACCTAAGTCGCAAATTTTTTTCAATAAAAATCAAAAATTTAATTTAAATTGTCGACAAATCGCGAGCATAAGTACTTATTCATTTTCGACACTGCGTGGCTATTTGGACTTTTGACAGCTACACAAATGGACAGAATAGTATCGTTTCTCTTAAAAACATTTTTTATTTTTAACTTAAGAGAACAACAGTAGGTGTTTGCATACTCACAGAGTCTTGCGAGCCATTTATCTTTGCAATTAACGAAAACAAAATCGTTTTGAAAAGATGGTAACGAGAGCTCCTACAGACAAATATATTGCTTTATATTTTTGTAGGCAAAATGAAAAGCACAGCTATAAAATAAAACGACACAGTTGTAAGGAAACTTTGAAGTGGCGCTTGCTGAAGAGTCTTGGTTTATGACACTTTTACAATTGTAAATGTTGCGGGCACTTGCGACTATTGAAAATAACGTAACTTCTTTCCAAATTTAATTGAAATAAAGTATACAGTTGCTACACACCAAGAGTCATTGAACGCTATAAAATATTCAACTCTTTCTGTCAGATATTATGACCGTTGTGAGTTTTCCTGACCGTCCAATAGGACAACCTGCCCATGGGTTATGTCGTAGTGCAAAAATTAGGTTGAAAGACTAAACAGTAAGAATATCTCTGAAACGATATGCATTTGCAGTCTTTGGAAACAATTTTTCAAAGTTTACGCCACAGATATAAAAAATGAATGCATTGCTACTTTTGTGCAATACCATACTAATATTAAAAACCATTAAACTATTTGTAAAATATTTAAAGTTTTGTCAATTACAACATTGAAAATAAGCAGCTCGATTCTCAAACTAACATATGTCATGAAAGTTATGCTTTGAAGAAATGTGTAATTGTCTTATGATTTATTTGTTTTATCTTTCGAACTTGACATCCCGTGAGCCCAAGTATTCAACATATCCAACACATGGTATTTTAATTTCTCAAATTTAATGACTCATAAAGGGAGATAACATGCACACCAAGATAAAACTTTATAGTTTTAAAATACTAACATGTTTCTGAAGTTCATGTTAAACGACGCAAAAAATTGTAATTATAAAGTATTGTCTATACTTTATAGGACGACAACTACATATTATATGATAGTAATTAGGCCTAATCTAAAGTTCACGCTATTGTGTAAGACAAAGTGAATTAATAATAGCTATAAAACACTAATTGCCAAAGAATAGTAGTTCTTAACTGTATTCATACCTAGTCTATTATAATTTACTTATAGCTTTATATTGATGTTTCCAAGTGTGAAAGACTCACGACTTGTTATAATAACTAGATAATTAGAGTTTATTACAAAAAGTAGCCTTATTATTACATGGGTAAAATTTACATAATTATACAGTTAGGCTATTCATTTCATGAGTGCATTACTTCGCTTGCTTACGACATTTCACACGAGGAGTAGCTAGAACATTATTATCTGAATTGTTATTGTCAGAATCAAAATCAATACCATACTTATTGTCATTAATATTACGAATTGTTGTTAATTACACAATTATTTTAAAATTAGCTCTACCACCACAACCACTATGACTACGACTATCACTGTCACTATCACTATCACTATCACTATCACTATCACTATCACTATCACTATCACTATCACTATCACACTATCACTATCACTATCACTATCACTACCACTACCACTACCACTACCACTACCACTACCACTACCACTGCCACTACCATTACCACTACTACTACCACATCACTATTACAACAACAACAACAACAACAACAACAACAACAACAACAACAACAACTACTACTACTACTACTACTACTACTACTACTACTACTACTACTACTACTACTACTACTACTACTACTACTACTACTACTACTACTACTACTACTACTGCTATTAACACCACCAACTGAAGTTAGTGATCCGAAGTCTTCATCAGTGATGTCTGTGCACAGTTTATAAATATTATGTGTTGTCTGTTTGTACGAATCCATGAGGGAATAATCTGTGTTCTCAGGAAAGCAGATAAAATACAAAACCAAGACATGGCAGTGCATCAGCATCTAAAACAAATTTGTGATATACGTTTTCGTTAGATGGATATCAAGCTTCTCAAATGCCCTATTTTCCTTTGGTAGATGAATTTCTCAATGCGTTACCTTCAAAGAACAGTAAGTAAGATTCACATCTCAAGTAACTTCATGAAACAAGAATGTATCTACTTGCTTATTATGTAAGCCCTACCTTAGCCAAAGGGTCCAATAAAAACGCACGAAGTAATTCCTTAAATACGGGAGAAAATTAGGTTCGAATACACTAAATCTTATCTGACATGCATCTGCAATGCGCAATATGTTCCTCCATCAAATACTATGATTTTGGCACAACATTAGAGACGAAAATCATAGAATACTGCCACATAACACCATAGAGCTGTATTCACATCTATTTAGCCACGATAACGGCAACTGCTGTGGCAAACCTTCCGGGGTAAATAATGTGGCCGGATTACTGGTTCCAAATACAATATCAACGACTAATTCAATTATAAGATTATTGCCGGATAAGCCCTTCCGTTTTCATTCCCGTATGAATGTGAGCCCGTTTAAAGTATATTTTTGTAACAGTTGTTAGAGTACATTTTAGTGTTGCCAGCAGAGATTATCAGCCACTTAACAGGTAACTTTTACTTTCAGTTTCATGCAGGTTACTGTCACTGTTTACAGGTAATGCAACGCTGATTTTGCTCAGCCGTCTGCATGATCTAGCCGCTAGGCGCACATACCAAAACGCGGAATAAGTACGTCATAAATAGCTAGATTACCGTCAGTGGTATGTTAGAGCAAAAGTGCTCTCTTTAGTGTGCTTGCCTGTTGATTGGATTACACATTACGTAATACAGGTGTGCATCGTTACACATAATTACATTGATGTATTGATTATTTTCATTATCGCGTTTAATATCTTTAGAGCTTGTTTGATGAATTGTTGCTGTTGTGATTCTGCTTTCTTACAATCGTCGTGTGTGCATTTGGGATGCTGCTGCACGTTGCTAAGGTCATAAGTTGAGGTAAAATAGAAAAGGAAAAATGGCTTGGTTTAGCCTAAGATTAATTTTCGCAAAAACTAAATCCTAGCTTTGCTTGGTAATTAGATGAATGGAAACTGGTATTTCTGCCTTTTGTCATTTTTTTGTTCCAGATGAAATATACCTCATATACTTTCAAAGGTCGGGCTTTTTTGTAAGCTACTTGCAAGTTTTTGGGAAATTATAGTCATATCTAGTCTTTAACATCAAGTTTCACATCATTTTTGTAAGGGCCCATTGCTGTTAAAAGCAATTTTGAGAAAGAAAGTAAGAGACCCTTGATTAAAATGACTTGTGAGAAATGTGAAGTAACATGTGAAGAGACTGAATAAAAGTTAAGACATAATTATAAGCGCGTATTAAGTCAAGAAAAATGGGATGTCACTTATTCAGGTTTGATTGATTACTGACTGAAAGTTTAATAATGTCATAAATCAAATTGGTACTGCTATGTGAAAACGAACACGCTGTAACACTCAACAAGACTTTACCGTTGGAAGCATTCGAAACGAAATTTTGCTGCTTAACAAAAACACAAATTGAATAAAAATGGCAGATACAAAAGGTTAGAAATGAATTTAGATGTTTGGTCTTTTCTAACAGAGACAATAACAAATAGTAGCAACGGTGCTTTTTTTAATGTTGTCAATATGAAAGCGCAAAACGGACAAATAATAAAAGGCATTTTAATTTATTACGTTTCTGTCAAAAAATTTTTGGGTTTCGATTTAATATGATAAGAATATTTCATACTAATAGTTGGAGACACAAAATGCGAAGACTATTGCTACATTCACAATGTGCATTGCGCATAGTTCAAGCGCCAATGCCACAAATAAATTTTTGCATGCTGCCTAAAACAATGTTTATTGCCAAGAACAGTAATTATTTTGGTTTTAAACTGTATAACCACCCAACGTGAAAAGTGAAAGCCTAATCACAAAAGTACGTTTGCTTATTGTCGCTCCAGTAACTTTGAACTTAATTACAGATTTCTTAACTAGACGGTTTGGTTCAACTTTCAAACTGCCGTGATATGGGTACCCGCATTTTTTGTTTATCTCTGTTTATTTTTTAGCGTATTAAAAGTGAAGATGATGGTTACTGAGAAGAATAAGTCACAATTTTTAGAACTTCGTTACTGTTTCTGTAGTCTGTACTACCTTTGAAAGAAACGCAGGGAAAGATGAACCGAAAACTCCAAAAGTTTATAAAGAGCGTAAACGATTCACTAGCATTGTTTCGAAACATTTTTTTTCTTTCTGGGCTACAAGTACGGTATCCGAAAACTACCACGCAGAAGGGTTTATAGAGCTTAAATCGCAAATTTAATTAAAAAATCTTTTATTTCATGAGTGCTTAACACCGTATTACATACACAAACCCGCTCTACAGCGGTGTACACTGCGTTGTGCATTCTCTTTAAAACATTTATGGATTTGGCTCAAATCGACTTTGCATGCTTTCACTTTTCGATAATTGTGAAACCTTTTGACCCGCCGTCTTAATTGCATGAGACGTTTATTGCCGCGTAAAGGGAGTGAAAGTGAGTGTTAGCAAAATTTATCGTTTTGTTCGAAAAATTCAAGCTGGCAGGGTATTGTAAAGAACATCGTAGTAAACTATATGACGATCAGACAAACTCACGGCAGACGTAGAAACCCGTTTAAACATCTTTGATAGTTCAGTGTCGCTTTAACGGACGGATTAGTTTTGTTTAATCGGGGTCCGGTCCAACCACAAATCCCTATAATCGTCATCAAGTAGGCTTGCGGTAGAATAAAAACTATCGTACAAATGCCGTAGCCAAACTCTTAAACGAAAAATTATATATCTGTAGCATGTGATGTTTAAAATCTGCGCCAAGATTTGAAAAATTTGTCAAAAGTAAAAAAAAACAATGAGCTATAAAGGAATCAGTTCTCACAGAAGTAGAGCAAAATTAACTGTAACATCTACCTAGACAAGCAAAGATCTGACAAATTCAGCATACCCTGATTGATGCCACTGCGTTAGATTCAAGGTCTTAGTGTTTTTCACAAAGTTTGACACAACTGCCATATACCAAAATAAACAGCGGGTGAGTGAAAATCTACCTTAACACGTATCACTTTCAAAATGTAGCAGTATGGAAAATTGTATCATTATTTGACGCTCTGCCTAGTTTACAGGATC
Source organism: Tubiluchus corallicola (assembly GCA_030141605.1). Taxonomy (NCBI): domain Eukaryota; kingdom Metazoa; phylum Priapulida; class Priapulimorpha; order Priapulimorphida; family Tubiluchidae; genus Tubiluchus; species Tubiluchus corallicola. The sequence goes on from JAQGDQ010000105.1 coordinate 60,046, forward strand.
ACCATCCACCTGCTCAGCATTAATGAAAATCCAATTACGGCTCTAGAAAGTAAAGATCTTCCTTGTTTGGACATTTATCACAGCATCCACCAATGAACTTGTGGCATTCGCATTGACATTTCTGGTGATTTCCATTACTCAACCAAGAAAATGTTTGAATTTCATTATCGCTCAGCTATGATAAATCATCAGTCTCCAAACTGGATTTTGATCAAGGCCATTGCGAAACACCTTGATTAATCGAAAAGGCGAACGCGCAGGCTTGACAGCATGATATTTCAGCGTTTCAACACTTTTTTACGTTTTGTTTGAATTATAGCGTCAAAGCGTGTATTCCTGCCGCGGCTATTCTGTCTTTAATTGGCTTTGAAGTAGAACGAGTGAAGATGTAAGCATGTAAGCAATCAATCTCTGGATGTAGATTTTCCTCAAGATACTTTCTCGTGTTTTTTAATTTATCAAAACTATATATTTAAACTTGAGAACTTGAGAAGCGTTACAAAGTCCGTATGTCAGTCTTTTATACATATGAAATGCTTTCGGTTAATTACATATGGATGGCAGTTCTATCTTTTCCAAGGCAAAAAGATAATATCGAAATTCTGCTCCAAATAAAATTCTTAACTGGGTTTTATTTAGTTTTTTTTTGTTTTGGGTTTTGGATGAAGTCAATCTGACGTTTCGACCTAGTGAAAACAGCAACTCATTGGTATGTACAACCTAGCAATTAATGTGAGTCCATTTTGGTAGGTCTTTACCACAGGTCGCAAGCTTGCAACAATACACTACAAGCTCTCACAACAAAAGCCTCGAATAAACGAACTTTCACTAGCAGTGCTACATCTTATTCACGAACTTTGAAATTGGGTGTTATCATGTTGTAGTGAATTCTTTCGTATTATTTAATTGTAACTTCTGAACATGAGTACTATCTGAAGTGTACAGCTGTATTATCAGCTTATTTTTGTATTTTGTTAATGAGGAGTCAGCAAGATTATTCATTCTGATAATATAGGTGCCCTTAAACTATGAAAGTCGCCGGGTTTTTATGACGATGAAAGATAAAAAATTATGTGCGAATTAGCGTGTGAGAATGATTTCTTTATATTTTGTTGGTGTATATCATTTTCTTTGTTTTTTTTAGTTTTTTGGCTAATTTTGTCAGTGTTTGTTGCCACATTGACCGCTTATTTATTTCTACTGACATTTTTGTTTGACATTTTTGCCAGTTTTTCTTTGTAGTTTGTTGACTGGTCTAGGTTCAAATTGTACTCTGTAATTTTGTCTACTTGAAATAAGTTACTTAACATTGCTCATTTGTCAGTTAAGACTTACAAGTGAGTCGGCTCTGTCCACTCTTTGTAATTTTCCTGCAGTCTTTTTAGTTTGCTTAACCGATGGGCCATTGTCTGTACTTTGTTTAGCCGATTGTAAAAATAACAGGAGTACCGTATCAGGGTTACAACTTTCCCACCAGGGGATTTAGACAAATTTTATGGCCCATTTGGTTTGTGTTCCAAAATTATTAGCTATGGGTGAAAGGTTGTCGAACAAAGGTCTAAGTGTCGGTTTTCCCACCCGAATCCGAGGATCGTAAATCGTTGAAGACATTTAGATATGAGAATCGCTTGCCTTCGTGCAAAAGCCAAAAGAATTTCTTCGAAGGTAATCGTGAAAAGAAGAGTAGGCAGGTATTCTGTCCATTGACTAATAACTCGGAATGACTGTCATTATTTACCCGCAGTGACACGGTGCGACCTTGAGATAGAAAAGCTAGTTTTAACCACAGTTATAGTGACGTGGTCACAAGATGTAAGCAAGTTTCGGTACATTTCGAATTACAGTTCTCGCAGGCATAAAGAATCAGGCACGATTTCCAGGGAAGTTAGAACTCGAGTTGCTACACACTTCCGACAAGCCGTCAGCTAATCGACCAAGGCAACTTGAATGTACAGACGCGATTATGCTGAATGTATCGTACGTTTTCAAAACGACACGAAGTGCTTATTGAAACCTTTAACGCGTTATCAAGCCAAGCCTGTATTTTAGAGACTGTCTAAAAGTGCATTTAATTCCTTCAAATTTCGACTTTTAAAGCCCACGCCTATTCCATTCGGAGTTTGCTTTATTGCACCGTTAGTGTTGTTAACTTGGTCCTTGTACTTGGTTTGTCTTTTTGTCAATTAAACATGTCCTACTGGGTATAATGGTTGATGCTCAAGCATCTTGCTGGTTCGAAATTCTGTAAGCTATTTACTCTTTTCGTTCAATAGTCAAACTAGACCTTCTTAACCATCGTCTAGTGTCAAATTACTGCTAAGTGGTGCTATAAAAAAGAGCTTAACTGCCTTTGAGCAAGTATCTCAAGTTTATGTTACACCTGTCTGTGTTTTTTACTTCTAAGTTATCAGTCCTTTGTTGGCTTTTATTGTTCCAAAAATGACAAGCCGTTGCTTAAACTGGCATTTGCTGTGTTTTAAACAGAAAAATCTTGTTGAATGATCGTGAGTCAGTTGTATTACTTACAAAACAGCGAAATTGTTTTTACTGCACTGAATTCAATGTTACCATCAAGCTTGTTCAAAATTTCCAATAAAATCTTAATATCGTCGTTAAGAGTCATTAAAATACGTTTAGACAGCCAGGCAGCTAAATAGTTACGTAATTGTTATCTGCTTTTGTTTATCTCTATTTGGACTAACTGTGTTCACTATCTGTGCCAATGATTAATAAGCGACAATAAACTAGAAGATAGCTAGCTAGAAACCACTAATGTTTTATATCAACGATAGTTAGCAAGTTTTCAATTACTGTCTAGACAAGAGTCTGTAATTAGATTTTTTGCAACTAGATTGGAGTTCACACTTAATTTGGTTTGGTAAGCATAATATCAGCATGAATAGCAAGAAAAAATTAACAAAGAAATAAAAACAAGTAGAATTTAATACTTATTCGTTCACTAGTACGTCCTTCCTTCTTTTCTTTGCTCATTTCTTTATTTGGTCACTTGATCATTCACCTGTTTATTCTTTCATTCATTCTTTAGTTCATCTGTTTGATTTTTTATTCGTTCCCTCGTTTCGTTCGTTTGTTTTGTCAGTTATGTTTCGTTTGCTCTTTCGTTCCTCCATTCATCGTTCCGTTGTTGTAAACTATTCTGACATTCACCCATCTACCTATTTATTTTTCATTTCTTATTTTCCTTAGTTTCAATTTTAGCCATACGTTCTCTATCAGCTCACTCAATAATTTTTCATTCATTTGTTCATTCGTTTATTCATTCGTTTGTCGCTTGATGACTTCGTTCCTTCCATCTTTCCTTTTTCTTTTTTTCGTTCTCTAGCTCGTTCGTTCGTTCATCTATCCATTTATTCATTTATTCGTTCATTCATTCGACCTCAGAAACACCGCAATCGTTTTTCAGCCTTCGTTATTATTTACGTTGTAAATGATGCTGATATTCGGTTTTTCTTAAACAATCTTGACTGATGATATAGGTGAGAGACCACACCCAAACAGCTCCTGTGGATGCATGTTTCATGCAAACCCTCACATCAACAACTTGGTCATTGGTTACAGGCATTGGCAAATTGGGATAAGGACGACTTGTTCATTTATAATTACTGGCCATTAATCAGTGAAGTTCTAGAACTGGCAACTGTTGCGCTAGTTACAGTTTCCTCTTCTCACCTTGACATTCTTCCCGCAATCCCTTCGGATGAGGTAAGATTTATAGTTTCATGGCTGCCGGGGACGCCCTAGTTCTAAGACTAAATGTTACAGAAAGATAAATGTTACAGAATTTCTGGCTCAGAATATTGGCCATCGCGGGGAAAAATGAGGCAAAAGAAATTTGAGACAGTTTGCTATTAGGGAGGGAAAATTGATGATTCATGGTTATAATTAATTTTGGTATATATATCTTGCGACTTTTGTCTATAAAATGGTGTGTTGTTTACAATTTTCCCGTTTTTTGACATTTTCTTGTGGTTTGGATTAGCTTTGTGGATCACGGTTCTCGACTTATTTTTTGCACGTTTTGCATTATTTTGCACAACAAGAAAAGGCTCCTTTCCGGTAGCAAATTTTGAAAGCGGAAAAACTAGGAATATCAGATGCACTGCACTAAAGTGATGAAATGAAAAACTACACAAGAAAGCTATATTAAAGTTTAATGTCAGACTCTTCACTAAAGTGCGTCTGTAAATCGCTGTTACCTATTGCAAAATTGCAAGTATTGTTGAGATTCAAAGAACTGATTGGCAATTCACAGTGACCCAGCTCTTAAAGATCTCCTACCCTACTTTAGTTGTACATTTTTTCGCACACACTCAAGACAGCCCAAATAATTACAGCCTTTCAAAAATGAAACTAGAATGTTTGGCAGGCTTAGTAACTTTATTTTTACAAGTTGTTGTAAAAACTTTCCATTTTCACTTTCAGTGGTTATTTAGTTCAAATGGAAAATTTACGTGTCTATATAATGTTAGTAATATTTGCGCAAACACGTGTGCGTTGAACTTACGGTTTTTCGCTTACTAAAGTATTGCAAGTTATAGCCATTAAACACAAAGTAGTAAGCAGTGAACAAATTTTCCTTCAATGTTTTAATCTGAAATTGCGTGCTACCATTCACTGCAACCTTTTTGTTTTCGTGAACGTGTCAGTTACTTTCACATTATTTTTTATAGCTTCAATTTTGTGACATGCGGGATTTCCAACAGAAAGCGCTCACAGAAATCGCTTATTGGACGTATAATAAATGTGCATAATAACTTGACAACCAGGCTTATTATAGGTTATTCTGCGGCCTGTTGTCGTCATATTTTTGTAATCACATCTGGTAAACACATCTATAAAGGATCCAAAACATGTCAAACTGCCTGCAGTTTTTATGAGGAAATTATACTTTGTTCAGGTTTATGAATTTTAATAATATCCTAGTAGTTCTTCACTGGCATAGTTCAGTTTAAATAATTTTACAAGCAGTTCTGTGACAGCCTTTCGTCATTAGCATAGTTTGCTGGCCAGAATTAAGCTCACAAAAAACCGTTGTACTTTTTGTACGCTTTTGTCTTATACCTCACTTTCTACGAATATAACTGCTACATACTAGTACATTCTCTCATTTCTATATTTAGGACGTAGGTTTCGAATGACACTTGTCAATGTTGTAAGCTCTTTTTGTGACTGTGTCTCGGGCTGGCTATCCCCGTAGGACGTTTTCTTGTATCTGAACATGCATTTATTTTTGTCTCGTTAGCCATAAAAGATGCTTTTCTGACTTCTTACTTTGTGTGCCGCTTGCTGTCTCTTGTATTTGCTTGAGTCAGTTTGATTGATCTTTTTTACATTATCCAGCTCATTTATTTAGGGCACAAATTACGCAGCAAGGCAAAGAGTTGCATACTTTATAATGGGTTATTTTTCCGACATGAAAAATAAACGTAAAGTAAGGAAGTTTTGCCTATTTACATGTACAAATTTTCCCCATTTCTCAATTTTGTATTCAGTGTCCACAGTTATATTTAATGGCACCAGTTCACTTTTTACTTTTGGATTGAAATATTGAATTTTCTCGAATTTTGCCATAGCAGGATCAACAAGCTGTTTATCGTGACTCTCTTTTTTCTGCATAGCTTATTCTGTATATGGCTTGTATTCTGCATTGTAAAGTTTAATAAAAAGAGAGTATTTCAACATCTGCCATGTGTTACCAAGAATTTATAGTTATCACAGAAATTACAATAAAACTGTAAGTTTTGTCTCTAACAGCAAATACAGAGGTTATTATGAGCTTTACGGTCAGGAGAGAGTACAGTGCTAGGGTCATTGTGACATGAAGTCATGGCTGAAGAATTAGACAGCGCAAAACTTTTGAAACTTCAACGGTCATGCTATATTATCGTAAGATTTTCATACCAAAACTATGTGTGTTTACCGGAACCTTATAAAACTATGTACACTTCTCAGTGATGCCATTCTGGCAGTAATGCGTTTGAAGCGTATAGTTGAGTGTGCATCGGGCAGGAGAATTATCCGATATCATGCACTACAAAAAATCCAGAAGTTTACCTACACAGTAAAGCCCAGAGCCGCAGTTGGTGATTGTTATTACAAAACAAACAGGCCTGCATTATGTCACACTTTCAAAATGCACCGCCGAAAAACATGGAATTCGAAATTTTCAACAGAATAGTGAAACCGATCATTAACATACCTATCCTCAGGCCAATTTTAGATGCCGTAACAAACAGTTTTTATTCAGATGTCAAGGCAGCGCCTTATTTGTGAAGTACAGTAGATGATAATTAATTTCCCATTTGCCACAACTTAAACTTGACTTTAAAATTAACGTCTTACTGGCAAGAAGTCTTTTGTGAGCTTGCGTTACACTACGCATAAAGACTACACATCTGAGCCTTGCTCAGGAATTTCGATTATTTTTACGTTCTTGCTTTTCGTGACCTTTCATACGTCACTGTAATTGGAATTACATCATAAACATGTGATTTTGTTTATTTATATATTGATGTTGTTATTATTTTTGCGGCTACTTTGTGAATAGACAAAGAACATTAAATTTTCACCCTTCAACTTCAAATAGATGGCCGGGTGTATAAGTAGACTAACCACGAAAAAGAGTTTTGACCGTCCACATGTATTATGAGTAAACGTGATGAGTTTGATTGGAAAGTTTGCTTTCGAGTTCAGTATTGCAAATAAAAGAATGAGTGTGACTGGCTTGGAAAACGGTTAGCGTAGTATGAATATGGTTTCATATATATGAGTACATATTGTTGACACCAGCCGGTTTTGTGTTTAGGATACATTCTTTTATGATTATATGAAACTGTTGCAGCAACAAATTCTTCTGGAATGTGCCCCGACGTAGTCAATGGAAGACATGGTCTGGAACTGTAGGTATATAGGCCTTACTCTTAAGAAAACGAATCTAGTTTGAGAAAAATGAGTCTTGCTAAGCTGAGTATTTCTGTGGTTTCACAATCTAAATTTTCTATTCTGTTCCCATGTCAGTTTTCGTAAAATAGTTTGCAAAATAAGCAGTTTTTCAGCCTGAATTTTTTGGAAGCAGCCATCAGGCCTAAATAAACTTTTTATAAATTCGCTATAGCGAATTTGTATCTAATAGAAATTATTACAAGAAACTCCAAGCCTGTACTTTAACTGTTTTATCAACTATATTATCATATAAGTCTGACAGACATGTAAACCCTTTCGTCTAATAATACTTGGGTTATTAAGTAGGACATTATTGACGAAACAGATATTTTGGATTATAAGTGTGGTCTCTATGTGTGTGTGCTTTAGTCTTATCTTCGCATTTTCTGCAACTTGCTGAACAATTAAAAATTTGTTCAAGGTCCTCTGCGTCTTAGAGTCTTTATTCAATATCTTTATAGAATTAAAACGAAACAGTCAACCACCATAGTGTGAACTCGCGCGTTTAGATAAATGGCGGATTATGGTTAATAATCGTCGCGGTCTCGCAAATTTGTGCACGTAAACTGCTGTATATTGCAAGATTTCTTGCCAGGAATGTGTAAAGACCGTTACTTCAGTCAACAATGATTTCCATTTTTATTTTTATACAGTGAGTCACAAAATTATTCACGATATGATTTTAATATCTGCAGCGTAGGTTTAACGGTTGGGGAGTTCCCAGTAACTTTCCTAGGAGTGAGCAGTCCTAAGAGAAACAATGCAATATGCTTTCCAAAACCAGTCCTGCGACCATGCTAAACCAATCCTTGCAAGAAACTTGATTCTGTTTCTTTAACATTCAATGTACAATATCTGATGGCTTCTACAGGGTGAATAAAAAGTTTTTGCAGGCTTCATGATAGCAAGCGAGTCCATCGGAAGGCATCTTCACTCCCAACCAATGCCTGACAGTTATTTTTGCAACAATTCACTTTAAAAGTCATGACTATACCATCGCCTGAAACACACAAAATCGCTCGGGTATTATAACAACTTTCAAAATTCGGGGTAAAACTCAGCTAGTGGAAATGGACAGGTACAAAACTATCCAATTCTAAAAATTTCTCTTGCTTAAGAAGACTTTTAAGTAAAATATTGTATTGCCTCCCGAACGCAAAATAATTCATATGTTCTTTAAATTTGGTCGCATTAACTTTTTTGATACTTTGTTTATAGGTACAAGACTGGCAAACCTTGAAAATCTAAACAGCAGCTGTTCAGCGTCAGAACAAAAAGTTACCTAAAAGTTACAATCAAGAGTTACATAGAACCAAACTCAAATCTGAGAGTGTAACTAGTAGATGATCTGCAGGGCACACGAAAAGGAACACTAATTACAAGATAACCACGATGAATCTGAGCACAAAGGTAAGATGAGTATATTAGTTTTAATTAGTTTTACTTATTACACAAATTAGTCATTAAATGTAAAGCTCCATAATTTAATCATTAGTTCATGATGGATGAAATTTATTGGCATCTTGACAGTTTAATGGCACCTTAACTTATTATAGAGATTAAATATGTTGCCTAAATTGTATTAATTTGGTCAACTGGCAGTTTTGATAATTTCCTTTAATTAGTGTGTTATAATTTTATGGCAGTAGCCTATTCTAGTAGGGTTTCAAGTAGTCTACTTATAGTAGTCTAGTACTGGTAGCAGCCAATAGGACAACATTAGGTGTTTTGTAGTCTAACTACTTATGCACAAGTAACTTTAAGCACTATATTATACGCCAATGTTTTTTGGCGACAAACCGGCAAAGATGCAGAAAATGTGCTTCAATTCATAAGTAATGAGGATGGTATTTGGAGGTCATCTAATTAAAATGTGCATAGAATCTGATGATATGTTGTCCTTAAAAATCACAAGTTTGATCACTTAGTGGAAAGAATGTGAACCCGTTATGTTTGTTACTCTTATTTGTTGTTTATTAAAGTTTGAACGTCTTCATGACTACTACAATGATTTCATTATGCCAAGGATTTAATACTGCTTCGGGCAATGTTAATAGAAACTCGAGTAGCATACTAAAGTGATAAATTTATTGGCTATTGCTCGAGCTTTTTGTCTATTTTTCTAAACATCGCATAATTTGTCGTATACGAGATTGTTGTCGACACGCGATGAAGTAAGAAGACGGTGCACCTGTTTTCGGAGATTTCTCAATGACTGCCAAGCATACACGCTTCAAGTTCAAAGTCATTTTTCAATTTTTCTTTCACTTTTGGTAGTATTGTGTTCAACAGAGGAGAATAGATCATTAAAGCAGTTGTTTTTAAATTTAGTCGCTTTTTCTAAAGTTCGTTGATAGTGGCACAATTCATTTGTTCACTTAAAGCTGATTTTTATAAATTCCTTCAATGACAGCCACTCACAACACAGACAAGGCTCAGTCACGCCATTGCTTTTTCGCCGTCATTGTAATGGTAAAATAACAGTCCTTTATATAGCAACATTCCCTTCATTTTAATAGCAATTAAGGAATAGCCTACACACTATGGAAATGTTTAATGAATTAACCTTGAATTAACACAGTTCAAATGTGTGAAGATAATATTAGGTTCTAAGTAGACTTATTAAATTCTAATATCCATTTCGTTGACAGTCTGATAACAAAATACATGTGATATTATTTTATTCCGCCAGAATAAATTGCATGTCACGCACTGGGGACAGATCAAAAAGTGAGATCGCATTTTTAGTTCGTCAGAAAACTGCATAGTATACGACCCGAAGCTAAGAATGAGTCATTTGGATCATGGATCAAGTGTTCGTTCAGTTTAAGTCAATGGTGTTCTACCGGGTTCGTTTCTTATCTGATCATCTTATAAGCGAAATGCTTTTTACTTATAATAACGGTTGGTAGGGAAATGGCACTAGTGTCTCGGAAATAAGTCGGACAGGATCAATTCACATCAATGTTAAGCTGTTATTTTCCAGTGAAGCCATCTCTACACGCGCCCATCTTCACACATTATAACCGTTTCTGATAACTGAATCCCTGCCCACAAGAGATTTAATTTAATTACTCACTTACTGCCACCATTAACATTTATTTGACAGTTTACCTGAAAGCCGTGCCAGCCTGTGCCAGGGGCGCGTGGGGCTTCACGGATTTTACGTAATGGCTGCTGCCGTTGTTAAACATTACCGCTCGGCATCGCTACCACTGTTATTCTTATGATCATTGGCATCGCTGATGTTATCATTTCAGCACTAGTGAGGCCTCCACCACTTCAGCCTTCATATCGTAGGTGTTATCGTAGTCATCATCATTTTCTTCTTCTACTACTACTACTACTACTTCTTTTACTTCATCATCATCATCACCATCATCATCATTTCCCCTGCTTTTCCTTTTCCTTTTCCTTTTCCTTCTTCTTCTTTTTCTTCATTATCATCATCATTTCCAGCATGACAGTCACCATCGCCATCACATAAACGGCTTTTTGGCCTGAATTATGACATATTTCGATGCAGACTCTCTTTGGATGCGGAAAAATTTTTATAAGGAAGACAAGATGTTCCTTAAGAGCACATCTATGAATTTACCAAATTCAACTTGGTTATGACTGCAGATTTCAACTGAATTAAGTTTTAATTGCCTTTCTTGCGTGAAGATATTTTCTGACTTGGAGTCAGTATTCGGCACATTCAAATTTGCGATCTACCAAGTAGACTAACAATGCTCACGAAGTGGGAAATTCCATAAAAAAAACAAGATATATTGCTTGCTTGGCGTAATTGAATTTCGGTATGACTGCAGTTTTCAACAGAATTAAGTTTTAAATGCATTTCTTGCGTGAAGATATTTTCTGACTTGGGGTTAGCGCTCAGCACATTCAACTTTGCGATTTACCAAGCAGACTAACAATGCTCACGAAGTAGGAAATTTCGTCAACAAAACAAGATTCATTGCTTGCTTGCCGTAAATGAACAATCGCTATAGTTATTTTCTGACCTGAGGTCAGCGCATTCAACTTTTGCGATTTACCAACCAATACTCCCAAGGTGGAAAATTTCGTCACAAAACAAGATTGTGAAATGCTTCGGGCATCATTTGTGTCAGATTTATTTATTGGGCTAGCCAAGGAATTGTTTATGTCCGTATGTACTTCACTAGTAGTTCTAGTTTGTAACACAGCTATGGGAATATCTTAATTACAACGTCTGGTAATTAAGTCTGTTTCCCACATGAACCAACTTTGTTGCAATGTCACTTTGATCTTAAGAATGTAACCAGTGCAAATTCCACAGGGCAGTGAGAAACTGTGTGCAAAATTTTTGGAAGTCCAATTTTCACAGCGCGGCTACTATGCTATTTATATATAATTTGTCTCTATGTGATAATCTGACTAAAATGTAAAGGGTTGTCGAGAAAAATGCACGATAACTTTTCAGTTAACTAAATGTATCAATGATCATTTTACGAAATATTAAAAAAATTATTATAAATAAATTTTTAGGCTTTTACAGTTCAGTGATATATTAGTAAATGGGAAAACAGTTAATACATTATTATCAAAGTACATGCAGGCACTGAAACTATTTTTATGCATGTTTGTTACAAAAGAGTTTCTGTTGAGTTATCCTAGTATAGCTACCCCCTGGGCGGTTTCCGAAGATTACTATCGTTTAAGCGTTTTTAAAGCTCTCTGATTGCAATCTTGCTAATCTACAACACAAACGATTTAAAGTAGATTAGAAAGTGCACTTTTACGCAGGTAATCAATACCTGTAATCAGTTACAGGTAGATCTTACAACCAGCCACACAAGACTCACCAGCTGGCATTAACCTAGATTGTATGCTTTTGCTTTCGCTACTTTTGCTTTTTCGCAAGTATATGGTTAATATAATCGAGGAATCAGGTCAAAGAGCCGGTGTAGTATAGAGCTGTTGTCTGTCGCCATCATGAAGTGATAAAACTCACGTTTGTCGGACTTTGTATCCGTGTCACCAGCTTTAATTAACTCAAGTGAGCATGAAGCGTCACATTAAAATAATAACAATTATAACGGAATTCAATCAATGTATTAAATAAGTGCTTGTTTTACGCGCGATTGGCTGTTAAAAATTCATTTGCTCGTTTGATAAGTTGAAAATGAAAAATAAAATTGGAAACGTAAACTGGAAATGATAGACATTTACGATGTCATGCTATTGCTATAAAATTTAATATTTAAGTTATGGTTCATTACTTCCTGTACATATATATATATATATATATATATATATTTACTGCTAACTTGCAGTACGGAAATGTATGAGATAGACCCATATTTAAGCTCCTTTAACTTGAATTGCTTCGATGAGACACATACGTACATACTGGCTGACATGGATTAATTAGCTCGGAAGGTTCGATGAAAATATCTAATTTTCACTTCCTGTAAGCCAATTTGTGCTTGTTAAGTAATAGTTACCATTCCGTAGTGGAAGGCCATGAATATGCTAACAATTCCGGCTGGAAGTTTTAAGTATAGTGTCAGGTTTAGCGAGATGCAGAGTTACAAATGAACAAGTGTCCAATGTAAAATTCAGCCCACGTACAGTAGTCCATAAATATGTGTACTATCAAAAAACAAATAATCTTAATTTTCTATTAAATTAATTAATGGGTCAATCGGGAATTGTAAATTTGGCAGTTTGTGGGTTTTTAGGCAGCGGCATGGTTCACACAGGCTAGCCGACATTATATCCAATTCGTCATTTTATCGCTTAAACTTGATAACATTTTAAGTAGGTTTTCTTAGCGGATTTCAACTCTTTTTCAAGAGGTTGAGTGCACTTGTTCAAGTAAAGAGTTTATTTAAACATACACACCCATCAGACCGAGCCCTTGTCTTTGGCCTACATGTGACCAACTGACCCACCGCCGTGTGTGTTGCTCTAGGATGTGGCATTCAACTATGAAAAGATAAGTAGGGCTAAAAGTGATAGTTGGCAAACCACAGGAATACTCAGAAAGTTTCACTCACCCAAAGCTTGTCCTCCAGCTAGCATGCTGGCGTGAAGATTCTTGCAAGCTTTTGGAAGCTTTGAAAATTATTCTGTAATGCGTAGATCAAATTTTTCTGAAATAGTTTTCTCATATTAGTGTTTCCTGATTTCATAATAAGGTATATAATTACTACACTCGTAAATAAGAGACCTATGTTATTAAACAATAAGTAGCTAACTTAGCTTAAAGCTCTTCAGCCTGTGGTAAGCTATTAACGTCAATTTGTTTGACTCGCACAACTATTTATTGTCGGACAGCTTACAAAAATGAGACCTATAATAAAATCCAGGTGAACATTAAAATGTTTATATTTTGTTTTAGCATTCCGATTGCGAACGCTTATGTATTAGCTTTTAAATAAATTAGGCATATTAATGCGATATAAACCACATAATTATAGCTGTGGGCACTGCACTGATTATTCTAGCGATATCTGAACAAACGAGTTTCCTCCTAATAATTAATTCCATAGTTATTCTAACATAAACACAATGTTGATGAAAATGATATAGTATGATATCATCTAGTATCATTCCTATCTAAGTAATTTACAATTATAGTTTGTTTTATGGAGTCATAACGAACTGATGACCTAGGAATGATAATGAAGAACAAACAGGTTTACGAGCAAATGTTACAGTTTCAAACGGAACAACTATAATACAAGAAATTTAATTACTATATGGCTAATACAGGGTAGTATTGTAGTGAACTACAATTATAACGTAGGTAAAGAGTGAAAGCAAATGTAGGGGTATCGTGAATTGGTGCAAGATTTTACACTGTTGCTTTGTCATTATTTTAAAAAAGGGCAACCTATATCAAGGCTAACAAACATTTAGGGACGTGAAGGCAGACAAACGAAGAAGTAACAAAAAGAGAGAGTGTGAGAAAAAGAAAGAAGCAGTAAGGGAGAGAAAAAACAGAAAGAAGAAAGGCAGAAGAGCGATGGTGGAAGTGAGGCAAAGAAGAGAAGAAAGAGCTGACGTGGAGTGAGAAAAGAGAAAAAAGAATGAAGAATGAAAAGAAAGGCGAGCAGGGAAACGCAAACTACTTAGATGTTATTTCAAAATAAAGTTGTCCGTTGATGCCACGGTTTATTGTATGACTTATTGCATCTCTCTCCCCCCCCTCTCTCTCTCTCTCTCTCTCTCTCTCTCTCTCTCTCCCTCTCTCTCTCTGTCTTTATGAATTTTATGCAAATCTAATTTCCTCTTTTTATTACTTTATCTCTGGATATATACAAATCCAACGCTATGGTTAAAAGGTAGAAAAAGCATTCTGTGTCGGTTTTGTAAAACTATTTGATATTTTCTCACAATTTTGCGCTAAAACAAACAAGTTCAGCTATCATTACCAATGAAATAGAGCGAGCAATTTGATGCAGGTCGGTTACCACAGGTGTGAAGCACGTTTGACAGTCGGAAAACATGACACGGAATGTACCGCAGCATTGTCACGTTATCTTGATTCTTTAACAGTTAATAACAATTATTAAATTATGTAGTGTTGAGAGACCATGGTAGCGCTTTATCGAGCACGTTTTTTAGATCAAAACATAACAGTATGACACATTTCGCTATCTAGCATTTAGTCAGTCGTTAAATTTATCACGCTGAGTTTACTGTAATCGGCACACATTACCTAAACTGTTTGGGATTCGCCAGTTAAAATCAATTTTTGAGGTGTTAGCGGAATTCTCGTGCAGGAAAGAATGTAACATACTGGAACGTGCCTCTCCAAACTGCAAAATTAATGTTATTTGTAACAGATAATGTTTTTGTTCTGTTTTGGTTTTGTTTTGCTTGATTTTTAATCTTGTTATTTTCATCTTTGTGTGCATACATTCTGTACATGTTTTATTATTTTCAGTTATTATTTGCCCGAACAAGCAACACAGCAGTGTATATAAGGTATTAATTTTAACCCTCTAGGTTAGACTCCTACTAAAAGGCTATAATAGGCAGTCTGACAGTCCCGTAAGTTTAATGGATGATTTTGCTGTACAAACTAGCAAATCCTGCTCCCCTTATCGGTGTCTTTTATCCAGTGTTTTCCCGAAGTCGACCAAGAATGGCAACGAACCCAAGTCGTGCAGCCTATCGTTTAAAGTAATATAGCAGTACGTCCGGTACATTGGCCTTGAAAAATAAATAATCTATCCGCAGTCAGGTGATTAATACAATTTACGTAATTATTTGGAAGTAATAGTGCTCAAGTTCACTGGAACACCAATTGTGTATCAAAAATTTTGACGTACAAACTGACGTATGTTATTCTAAGCATCTTAGTTCAGTCGCAAAGCTCTAGTTCTTTTCGAATGACGAGCAAAAAATTTAGTGCTTTGGGCACAGGGTGTAGTCATTCATCACGTAAAACTGGTCTCTATCCAGCTTTTCAAGGTTTGTGGGTTCAAAAATTACATTTTGTACACATTAGACCTGCTGTAACATTACGATCGATTTGTATCAAAATCATAACATGATAGAGTGAGACCACAATAACGCAAGCAGTAACTCTGTGTTAGTGATGATACTATAATAATATAAACTAATTTATAAAAAATAATAATTCACAGTTGTAAGAGATATAAGAATTCTCTTATTCAAGGGTAAGTCACAGCTTTGTTTGACTGTTCGGATGGGAGTAATTTAGTTTCCTCCTTGCAGAATGTTAGGCAAACATTCGAGCATCTTCCAGCTCATGAGGATGACTTCAAATTCAAAATGTGTTATACCTCTGTGCTGTAATGGTTAGCATTGTTGCCCAGAAGGCCTTGGATTCGAGTCCCAGTAGGGTGCAAAAATTGTCGTACTTTCTAATTTAGTACTGTTTTCGTTTTTACAGGATTTAATTTAGAATGTCTGGCTCAGTCTCGTACAGCTTTTTGTATAGAACGTTTCTTCAACATACTGGCACAGGAACTTTTGCGTATTTAATTACGAAGAAGCCTTAATTGAGGATCAAACTAAAGGTTTATTAATGCAGATATAGTGTTTTATTCAGCAAGTACCTGTCGCAACATATGAGTCTCAGTTATTTTAGTGTCTTTCCATGTTTCTAATTGCTTAGGTTATACACATTTCGTGTTCACTTTTCATTCTGTACAAGACTTTTGGAACTGATTGAGATATGCGATTCTTTAACCGATGCATTTATAATTATTTCGGATAAATAATCTGCACGTCTGTCTTCAAACTATGGCTACCTACTAATCATAGATCAGAGCCGATTTCAGGAAGTCTCTAAAGTCTCTAACTTAATAATTATATCTCATTAATTTACATTACCTATCCTATCAAAGAAATTCCACGCCGTGATAATACCATTTGCAAAAGCAATAACCTGATAGTTAATTCCTGCATAGTTACTATGTAGTAGAAGTCTATAACAACCTATCCTATCAAAGAAATTCCACGCCGTGATAATACCATTTGCAAAAGCAATAACCTGATAATTAATTCCTGCATAGTTACTATGTAGTAGAAGTCTATAACAACCATAGTTAAGTTCATTCTAGGTTCGCACATGATGTTTTTGCTTTGTAATGAATTTACTCATTTACCATCGCGTTTCCTACGTTTTTGAAATTTTTCTTTGCAAAACCATGTTAACGTCCTCAACCGTGGTTTGGACAAGGTTGCTTATTTCACGCCTTACATTAACTAATTATCAAAGCACGCCGAAGTTAACTGTTAATGCATTCAAGTGAGCTATATCACAGAAAATCGTAATCAAATTAAAGGTTACGGTTGTATGTGCTGTAGGCGGGACGAGATAAAATATCTATTAAGGGCAATAAAAAGCCCAACAGCTGCTGAAAACTAATAATCTTGACCGACGGCATTCCTTATTTCCTTGTCAACGAGAAAAACCATACATGTTGCTTGACGACCTTGATCTTTTCACTCTTCTCATCTTTTGCCGCACGCCCGTTTTAGTAACCCATTTTTAGAACTTCAGTATTTTGTCAGTACCAACTCGCACACTTTTGTTTCCACCGTATCAACAGAGCGGATAAAAAACGTTTTGTGCCGTGTTGCTAGTACGATCTTCAATAAACTTTTTCTTCGTAAATTGTGATTTCTCGTTACTTGCGTTTGCATTCTATTACTCCCTGTTTGTATTGTTTATATATTTTGTACTTTTAAACATTTAATTCGTGATTTTGATGAAGCAGCGCCATTACGATTGCTAGTTCGATGTCTTATTTTTAGTACCAGCCATTTTATAACTTTATGCACGACTTTATGCTGTAAATTTGCTAGCAATAAACCATAACTCAACTATAACGTAAAATGTTGGTATTTTTTGCATCCGTAAGAGAAATTGCATTGTTTCTAATTAACTTATTGTCAAAACAGCAGCCTTTATTCGGTATTTAAAATCATGCCAATTACTAACAGATTTGACTGTGATGAGCCATTGTTAGTATAGTTGTTCTTGTCGTTGTTGTTGCCGTTGCCGTCGTTCTCGTTGACGATGTTGTCATTGCTTATGCCACTCTTCAGAACACTGCTACCGCTATTGTTGCTACTTTTGTTACTTCTACCATTGCCACCATCGCTGCACTGCTGATGGTGGTGGGAGGTGAAAATGATGGTGATTTAAAACTCTGGAACTCAAAAACTTTTCTTGGATTCGGGCTAGATTTAGATTCTCTATAAATCATTAAGCTTTGCACCTTTGTTTTGTGTTTCACTGATTTCTGTTAGTGCAAAATCAAAAGCTGCTCAAGTTTTTTAGCCGCAGGGCGTAGTTTGTGCATTGAATGTAAAAATGCTTGCAATTTCAGTGTCTTTGCCCCTAAGGCACAGTTAAGTAACAACCGCAATTTAATTAATATCATAAGCTTACTTGATTATAAAAGTATTTGTTTAAATTTAAATTCTAACGGATGTCTTTGATTTGAAAAAGGCACTAAATTTGGTTTCATTAATAAAAACAAATTAAAGGCCATTGAAAAGTTTTCCTGACTGTAGTAATTTCTGCTTGATTTTTCAATTTGTTTGTTTTTTAATTATATGTCCTTAGCTAATGCAGTTGGTTAGCACTAGTAAACATTTTGAGGACATAAATGGCTTGTAATTTGCACGAAGTCTGCATAATTCTTCTAATTTTAGTTAAGTATAAGTATAAGTATAAGTATAAGTATAAGTATAAGTATAAGTATAAGTATAAGTATAAGTATAAGTATAAGTATAAGTATAAGTATAAGTATGTATAAGCATAAGTATAAGTATAAGTATAAGTGTAAGTATGTATAAGTATAAGTATAAGTATAAGTATAAGTATGTATAAGTATAAGTATAAGTATAAGTATAAGTAAGTATAAGCATAAGTATAAGTATAAGTATAAGTATAAGTATAAGTATAAGTATAAGTATAAGTATAAGTATAAGTATAAGTATAAGTATAAGTAAAGTATAAGTATAAGTACAAATTTCTTATTTTTTCAGTTGCTGAAGTTGTGCTTACTGATGTTAATGTTCACTCTGAGTGGTTTGTCCAGTGTCAGTGGTGCTACAGAACAATGTGATGGTGGTGGAACGGTTACCGAACCCGCCTGTTATTGTAGTGCAGATGATTTGAGGTGCGACGCTGACTTGGCTTCGCCTCAGAGCAGCAGTACGGGCTTCAGCCAAACAGATCGTGATGTTTTCATTCAGTACGGTAACTATAGAACTCTTCCCAATATACCAACAAGAACCACCGGGCGATTAGACCTTCCCGGTAACAAAATAGAAAACATCCCATCTGGTGCCATCCCAAGCGGTGTGAAAGAAGTGGGACTGCAAGATAATCGGTTACAAGATTTTCCCACAGATGGCGTGTCGGAACTAAATGACCTAGTTTCACTAGATCTTAACAGAAATGATATAAGAACACTGGATGCTGATACTGTAGTGGGACTGGCATCACTCACAGCATTAAATATTCGCAAAAATGGACTAGTTCAGATAGATGATGAAGCTTTCCGCCAATTCAATGGTAACTTGACAGAGCTAGATCTAAGAGGCAATAAGCTCACTGAGTTAGGGCAGTCGCTTCAGTACTTTCCCAACTTGAAAATTCTGAAACTTGACGATAATCAAGTGCGAAACATAAAAGATGATCTTGGACTACTTAATGTGGTAAAACTGAATTCGTTCAGTGCTGAGTACAACCGAATCACCGAGATCGAAAAAGAAACGTTTTGGAGAATGGCCGATAGTTTGAAATACCTTAGCCTTGCAAATAATCTGATGGCTGACGTTCCCTACATGGGTATCAGATTTCTGCGTTCTTTGGAATCACTGAATCTGGCCTCAAACAAAATAAGTCGTTTAAACAGCACAAGACCCTTTAAATACGAAAAATTGCGTAAGCTTTACCTCAAAGGAAACCAAATCGCTGACATTCAACCAATTTTCTTTTTTTGGGTTTCTAATTCTCTGGATTTGTTGGATCTATCTCGCAACAAAATTTCTAAAATTGATGATGAAACATTTGGCTACTTGCCACAACTTGGCTACCTAGACTTGAGCCATAATGAAATTAATCGTATCCAAGTAGGTTACTTTTCTTTCTTGCAGCGCCTTCGCACACTGAACTTGTCATTTAATCGAATAAAATTTGTCCCTGAAGATGTATTTATTGGACTAATTAGTGTGGAGAATATCGATTTGTCTCATAACAATGTTTGGGATATTCCAACTCTGGTTTTTCGTGCAGTGAATCCCACCATTCGAAAGATTAGCGTGAATAATAATTTTATTTCTGAGATTCCACCTTTTGCTTTCTCCTGTTTGAGACTTGTCCGCTTAGAAGCTCAGTGTAATACCATAAAATCGATAGATTTTACTACGTTTGCAAACTCAAAACACCTCGCTTACATTGATTTCTCACACAACGAGATTGAAGATTTGCCTAATCAACTGTTTGATGCCACAGGAAACGTCCAGGAGGTGAAATTTAGCTACAACAAATTGAGAGACATACGCCCATCATCCGTGCAAAATATGGGGATCATGCTGAACAACACTGGTCTCCACCTTTACCTGGATCACAATAGCTTCACAAAGGTTCCAGCTGAGGGACTTCAATCAATTAAAAAACTCGAAGTGATTGACATGTCGAGCAATCAGATCACAGAGGTTCTAAGGAACGATTTTACTGGCAACACCAACCTACGTTCAATTAACCTGGCTAACAATGACATCAGTGTTCTTGAAGATGGTGCTTTTAGTGGTCTAACACTAGATATACTAGATTTATCAGGAAATCCAACAATAAAAGATATTTTATCAGCCGAAACGCTTTCGGGATCTATAGTTCACAAACTTGTTCTCAGCGACAATGAACTTATATCTCTTCCAGTTTTAGATCTCAGCAGTATGGAGACTAAGTCACTACATTTACCTGGTAACGAGCTGACATCACTTGATGTAGGATTACTGCATGCTGGTGTAGAAGAACTAAATTTGGCTTATAACCTTTTCCGTGAAATTCCAAATTATCTTTGGCCATCTGTGCCGAATCTCAGGCGTCTCGACCTGTCAGGTAATCCCGTAACTGAAATTACTCCTAACAGCTTTGTCGGGCTTGACAACCTGGAAGAACTGTTATTAAATGATTTATCTTCACTCGATACATTTCAATCAAACTCTTTGTCAAATCTGGCAAACTTAAAACGCTTTGAACTTCATGGGTCAATGGGGGAGGGACTTTCAGATGTGGGCAACAGTGGCATTTGTGACCTCGACTTTGTTGAACACATAAAAGTGCAGATGACTTCAACCTCGTTTGACGAACTTTGCCCCAGCAGCGAGTTACCAAGACTGACAAGTTTGCACATCAGTGGACGAGGAATCCGGTCTGTTTTATACGTGCCCCCTTTTTGGGCAGAAACGGCCCACGAGAAAACCGCTGATGGTCGTGGACAACAAGTAAAGAAGTATGGAATAACAGAAACACAGGTACACTAAACTAAATCCAGTTTTAACACTATTTATTTGAGTGATACCCAATTTCTATTTACTGCTTTGTCGTTAGGCTACTTGCTTCCACCTGCCTCAACATGCCTTCAAACATCTTTACTCGTCTGTAATGTTTTAAACCCATGTATGTTAAAACGTTTTAATACGAATTCACGCGATTTTGAGGATTTTTATTTTTGTCACATTAAGCTGTGAGAGAACTTGTAAATCTGAGTGTAAGTGTTTTTTGGCGTTTTGAATTAGGTGACACATATGACGAACCGTGCACAATCGTTTGGTAGCCATGGTAGGCTAAACGTCTTGCGAATTCACCAAATATTTGCCAATGTGCAGTTTATTTTATAACTGCTCTTTGATATTTGAAATCAAATATTCTAGATTACTTAATTTGTATCTTTATATTTTTCCTGTATAAGTCCAAAATTTCCTGTCATGCATTCTCACACTGTTTTGCTGTAGGAATTTCATTTACTAAGAAAACATAAGTTAAATACATAGTAATAGAAACTAATAGTGATGTATCATCATAATGGTAACTACAGACTGAAACCTTAACTTTGTTTTAGGTGAGCACATTGCCACTAAATTTCTTCGCAGATATCCACGGACCAATCGAAATTGATTTATCAAACAATCAGTTCACCAACATTGATCCTGCTGTGTTTGACCTGCCCAAAGGAAACATTGTAAAGTTGAACCTAGAAGGAAATCCATGGTTCTGTGACTGCAACATTGTGCCACTTCAGTTGTGGATGATGCAGTGGCTTGAACGTTCTGGTAATTTTGCAAATTTGCAAATAGTGCTGCGTGGTAAATTTGTTTTGAACGTTAAACGTTTTAAGTGGGTGGTTCTTAAGTTGATATTACAAACTCTACGCCGTCGTTCTGAGCACATTGTAAGGCTATAAACATATTAGTGCAAGAATATATCAACAACATTTAATGGAAGACTAGCAACATTAGCAACAAGGATAATGTCACAGCATTGCAAAACTAATGGCGGGAAAAATACAAGGCAGCATTAATCCTTCTGTGGTAATAAGACAGCACTTTTGGGTTAATAGTAGTCTCTGTTATGTAGCTGTACATTGTTATTTATAGTCGGCCCTAAAGATCACTACAGATTATTATTAGCACTAGCGTCAACAAACAACTGCAGTTACAATAATGACAGAAACAATGGCAACGATAATGGTAAAGCTAAACAATACAATGGCAAGTATAACAACGATGACGAGAAAACGACAGCGACAACAATAGCAGCAGCAGTAATAATCAGAGTGAACAAAATAGCAAAGCAGCAACATCAACATAAAAGCAGTGTCAACGATGACACTGATGCTAATGACAACAATAACAAGGATAACCACAACAAAAACAACAGTAACCGCATCAGCAACATCAGCAGAACGATAATAACTATTATCTGCGACTACGAACTTGAATGAAATAATAATAAGTGTATCAGTAAAAACTTCCATACATTAGTTCCATTCAGAGCATACCAAACTTTATGAAGTGCTATGTAAATGTAATATTTCCAATGTTTTACTTTCAGGTGCAAAAGATAAATGGGAAAACTGCGAGTTGATTAGAAATGATCTATATAAAGCTACCTGCTCGGCTCCAGAACTCTACTCAGGTTTGTCTACAAATCACCATCAAATTAAAAGTTACTACATTCAGATTTGCAAAAGTAATTAGAACGACAGCATCAGACAATAATCAGAGTAGTTCTTCATGTTCTTACATTTAAGCAGCTATCAGTGTTCTAGATGATAGGTTAAAATTACTTTTGTTTGATAACTAAGTGTTATCAAACTAGATACGTCAACTAGCTAAAATGTGTGACGAGCATTAAACAAAAGAAAATACGTATAGTTTCCCAGGAAAATAGGGTCTGTGCTGACAAGTCGGCAAAAAGAAATGACTTAAAGACGTATCAGTTTATATCAAAACGTGTAGCATAATTTACGGATTAATTAATTAATTTAGCATGTCTTGAAATTTAAAGGTATTCCATTACTGGAGGCGGATATGACACTGCAAGGGTGTGAGAATGCGACCGAACCATTGATCAATCCACCATTTACAACCAAAAAACCAACAACAAAACAACCTCCAGAAACTCCACCTATTTTCGAACTCAGTACCGAAGAGCCGACCACACCAGGTCGTACAACAACACCGGCTGCCACAACGTCTGCTACTACAACAACTCAACCACCTACAACTACCCAATCGCCAATCACCACCCCAACTACCACACAACAGCCAACAACTGCACAATTTACCACCCAGCCTCCAACTACCACGCAACCACCAACCACTACCTCCACTACCACACAAGCACCAACAACCACACCTTCCACCACCCAGCCATCAACTACCACACAACAGCCAACCACTACCCCCACTACCACACAAGCACCAACAACCATGCCTTCTACCATCCAGCCTCCAACTACCACACCACCAGACACTACCTCCACTACCACACAAGCACCAACAACCATGCCTTCCACCACCCAGCCTTCAACTACCACACAACAGCCAACCACTACCCGCACTACCACACAAGCACCAACAACCACACCTTCCACACAGACACCAACTGAAGTTTTACCAGTCTTGCCAACTCGTCCTACAGCCACAATAAGTATTCCAACATCACCGCCAACAACATCATCACCAACAGTAACAGCTCAAGAAATTCGTTTGAAAACAACTACAGAACCGCCTCAAACTTCCCCCGACCCCGACACCACAACTGTCAGATTGCAAACACCTACACCTACACCAACAACAAAAGCACCAGAAACTACTACTAAGCCAAGTTCAACGACAACAGAGGGACCAACAACAAGTCAGACAGCGCCGACCACTATACGAGAAACTACAAGAAGAACACCACTCACAACTATTGGGACAACAACTCAGCCTATCGTATCATCGACATATGCGCCAAAAATATGGCCGTCAGTTGAGATACCAGATTTTGATGGTAACATCCAAGTTTACACAATGGACTGTCAACAAACTTATATAACAGTTGGTTGGTATGTAAAACCTGGTATAAAGGAATCCATTACTGGATTCCGCGTTTACGAGCAAGAAGGCGACCTTGACTTCGTTGAAGGAATGGAACTAAATAGTATGCAAAGATACCAAGTAGTGGACCATTTGAAACCTGGTACAAATTACACTATATGTGTAGGGATTGTGCAAGGTGAAACCATTGTCGGACCACTTGAGCTAAGTGAAAACACGTCATGCGTTAAAGTCATGACGGTACCAAAAGACTTCAAAGTTTTTAAAATTGCGTTTTCGTCTGCGGCATTGGCGGGTGGAGCTTGCGTTCTATATGCTTTTACTAAAAACGAAGTAGCAAACATTTTGATGGCTCAATAATAATATTAATAATGCGTGCTGAGTTTCAAAATTATAACGGTGCACATTGTGATAATTGTTGCTTGAATTTTTGTATATAATTTGCTGTATGTATTTAATTAGAGCAGGCGTGTTTTGTTTCTTTTTTGTTTTTGAATTTATATCGTAGAAGAGGCTGGTGTCCTCTAGTGACGAAAATTGCAGTTTTTTAATTGATAGCGAGTTAACTTTGTAATTTTCGATTTGAAGATTGGAGATTTCAGTTTGAAGACTGTCAGCAGTGCTGGCCAATGTAAGTGTTTATTTTTCATAATATAAGCACAATCCGCTAATGAAAGTGTAAAAACCAGATACATCTACAATTTCTACCAGTGTTTGTATTACAGTTAGAAAGAATTTTTAGCGATGGTCGTTTTTCTTACAACTTAGTTTCTAAAGAACACCGAGTAAAACTGACTACTTTTCATTGCAATGACTGAAATCACCATTAAGTTTTTCTAGACTGGCCTTGATTTTGTAATAAAATAAAAATAATTCTCAACAATTTGTAATGATTATGTACATTAAAATAATAATGTAATAATTTTTGCATTATTACATTATTATAATAATTATAATTATTATAATTATATAATTATTATTATAATTACAGTAATAATTAAGTGGCGACAGCTAGGTGTAATAGGCGGAAACATTTTCGTTTGCAAGCATTGCATTACCACGTCATTGTGATTTATTAAATAAAGGCAATAATTATTGCTTAATTTAAATTTTTTGCTCTCTTGTACGAAATGAGTTGACCAAACGTTATAATATAAGGTTATATTATTTGTTAACATTTATTTGTAGTTTTATTTTTACGGTTTTCTGTTCATTTTGCATTCTCAGAATGTGTTTGTTGTTAAAACAGCTAATTAACTTTCAATTAGTATTGGTTCACGAATAATGATGGCGAAGGTAGTGACAAAGGTTTAAGAATAGCAACCATATCTGTAATTACATAAATTTTCATTACCGGCGATTTCTGATTGAGTTACATGAGCAGGTTATTCATCTTACACACCATGCGCTTGTCCAAAAATGTGTTTGAGCTTCACACAGCAAAGTCTATAAAATACACTTTTTTGCATAACTATTATGAATATGCCGCAAAATGCTGCTTAAAATAGCCCAATGTTTTCTTACATTTGACTATAAACAAAAATTTAGTTATGCGGACTCCCTACATGCGCTGACCTAGGGCCTACATTAATAACAAGATTGATTTAGTCTTAGACTTTGATACTAGTTTTAGTATCAATAGATAGGTATACAGTTTGATGATTGCCAAGATGACAACTGGTTACTACCACTACCGTAAAGCTTCCTTCGTAGTTTTATAAATTGTGGTGCACACGTAATTGGTGGTAATAATACTGTAATTATCCTATGGAGAACAAATCGAATAACCAGGATGGTAAGATCACTGTTAAAATACATTATTGTTTAAACTAAGTAAAAACTAGTCAACTTTTCTTGGAAACTCAAAAAAATCACCAAAAAATGGTGAGCTAAATGGCTTAAGCTATATTAGATATGAAAATTTTGTCTAAAGCTTTATTTTACAATTCAAATATGGTTAATCATTTTACTTCAAACTGTGTATAAAGTGCGTAAACACTAACTAACCAACGCCTACAATGTTTATCAGAAAGTTACTCGAAAACCGTTATCAAAATAAAAAGCTTAAAATTTCTGTTACCACTCTGAACTCTCAAAGAAGCCTCATTTAAAACTATTTTTTCAGTGTAATATGATTCTGAAACACGTTTACTTTTGTCACAGCAATTTAAGTAAAACCGTACGCTGAAAAATAACACTGCTGACAAGCATCATTTATACATAAGCAAACTAAGTTTTTTGTTTTATCTACTGAAATTTTAAATAATTTTGCACAAATCAGGGGCTATGCTTTTGGGTCTCCCAAAGTTTTCATAAAACTAAATTCCAAATTTATTTGCAGCAGACAAAAACATTTACACAACAAACTAGCATATGGTGCACAATGTGTAACAACACTGACCAATGCAGTCATTACTTGTGCGAAATCTTCGCTTTATCTGCCAGCTTAAGTAACAACACGAAAAGTGTCCTTTAGTTTAAAAGAAAGTTGACAATCTATTGGGAACTTAACACCACGTCACTGACAATTACATGATAGCAAGGCTAATCTAATTTTGTTATAAAAGAATAACACACTGCAATTTTAGTGCTGTTTTTTATAAATAGTCCCATTCAACTGAAATAAAAAAAGAATTGCGTGTGCGAAGAACATTCCTTGAGTATGTACAACCCCTGCATGCAAAAACGTTTTTCGGAGAATGACAGGTTCTTCTCTTTACTTTTCTGTCGCAATATAAATAGTTATGATCACATCTGCAACTCTCATTACTACAACAAAAATGAAATATTTAAGTTGCAGTATAAAATTTGCCAATAAAACAGTACAATATAATAAAATGAGTTTTCTATGTTGTAATATCTCAGTTTAAATACAAATTAAGTCTAAGGTGCAAACTAATAAGTATATAAGAAATTTAATTAAAGTACCGTTTAAATAAGTAAATTAATTAATGAAACCTATTGTGTATGTTACTACTTTTGCATCTAAGACTCGAAGATTTTGCATATTTTATGATACAGCAGTAGCGAAGGATTGCGTTATTATTATTTTTATTGCCTTATTGACAAATTTTAATCAGGCAGATAATAAAAACAGCGATACTGCAACGTTGTTGTTACAAATTTATTACTTATAATTATTGTTGCAGCATTGCATAGAACCTACTCACATCGCAATTTAGAAGTTCCTTGCAATGTAAACGCGCATGCTCAAATCAAAATGATCTGATAAACTGATGAGATAAATAATTTTTAAGCAATTATACAAAAAATAATTATACATAAGTCTACCCCGTAAACATTAATTATGCCATTATTGACGCACATTAAAAATTTCAAAATTATAGCAAATTATTGTAATTTGAATAGTTTTCCTAGAAGCAACATTTCATAAAAGGCAGATTTTAACGCTTTAGCTGGTCAACTACTTAAGTTTGCTAGTAGTAAAGAAAAGTTTTTGTTAAGAGTACTAACAGTTCGAAATTATGACGGACAAGGATCTGACATAATCGACCTAAGATTAGATCTTATTGTTACGTATACGATTCTGTGCGGCGCCTGCCAGGGTTTGATGATGGAATAAAACTGACCGAAAACCCGAGACCTAGTCAGGTGGTGTAAAAAATTGTTTTGACGAGTCTGTAGTTCTTTAATTTACGAAACTAATAACAGATAGCGCAAAAACAGCAACATCAAAATATTTACGCAGCAGTCATTATGCCTATTTATTAGACTTTCATGTGTAATCTTCAAATATTGCATGAAATAAGGGCATAGTTACAGTATTTGTAGTTTTTTTACATAAAAATCGCTTGCGATTATTTTGAATGTGCATGATAACTACGTTAAATTATTAGTAATTGGAATACACTCATTACTGAAACCTGCAGCTGTTTTCAATATAGCTTTGAACTGTGAATTGTAATGTATGTAAGAACTCACACGTTAATCAGTGTCATTTTAGCGCCGTTTTGGTCGTCTTGCCGGCTAATGATGGTCTACGTGTCCTTCTTCATGTTTGTTAGCATGTACATGCAGAGGACCAACCTCAGCGTGGCTATTGTTTGCATGGTCAACCACACAGCTCTCAAACTGGAAGGACTGGAGAACGATTCAGAGGTCATAGTAGATCTCGAATGTGGACGAAATCTTACGTCATCACATCAGGTTTGCAGTCATAATAGCCAATCACTCCACTTTTAATTAGTTATGAAGTCTCTATTTGTGCTGGACAAATGTTTGCGCATTGTTAAAGATGTGCAACTGTGCAATGTATTCAGAATCATGGGAGCGAAAATGTCGCACCTAATCTGTAGAGCGAGAACTGCCCTATCAATTATAACTGGTAAACTAATAGTTCGGTATAATTCATAATTACAATATACAACACAGAGCAAAATTGGTTCAAATGTTCGAAAAACACCCAAGAGGTGTCGCTGTATGTTGAGAAAATCCTTAGACCATCATTATTATGAAGTCGCGAAGGAACTAAGAGCCATGTTTTTTTTAATTAAAACTCCAACGTGCTTTTTCGTATGAGAATTTTATAAATTAGTGGAATGAATATTTATAAGTTCGGCCAATGCTTGCTCTTAAAATTAGGTATATTATTCATGATAGGTGCGTCCTATATTCTTTCCTTTGTCTTTTTTGCAGGATGGTGAATTTGTGTGGGACAAAAATACTCAAGGTTTAATGCTATCGTCGTTTTTCTGGGGATACCTTGTCACACAAATACCGGGTGGATGGCTTGCGAAAATTATCGGCGCTAAAATTGGCTGGGGAATATGTCAAATGTTGGCGTCCATCTTGACGATACTAGCGCCACCTTTCGCGCGATGGCATTCATCGCTGTTCATGATAAATCGTATCTTGGTTGGACTATGTGGGGTAAACTATAATGACTCTTGCTAACCATTTTAAGGATTTCAAGAAGCCTATTTATAACAGCAAAATATGGAATTTGTCCATGGCTCAAGTTTTGTCAACGTTAGATGTACTATTAAGTGGCGTTTACGTAGCATGCCCGGATAGGTAAGCGGTTTTTTTGTGGGGGGGGGGGTGTTGCAGAATAGATCAAATTGGCGTGCGTTATTCTTTTTCTGCAGCTTGGCCTATTCCTGTTCATTTTTGCCGCAGCTATTCCACAGGTGGAAACGCATGTTCCTCCGGATGCTACCTAAACGCCACGTTAGACTTTATTTTTCTCTTTCTATAACTAAAAAATTATAGTGATAAAAGCACTAATAAGTACCCATGTTGCAGACATTTTTTCCAAAATTTACAATATTTGCTGCTATCGAGATTAAAATGGAATCTGCAAAGCAAAATTTTTGTTACGGATCTAGTAGCGTATATTAGTTTACATGTAAATATGATTACAATGTGTGCCAAAGGTCCATATACCATCCAACTAATGAACAGTACTAAAATACGTATAAAACAACAATTAATTTAGTTGTAATAAGATCAGACTTTCTTCGAATCAGACTAATTAAATAAACTTATATTAGATAACTAATTATTTTTTGCGTTTCAGGGTGTGGGATTTCCATGCTTTTATAATCTGGTTAGTATATGGTCTCCTCCATTGGAGCGTTCCAGAATCATTTCCTATGCAATCGCTGGCATACACATTGGTACTATCCTTTCTTTACCAATGGCAGGAGTACTGTGCAGCACCTTGGGCTGGGAGTGGATTTTCTACTTATTTGGTATAATTTAATTAACAAGCACCTGTATGCGATTTTTCGACGCGGAATATAGTTCCTACTTTTGTTTGGGTTGTGGGTTAACAACAAGGCTGGCAGCACGGTACGGTACGGTACGAAAAGAAATGCTTAAAAATATTGTACGAAATTAAGGGTATTTTTTTCGTACATTTTTCGTATCTTTTCCTTACCAATTTATCCGCAGTTTCTTGTAACGTTTCTATTGATTAGCAACTCAGTGTGACGACTTATTTTGCTCGTGTGTGGGACTCACTGTTCTGCCCTAATCAACACAGAGCACGCGCAAGTTGTCATTTCCCCTAAAATTACGTTTATATTTTACAGATTGCTTCCCAGGCTTGACACCAATTCATGTAGCGCCGTTGTATTAACTGCAATTTCTTGCCATTGTGTAGTAATTTACTGCACATCTCAAGCTATGCAGATTCTGTTGAAGCAACAGCATTTCAAAATGTATGAGGTTAATGCTTAGAACTTTGTCGATCTGTGCAAAACAGTAACGATTTAATCATTGAATGTCCTTACCTTAGACCTTAGTCCTTCCTGCGCATTGATGCACATTGGGCAGACAGCATTTTCCACTGAGTTATCGGCGGCTTCGTTCTCTACGTTTTCCCAACGTCTGTTGACAGCTCGAAGGTCTTCTTTGAAGGATCTGCGCCACGTTGTTTTTGGCCGACCTCTTTTTCGTTTCCCACCAGGTGGTTCCCACTGTACTGCTGTTTTGGCGTAGCGACTTTCTGATAGACGGAGAATATGTCACCTAAATCCCAAATATGTCATCATTGAATGTCACCCCAGTTAAATCTTTGCCAACAAATGAAGTTCGGGACATTAACTTGTGTGGTCAATCTATTTAATGACTATAGCAGCTATAACTGTTTTGTATTATAGGCAAATGAGTTGCTGATGAGCTCAGACTGGAGCTAAATTGGGACACTGTAGACACAATAATGTTTTTAAGATGCAATACTTAGTCAACTTTTCATCTTGTGCTTGATATAATTTTTATCAGACTGCTTTTGTATATAATATTGGTACATTGTATATATAATATAATAGCGTAGTCTTTATTGTGTAGCTTTTGTAATCAAAAATAAATAGTATGGCAGTTCAAACAGCAATTCTGTTTCTATAGTACGCATAAATTCATAACAATAATTAATAAACTTATTGTTTTTACAATTAATTTTTATACTACATTTTATACTACTCATTTTATAGTAGTCCTACATGAACTTGGTACGAAATTTTGTACGGAACTACGGTACGGTATTTTTTAGATGTGCGAATTACGTTATTTTCTCGTACCGTACCGTACTGTCAGCCTTGGTTCACGGTAGGCACAACGGACAACGGCGTGTGCTAAGCGATGGAAAATAAACAACTTAAAACTTGATCAATAACTGGATGACAGTCTGCACTACAGTGGTTTTAGTTATGAAGCTAGATAAAATGTAATATGCAGTATTGGTACAGTCATTTATATTTTTATATATAAGACCTTTGTCCTTTGTCGTACTGTGTTGCGATATCATCACTAGATATTACCATATCATACGAATCGTCTCAAGATATTGTCATGTCTTAAAATAAATAAATCTGATAATATTAACAAATTATTAAATTTCTTTGCAAAACTCATTGGATGCAATAATGATACTTTTGTACGGGGGTTCAAAAACAACAGGTAATAGTGCAGAGAACGGGCGAATGCAAATGCTAACAGTACAATAGTAAACATTTGTGACTTTGTATATAACTCAACATTTGACATAAACGGAATAAACAAATTTGAAAATCTGGAATCTACAGAACAGTTTATTATATCAAAGTACTGCTGAAACAGTAGAGAATCTGTCACGCTCTCAACATTTAGTGCGGAAACTATATGATCACAAAGCCTGCAATCTTGAGAAATACGATCGAAGAGATCTCTGCCGAACTCAAAGTACGCTAACACTTCTTGGAGATGTCTCACTAGCTTCTCTTTTGAAAACGAGTATTGGCTAGGCCTTGGATTATCTTTACCTCCGATCTGGCTTTTAGGATAGCTCTAACATGTTCAGTGACGTTGAGGTCCGTTAAATTTTTAGACCATTCAGTTCGATCGAAAGAACCAACACAGAGTTTTCGCTGTTCAGATCATATCCTTGGCCTGAAGATTCCGGTTGTGCAAGTTTTGCTGGATTTTCGCACAGTACATTGAGATCTCTACTGATCAAGCAATACTTTGGTGAAATACTGCAGTGTTACTCTTTGTTTTGGTACTCCCTAACAAAAAGTCGTGTACCACCCTGTACACTTCTCTTTGTAGGTGCTTTTGGATGCGTCATCGTAATCTGGTGGTTTTTCGTCATTTATGACACACCAGATAAACACCCGCGAATCTCACCAGTTGAAAGAGATTACATAGAAAACACTCTGAAGGGACAAGTCCATAAACATGAAGAAAAGGTATTGAAGGAAGGAATCTAGAAAATCGATTTTGCAGCAAGTGCTAAAAGACGGCGTTAATTAAAATCGCGACGCACCTGCAGGATTTTGCACGCTGAGATTTAGAAAGATGTTTCGTTGAATAATCACGTAACAAAATAATTCCACTAATTGTTTAGTAAATACACTATTGGAAATACGTGTAATTTCTTAATTTGATCTTGTATCTTTCGCATTAACTACTGGGGTGATAAATTTACATTTGCAAAAACTGGAATCGGTTTTTATTTGAATGTATTGTGTAAATGACCAATGAGGTAAAAACCATTAATACGCCTCTATATTTAGTGTTGGTTGACGAGAGAAAACAATAAAAGTCTACTTTCAGTGAAACTAGGAACAACGCTGTATTCTAGTACAGTGTACAATTATTTAAAATCGCCTAAAATATTCTAGTGCAACTTAGTTTAGTGCAACATTGATTATACACTATACAAGCCACCAAAAACGCTTGACGCATGAATGTACGTACATCTTATACTTAAAATTTTCTTTATTTCAGCAGCTAACTATGTTTTACTATACTTTTCGTAATTAACTTTATATTTTTTTCTTAAAACAGCACCACGAAGTTCCCTGGAAAAATATTGTCACGTCTTGGGTAGTGTGGTTGTTAGTGTTTACCTACACTTGTTTTACCTGGGGTTTGTACACATTGCTTACCAATCTACCAACTTACATGTTTGAAATTCTGCGATTCGACATGACAGCAGTAAGTTTCCATATTTTTTACAATTTGATACTGAAAAGTTGCAGAAGCGTAACTTTTACTATGACTGCTGTTTTTTACAAGCTGTTTTGCCATTTTTGTCAGGATTAACCATTGGTTTATTTGTATTACTACAAAACATTTTTTTTCAATATTCCTCTGGTCGCACCTACGTTCATTATTACTGTAGATGTTGAGCTTAATAGCTGCCATATTTGTTTGTAAAAACTTCTGATTAAGACAAGCTGAAGATTATTTTATAGTCTTTACCTGAATATTCGTAGTTGAAGATTTTGCTTCTGCTACTGTAGCAAGATAAGGTTATTATTATTATTATTATTGTTGTTGTTGTTGTTGCTGTTATCGTTAATAATAATAATAATAATATTATTATTATTATTATTATTATTATTATTATTATTATTATTATTATTATTATTATTATTATTATTATTATTATTATTATTGTTATTATTATTATTATTATTATTATTATTATTATTATTATTATTATTATTATTATTATAGAACCCTTTGGCGCTGCATCATTGTACTTGATACTTTATCTTTTAATCGGTACATAATTTTGAAAAAGATTTTACAAAAGTTCTCACCAAGAACAATAGTAACGGTCCATAATTCATTCATTATATATTATGTAATAAAACATGCTACTCAAATTGATTGGTATTTTTAAAAAGAAAATTAAAAATGTGTATGAGTACAATAATCGTTTTTGCCTGAACAGAATGGGTTTATTTCTTCGCTGCCCTATATTGCATCATTTCTTGCTATGTACTTCGCTGGATCAGTAGCAGACTATTTAATAACAATGAACTATCTGTCAACTGTGAACGTCAGAAAGATTTGGACTGCAATAGGTACGCAAAAATAATTAATTATGTTCTAGAATTCCTTCCGTGTTGAGCCTGCAGGTTTATACATGTTGTGGAATTTTCACACTAGAATTCTTCGTAACGGATTCCCTAGTTCTTGGTCATGTTATCACATGTTCGTTGGTGGTGTTCTCATCACATTTATTTTTCGAAACTATAGATACAGGCCGCAGCATTGATCGTATAGAAAGCCGAAATTTTGCGATGGACGCTCTATGTGTATTACGCTTCAGCTGCTCCAGGTGCCTGTGGTAGCTATTAGAGGCTTGGTCCGTCAAATGACTAACCTTGGTGTAGTTACGTTGAAATGTGATTTTGCGATATAAGACTGTTTTATCCACCCCTTCGTTGCTCGGCTCACTTAAATGATTTCAAACTAACAAATAGTGCTATACCCCACCAAAAGACTTAACGCGCCGCGTAGACCGGGCACGGTTGGCCAAAAAAGGTGAAACTGGAGACTCCAAAAAGACTATCCTTTTTGGCTGTGCGATAAGTGGTCAGATGGAGCAATGTCGACCTGAAAAGTCTCGGGAAGTTTCTATATTATTATCAGTGCCATGTATTAACTGTTTTTTTTTGTTTTGAAACAATGTAAGTAGTTCACCTATATGTAACAAATTGAAATTAATGCCGGCTGCGTAGCAAATTTTATTTCACCTAATTGAAATTTAAGTTTTCATCAATCTATATTTTCCATGGTTTCTACTATTTTTCACGTTAAAACTATGCTAGTGACAGTATAGCAATGGCCGTGGTGGTAATAATAGTCGGTTGTTAGACCACTAAGGGCAGTAGCTGCTACTCTTGCCACTCTTACACTGCCACCAACGCTCCATTGTTGACGGCACTGTTGAAATGTAAAAGGTTGATAGTTGTGAGATACAACAAGTTTAGAGCTGACCATGTTGCTGTTATTGATGTTACTGCAGCATTACAGGCAGCACTGTTGCTACTGCTGTTGTTGTAGTAGATGGTGTACAGCTTAGCTGCTATTGCTGTTTAATAGAGACTTTATCCCAATTTTATTGCAAGAATTTTTTGATACTGGGTCTACCTAGATGTAACTTGTATGGTCGACTGATCTGATTGTCTCATGTTTTGAAAAATATTCGTACGTAAATGTTCTAGTTTTGTATGCTTTTAGCATCTTGTGATCTTTAACATTGTATTTTCATAGGATTGCTAGGACCTGGCGTTTTTCTGGTAATAGCTGGCCATATACATTGTTCTGCTGCCGGTGTCGCTGTCACTATGATGGTGATAGGAAATTTCTGCAATGGATTCATTTTCTCTGGAAACGGTTGCGCTCATGTTGACGTGGCACCACGATATGCTAGTCTGGTGTTTGCTTTAATGAACACTTTTGCTCAGACTTCTGGAATAGTGGCACCTTACGTGATAGGAATGCTAACAACAAGTGTAAGTCAATAGAGCCATCACATATTACGCAAGAGATTACTTGTCCCGGCAAGACTTTGCATATGTGAGATTGATATAATTATGCACTCAGATGTTGAAATTTTTAGATATTTTGAAAATTTAGAACATATTTAGTGAAAAAGCTAGTTTTTGTACAATTCAGCGCACTACAAGCCGGCATCAAGAATTTAACGGCAGAGCTACTCAACATTAATACTTGTGGTTACAACGGAGCCTGGTTCATTATCAAAGCTGCATCTACAAAAACGCGACTAAAATTCCTTAATCACATTCTAGCGCATTTGTATCCTCCCTCTAAACAGTACGAATCAGTTTGGCGATTGAAGTATTGAAATTAGGTAGCTTCAGTGTGACTTAACTTAGGTCGTGAAGCACACACGCGTGACTACTCGGCTATTAAACCAGTCGAAATCTCACCTTGTTTATCTCATTTTTTCATGTTTTCTGTTATTTTTAAGTAATTTAATCTATCTGATCTAATCTAATCTAATCTAATGTAACCTAATCTAAATTATTCGAATCGAATCGAATCGAACCTAATCTAATATAATATAATATAAGCTAATCTAGTCTAATCTAACTTAATCGAATGTAATCAAATGCAACCTAATCTGACACAACCTTACCTTACCTAACCTAGCCTAACTTAACCTCACATAAAGATCTAATTTAAGTTAATCTAATCTAATTCAATCCATTCCTAACAAATCCAATCAAATCGAATCAAATCAAATCTAGTCCAATCTAATCTTACATTTTTCTCATTTTCAGCAAACTGAAGAGGAATGGAGACTCGTTTTTTACATTAACTTGGTAGTGGCAGTTGCAGGTGCCCTGGTATTCTGCATATTTATGCGCGGTGACATACTACCTTGGGCTTCTGTTCACAACCATGATGATGACAGTGATAACGAGGACGACATTAACAAACTGCCAGGGAACAAGGAAGTGTTGGCTATGAGTTCACTGTCTATGCAAAATTCAAAAGCAAATCTCATAGAATGATTATCTTCCCACATTAGTGGTTTTAATTATTCACAGCGCCAGTAATTTTCTGAAATTTTCATTATTGTCTGAAACTGTTTGCTTTCTTAACCAGTTGCATTTGTATGATAAAATAAACATCGTGTGCTTTCATTATATACATGTAGTAATACGCAGAGTGCTTGGCTTTTGTTAGATAGGTAATGTAACTGTTACTTACAGTTGTATAGCTTTCGTTCCATGCTTTAACTTAAAAAGCAGTGAGAGTAACTTTTGTTACTCAGAAAGCATTTAGCCTTTGTTAGACATGCACGGTGGTTAGTTATATAGCTTCCACTCTACTTTTTTATTTATAAAATTTCATCAGTGATGAAATTGATGACGTATAAAAATTCAGTTACACATGCTTTCACGTGTCATCTGTTTCGCTTTAAATTAAACCTAAAAATTAATGAGTAAGTAGCCAAGAATCCGTTCGTTACTCTGTTAATCATTTTGACTTTCTAATTAAAAACAGTAACAACAAAATTATAACGTAGATACAAAAAACAAAACTGTAACATAGAAATAAATAACACGATTATTTCATGTTATTACAAACAAACAATGCACAAACTGTTAGGAATCAATGACTCGAGGTCCTGAGAGCATCTTCCTCAGCGTCTTCTATAGGTTGCTCTTTGGGTAAGTTATAATCTGCATACCTTGTGCAAACTACAAGCGGCTTATTGCTTTACACTGAAGAAATTTTTTATTTGTCAATATGATGCTTCTGCTGTATCTATATGCTGTAGTAATTCTGTACCTTATTTTAAAGTGACGTTAAAAGTGAGTACACAGTCTTAGGCAACATATTCTCAATTTTGCACTTT
Organism: Tubiluchus corallicola; assembly: GCA_030141605.1. Taxonomy (NCBI): domain Eukaryota; kingdom Metazoa; phylum Priapulida; class Priapulimorpha; order Priapulimorphida; family Tubiluchidae; genus Tubiluchus; species Tubiluchus corallicola. The sequence goes on from JAQGDQ010000105.1 coordinate 97,220, forward strand.
TGTGGAATTTAAATCGTAACTGACTGAGAAAATAAATAAACAAATAAAAGATTTATTATTGCAGGACACCAGGAATGCCACCAATTACCAATTACCACCATCATTTACCTAAGACTGTCATCACCAATTGCCGCGATAGTGGTGATTAAAGATTATAGCTAAAATAGCTTGGTCGCAGTCTTATAAAATTTGCCACCTCATAACCAACAAAGCTGGCGCAAGGCGTAATCATGGTACGATCCGGAACGAAAATTATGTAACTAAAAGTAAAACATGTTAATCAATCAAAAACGTTGTGTGAGCTTTCTCCGTTGTTATTAATGACACCTACAGCTTTCTTGAATAATTTTGCTAATAATCGCATGCATTTCATAATAGATGAACCGATAAAGCAACAGCTAATGAAACAGGTTTTACGATTCTGTGACAGTTTGTGCCAGGCTCGTTTTTACGATGAGCCCACAATATGAAAATGTTATTAAAAATTAACATAATTATAGGATTTGAAAGTTATTGTGAAAGAAATGAGGTAAACCATTTTTTAATTTATATTAATACGAAGGAAGACTTTGTTCCTTTTAAAAGCAGATCATATTTTTATACTTGCAGGATTAAGACAGTTCTTGTAGTGTTTTTCATGCGTTTTTGGTACGTAGTTAGCAGCCAAATTTTATAAAGGTGGAAACACTACACACAAAAAACGAATAACATTTACATGCCTTAGAGTAATAATTCAAGACCTAGACGGAAACAACTGCCTATAATCCTGAGATTATAGGATATATATAAATATATAGATAGATGGATGGATGGATGGATGGATGGATGGATGGATGGATGGATGGATGGATGGATGGATGGATGGATGGATGGATGGATGGATGGATGGATGGATAGATAGATAGATAGATAGATAGATAGATAGATAGATAGATAGATAGATAGATAGATAGATAGATAGATAGATAGATAGATAGATAGATAGATAGATAGATAGACAGACAGATAGATAGATACAGACATAGATATTGACAGCAGGTCAATTTTCGTTGTATCATTGCAGTCAGAAATTGAATTTTTAGAAGCTTCAGTGAACTTTTCTGTTATTCATATAACAGCGAAAGAAAGACTACAACACATTCGGGATTTCGTGGCCTGCAGAAAGTCAATCAAGAAGAAAATTTAGCAGAACATACCAGAATATGCCTGTTATACAAGAATAAAGCGTGAGTTTGCTTTCTCGTCTACTGATCAAGTATATTTTGTTGTTCCTTAATAGTAATGTTGGCTTAATAGTAAAATAAAGTGTTTTAATAACTCTTACTAATTAAATGCATTTTTACACTGTGCAGTACGTTGTCTTTAGTTAATAAGTAAAAGCTCTTTATTCGTAGCAGATTCATGATTGACATTGTTGTTGAAATGAACAAGTTTAATCAGTAAAATATATTCGTCAAAATCGACTAATTGAACTTGTGCAGCGGAATACCAGCCTATAATAACATCGCCAAGGAAAAGTTCAGATTTCTCGACCATGCTTCCTTTATTTGACAGCTACACCCCAACATAACTTGGGAGGAGGCGTTTGCAATCACAAGCATGTTATTGGTGACAAAATTACTGCTATTTCATTCCAGTCATCACTATCAAGAAAACGTGAACTGTTTCATGTTGACAATGTTCAAGGGCGTGTCAAAGCCATAAAACAATTTGTAACCCTGAAAATCCTGTCAACTTAATTCATTTGGATTACTACCATTTTGCATGGATAGACGTTGTCTCAGACCACGATTTATATATTCCGGGACTGTTGATCTGCAGTTGTTTTTTTATACTAGATTCCTAGTTTTACCCACCCTAGTAAGGACTGGAAATCCACATGTCTCATTGCTAATTAATATTTCATCACACATCAAATACAGCCAACACTGAGATTACAACTCCAGTGTACCTAGTCTATTTTATCTTTTACCAAAAATCGTTGTTGCATTTATAGTAAGCTAATCCAGAACAGCGTGTGCTTTGCCATAAACTAACACTGATTGATTGTCTGTAATGCTCGCATTATGATAGTCAGCGTTAATCCCAAATAAAAGAGTTTAGTACCGTTGCTGGCTGCTGGTACTACTCGTACACTACTATTACTACCACCACCACCACCGCCGCTGCCACCACCACCACTACCACCACCACTACTAGTAACACTACAACAACAACAACAACTACTACTACTACTACTACTACTACTACTACTACTACTACTACTACTACTACTACTACTACTACTACTACTACTACTACTACTACTACTACTACTATTAACACCACCACTATCACCACCACCACCACTACCACCCCCACCAGCACTACTACTACCAACCACCACCACCACCGCCACCACCACCAATACTACTACCTACTACTGCTGCTACTGCCGCTGGTGCTGCTCCTAGTGTTGCTACTACTGATGATGCATGGTACTGCTGGCTGGTGCACCACCGCCACTTCTACTATGAAGCCTGCTTTGATCGATTAACCTTTGGATTTTGAATCAACTTTCTCTATCGATCCAGACAACTCCCTTGATAATTTTTTTCATCGCACACCGGTGTGCTAATTTTCTTCGACCTGATGGTCCAAGTCAGACGCGATGATAAATAACGGCGATTAAGCTTTTGACATAAACATCGCCAATCACCTTCCATGTGATTATGCGCTCAGCTACCTGCACAGGTACGTGGTACTTTATAGGGACCTTCCTTGGCTATGACGCATGAGTCGATGACTTGATCGCCAAGCGGTGAACATCACACACGTTCACTCTAAGCGCTTATTAGGGTTCTCATCAGTAGAGCAGTCATGACGATGATGAACTATTTGTTGCTGTTGCCTGCTGTAATAGTTGCAGGTAAGTTAAAGACGCATTGTTATTAATTGATTCATTAATTAAATTAAACAAGTTTCAATATGAACGTCATGCATTGATATTTACGCATTTGCAATGAAAAGTAGATCGAATTCACAGAAGATAAAAGTTAATTAGCACATGTATTTATAAAGACGACCTTTTATGAATTATTTACTGTAATGTTTCTGCTACATTGATTAACTGAATAACGACTATATTATTAATGTTGCAATAGTAAACAAACTGGTGAAATAACTAATAATTTTGTTTTCATATATAATGAAGAGTTTTCATATATAACTGGTAATTAAAAACTTCAAATGTACATTGGTGGCCAAAATAGGACTAGCTAACAAAAAATCTCTTTCTTGATCACATCAAACATCCTATCATCATCGTTTGTAATACGTGATTCAATTAGAAACGATGCTCTTAAGTTTAATGCAAAGAGGGTTTTCAAACATTCACTTATAATTAAAAGTAATTTTTATAGTTTTCTTGATAGTAAATTTCATTTTACTCTTTCACATGCGGTTTAAGACGCAAATAGTCCGAATGCTATTATTGTACTATAAGAACGAGAAAAGAAACTGCATTAACAATTGAGGCCTTAATTGCTAAAACAAGCATTCGTAAAGTGTTTAAGCTCTAAAGTGTATTAACCATTGAGGTTATGACCAGGTTTTTTTGCTTTACAATCGAATGGGCAACAGCCCTCTTCACGCTTTCGTATTTAAGAGACGTACTGTCTATTATACGATTACAAACAACATGAACATAAACAGCACAAGAGATGTAAAGAGTTTATTTTAAAATATAATATTTCTTGTTAGTGTCAAAACATTTATTGTTAAATTGCTTTTACGAAAGGCAAATGAATTGCATAAAAGCTTGCTGTAAAAGAGTAATTTTGTGCAAGTTACATAAAGTCCAATATACCGTTAAAAAAATTTTCCAGTTTTTCTGTAATTGACGTCAAGCATATTTGTCTGTTGCTCCGCCCCCGCTGCAACGTAAGCACGCTCAGCAGCATTCGGGACAACAGCTCACGCATTACAGCAACTGTCTAAGCTAAACTAACAACATGACAGTCACAACTAATGTCTAATCAGCAGATAAACTGATTGCTCTTTGTCATAAACACAAATTTGCAGAGCAGCAGCTATTTTAACACGAAATTAACACTTCAAGTAGCCGAAAGGTGACTTTTCAATTTAAACAGAATGTATTTTTAGAGACGAAGTTTAAAAGCGCTACAAAATTCAGAGACATAAATATAATAAAGAAACTAAGCCAGTTAGCCTTGCTTTACAATAAATGAGCAACCAAAGATTTGAAAGTCTCTCTTGGCTTTAAACATACGAACATCAAGCCTGCGATGTATTTTTTTATATTAATTGATCATGTGCTCGTCTGCAAGATTTATTAAGGTTTTGTATTTTCTGTTTGTCGGGCTACGGAAATGGAATAAATTTGACCGTTCCATCCCATAGACAACCCTTATATTGAATGCCCGAGTCACATGAGTCCCAATGGTATCTTTTAACCTTGATTATAAGCAGAAAAATAGCGTAAAAATAGCTAATATTAGATTGATGTATAATATAAGTTTTGACTACATTTGAATTAATTTTGACAGTGAAGATCTCATTGATGTTTATAAAAACTGGCCAGAAAAGAAAACATTTTGGTTTGTCTTTATTTAAAGTTAACGAATTAGTTGTCTTTATCTAACTTGCAAAGCCATAAACTAAACTAAACTGCGTATTTTCTTGACTGCAAAATGTTATAATGAGCAACTCATAGACGTAAGCGTTGTGCATTTCTTCCTATAAACGAAACTAGACTATACATTTCTGCTAATTCTATTGCAATTTCAAATGACAATAATAAAATCTAGAACCAGGCCAATATTTCTCCCGCTAACTAACGAAAAGTTGAGCATTTTTCATAACAGTGTTAGACGGAGCTGTTGCTAAATGTCCCGAACGTACCTGCTGCAGAGGTGTGTGAAATAACTTACACGCTGATTGGGCAGTCAACGAAAATGATTGACATTATATTAGACGTCAATTGTGCAAACAAACTTGAAACAGATATTGTGCAACTCGAACGTAAACGTATTCACAATTTACAGATATAGCAGCTACTGAAAAAACCGTATATCAGTATCCTGTCCACCGTATGATATGTAGTTGGCAAATCAGTAATTAAATGGATCATTAATAATTCACTACGGTTGATTAATTATTTTCAATCAGCCGCATAACTACTAATTACAACTTTATGAATAAACAATTAGTGGCTGCTTCATTATGATACGCCGGACGTGATTATATTAATGGCAAAAGTGATGCAATATGCTTTTCAATATTTAAACTACATATATTAGATGTTTTACCATTTACCGTGACGTAAAATCCAATAGGAATTTTCAAATTTAATCACTTGGCATACAAGTGACTTCAACCTTAACCCTCGAGATAATTTGGAAGATGAATAAGAATAAAATTAAGTATAATTTTAGTTGCAGGATTATTACTAATGGTGAAACTAACATACAAGTGTTAATAAATGTGAGATTCTACCAATTATTAATTAGAAGCATATTATGAAGATGAAACTAGTCAGCTACTTTAATGTCCACTACATAGTAAACAAGAAGCTCCTTAGAAATTAACTGTCCTCAAAATAATAATTTTGTAATCATGACATGACATGCTCACCTACATTGATTAACTATACTCAGAATGAATTACCTGGATATGTAATAAAATTACACGATTTGAGGAATTGTCGGTTAAGCCTGAATATCTCCAAATGTTAAATAAAAATTGTGAAGCGGAACACAATAGAAGGAGAAGTCTACGACACTGAAATTGAATAAATCAACATAATCTACATGCAGAGTATCACAGCTTAGTGACTCAGTGTGTGTATTAGCGTATTCATATCTTTGAAGTTTATTTAAACTGGCTTGATAAATTTTAAACTATCCATTAAAAAGAAATTTTAGTATAATCTTTTACTTTGTGCAAAGTTACTTGGTACAAAACAACATGATCTTAGACATACATGTTCTTCCATCATTTTTACTTCTATTGATAACTTTGTCTTCGTCTCTGTTTCTAGAAGCCATAAATAATCCCAAACCTTTCGCATTTCAGTTACTTCCGAAAACGCGTTAGAAGATTCAGTTCACAGAGATAAGAGACAAGTTAGTGAACAAAGATTTCTTGGATCCTGTACGTATACGTTGGGTTTTTGTTACGTTGCTAACTAATAATGTAACACATCAACATGTGAGCCACTTTCAGCTTTTAATGCTGTCAGCTTTTCGGTCTACCTGCTGGAAGTGTCTATAACTATATAACTGCTTACTGAATTTTGTTAATATTGGCACTACCTCATTTAGTTCTTTTATTATTTATGCACGGTAACAGATATATAGAAACCCGAGCTTACCCGGTTAGTGTGGATACCAAATTTCTATCATATGTAAGAATATTGAGTAGTTGGCTTTTACCAAAGCTATTAAAAGTGCATTTATAACAAAGCCAATAAAACGTGGATTATACTTATTCACAATGCTCGTGTTATTGCTTGTGCAGTTTGACCTCTAATATCTAATAGCTATTGTTTGCTTGTGTTACATCTTTCCCAGCTACCGTGCAAGTCGGTACTGCCCAATCTCTGGATTAATCGATCACACACAAGACAGAAAGTTTGTGATCGATTGGCGTATGACCACCTGTGAGCATAAGTGTGTCAGGGTCTATTGTTTTACAATGCAATATATATTCATCATTAATGCATCAACCAATTGAAAGTGAAGACTTGTTTTATAGATTTGTAATTAATATTATAAGGTTGCTGATTTACATTAGTGGACTGCACACAGGTGAATAATTATCGACATCCAAGTTAATGAGAACGATCACGAATGTAGAGTTTGGCTATAGCCTATAAGTTTTTAAATGTTTGGCACCTGCTAATTTTACTAATTTATTTTGTCAGGCTATCATTGTTACATTCTTTTTTATATTTCGCCTGAACATAAAATGAGTGAAACATTTACATAGTAGTTTCCAGAAGCAATTTTAAACTTCAGTTCGGTTCAATAATACATTTTAAAAGCAGAAGGCCTCATTAAAATATCTTTAAATAAAAAGAAAATGAAAAAAATCTTGGCACTTGAATAGAAAAAAGTGAAAGCATTCATCATGTATTATAATGCTGCCTTTAAAATGGCAGGCACTGCTAACCTAAGAGCTTCAACAAAGCTGTCATTTTATCTTTTTTTTAACCTCAGTTGATACAGGATGTTTTGAAAGACCAAAGTGTCTAGCTAATGGAAGGACGAAAGATCCAGCTAACTGCAGAAACTTTGCAATGTGCACAGACGTGGGAACACCAAAAGAGACATACAACATCTTTACCTGTGGACCTCTTCTAATTTACAATGAAGACAAGAAAACATGTGATTGGCCTGATACTGTTAGTATCGACCAACGCTGTACGTGTGGAGAGCTGGGCGGAGGTGAGAAAAAATATGAAACATAATTATGGGGGACAAAAATTCCAGGCCCACTTTCGTGTGGGTCAGCCCGGTAATACTATTAACCGATTAAAACTGATTGCGTACATTGCGCAGAGCATAATAAGGGCGTGTACACAAGCACCTGGAATGTGCGGCGACGCAAGTGCGATTCACCTAGCATCGGATCATACAAAATGTCTGAAACTTGCAACAGCTCCTAGTTTAGCAAAAATAAATAAAAACATTTCGTAGTTCATCCACTACATCATAAAATACACATTTTGGTATGACAGCGCTGGATGAACCTCCTCGTCTGAATCGTACCTGCGCGTAGGACCTGCACCGTCGGAGATTTCGCATGCGTGTATACTGGCTAATAGCTTCGATCAATGAATCAGTCAATCAATGAAAGCATCATGTAAGATTTGTCCAGAGGTTGAAGTTTCAAAGAGTTAAACGATGTGCATGTCTGTTACTGCATTGTCAACTATGTGCTTTATTCTCTGTTATTTCTTGTACTTAACTGTAGTGTCCACTATTTAATTTCAGTAAGCTTACTTTGTAGTTAATTTTGAGTACTTTATGGATTATTCAATGATATAGTTCAGTCGTAGTATATTTATTATATTTTTGAGTGTGCTTAATTTCTGTATGTCGAATGTGAGCAAATTTATCGAAGTAATAACATTTAGTGTTAAACTGAAGTGTTTTGCCAATCAGCAAGCCGCCAATACAACAAACCAATTTGCAGCTTTCATCTAGACAAAATCTATATAAATCTCCCTATATTGATTTACAAGTATAGGCTCTTAACGTCCTATACGTTAAGTATCGTAAACGCCTTGAACTTTATATTTATTACTGTATACTTCTTTTGAACATGAACCCTGGTGCTGCATAATAGCACGTAATAAAACTAACAAATACACTAGAGAAATCCTTTTTACACAATCTGCAGAAATCGAAAGCTACCAAAGCTAGCATAAATTAACATAAAATTTGTAAAGTGCAGAAATGGTGTTATGGATTCCTGTTCTACTTGTAGTTACAAAGCAATTTCTCTCGCACTAAATATTCTAAATAGGCATAAACTTGAAGCAGAGCTGGTCCGCGGGTCATGGGTCACTTGATTCGCAGTTTTTGTTGGATCAAATGCCTGAGGGTCTGAAACCTGACCATGCGACCAACGAAAAACCTATATAATTATATTACTTAAAAAAGTGATATTTTTATTTTAAGTGAAACGTGGGATAAAAATAAAACTGTGTATAGATTACAACTTTAGTTTTTTGACTACAGTTAAAGTTTTGTCAGCGCAGTTATTCTAACCCTCGGAAATCACTGCTTTTGCTCTATGAAATCTGTTACATTCAAGTGATGCTGATGTCCATTCTTTAGAAATTTGAATGATTTTGCAGTTGTTCAGAAGCTAGCAATGTAAATGTCATCAGCATTATAAAGTTAAAACCGGATCAATAAGGGTCAATTCTGTTAGGACGCGGGTCATTTTATGGCTAGTGAGTCATTGGTGTGAGTCAGATTGGGCTTGGGTCGCGGTATCCATGGGCCAAGTAGGCGATGGGGTATACTTAGTAACCCTTTCTAAATCTGACTTGAGGTAGTTCTTAAGATCCTAACCAAACATGTTACCGCGCGTTAGATTTCCAAACACAATAACCTATATTCAGGTATTCGTTAATCTACCCTTGAAATATAGAATACAGTATCAATCTAATTGCAATTTAATACAGTCGCTGCAAATGAAGTTTTAACGTGCTTTGTGGTACGCGTTTTACAGGGCATCCCTGTGAAGCTGAACCGATCTGCGTCAAAGAAGGCAACATGATCAACCCAAAGAATTGCAAGAACTTCATTTCTTGTGTCAATTATGGAACGCCTGTTGAGAGACAATACATCCTGGACTGTCCTGAGGATCTGGTAAGAGATATATCTTTCCCCATTTTATGTTGTTGGGATTAGCTGCTTCGTAATTTGGTGTTGTTACATAAAAAGTCAATTTCGATCTAGTATGAAGACATGCGTAATACTTCCTAATTATAGGCAGTTATTACCGTGTAAGTGATTAATTAACTGGCCTCCAGTGAGCAAGCGAGCAAGTAAGAGAGTCATTCAGCCAGCGAGTTACCCAAAGAGTCACCCTGTCAAGTGTGGTTAATTAAATGCATTTTGAATGTATTAGACGCCCTAAACTATTAAATACTCTAATATTTACTAGTACAAGTTTGTGCAGGTAATTTAATGTATCATTTAGATGACACCTACAATACTTAGACAGTCAATCAAAAATTCGTTGGTTAGCCTGTAAGTCAGTTGGCCAGTTGCTATAGCGCATTATATGGCCAGTTATTCTGTTCTTGTTTATACGTAAATCAATACGCGTGTACGTTTATACGTATTCATTTGGAAATTAACATTACTAATCAACTAGTCCAGAATTCAAAGCATTGGATTTTTTCTGCTTAACTGGCTGAAAATGTAGAAGGCCATTTTTTGTTTTCGTGGAATTCATTTCATGTTATTTAGAAAGCCATTTAGCGTTGCTACGGAATCCCTTTTATCATAAAAAATAGACTACAGAGTAACTCTATTCTGACAGCATAATGTAAAAACTGGCGAAAACTTATTAAGGAGAAAGTGTTCGGCTACATCGCAGTGAGTAACCTGAAAAATCACCAGTATGCAACGTTACATAATGTCATTATTTCAGAATCTAGCAATTTCTCTTCAAAATGTTGCGTTCTAAAGTTTAGTTGACACTGTTTTACGTCCTTCATGCACATGATTGGAAAAAAATACGTCTAACATCAGAAGTTTTTTTTAAAAGAGCAGCAATAGAGACGAATGCAGTGTTGCGAAGGTTAATATCTGCCATTAGCTGAAAGCAAAGCTAACTTGCAGACTTTAAAAAGTTCCACAGCAGACTCGTTTTTTAACAAAACAGTCAAAGTAAATGACGACGCCTTATTATAAGTAAATAAGCCAACCTACGAGTCTAGCCTTATCTTGAAACACGATAAGAAACATGTTTTTAATTAGCTGTTAACAGTTGTAAAAAAACGCACATACCGGTCGTATCCTTAAGCTGTAAAAGATCAGGAGAACAAATGAGAAAAAAATGACAATTGGCAGCAGAAGGACATAACTTTATAACCTGCTAATTACAATATACTTCATGTGGGTATTATTGACTGTCCAGTTACTTTTAACACAGAGGTCGAAAATTCACACTTAGAAATAATGAGGCACGCGAGACGTGCTTTTAACCAAAGAATCAAAATTAATAACAGTAATCATTTATCAGTTTTCTACACAATGTCGCAGTTGGCGTATGTGGTTAAGTGTTGAAAGTCCGCTATTATTAAGCTGTTCTACCATTCCTTGCTGTCAGGGTCGTTGGCGCGTTTGGGCCACATTTCAGGCAATTTCGACATAATTCATCTCATATTAAATAACGTTCTAGGTCACTTTTGGAGCGATCAGTTTGCCTATTGTGCCTCAACGATAGCCTATTGTTGCTTACTTTCTGTTCTCGACCTATGAGTTGATGCTTAAACATGTATTTTACAAATCGAGTAATCGATCTTCTAAAACTTTGAAAAAATATATCTCTTTTTTCAGATTTTTTTCGATAATAAGTTATGGTGAGAGCATTGAGCTGAGCCTGAGTAGCATCTAAATTACCTGAAATATGAGTCCTAGCACGAATACCGAACTATTTTTTTTGTTTAAATTTTACTCATTTATAGCATGCAATGACTATCTCATACATTTCTTGAGTTCATTACGTAACAATGTAGCATTATGTAACAAATCACATAATTCGTCATTATGCAACAAATTTTACCTCATTATGTAACAATCATTGTGCACCAAAAATTATGCATTATGTAAGAAATCAAGGTAGGATTGGTTGTGGATTTACCAGCTCGCGGATAAACAGCAGTGTGAAAATGCGTAACGTATTTAACCCTGACAGATCAGACTTCGGACAGTCAAAGGCCTAAGCCACAGACCAAACTAGAGTAGAACAGACCAAGCTGGAGCGAGGCCCACATCTAGAGCAGAAGGCAACTGACCCAATAATTAGACTAAATCTAATCACCGACCACGATCAATCCTAGATTTGCCTATCTATTACATAATACATCATTTTGTTGTATAATGATTGATCCATAATAACGTAAAACTTTGTAAATAATGACGAATTTTGTGGTTTGTTATATAATGCAGTATTTTTTGTTACATAATGCAGATTGTTGCATAATCAGCCTTTCGTTACATAATAAACCTGACTATACGTCTGATACTGCCTTTTGCCCGATATATTTTATTCACTCATAACTAGGGTATAGGTGAGAAGTGACGGTATGTGTCTGGCTATGGAGTTAAGTATCACTACGCCTGGTCAGTAATGGACGACAAAAAACAAAACTTCTGCAGCTGAACTCGTTTCATCTGCTACGTTCATTTACCTTGTTGAGGAAGGACACGCCCGAATGTGGCTAAAGCAATTCATTGATCCAGTGTTTCATATCAGCGAGTTATCATATATAATTAGCTAAGTTCCAGTGTCACTGCAGCATTTGAAGTTAGTAGTAAGCTTTGTTGCGGGGTACTAGAGTTTTGCTTGGGGTGGGCCGAAATGTAGTAAGAAGTGTGCCACAACAAATCCGCAAATTCCAAAATTCAAACAACGACAAAAGGCACACAGATTTTTGTGGCAAATAGCTCACCAAAATATCTCTTCAAAATAAAATAATACAAAATGCAAAATAACCAAAAGAAATGAGCGAGTCGACAAACAAAAATATTTCTAACGTATTTCTCACAACAAATTACTTCTATCAACCAAGCTGGACAAAATCTGCAATCGAAAACGGAGAGATCACAAAACTAATTAAAAAGATGAGCTTTTAGGGCATACATTTTACAGTGCAATACGCAGCGTGTGGTTTTAGTCACCAAAACAGATTCTTTTTTCGCATCGCATAGTATTCTTCTGTGTTTTAGTTAAATACGAGCTTTAATAAGCAATTCATTTTTTACGACGACACGTCTAACTTATCAGTATGAGTATATCTCTTTCAGGTTTACAATCACGAAACAGATGCATGCGACTACTACCGGAACATCGGAGAAGCACGATGTTTGTGTGGCGAATTCAAGAATGTCACAATCAACTCTTTCATTTCTAAAACAAGAGGCACTCCAAAACCACCTCAAACCACTAGACGAACAACCACAGGGATGACAACGCCCACGACTGCTAGTACTACATCATACAGAAGAGGTATGCAATGTCCAAGTTATAGTAAAGTACGCGCTTACACCGGACATTAGCTTACAGTTAAAATGCGCGTAATAGAAACAATGGTTTAATTATAAGTAAATAATATATATAAGTAAATATATAAGTAAATATTTAAAGTAAGAGAAAGCAAGTTATTAGGCAAATGTAGAATATAAACTCTACATATCTTAGCAAATCGATAGCTAGATATACATCTGGATATCTGAATTATTAAATCGTTCAATCGTATCACTAACAATCACTAATCTATTCAAAAGGATGCTAATCCTAGTCTATATGGAGGCGTAACGTGTCCTAATTAGTCGACTTCTCAAGTAGGAATGTCCATGAGCCAGAATCAATGCAGGTGTTTCCAGTACCCGCATCTACTGAACTCAAAGCTAAATTGTCATACGCTGTTGTACGCTATCATGAGTTTTAGGAGTAAATGTTTTGCTAAAACAAAACCATTTTAGTGTGTATTATTAGTACACACTTTAAAAATTAAAACAAACTGAACTTTTGAAAGTTTCTAAGCCAAAATATCTAAGTTGGAAAAAAGTGCGTTAATTATTGATCTTGATTTCGCGGGAACCTAATGTGTCAATAAAAGGGAATAGGAAGGCAAAGAAAAAAAATAAAAGCTGAAAAGAAAGTGAAAATATGCGCTCCAAATCTTAATTTTGAAGGTGGTTCAAGATGCACCAGAAAACCAGTATGCACCGACAATGGAATTATCCCTGATCCCAGAAACTGCCAGAGCTTCATCCAATGTTTATTCTATGGAACCCCAAATGAGAGGCAACAGGAATTTCACTGCAGCGGCGACTTGGTAAGAAAAATCCATTTAATTTACAAAATTTTTAGTCGTCTTCATCTCTTTAACACACATTTAATACTAGTTTCCCTTTTCTCAAACTATTGGCGACTGTAAGTTTAATTTTGTTGTTGGTAAAGACAACAAACTGCGACTCTACAGATAGATTCTTAAATATTTGAAACATTTTGACACTACTTCAAGTAAATCAAATATTATTGTTAGCTATATAAGGTATGTTTCCATCAAATGTTATAATCAGTTTATTTGGGGACTGTCTGTACGTAGTTTTTGTTTTTAGGTTTACAATTCTAGGCGTAACGCGTGCGATCATTACAAACCAGAAGGTGCAGTGAGATGCCGATGCGGCGAATTTGACAAGTCTTGAAGCAGGAGAATACGAACAAAAATAAATAGTTCACCAACTCTGTTGAAAACTTCTCAGACAATTTTCAAATTATAAAACTTATTTCTGGCGGAAAAAGACACGTTTCAAGGGAGATGACTTATATTTAATAAATAATGAAACTCAGAATAATGCAATCAAATGTGAATTTTCGTGCTTGGCGTTTTAAACTGACAGGAATGTAACTCTAACAATTATAACTCTAGCGAAAAATTACAAAATATTGTAAAGGTATGGGGTGTTCATAAATGAATGAATGAATGAATGAATAAATGAATGAATGAATGAATGAATGCGTGAGTAAGTGAGTGAGTGAGTGAGTGAGTGAGTGAGTGAGTGAGTGAGTGAGTGAGTGAGTGAGTGAGTGAGTGAGTGAGCGAATTAATAAACAACAAATAAACGAACGCCGAGCAAGTAATGAAATGGGCGAATAAATAAGCAAGCAAGTGAGATTGCGAAAGATTGCGAAACATAAAATGAATTGAAAAAAATACGATAAATAATTTATAAAATGTGTAATGCCAAATGACTATTATTTACGTTTGGAAAATTTTTAGGCAGCAATTTTTAGCTAATTTTGCAAATTTTTAAGCAAGTAATTGCGAAAAGTAACATTGCTGTTCATATCAACAGAGTCTGGTTACACGCATACAAATTTCACGTTTTTTAATAAGCGAAAGTAGCGTGAAGGTGTTTGCAGGCAAGAACTGGTGTGCATAATGATGAAAATGTCTTTGTCTTTGCCTGTCAATGATATTTAACTACTTTATTATTTGTAAATTAAGTCATAATTTAGTTTTGCGTAATTTACATTATCCTAAGCTTTATTAAATTTTTAAGGGCTAATAATCTCTCTGCCTTTCTTAAAAATCGTGTATTCAGAAAATTTATGTCTGAATATGTGAAGGTCAATGTACGAAGCTTTTCTTGAAACATATGGAAAGTCATCATGTAATAGGTATTGTAAAAAAGAAAGAATGCTCTTTTTTGCTTGGCCGCAATTTGGCACTTGAAAATTTATATTTGATTTGAGTTTTTTTTTGTTTTAACGTTTATATTTCTCATGATATTGATATTAATATATATGATCATCATTATATTATTAATATATGAATTTCTTATGAGTGATATTATAAATATGTTGTGTTATAATAGCATCTTTATTATAAATCTTTGTCTCACTTGATGATGTTAAAAGATTTACCATCATCGTTTGTCTCACTGCCTACAATGTGTGTGCGTGTGTACCTGCACATGAAACTTACCAATTGGACATATTTGGTTTGTTGATGACGTTGTAACATATTGACGAAGACATACAGTGAGCCACAATTTTAGCACTTTATATCTAGGCTACTTGTGATTATAAACATTCAGTGTAGATGTGTTTCTCACTTAATTAATATAACATTCAATCGTTGACTATAATTTGGACTATACTCTATGTATATGTTTTGCAATTAGAAGCATAATCTGTAAGTGAATTCACTGCGAGACATGAAAAAATTAGCTATTGTAGTATTAAGTGGTAGCTATATAATATTCACTATGTGTTTGATCACACAAATAGTTATTGAATATAAACAGTGCAACTTCATTAGTTAGATTTGCATTCAATTTTTTTGTATAGCATGTTAGATTGGAGGAATATAAAAAGACGTACACAATAGTGCGGCAAAGGCTCATCGTCTGCAATGAACGCATTATGACAAACAAATATTGTATTGGAAACATCTAATTTCTGTTTTCATATACTGATAATCTGTAATTTTAATGAATATTTCAGCACTCAACAGCAAAGGCAACTTTTTAAACGGTTATGGCGCGACCAGAATCTTGTTACAGTCAATGATAATTGCCCCGTAAAGCACTTTCTAGATATTTTCATAGCAAATAAGAAAATAATAACCCTTGGTCACGTTCAAAAGTAATGTATATACATCTTGTTTCGATGTGTCGCAACTTTCCTAGCAGCTATTTTCTCGACAGCCACCTATCCATTTATAAAGCATACCTGGCGTTGTTTTACTTCGTTGCTAAGTTCACTCCGTGACAAATCAGTTTTCTATTTGCCTCTTACGTAAAAGATAACACTGGTAACACATTTTCTCGGACAAGGTAAAATATGTGGCCAAAGCTTATTAAAGCTTTTACAGCACTGTCGTAATAATATGATTATGTATAATAACAGTTAAGCACAGAAAAGTTGACCTAAGGCTTGTAAACTAAATTTGAAGTATTTGCATACATACAAGTATTGCGGTTTGGATTAATATATTAAAATGCAACATTCTGAGCCCCAGTAGAGTTAATATCTCACATACGAATATCTTTCATCAGTTTAACTTCATCCATTATTATTTTATTTAGAGCACAGTGTTGTAAATTATATTCATATTAATATCATGTTTTATTGTTTCTTTATATAGCCACTTGATTACAAAAGCCGAACATTAATTCGAATCTATAGATACTCTGGATACCATAGTGAAAGTATTTATAGCATTACTTACAATGCATGCCCAATGGCACTCAGGTTCATAAATTAGGGTCACAAATCATTTCACTTTTTGTGTTATTTCGGAGAATGCTCCGTATATTAATTTTCTGCTTTCGCTTTCAGACGACGATAGGCATGTGCCTCCTTTAATTATTAATTTACTCCAATACGATGTAATTAGGTATTTTTCTAGATATCAACTCGATCGCTCTGTAACACCTTGCGACTGACACCAACCGCTTCAGCGGAACTATAGTAAATTAATAATGAACAATACCCCTGTGAATTTGCATTATTGGCTTAAGTGAAATTTTTTTGTGATATTCAATAAAAGCTGTGCAACACATAAATTCTTCTTTTTTCACAAGGTTGAAAATGTTCGCAGTGATGAAACCATCTTGCTATATTGGTCTTGCGTCTTGGTTGTGGAATGAATGTTGTGTTTTATGTTCGTAGGCCATTTATTTCGTTTGCCTATTTCTTTCTAATTTATTCGTTCGTTTGTTCGTTTCGTTCATTCTTTATTTCAGTCATTCATTAACATACTACGCATTCACACACTGAATGAAAAGCAATCGAGCTATAACAGGACCGTGGATTGTTTACTGGTTCTCTTCTTATATACAACTGCAGATATGAAAATTTTAAGACATCGTTGAGAAATGAATTTCTTAGCTATAACTTATCAGTTAAAGTTAAAGCAGGTAATCGTTGATAATGGGTTACTGTACGTGTACCGTTTGACGTCGTAATAAATGAATACAGTACTAATACGGAAGCCATTTATACAACACAGAAACCAGTTCGTTGCACTCACGATCAAAGATTGTCGGATACTTCCCGTGAGGAGGGTGCTGATTTTACTTAAAATTCAGCCACGATGAAAACTGTTTGTGCAGGAGCCATAGTGAGATTTCTTTCTGTTGTTTGTGGTAAGTTCACAACATTTTTCCTTTGCTTGCTTGTTTAATTGTTATTTGGCGCATGCAGTAAGCCCACTTACGGTCGCCTCATTAACCATTAGTAGTTATTGCTAGAGTTGCATAGAGCAAAACTGAAAAGTCTTTAATTTATAAACACTACAACAGAGCAAAAAGCAGTATTCAAGAAGACAAGCTCTGTAAAGAAACTTCTTGTTAACTATTTTGCAGTATGGTGGAGTGTCCAGGTGACTGAAGCTGACGACGATGAAGACAAGCGTAAGTAATATAATAAGCATTGCTGCCGAGTTTCATTTTTATTAGGAAAGAATAACTCGAAAGACGTTGTCATAGATTTTCTTAAAAGTGAAATAAGTTCCGTTGCAAATCATTAATATTTCAGGTTGTGCCGCTTCCTTCATATCTTATGATTTGGGATTTACCTCGATGACGTCATATGGAAGACTGGAATTTGCACCTGTAAATCAACCACCTGAGGGTCTGCCTTCTTGCACTGTGCTGTTTTGGGTAAGGACCTTCGAGCGGTACCGTACCCTGACCATCCTGTCGTACGCCACAATGAATAACGCCAATGAATTTTTTCTGCGATTCGTCAGTGTCCAAGAAGCGGACCCACTGGACAACTTGAAACTGACCATTGGACCTGTCACAGAGTAGGTATATATTTACCAATTTTTCGGGCTGATGGTGTTAATTGGTATAGTAATGTGATTTTTAGAGCATGCTTTGCTGCATAATGTTTTAATTTGAAGATGGTCTCTACGACATGTCATTTAAATGCACTTAAAGCCTGATGCAGTTTCATATTGCCTGTTTATGTACTTGAGGCTATAAACTACAATTAAAATAATTTCAATCAGACCAATACGTGGTCTAATTAAAGGAAGACATTTCTCGGGAAAAATATGAACACGAACAATGTCAAAGTTATACATATTACTGAACTTATTTGGTACGTTTCAGTTCCCCTGGCTGTAGGTGAAGTTGGATGCCAGGGCAGACGAAACATGCCAAATAACGGTCAGTGCCGTAATGTTTTTTTTATATCGCTGGTGTCCTTATACAATATTGTTATTATTATTATTATTATTATTATCATTATTATTATTATTATTATTATTATTATTATTATTATTATTATTATTATTATTATTATTATTATTATTATTATTATTATACTGCTACTGCTACTGCTGCTTTTGCTGCTGCTGTTACTATATTTTTGAATATTATATAACCTACCGGTTTTCGAAAATTTTTCTTTCTGCTGCGAAAACATATAATCGCATATCTTTGTTTTAGGAGCATCTTAAAAGGTGTGCGTGTCAGAGACGGAGATTGGCACTTTGTTTCTATGTCATGGAGTACTAGTGGAGATGCGATCGCCTGCTTTGATGGCAATTGTCAAACCATAACAGGTTTCGCGACAGGCTACCTACTGGAAGCCAATGGATTTGTAGTTGTTGGCCAAGACCAGGACACAATTCTGGGCGGTTACGATCCTCACCAAAGTTTTGTTGGCGAGCTCAGTAGCTTCAACATTATTACGAAGGCGTTTAATGAAACGGAACATCTCCATTTTGCCGAAGAATGCTACATTGACGATGGCGATGTGATCCGTTGGACGGATTTTAGAGCAGCTATTAGAGGAAAATTAAATGTGTACTCGCCCTCTTCTATTTGCGCCAAAAAATTTTTCCTCCAGGCTAATTCTGATGATAAATGAAACATTTTTTAACAGTCCAAGTAACTGCACAATCTGCTGTATACCTTTGTAATTGATGCCTTAATACCAGCTAATAATTTTTTTGAAAATTCTTTCTTGTCCTAAAGTTTTGCCAAGTTGTTTGTACATTACAGTTATGTTTTATCTTTATCAATCCCTTTTTGTCTTCAGACATTTGTTAATTGAAATAAATTGCTTTAAAAATCTTGCCTTGTGCGAATTTGTTGTTATTTATTGTTTCTTTTATTTAGGTTATATTTTCATATTTTTGTTTGCAATTAAATTTAAATTCAGCAGATTAGACACGTAACGACAACCTTTAATTTGAACATATGTAGTAAACTCAAACACCCGTCAAAACAGCGCTGAACAAAGTGCTCTGGTGTTAAAAGCTTGAGTGAAAATGACTAACGCCAAGTCACAGCTTTCCCCACAGATTTCTTATTTGCTCATCTTGATTGTGATATTGCAATGGTGCGTAGCACAAACGCAAAGCTGTTAAATGTTAGGTAGTGACAATGTTCTCAAAACTGTGGCAGGTTGTAGGGCTTAACATTCCCATTATGGCTTTTTGGAGGTTATCAAGTTGAACGTTCCCTGTGTGGCTTTTTTGTGATTACCTGTTAGTGCAAACAAACAAACCGATTGGATGCTGTACTGTGCCCACTCAAATTTTGAGAAATGTATTTTAGGGTGTTACTTTTTCAGTGACCAATAATAATTATCCATATACATGTCAACTTACATACCGAACCGGCAGATGCATTTAGTTGTTCCGAGTTATGTATTTTAACTAGACATTTAAGCTATATAACTAATACATAATTGTTCAATAATTTTGTATATATATATGTGTGTGTGTGTGTGTGTGTGTGTGTGTGTGTGTGTGCATGTGTAACTTAGGAACTATTATAAATTTGAACATGAGTTTAAATTAGAAAATTATTTGGTATTGGTAGCGCAGAAAATTCTGTCTTTTGCAAAAAACTGAATCAGTTCGCATACATTGGCTACTGAAACAGAAAGGCATCATTAACCAAAGAGCTTCCTGTTAACAAACGCTTACGTATATATTGTAAAGAATCAGCATAGTCATTACAACTATGAGCAGTGGTAAATATTTGTTTTGGGCAGAAAGCAGCGACCGATTAATGCTATTAATTATTTGTAATTTAATAAACAAATGTTTTTTAAATAGGAAGAATATATAAAATTTAGTATTCAGTTTTATTATTACAGTTCAACTATATTTGATGAATACACTTGATTACTTTTGTCTTTATAAATATAAATTTTGTTCATAACACCATTACATAATATTCACAATTCATCCAAGTCATCCACGTGCCTCAGTGACTTGGGCAAATCTACTAGCTTTGCTGGCATGCCTTATATATATATATATATATATATATGTATATATATATATAATCATTTTATTACAACATTACATATATATTACAATATATATCATTTTTATTGCTATTCATAGGACAATTACATCAAATATACAGACAGATCAACAAATAAAATAACATTAATTAACATGATTAGTAAGCAACGTGAATAAACGCAACTCAATATACTATTGAGTGAGAGTAAGATATATTAGTATGGCGTACAACTCATTTCTGTCAAACAATTAAAACAATTACTTTCTAGAGCCCTTAAACTTCTTTAATGAAATTTACAATCCGTATTTGTTTTTTCTCTAACATTACTTCTTACATCTGATGTACAGGAAAAAACGTTAGAAAGAAAATTTTCATTGGTGTAAAAAGTTTTGTACTCATTACAAATTGATGACAAATGATAAGCCATTATAGAAGATGCATGAAATCGCGAATTATGAGCACAGAAATTGACTATAGGTTTTTCACTATTTAAGCAATTATGGTAAAACTTAACAAATCGTTTTTGTGTAACTGTTTTTTATGAATCTGGTGATGTGCGCACCATGTGAAACTCCACCTAATTTCAAATTTTGGGATAAATTTAGCCCAATTAAGAAAAGGCGAAGAACATCAGCTCCTTAAGCAATGACTGCGCTGTAGAAAGAGTCGGTTTAGTAATAATATCTTAATAAGCTTCAGATATTCACAGTTATATTCCTATTTTTTACGATTATAACTGGACGATTAATGTCGGCCATATTAATAATAAAAAATTTCTTCAAGGTAACCACCCCACGTTTTCGGTTGCACTCTATTATTAAAAAAGTATCTGTGTGTCAAGTATACTTTTCAGGACAGACATGTACGCTTTTCTTTAACTGTACGATTTTCTTTCCGAATTTTATTAGCCCTAATGATTATAACCTGTATGTACACTTGCGAGTTGAAATATATATCGCACATGTAGACCTAAAAATAACTTCCGGTACGCTTACGTATAGTATGGATGACTGCTTGTGTTATTTAAAATGTTTGTATTCTACTGTAATATTCCTTTACAGAAGCCAGTTACAGCCTGATTCTAAGACCCTACACTTACATGCTAATTTTGCCATACTGTAAGCTTGTTGGAAAACATTTTGTCTAAAAATTTGAAGGTAGTTGAGCAGTTGAAACCAGCGAAAGCATACACTGTTCGTGCATGCGTCAGTTATCCAGGTAGTTCATTAGGCATGAAGACTTGGACAGGCATCATGTTACGAGAAGTTTTGTCTGCCTTAGGTGAGTTATAATAACGATTTTATTTCGGTGCCTGTAAGAAGACTGTGAATAAGTTAGTAAAGTACAGCCCAGTAGGCCTAATTTATTGTAATAAAGGGTTGACAGGGTTGATTTACATGCACATAAACAATTTAGAAATGTAAGCCTACTGTATGACCTACATTCATACAGTAGGCTTACAAATAATAAAAATGCTGATTTAAAATAGAAATAAAATTGCACTTGAAAAATACAGTGTATAGTTTGACTGCTGGAAGTAGTACCTATCTTTATGAACATTATGCAACTAAAGCTATTGCAACAGAAAAGTAATATATTTTTTTCGTTTCGTACTTAAATATGCGGGACTAATTTACGATTAGGCAGATTAAGCTAAATCAATTTGAAAATGTACTTTTTGTTCATTTTACTTGATTTTTATTGGTAAACACAGATTAAAATGGTAACAATTAAAAATACTAACTAAGATAAATATTAAAAATACTTTAGCCTAAAAATTTACAATGTAAAATAATCATAATATCTTTCGTCAATTTTAAAAACAAACAGTGACCTATTTACTTGCAAGTATACAATTTCTTAAACTACACACACACACAGCAGCTCTTTTTAAAGCCTTGTTATCATATGCCAGACTAATTCGTCATACTAATTCGTATTTAAAAAAGTTACGAAGAGAGACATATGTCGATCTAAACTGTGCAATATTATATCTTTTATAGGATATCGATATACTGCTACAATAAATTCCTCTGTAATACGATTTGAATAAAATACTTTTAATTTCCTTTGAACAGAAATGAAGTCACTACATAGCTCGTGCATAAAATAGTCTTAACTTATTAGCAATATTTACATTATCACTATAATCATAGGATATGCGTCCTAGATAGTTTTCACTTTTACTGACACTTTTTTGTAAAACTACGTATTTAAGTGTAATAGAATTGCATTCACTATTAAAATCCATAAATTATTCCAGAGATATTTGCAAAATTGGATGCAGTAATTAAATTTTATAAATCTAATTAAATTTTTGCAGTTCTGTCAGCAGTAGTGAGCCTGACAAAAGCGCCGGACCCGCTAAACGAAGTAAATTTGAGTAAGTGCTATTAAACCATATTTCGTCTGTCAAGCAGTACAGTTTTCTTTTCTTAGGAACTATATATGCAGTAATAGGCCTGCAATATACAATAATAGGCCTACAATATGGTGCAATGCATTCTGAAGACGCCAAATGCTTTTCATAAATATATTACGTAGGCCTATGCCAATTATTGTTGAATATAATGGATAATTTTAATTTCAGGTTGCTCATCCTCTTTCATCTGTTATGACGTGGGCTTTACCAGACTCTCTACAAAGGACATGCTAGCGCTGACAGTACCATTTTCTGAAAGTGGCTTCAAAGAATGTGCCATTGTGTTCGCATTTAGGACAACAGATCGGATGCTTCGGCCCATCACTGTCATCTCGTATGCTGTACCTGGCAACCCCTATGAACTAGTAGTCCAGTTTGCGCCCCACCATGAAACATTGTATGACGACCTTCTCTTAACGTTGGGGCCTCAGACTGTGTAAGTATGTGTAATATCTCAAATTATCCTTTAGTTATTGTTCTACTTGGAGACTGTCATTCTGTTAGCACTAAAAGATCTGCGCTAAAAGTTTGTCAGTTTCAGGTTTCATTGTCGTTTTGCTTATTCGATTTTACTGTGCTGTTCAAATGTTCCACGAAATGGTAGGACATAAATTAAAGCCAGTCATTGTTCAAGCCTGTCACACTAATGGCAATGAAATGGCTTTCTTATTGCAGGGCCATTCGTGAAGATTTTCTGGTGAGAGACTCGAAGTGGCACCGCATCAGCCTTTCTTGGGAAAGTGATGGTGGCATCTTGCTGTCTTGCGTGGACTCACTGTGCCAGAGTACGACGATCTCTCCCAATCATATACTTGTACCCAATGGTGTGCTAGTAATTTGCCAGGAACAAGGTTACATGCATGGAGGATATGACCCGATCAATGCTTGCGTCGGTGAACTGAGTAATCTGAATATCTACGGGCACGCCCTCACTGGCGAAGAACAAAAAATACGAAATGATCAATGCTGTGTTCTCGATGGAGATGTTCTTAGCTGGTTTGATGCACGAGCAGCAATTGTTGGTTCAGTTAATGTTTATTCCCCATCATCTCTTTGCACTAGAGAATATTTCAAGGAAGAGGAAGATAAGTAATTAAAAACGGAATCTCAATTTATTAAGGAATCTTTTCACTCAGTTATTAACACCAGATTATTTTATTATGTATACACACGCGTTTTGAAAGCGTAACTAGATTTAGCAACATTTGTAAATTGTATCTTTTCTGTTTTTTTTTGAGTAAAAATTTACTAAGATGGATTACAGTGTTGGATAATTTATTTACTGTGAACTCGTTGTATAGCTAGGGCATCGCCGTGACAAATATATACAAGTACATGAAGACGAATTGTAAGCTTAATGTTTAGGTTATTATCAATGATGGTACAAACTCTCAATTAATTGAACTTTGAAACCGAACTTAAAAAGAAAGTATAAAAGAGTTAGGACATTGGCTAAACTTGAACGAAGGATCTTCTGCTCACCCACCAGGCGATCTGGCTGACCAGAATGTCTCAAAGGCCCAATGACATATTTTTATGTTATTGGAACTACATATTTCCTAATTTTAAAACAGCTCCAATGCATACTTTTATGTAATATGGTAACTTACATTAAGCGCCGTTGGTACTGTAACAAATATTTTTCTTGACATGACACTCAGGAAAAATGCTGTGACGTCACGTAAGGAAGATGCATTTAACAGCCGCAGTACGGTAGACAACCAGCGGCCCCAGCAAGCAGAGCACTGCGTGAACAGAGCGGTTATTGCTGAGTAATGATTTATCTATTAATAAAAGCGTTTCATACAATTGTATTTATCTAATTACAAACCTGCATGGAGCACAAATTTATAGTAAAAAACACAGTATGCAATGTTACTGTATTATTATTTAAACTGAACAGTAGGTGTGCCGAGTACGCGAATTAGGGTGTAAGTAAGCTGCTAGACACTGTTTTGGGTTACATCCATAGTAAATAAGGTAATAAACTTTTTAGCTAAATTTCATGAAAATTATATGTTTAGGCTAGGTTAGCAGTAGGACATTTTCAACCCTACCGATTTAACGGAAAATCCCGTTTTTAATGTTAACCCCCCTTTCTTCACATTCTGAAATATTTCTCCCTGTTTTTTTATACGTTACTTTAACGTAAAAATCGTAAAAAACGCGACGGCAGTGAGGATAAAACAGCCTTTCCTTTTGAGTTAAAAACGTCTGAAAGGCATTTCTTGGCTTTCCGCTTTCTTTTACTTTTGAACCTCACATTAAGTTAGACGTGCATAGGCTCAAAACGTCGATAAAGCCCAGGGAACAAAATCTGATATTACTGCCTTACTGTCTAGTTCTTTTCTCGTTGATCGTACCTAAGAATCCCACTGTTATTTTACAATTTCATATACTGGAAAACATAAAAACGATCACTCTTTGTCAGAAGCAATGTCTGAACGGCACATAAGGCAAAGATAACTTAAGGAATTTCGGACCGTGATGAGTACCGGGGTAATTTCGCGATTGCGGCGTCTGCCAGGCAAGCAGAAGGTGCCTACTTCAAATCCAAGCTGTGTTCAAGTCTTTCACTTTTCCTGCTTTTTGAATTTGGTTTCAAAATTTAATTAATTGTAGGTTTGTACCATCACATGAAGAGAAAATCATGCAGCTGGAACAAAAACAAAACAAACTGCGAAAGAAGCAATTAAAGCCCGTCAATTAATTCAGGAGAAAGTACGTAATAACCTCATCTTTAGCCTTCTCAAATGCGAGATAGCTTAATCATCCATTACATAATTACGCGTGGACAAAAGAACACTGAAAATCAGTTCATTTGCAGAGAATCTATAATACTCTCTTTTAAGGTTTACGAGAAAATGGAGTCATCTGTTCTCTTTTTAGTATATTCAAATGCTATCAAATCAACATTTAAATTGAACAAGAACATGAATTAATCTAATCTATTTTTGCTATCGCTTGCATAATATTGTTTTACACTGTATGGCACCGTAAAATGCGTAGAACAGGTGTTACTAGGACCATTAGATGGAATTTTAACCGTGATCAGATGCTCTTGTTCTGGTGCAAAGGTGTACCCTGTTCGCCATCAACAAATTCCAGATTCAACCTCTTCCAGATTTTGAATGGAACCCGCTTGTAGTTTTTCTCAGAGAATCGCCTTTGTATAATTCTTTTATTGACACGATTACTGAGTTAGGGCTAGAACTATTAGTCAAATCTTATACAAGAATTGATAAGCACTCAGCTCAAGAGTATCCTTGACTTAGTCTTATGTGCTGATCTAGGGTTTGTGTATAAACCCAGTATTTGTGAGCCTGTTCTGACAACTGATCATTTTGCGATAAATTTCTTTTGTCAAGGTCCAATCGCTAAAAGTAAGGAAAATGTTACTAGCCCAGTCGTCTTTGATTATGACAAAGCTAATTGGGATGAAACCTTAATATTAGTGGATTAAGAAACACATAAATCATTGAAAAAACGACTACGTACTAATTAGATTATTTTGGTAAGATTCTCCAACACAGTTTTCCATGGAGTACGTAAAAACTAAACCATTTTTTATTCGTTTTAATGTCTCTTAAGTGAAAAATACTGAATTGAGTTTACTTAGTGTTTTCATTTGCATGATCATGGCAATTATGTTTGTTGTAGTACGTACTTCTCTAGTGTAACACTTTTGGTTCATTATCTCAAATTGCTCAAGTATGGCACAGGGCCACCCTTAATATTCTTAAAAAGGACCCTCAGAACACGAGAAAACCACTGAGAAAAAAACTTGCAAATGCAAGGTTCACCCCATTGGTTGCCGGACTATTTATATGAGGATTTACTAACAGATGTTAAAATAACTAAGCAGGTGTTCCCACGTACAAGTTGTCAAAACTTGTCAAAACACGAATCGTATAATAAACTTATATTTAAAATAAAATACATAACCAGCGGAAGGACATCATCCCTAGGTAATAGCAATGTTACTAAAGTTTGCACATTTTTTACAAATACGCGCAAGCAAAATGTAGGTGCGTGCGTGTACAGCAAGCGAGAAACCCATGCTTCGCATTTCGGACTAGTTTTTAATAGTATTCGTTTAGTGTTGCTTAAATATAGGTCTTTAGCTGTTTGCTCTAACTTAGCGTAACTATAAAATTCACCACTAGATGGCGAAGGACGGTTAAATGCTCAGTAGCTGTTAAACCGTAACTGCATAATGCCTAGAACAAATAATAGCTCGACTGATGAGTTACTATAGAATAACTTAAATTGTGCCAATGATATGCAACGAAGCAATGTTATGACCCAGCTTTGAAAATCTATTATTAAATTAATCCCTGAAAATTAAAAAAAAGTGATCCTTAAAACTGTAAAAACCTGGGATAAATATTTTTATATTAAGCTGTAATACGAATCGCCCGGTAATTTTAGATACGCGTCACCCATAATTAGTATGCCGAAAAATAAGATTTTTAGCGACGTGCGTAAGTAATGTACACGTTGGCATACTGTAGACCTACAAGAATATTGAAAAACTCAAGAACTACACTCATTATGAGAAAATCTTGTGCTGTCAACGTTTACATAATAGCATAATTACTTTTAATTAGCCAGAATCAAATGTCAAAACATTAACAATGAGCCTAAACTTTGCCGGTTACCATAACCCAACCTGTCTATATAGCTCTCGTTATGAATTTCTATAATTTTTACAAGTTACATTTTTGAGTATTAATGGCTCACTGCACTATACTTGGTAAATCGTACAAGACTAGCGATGAAGCACTTATGTTAATATGATTACGTAATTTTTGTTACCCTAGACCGAGAGATTTGCATTCGATTATTAACATGGAAAAAAGGGTTTAACGATCGGATCTAACTGTGTGAAACTGTGATTATTGTGAACTTCCCCGTCACTGCCAGCTTTGCGGCCGTAGCGTGGGAAAAGGGCGGCGTAATACAAGGTGTGCATACCAAATAAATTGTTACCTTTACGCTTGTATCTAAACCAAGGTAGCAAATAGTTTGTTTCGTCACACCAATAATTGTTGTAATTTTCGTGTTTTTACTTTTCAATTGCAATTGGGGAAACAGTGAAAAATCATTAAATTTTTGGGCACTATTTTCTTGCCTCGGATAAATAGATGTGCTGTGAAGAAAATCGGCTAGTACAGGCGATAAGTCGGCTTTTGGCGCTGGCGATTTTGGTTGTGTTTTGTGTGGTTAATATTTTGATGTTTCCCGTGGAACTTGTCGTGGCAGGTTATTAGTTTGTTATTTATTTTCCACTTATTCCTAACTACACGTTTGAATTAAGACACTGGGTGTTGTGAATTTATCCATTCTACTTTTAATTAATAGTTTGTGCTTCATTAAACAAAGCCGACAGGTGAGCTATTTAGGTTAGCGTCCCGGGGCACCGGTAAAACGAGTTACGCTGGGCAGCATCGTAGCTATCTATGCCGGCATTCATTGAATAATATAGTGTTCTGTAATATGCGCCAGTAGTTGTTTACACTGTTTTATAATACTGATATTGTAGTTAAAGGAGTACCTTATCCAAGAATATCTGGTCCGAACTGAAATCTATCATAAATTTTTACCTCTGTAATACACTGCATAATCGTTTTCATTTTCTAATTTGAATTCAACATTGTCTTTATCGTTGCAGTTGTTATTTTGCTTAGATAGCTTGGGAAGGCCAAACTTTTTTAGTGCAGTGTAGCTTACAGAATTAGCAAAATCAGATAACTGAAATAAGAACTTTTTGGTGTAGTTAGTCAACAGTTTTAGAAAACTTTCATTCTCTGTTTTGTTGCAAATTTCCTTTTCCTTAAGTCAGTTTTTGTATATGTTTCTCATATGTATTTAACGTTGGTCTGCAAGACAGAGACTTAAAGTTTATACCTACTTAATGAAACCGTTCTATATGATAAAATGTAGGTACCTCTCAGAGTAATAAAAAAATAAAGTCTTGACCATGTATTTGCACAATACAGCATTTTATAGACCCTAAATTTTGCAGTTAGTTATTTAGTAGTTTGCAGTTTAGTAACAAACTTATTTAAATATACTTTAATATACTTTAGGTCTGTTTTGTAAAATTTTCATAAAACCATTTAACTGTAACTGCAATACAAATTTAAAGCACCCAGTTATTTGGCTAGTAAAAGGTGTTGCCTCAGAGAAGTGGTATAGCCAATATGCTTTGTAAAACTTATTTAACTGAATGCTTTGCCTTTAGTACGGCACCTATTTTAGCCTTGTGATAATTTTGTTTTTATTTTAGTTACAGTTGGACAACTTGTTGAACATTTTGGATTAGCATTCACATGATCAGCTAGACTATGGATGGAATAGTGAAATTCATTCGATCACATACGTTGCCGACATTGCAGAATCTTCCACATATTCCTGGTCTTCCCTATCATGAGAGTGAAGCCCGCCAAAAACTTCAAAAAGAGCTATTTGATTTCAAAAAGGTAAATTGGCAAAGAATGGCGGAGTCATTCTTTCATTAAACCCTTTTGTCCTTGTTTGGGTTTTTGTATAGATGCATTTGCACTGAGATAATTGTTGTAAAAAAATGAAAAAGTGATCATGTGTTTTTACAAATGACCGAACACTGTCTTTGTCCTTGAAAGCTGAAAAACCACAGAAGGTTCCTAACCAAAAGACCGAACAAATGAAAATCGGTGTCTTGAAACCAACTCTTCAAGTATGGGAGACGGTAAGTCTGGAAGTCGCATATGGTCTGGACAGTTAGTTGACTGCTTTGTGCTTGTCAATTTCAGCATTGTTCAGCATTGCAGAGATTAGCTGAATTTGAAACTGAAATATCCAGTTTCTTAAAGAAAGTGCTGGTGTCTTACCCTAGATTAGAATTTATTTGATAGCTATGCAAACACATTCTGAAAGGGAACATGATTTGCATGTTGGTGTGAAAGTGAGCCTTAACATACGGGTTGCAAAAAACTGTGATTTGCACTTGGTATTAATATTAACTGGCCATTGAGAAAGTAAATACACTAGCAAACTGAAAATGTGAGTCTAGTTGGAGTTACTAAAATGAGGAGAAAATGGGAGATAATCAACAACCCATGGAACTGCAAAACATAATATAAGTCATGCTGTTGGGTGACTATGCTACTGTATACACAGTTGTTTTGCTTATGAAGAGAACTGTAGCAGTTATTCATTGCAAAGATGTGCGAAAAGAAAGCCTAGTAGTGTCATATCAACTCTGCAAATTATATATGTGTCAGTTATCAGTATCATTGATTAGATTATGACTGTGAATGCCAGAAGTTAACAAACTGATGGGTTTGTTTCTCATCAACTGTTGACCCGTCTATTATCCCCTCAGCTCATTAGCTACAGGGTTAATAATTGTTATGAAATAAACCACAATGGTTTATTAGCTTTTGGCATTCGCAATCATAATGTAATTGCAGACCTCAGCAGACTTTGAAGCTTTTTAATGCATTATTACGATCACACTGAGAATTCATAGTTATTTTTACATAAAAAAGCTTATAAATTAAATAACTTACCTTTTTCTGGCGAGTATTGAATGCTTGCATTACCATACAGATCGCCATGTTCCGCATCTTTGCCACAAGTGAGTGAGAATGACGTACGTAGTGCAGAAAGCATCTTTGGTTACCGATGTTTATTTTCAAAACTTGGCGCATTTACCCGCATATTACAGAAAGGTGACTTAATGACTGCACTCATTACGTCACTCGTCTCACGCAACATTAACTGGCTGTTCTTCAAATTTAATACCGCTAACAAGAAAGTGGTAAAAAAACAAAAGAAACAAGTTTTACAATACGTATATAATAAAACGAATTGAGTATTCCTAATAGGAGTAAGATTTTAGGTTGTAACGGCTTATATTATAGGGAGGGATTAATTTGACTTTTAATTAATGAGAAAGCATACTGTTATAAACTTTTAAATGTCTAAAACAAGAAACGTTTCTGTTCTAAGGTTCTCGTTGTAACTTGTAGTTTTGTATGTTACAAAGACTGCTTGACAAGGAATTTCCTATATTTCACTACACCAAATATAATAATAATGCCAGTTCTACAGGCTTTGTGTGATAATGTAAAAAAACATTTCACACAAGAGAGTAATTAAAAAAACTTGTGGTTGTGCCTTCACATAAATGGTTTGCAGACTCAGCTCATAGTCTGATTGCCACTGAAGTGTTATTGTTGTTTTATTTCACCTCTGATTACAAGCATATATTATTCTCTTTTCTGGGGATGAGCTGCTGAGGTCCGAGACTGTTGAAGGAAAACAGAGATAGACTTATTGAAATAACTAAAAATGCTGACTGATGACTAGTGACTAATCTCTAATGTGGGCGGCACTAATCAGGAGCTACATTAGAATGCACCAGTAAAGAAAAAGGAAATGCTGTGGGAAGGTCTTGAGAAAAAACTGCAAAGGCAAGTGATGCAGCTGTAAGCACTCAAATCAACATCACTTGACCTATTATTGTCCTGAACCAATACTGGAACTGAGTAAGTGCCTATTTCAGTACTGGTATGAGAAGCATTGCTTCTGGCCAAAATTAGCAAATACTGCTGTTAACTATCTCACAATCTCAACTGCTTCAGGCTGCTACCATATTATTTGCTGTGCACAGCTTAACAGATTAATGTATCAGAGAATGAAAGAGGCTCACTGACGGTCACATACAATACTTTCTGGTCATTGACCATAATTTTTTATGTGGCCCATTGTTAAAATGAAAAAAAAAATGGAATTTATTAGTTTTAATATCACTTATTAAATTCTTTTAATTTATTATGTGGCCCATTGTTAAAATGAAAAAAAATGAAATTTATTAATTTTAATATCACTTATTAAATTTATGGAAGAAGTTATTATTAATCGATAACTTTTATATTCAGATGCAGCAAACTATACTTGGCATGTCTCTAACACTTCCCGATACTACCAACACGTTATCACCTCATCGCGAAAGAATTGTCAAATGGTGACATAATTTAAGAAAATTATGAATTTGTGTTCTTTGGGATTTCAAATCTACTATTTCAAATCATGGACTTTTGCCCCTATGTTTTTTCAATTATTATGTACCAGTATTTTTCATTTTACTATTAATTTTTTATGTTTTATTTAGCTTCTCTCGGCTGCTCCGCCGGTCTAACGGCTAACTAGCGGCCAAACCGGCTAGACAATATTGATTTGAGCGTTTTCCAGTTTGCAGTACAGCTAAGCGTGTTATAAAACCCATTGGAAGGCACGGCTTGAAACGCTGGTTAACACGATTGCTTAATGTTTATAACTCTATGCTGTTTTCTCAAAGTTTTCTAAGGCAGCACTCATAGCGATAATATGATCGAGTTATATAAACGTTCTGTCACTGCTGTTACATCAGAGCTCCACTTTCACGAACCTGTTTAAGATACTGGTTGTCTCTCATGGTTTATTCATATCATGCTGGTTGCTTGGACACGAACTAGGACTTTGGTGCTGTGCACCCAGCAGTACTGTCTGACCGTCGTACCATGTCTGGTTGCCTGGATACAAACTAGGACTTTGGTGCTGTGCATCCACTCCCAGTAATAATTGTCTGACTAATGTTAGACCTGCAATTTTATAGCTGTAATCATAAAAAACAACTTTTAAATGGTTCCTCGTTGTTTGTGAAACTAGTCTAATTCTCATAAGAAATGAATATATATGCATTTCAAATTATTTGCTTTGGAAGAGTTAGTTTTGATAGCTTTCTAACAATAGAAGCACAAGTATATAGCCAGTCGCCATGATTTTGTGATTATACTGATTTGGTCTGGCTAGATCAGTAATCTCCTACTGGGCCAGACTGGGTGTTTGAACGTGCCGAGTTGAATGCACTTGCGTAGAGGCATTCTACAGCAGTCACCACGCAATGACTCACGACTGCCTTAGCATAAAGGAAATAGTATGACTCATCCAGTAAACATTTATCACTCTACCACGTATGGAATTATTATTATTAGGAAGGTTGTGTAAACGTCTGTACCCGTGTGACATAACCATTCGAATTAATGTCCTGTCAGTTGACACCCGGTGGGACAATCAGGTTGAGTAATCTGGCTCTCCAGATCAATAATACGCGTGCTTAACAGCTATTCACTGATGCTATTATTACACAAATGTACTTGGCAGATACTAGATAATAGGGTCTGTGCAATCTTCCACCCAATATAATCTGAGACATGTGTTGTGACTTGCGACGTACAGTTCGTCAGCCCGAATGTAAACAATATTAGGCTTGGGTGTAACATTAAATCTAGCACTGTATTTCACAATTTAGAACTCTTATATTAGACCCAAAGGATCTTTAACGCGTTATAATTTTATTTTGCTTGAAGTGTCCATTTCAGATATTGTAATTGAGCTACTTCCAATTCTTAAAATTTAGCTTCTCATTGAGCTTCTTTGTATCAGTTATGATCAGAACTCGCTCTACACATTTATCTGGGAAGGAGGGTATTTGAACCAGTTTCTTATCTCTGACTCTCCTAGGTTCTCTAACACCCTTGGGGGTGTGTTCAATTCACTCTTTTGAAGGGAGTTATCGACATGGTTTTGGAGACAATACTAGGATCACTTTCTAATGACACTTGTTATGCATAGAGCCACTTACTTTTGAGGAAAATGTCCAATTTAAGGTAGTTTGTCTTCAGTTTTTACGAATTTAGGTGCCGCCTTGGCCTCCGCGTCCCAGTTTGCCGTCTGTCCTTCATATACGTCAAATTTTCCCGTATGCAGAGTTCAGCCAGTTGTGTCATATGGCCTATTTAATAATGCACATATGCATTAACCGGTGGTCCCCTATCCATCCTCTGACAGGTCGTCCTTTAATCACTTAAAATATGTCAGGTGGTCTTTTATCCATAGTGGGCATTTGACCTTAGTCCTTTGACTTGTGATCCCTTGTCTGGTAGCCTTTTGACCGCCACCATTTCATATACATGTATGTGCATTGTCTTCAGTCTAATTTCAGTCTTCAGTCTATACAATTGCTTTTATTTTTTATGTAATTGTATGTATTTATCTATGTGTGACACTAATATTTGATGGTTTAATTATTGATGTATTGAGCCTGAAAATAGAGGCGTAATAAAATATTTATCATCATCATCATGTCTAATTTGTCGCCTGTGATGTAAATTTCAGCGGTTAAAAACGTTAGTGTTTGGCTGTCATCCCTCGGTCATCGCAGTATATGTAATTCTGTTCTATAATTGAAAAAAAATCTGGCTGCTGTTGCGTTATGTTTATATAATATATAATTATAAGTTCCATATACCTAAGCCAGGACATTGTTGAAATTGCTTTTCTAGTGTTAACCTTACGGACGCCTGCTGCACTACGATTCTTGAAAAAAATCCCTGTTATATACTAGTATAAGAGCTAAATTCCTATCATGACCTTGTTCATATTTTGTGACCTAGAGATATCTTCTGAGAACTCTGCCAATACAGTCCACCCTAATGACATACGGCCTGTGTCTTTTTTCTGAAGCGCGGAGCTTTAACGACGACCTAGAAGCAAGCATTTGGTTCGTTGAAAAACTAGTAAGAGATTAGCGAGCGCAGTGTCATCTCCACATGTTTTTAAAACGTATGCTCTTAACTGCGAATTTGATTTCGATTGGTTGGCTCTGGATATTCCATATTAATTTTAGAGTGGTTGTGTGCGTGCTTATGTATTATAGGTTTTACATAATACCCACCCACCCAGTATCTTCTATATGCTCGCAATATTCCATGCTTACCTGTAATTATTGTGTGTAGTACTTAGACATCCTGTGGATCAAAGTTCTGGATATGTAAGTATTTTAAAGTTGTTGTTAATTGATCCGGCGACTAATTTTTACATAAACATAGTTAAACAAAAAATGTAGTCAGTTAGAATAGCGGAATTTCTGAATGAACTACAGACGTTTTATTACGTGTGTCTTCGTGGTGTCCACCAGGTTACGTCGTTTTTTTCAAACACCCCCGCAGCGAGGTTCGTTTAGCGGGAGATGGGAATGGTTTAAATTTCTTTTGTATGTTTATGCTCGTATATTACGTGGTCATTTCAAGATTTTTAAGTGTGTATTAAAATACAATAAATGTTGTTCGATGATTAGTTTTTCCTTCAAACATTTCCTAATGACAACAAATGACTTGTGATTTTCTTATTTTTAAAGTTCCGAAACTCGCGCAGCTACATGTTAATCATGCAATGATTCACATGTAGTAATTTGAATAAATATCAAACCTATGAAAAGCCAGCGAACACCATCCTTTTCAAAAATTTTCGAATTAATTTTATTACAAAAATGCTCATATCTATGTTCATGTTAAAAAAAACAGAAAACTCTATCCTCAAGTCTATTTAATAAAAACAATCTTTTGTCTGTTAGTCTTGTACACAGCTTACAAATAGTGGTCCTTTGACTGGTGGGCCTCTGTCCACCCCCTAACAGTAACAGGTTGTCTTTTGACCATTTTAAAGTATTGAAGCTGGCCATTTGACAGGTAGTCTTTTGTCTGGTGCTCCTTTGACGCCCCCTCCCCACCTCACCATAGTGATAGACAATAAAATAATCGTCTTGTTAAATATTGCTAACATGCCCAAAATTGTTTTTGAACGGTTTACCCAAGGAGACATTCCTTTAGAATTAGCCATATCTCTGGGAGCTAAACATCTTCATTCAGAAGAGAACGTGAGAAATTCGCGTTTAGTAGTTTACAATGTTCAACGATCGTCATAACGCGAGCGTTGTTGTGAAAGTCAATATTGCAATGGCAGTCTGATGTGTAATCGTTTTATACGTATGTAACTGCCTGGTGTACTGTACGACATTTTATTGTTCATTTGAGGGTTGTTAACATTGTATAAACAACTTGTTTTATTATGCTCAGCTTTCATGCTTACCATGGCGCTAGATAATAAATTCAGCATCTAGGTTATTTAGTATGTTTCATGTGGTAAATTAAATTGCATTACTAGGTTTTTTTCTTAAACCTTTTTCAGTTTTTTTTTCTGAAGATTTAAAGTAAAGCTTAGAAATTTTGCATTTCTTATTCGAAAGAGTGTCAGCTATGCCAAAAGAATGTAACAAAGTCCATAGGTCAGATATTAACCTTATTTATTTATTTTTATTTAGACTGTACGTCATGGATTTCCTTCCAAGCCCAGTGCCGTGGCTTACGATCCTGAGCTCAACATTTTGGCTATCGGAACCAAATCAGGACAGATCAGAATGTATCCTTTCGTAAATAAAATATTTTATCATAATAAGTTCTAATGCTTATTATGTACAGTTTTAACAATTTTTGCACAAAAAAATGCACTGGATGAAGTGGACGAAATTTGACATTACAAATGCACATCAAGCACATTTATCAGATTAGTTAACATAGAAGCCAAGCATCAAGAAAATCGCAGTTTCAGTGGCTGGCCAGAAATGGCTAAATGCTTGTTTAAATTAATAAAAAAATTAAGCAAATTTCACAAAAAATTGCGAACGCTGGCAACATTCCAAGGTACTTCGCAAACTGGCGTAATAGTAAGAAACATCTTATTAGAAATAAACAGTTTATTAGCATACTTTTGATTTTTATTGAGTAAAACTGTGGAAATGAATTTTTGGTTTAGTATGAAACAGTGGCAAATGTGAATACATGTTCAAGCTCGTTATTCGTATTATAACATTACTGTACGTTCTGTAACGTCCGTAGAACTTACCTCAATGGTAGTGGAAGTTACAGTGCACTTCGGTCTGTTTTTCTTGGCACTTGCAGTTCTTTGCTAAAGTTTGCTTCTATTTAGATGTGCGCGCTTTTATCTTGTAAGTGGGCTGTACAGGCTTACACATACTGACCAAGCATAATACGTGTATTTGCTCACGTTGGTAAATACACGTCGATTTGGGTAAATAAGTACCGATTATCAATTCTTTTGCCAGGAACCTATTTCTTGACGAGCCGCATACAGTCTGTTTTACAAAGGAAGTTGTTAAATCACCATCCATCGGTAGAGGTCCCCTGGGTAGGGCACTTGAACCTACTGATTTTCTAACCCATAACTACTGAGTGAACACATCAGTTGAGGAATTGCGATATTAATTGATACATAGTGGTAGAGTCGATATGTGGGACCGGTAAAAGATTAGTGCTCACGGCACTATCTAGCTTCCGGCGAAGACTGTGACCTATATTTCTGATATAGCTTTCACATTCCTAACTTTTGCAATTAGGGGCTGACGGTGTAAGAGGTGCGATAGTGAAACTATTTGACATTAGGCGAGGGTCTCTTGAGTAACCGCCCGTCTTGTCTTTACCTCCATGTCCAAAATGTAAATGCACTGCTTGCTCCATTTCAGCTAAGTACTGTAAAGCCAGTTCCATTGATCGCTTCAACCTCTTTAATTCTAATTACATGTAATAGATTAAATGTCGTGGTTTCGTAAAATTTTCGGAAAGGCTATTTATAATCTGTTTTAAAGTGCTTTTTCATATGCAACATCAACTGCTTTGCGTGTCATAGTTTTCGTCTGGCTCAACTCTTCGCGTGCTCTAATATTTTCTAACTAATAAAATGGGTGGCTTCTCAGAATATATCATTCTAGTACACGAGTCTGCTGTATCAGTATCCAGACAGTACGGTGCTCGCTGCAAGTCATCCAGGGTTTCTCGGTATAACGTATTGATTGCCGTGTTTTCTTCTGCAGCAGTTTTAGGGCCTGTCTGTCGATATAAATTAGGCAGCCTGCTGCTAGTGCTTTTTCTTCCCGTGACATAAAACCGATACCTTTCTCCATAAATTCTCGGTAAAAGTTCTAGTGGTCGAATGATGGTATTCGCATGCATGGCAGAGGACTGAAGGGCGTTGGCGAGCTGGCCAGGGAGTTTGGCTTCATAGAATAGGGTTAACACTGTTATCGTAATAATGGATTTTGCCTTATTGTGGGAATAGTAACGCAAACATTCTGTACCTCTAGTTTTTACACTTTAATCCTGAAATTCATTATCACGTCTTGGTCTGCTTTTGCAAACTTTAAAACCATAAAAAGGTCCTAAATTCATCTTGTCAATTTAGTATGCTACGGGACTGCTAGCAATTAAGTTTGAGAAAGTGACACACATCTAGTTGGCATCACGTAGGTGCAATAGCTACATGTTTAGAAACTACTACTGTTTTCTACTACTGTATGGATGACAGGCAGTGATCTGTAGGAGGATTTAGTTCCTTGCTGTTATCATGGCACACAGCGTTGCTGGGTCTGCCGACCTATGAACAAGATTCAGAGCCGCTGATATCACTATGCCACACCACGATACCCATTCAAGTAATTCACTTTATTCTAGCAACTTTAGTTGATTCACTCAAACATATATAATTACAATTCAGCAATGTGCAAATTTATAACAGTTGTCTAGAAAGTATATGGTACAGTAGCATAAAAAAGTAATTCATTTTAAGCACATTCCAGTTTGCTTTGCCAGTTGGTCAAGTTAGTTGTTTTACATATTACGTTTCTCTGATTAAGCATGAGTTTTTTATATACTCACATTTGTCTGATTAATTCATATGCTTGGGATTTGCCTGCGAAATAAATTAGAAATTAATTAAAAACAAAAAAAATCATTTGTAAGTGACAGTTTAATGAGGCAGTCTTGTGTTATTGTTTCTAATTCTATATGTTTTCGTGCACGATATTAATAAGAATTAAACACAATACAGCCTTTGTCATTGTGGTCATGTTAGTTTATACTGTTCATTTTGGTTACTGTGCTGTACCCTTTTTTGATCATTTGATGTCATGCAAGCATGCGACCGATCCAGAATTTCACAGCCTCCTAACTTTCTTGTGTTTCTTTACTTTTCATAAGAAAGAATAGTTCCTCAACTGGATAGCAAGGCATAAACGCTTCAGATCCCGCGTCATGCTTTGTGAGTGAGTCTTAGTAGTTTATTTTCCATTTACCTGCTGCTCCTCACTCTTTCCAACGTTTAACGTATTTTGAATTTGAAAGGCAAATGCCCATTAAAGCTGTTTACTATAAATAAACCAACTTTACTCGCTTAGTACAAGGTTTGCCAAAGTTTATATTCTAAACAGTGCACGTAATGTTAATTCAGCATTAGAAATTGTTAGGAACCTTGGACTTGGTCCAATAACAATGTACCTGAGCAAATACAGGTATAGCCAACAATAACCAACCTACAATAGACAACGTTTCTCCAGAGAGGGAGAGAGAGGCCCAGACTATTGATTGACCAAGGCTACTGAACTCGAGAAGTGCTTCAGTTCAGAGAAGTAATGGATTGTTGTAGACGGCCGGCTTGCATGTTTTTAATGCCGGACGTAACTACTTGATAAACTGGTTAAATTGCAAGTTGCGAGTGAATGCTTCTGTGGATATTATTGTGTGGCGCTTCTTTCCAGCATAATATAGTAATAGAAAACAACGACAATTACATTTTTATAGCTTCAACAGCACTTTAATTTCTCGTTGTGGAATTTCAAATTGGTTTTGGGCAAACTTGTTTAGTTTGCACGTTAGTTTGCTTAGTTAGTTAGTACTATTTAATTGTAGTTATCGATTTTTTAACCTAGTTGTACTCTATTCTACTGTAGCTTCACTGTACAGCTTATAGCAAGGCGTTTAAAACTATTAGAATTTTCTAATACCAGCCTTCTAATGTAGATGTTTTTGGTCATTCTACCGAAACATAAAACCTTTGCAAGACAAAATTGCGCTGCTCTTGTTTAAATAATTGGCTGATGAAGTCATATGTATGATGAGCAAAACATATGAAGTCACAGTAGCATTAAATTTTTAGTCTTTTATAAGTTTTATTTCTAAGCATTGCGAAATGTGAGTTTTGTATTTGAGGCATGGTTAATCCCATTTTGTTTTGCGTCAGTTCCCATCTCCAATACTAAATTCGGCACGTAACGCTAGTGTTGTTTAGCTGTGTCGCACATCATCCACTTCAACGGCCAACGTGGCAGGCGTTCATGTCTGTTTGAGTTACCCTTTGTCGCTTTGAGCAGTCCTTTAGAGTGGCTTATAATTAAATTGTCTGTAATTACGGCGTATCCCATAATCTTTTTCACCAATACAGCTGTATGATAATGAACTTCTCTGTGTAGCCAAATGTTAAAAACGCTCAACATTCGCTGAAAAGCCCGCGCGTTTAAATCGATCTCGCGACACTCGCACAATATTTACGTTTCCATGTGTTCTGTTCAATGCTTTGCACTTTTCGGTAATATATTATTTTGGCGTCCATGTCAGTTATTCATAATCTTTGTGTACACATGATTCTGACACACGCTACTTGAGGCATTTGTGTAATCCGCGCTAGGAAAATGGTTGCTACTCAAACTAATTTTCTACAGCAATTTTAACATCAGTCACTTTTTTCACTAGCACAGGCCACAGTAATAAGCTGAAGAATCAATCAATCGAACATAAATAACTGTGCTAGTGTTGTTTCTTAAACTTCTTTATATTTTTTTAGAAAGTGAACTCTTATTTTAATATTATCAAATTAAAATATATAATTTATGCCATCTGCTTGCACTATACCAGAGATTTTATTTTCTGCTACGCTTAATCGAGATGGAAGAGTATACACAAAAACGTGTCCTGCGCATAGTGTGGCGCCGCCCTGCAGCCACTATAGGTAGCTAGGTTTACACACGTATGACGTAACATTTAAAAAGGTACTTTTAGCCATTTAAACCTGCGATAAAAATTATCACAAATACTTTTCCAGTATGTAGAAGCTCTAGAAATAAATACTGATGCAGTGATTATAAGAGAAAATCGTCATACCATTTTCATCATTCATGTCTTACAGTACCGAGCTTTAAATTAGGACGTTATATTAGGCCAGTTATACCCAATTACACTATGAAACTTGCGTACGGTCACTCAACAGAAATCTTTGCACTTATAAAATGTAATTTATGCAGTTGCTTTTGATCCGTGAGCACTAGCATCATGGATCTAGGAAAACCCATACCGTAGGAGAACTGATTTTTCATCATCTCATTATGCATCCAGTTTGCCACATTTAATTCATTTTAACTCGCAAACGCAGAGTACTAGAGTCAGGAAACTTGCAGGGTAGATACTGTACCTGGGGTAGTGAGTAACATACAGACATTTTGATGCCTGTATGTTACAGATACAAACACATTAATGCACAAAATATTTATTTATAAAATCCATTAATATTTAAAATAATCATTTTTACTACTTAAAATAATTTATAAATTAAATGGCGGTTAACAAACACTTCATATGTTAGGTGGCGCATAAATTTTATGTGGACTACAACACATAAAAAGGTTAATTTTTTTAGAAACATGCACTACAGGCATTGTTCTTGGTCTTGTTTATTTACGAATTACGACATTCCTACCATGCTCCCCCAAATGACCAAGCGGCACAGCACAATCAGGGCTTGGGACGCTTTTCATGTATATTGTTCCTTCTCCTGTGTAGTGGATAGCCTATTATATGTTCTCTGACTATACCTACTACAAGTCTACAATATTATAAAGTAAGCATTAACATTAGTTTTTTCTTTCAAATTTCATTGTAATATAACACTGAAGTACCTTTAGATTTACCCACAAATGATCAGTGGCTATCAGTAATGTACTCGAACATTCCTTGAAGTGACTTGTTTATGTAGAAACAAACTAGAAATAATGAATATCCCAACAATAATAGGTTAGGACATTATATAGAACCGTGCTCCAAAAGAAACAGTGCACAGACAAATGCTATTTAAGCGTCCATTGTAACATTGTGCAAAGTCCTATAAATATGGATATATCATCAAATTATGGATGCACTTGCAGCAGTTATTATAGTCTAATCTCTTTGAATGACTTCATGTTCAACTTCATTTCTTTGTGATTTAATCATTTCAGCTTATTTCACCATTTCAGCACATTTCTATTGCATTGTTTCTTTTGGAACACCCTGTATTAAAATTTTCAGCAGTGTGTTAGACTAATTCTTTTTTGTTCAGTGGGGACACAAGTAGAAGATTTACTACCTTTGTCATAGACATATAATTTTGTAATTGTCAATATTTCAGAACCTTCTAGGAATGTTTAAGACTGTTTAGTTCCTTGATTAACATTATAACAGATATGGAGCTCCTGGTGTAGAATTTTACGGTCAGAGCGAGTCGTCTGTCTGTGTCACTAAACTGCTTTTCTTACCAAACCAGGTACGTCTGCTTATTTCACATATGTAGGTAGCTGAAAGTTTATTTAGTGAAAAATCTAGTTGCTTAGTCCAGTACGCAACTCAGCAATCTGTCTGCTAGATTGTTTCAGTGCCTTCTCTTACAAAATATGTTTAGACTAACGCCACATGTTTTATGTTGTTTTAGTTTTAATTTCACTGTTTTTGCAGTTCACATGGCGACAGCACTCAGTTGTGTAAAATGTACAAAATTAAATTCCATTTTCAATTCCATATATAGTTGAGTATAAAAATATTATCTGATTGGATTTTATTATGTGTTTGAGTAAATTGGTGTCAAGCAAGACATTTGTAATAACTAATAATGGTGGGACTTGATGTTCCATCTTGGATCTGATCTGCAGCATGACAAAAACTTTCTTTTTTATTGAATAAATTTAAGTAATGTACTGTATGTCAGTCTTGCTGAGTGTTTGGTGCTAAGAGATTGGAATTTTGTTTATGTGAATTAGCTGAATTTTAGAATCATCAAGTAAAGGTAGAGTGCCTTGAGTTCATTTTTTAAACATTCAGCCGTAACGTTCATTAGAAGGGTAAATGTATTTGCATTTAATTCGATAAGGTAAGTATGACAACATAAATTGTATATACAGCACGTACGTTCTTTAGGGCCGTTTGATTTCCCTCCTGGAAGACAACACATTGCAGCTCTGGGAGTGGAATCTTGTTGCCGGGAAATCAGTCTTGGAAGTTGTGAATACATGTCGTATTGACGAGAAAAAGGAGGAAAAGAAAGAAGAAACTGAAACAAAGGAAGGGTAATGTATAATTTTTAATTTTTATAAAAAAGCATTTATGGTCAAACATCAACTAGCAAGCAAACACTGAATCCTGAAAAACTAACATTCCTTTAAATACAGAATTCTTTTTGCAGGTAAACAATTCATACAATAACTTTATCATTACCTGTAATAACAAAAGTAGATGTTAAATGTTTATTGTTTAATTTTTATTCAATTCAAATTTTACATAACCACTGCTGAGCAAACAGTGTTTTATCTCTTAAGTGTTGTCAATAAAGTTTTATGAGTTTCTTTACCTCATAATTTATTATAGTTTAATTTATTTGTTTCATATTTTTGTGTTTACTCGCATCG
Source organism: Tubiluchus corallicola (assembly GCA_030141605.1). NCBI lineage: Eukaryota > Metazoa > Priapulida > Priapulimorpha > Priapulimorphida > Tubiluchidae > Tubiluchus > Tubiluchus corallicola. The sequence continues at coordinate 140,610 of JAQGDQ010000105.1, forward strand.
TAATGTTATAAACATATCTGTTTTGCCATGATGGTGATCTCATTCTCGTTGTTGCTCAATGGTGTAATAAGTTTTTAGTCCGTTTTTATGTTGTCACGTTACAATATTGTAACTTCAAATTCTAAATTTTTACGATAAAATGGATTCTCTGGCATTCTAAATAATATACATAGAAGTGAATTCCATAGCAACAATAAATGGCATTCTAGGCAACATAACCAGGTAGTTGTGCAGAAAATACTCGATAAGTGAGTAGCTCAAAATTTCGGCATTCCAGACTAGTTGGTGCAGTTCTCTGCTCGCCTTCTGAGTAAGGTGCAGCCTTAGTTGCAATTTAGCCGCAGCAGTCGATTATTCCCTTAATATGCCTGGTATACCCAAATGTTGATTACTTTTTCATTTTATCCTTCCAGTTCTTTTAATATGCCCTTAACTGCAAATGATTCATTAATCTAATTCATGTTTTTTCTGCTTAATTTTAATTCAACTGTAGTATCATTTGCGTGCACTGTACCGAAGGTATTCTTTATTTAAATTCATAAACTTCACTTAATCGTAGAAAAATTTAGTAGAAAATCTCAGGCCATTTCTGTATGGATCTTTAAGTGTTTTCTGCACGTAATTTAAAGATGATAAATTCATCATCCTAAAATTAATTAGTCTAAAGGGCAGAAGAGTGTTGATGTGTGGCGGCATGTGTTTTATGAAGCATGTGCTCTTGTTATATTACGTTGGCAGAACTGAAGTGCTTTACTGCGCTATCGTATGACGCTTTAATAAATATTTGTTCAATCATTTTATACCGGCGTAATTTGTTGAACCTTGCAATTTTGCAGTAATGGTCGATGCCTAGGTTTTAATTTGTGGCTAAATGTTATGCAATGATAGCCAGTAAACTTGTAGTTAGTTTGTTAGATACGGTCATTTTGTTTCTTCTTGGTTCTTTGCTAATAATTTATCAGCAAACTACAGTGCATCTTTCCTTCTCGACACAAATTACAATTGCATTAAAACACGGGAATACAAGGTTGGATCTTGCCGATCTGGCACACGTCCAACTCAAGTTGCCATTGTTATCTTACAATAAACAGCAGCGTTTATTGCTCTTTATTTTGCACTCATTGCGCCGGAAGGGCGTTGATTATTTCTAAAACACGTTCACATCGCCATTGCGTGTCATCATTACCGAGCTGTACATCTATTTTCACTAAGCTACTGCAGGTGTGTTTCCTAGCTATACAATAATCGTACCTGCCTATTTCTGCCTAGGAGAATCAGATTGCTGGCGTCATACTTATTGATCGAGCTAGAGAGAGAGAGAGAGAAAGGGAACGAACTTCCTCGTAAATCTCAGACGATAAAACCCCTCGCCGAGTGCGCATGCGCGTGGATGACAGATCAAATCACCACCAGTGATTTCTGAAGTTTGCGCTGCAGAAGCCCGTCGGCTTAACGTTGGCTTCGTTTCGCTTTGACTCCTGGGAGTTGATTTTGTCAGAGCGTTTTGATTAACTCTTCTGTCGCAGCCGACCTTCGTATGTCATTCGTCTCCTTTAAATGATTTCCTAATAAATGTCAATGAACCAGCTGTAAATTAATCAGTTACTGGTTAGCTTAGCCGTTGGCATTGCCCGCTACATTTAAATAAATGGGAACTTGATTTAAACGAAGTAGTTACTCTCTTATGCTACCGTTTCTGACAGGCTATCCAGAAAGCAAGTTCTCGAAGTAATTTGGTCATTAAATTTTTCAGGAGCGCCATTTGTATATGAAGTATTTTCATTCACCTAAGCGTCATTGTGTACAAATGTTACGAATTTAAGGCGCTTATCACGAAGCTTTGAATACTGTACATGCCTGTGTTAGGGTCCCTAGGGACTACTGTCCGCATGGTGTGTTGCACCTTTGCCACTTTTCTTCAATGTTATTGCTCTTTGATTTTTGGTTTCCTCTTTTGGTAATTCTGCCATTGTCCTTTTGAAGAACCTCTTTTTTCAGTTTTAAGAAATAGGACTGATTGGCTTCTAGTCACAACTAGTCATTAGCTTCAAATCTTCACTACAGTGTCAACTGAACGCCTCGTAAATCTTTGGATCAGGACGAACTTGTGCTGCATAGATACCAGCATTCCCTGGAATCTACTGGTTGTAGCCATTACACCACTGCGCCCGCGCACACAAAACGGATGCAGTTTTATTAAATATGGCATCTAGTTTTGTTGTAGAATCTATACTGCACATTATTATCCACACAGAATGTTTTATTTTACTTTAAAATTTTCAAGTCCATATTCCGTAATTAAAGCTATTCTGTTTTCAGTAAATCTGTAATCTACTCCATAACTCGATTACATTATTCGCGTTTTAATTCCCGGAATCAGTCTGAGTGAATCACGAATTCTTCACGCATGAGTAAGCTAATGATCAATATGACATTACGTGGCTGCTTTCACAATTTATTAACTAACTAGATGATTGGTTATCAAAGGCAAGTTATTTTAACGCTGCGTCTGCAGTAATTTGAAAAATGCTATAAACCATATTATCCGTGATTCACGATTTTAGTTTTTTATCGTTCTTGCGTATCTTCGAATCTTAGTTAATTAAAATTGAAAATCTTTGCTTATCAGTCCTTACTCCTAACTAAATCCCGAACTTCACTCCCGCCGACTTGATGCCGAACCCTGAAAACTCCCGATCTCGCGTCCCAAACCTGTCCCGAATACCACAACTGTAGTATCACGTACCAACGTTCAGCTGGATCGAAATTTTAATTTTTTTTATAATGTGAGATTGAATTTATGTTTGCTTTTGCTGGCTACAATAGCCTTTTATAGGTTTGTTTTTTATGTTTTTTAATTTTTTTCTGAATTTATTTATGAAAATTACCATGATTATCACTGCAAGAAATAAAATTTTAAAAAGTGTTTTTCAGTTACATGTACAATACTTCAGGTTAGATTTGTGTAAAGTTATGAATGTGAAATTGACGTTGTAGCAGGTTTGTGCTGTACATCGCGTGATAATTTGCTATTTATTTGTTTATCTCGATGAGGCTTCTTTTTTATACCAGGAATACATGTCGGAATTTTGGAAGCTCATTAGCGCGCAGTCATAAAATATTCATAATCGTAAAATATTTGTTGCTGACTGAGCTTTAATAATATACAGTTCGTCTTATATATACACTGTCAATGTGCGAGCAAGAAATTCTAATGAATTTGCAGTTTGGTTATTTTAGAAACTAGAAAATGTTGTTGACATCATTCTTTGTACATCGGCAGATTGTCAACAAATTGGTGTTACAAAGCCGCTGGGTTTACAGTTAGTATGACAAAAGTGTTGTAAATTAGAACTATAGAATCTGTATTAAGTTTTTTTGTTATACTGGATGAGGCCGAGAACCACCGATCATCAAAGAGCCCGTCTTAAGCTTGACGTCAAGCTTTCCTGTCTATGTTTACTACCCACATGATGCACCATCCTTCAAATATAAAATCGTATTTGCTTGATTATTTTATTTATATAGGTCAATAGTTGACCATCTGTTTTTTTTTGTTAAAGAGCTTACCTGATGTCACTAAAAGTGGAGATTCAGTGCATGCACGATTTATCTTTTCAATCTTATATTTTCGCTATTTAACTTTATTGTTAATATAGTATAAATTATAAGTCGAAATATCCAAGATCTACAAACGTACAGGACTGCAGGTTCCTCTAAAGTAGACAAGATCCCAGATTTTATTTCAAAATATTTCTTTTTGTAAAAAAAGTGTTTGCATGTATTAGTAAGCTTACTGCTTGTTCTAGTAAGCTTACTGCATGATGCCAATGACTAGTTTCTTATCAACAGCTTTGAACGCTTCCTCCTTGCGCATTTCTTTCACTGATTCATAATGGCCTTTTAAAAGTCGATTTGATGGCGCTCTCTGACGGTCTTGGAAAATCAATTTGCGAAGTGAGATTTACCCTAAGCCATTTGCAATTAGTTTCTCTTGGTATCTTGCTCTGGTCTTTGTTTCCTGACTGTCTGCTATAATTGCCAGTCAGTTGATTTCGGGCGTTTAATCTAGCTCCTGGCAAAATGCACACAGCAGTAAAGCTTTTGTGACTGAATGCATGATTTGCAGCCAGTTGCACGTCTATAATGTAATTTAAATGTTTCTTTAAGAGCCATATCTTTTCCAACTGCGAAAAAATTCACCTTTTTAGCTTTAGCGCTTTTCTTTGTAAGAATGAGTTTCTTGTATTTGCTGTTATAATTGCTGGTTGATTATCAGAAGTAATTTGTATGGCAAACACACTTTAGATAGCGAAGTTGATTATATGGTAAAGAAGTGTTTTTAAGTCTTTGAATCATCCATTAAAAGTTGTTCATTACAAAGGATTTAGTTGAAAATGGATTTAGTCTAATAATGAAATTGTAGTTTTGTCCACCAAACTTGTTACAGTTTTGTAGTTTTTATTTTATTCATTTTTTTAATCGATACATTATTCCGCTTAGATTCAGTTTTCCTGTTTTAGATTCCTATCGTATAAAGTTTCTTCCTTCATGTTCTTTAACTCATTGTATATGTGTTTTGCACATATTACCTGCTAAAGGCAAATGTTTCCGGTGCAAAACTAAAAACTACTAGTGCATGAAACTAAAAGCAATAATTCAGTATACGTTGACATACGCAACGTACAATAGTAAAATATATAATATACATTAGACAAAAATTACATCATTCCCTGATTAACTGCATCTGATCTTTATGTTTCAATTTACTCGAAAAAAATAAAATTATGTTATCCTTTGTGGAAGTTGCCACGTTCTCTCAAGATTGCATATGTCTTACATGCGTACTACAGACAGGTTTCCTTGTGCTAGCATCTAAACTAATGTTAAGATTAACTTATTTTATATTTTACTAATAATTGTACTATAATTATAATTCTGCTAAGTTCTATTTGAATCAATTTTTTAAGATTACGATTAAAAGTAATTCCTAATACTTCTGTTGCTGTATAATCAGGGATAATTACATTTTTACTACTAAGGTACTTCTTGTAAATTTGTGTCTCATTTGAAAAAAAGCAGTAGGTGCTACAGATGATTGATTGCAAAGAAATTTATCCTAATACACCCACAACTACATTGCCAACTCAAACTATTGTAAATGGCCATAAAAGCTTTTTGAGATTTGGTTGTATTGAACCAATTATGTAGTTTAAAATCCTGCCCTGCCTAAAGGCAGAATAGTACAACAATAATACTGCTGCAATTCAACAACGGAAATGAGGTGTAAAGCGAGCCATGCTGTTTGGAAGGATTAAGGCATTTAGCTTTATTTAGCTTTATTTATTTGTTGACTAATTTGTGCCAGTTAGTTGCAAAGACTAAGTTTTTCATTAATTTTCTGCAGAGAGGCAAAAGAGGCCGAAAAGAAAGAAGAAGCAAAAGAAGGCGAAGGAGAAAAAGTAGAGGGTGAAGGAAAGGAAAAGAAGGATGAAGAAGCAGCAGCAAAGACTGAAGAGAAGACCGAGGAAGCTGCAGCAGATGATGAAACACCCGAAGAGAAAAAGATCTCATCTATGTGCCTCTCCTCAACACACGATTCCTTGTATCTTGGCACAGAAACTGGGAATGTGTATGTTCTGGACACAAAATCGTTTGCTCTGACAGAGAATGTAATTTATCATGATGTTGCTACCCAAAACTCCAGTGAGGAGGTCAAACACAACCTGGGTGCAGTTGAAGGACTAGCACAGCATCCAACTAATCCAGACAGGGTATTAATATCTCTCTTGTTCAGGTTTTTGAATTTGTATATTTATTCCAAGTTTGATGAACATTTTGAAGAAATTGCATTTGTGTGATGTTTTGCTGCTGTTTCGGTTTCACTAATATATTGCTGACATTGCAGTATTTTACTAATCAATATTTATAAAATATTTGACTTTAGTTTTTTGGCTTTTCAGATATTGATTGGATACAGGAGAGGATTAATTGTGCTGTGGGACAATAAACTGTCAATGGCTATGGGAAACTTTTCATTAAACCAGGTACATACATCCACAGAGTTTGTTAATGTACAATATTTCAACATTATTCTGAAAATGCTTTAACCATTGTTTAGGTGCTCTACAATATTTAAATCTAATATAATGCTATGCAGTTTAGTTTTTTATTGATCCTTTTTTTCTGAACATACATACTTTTGTATGTTGCTATTTTGATGTGAACTATGTCTATTTAGCGATTTAACAAGTATATAGTAGTACGAGTGTTGGACTAATGTTTTGAAACAATTGCTGGTCCTGTCATATGAAGCAAAGTGCTAACTAATAGTAAGTTTTTTTTATACCAAGACTAAAGAAAATTTTTTTTAGATTCTATTAATCTTTGAGAATGTACGGAATCCATCCTATACATATACATTACATGGCAGACTGGCCCATAGCGTCCTTTTGTATCAAATGTAAATTTATGATCTCCCGAATAGCAATTTCACATTCATTTCCATACACATCATTTTACAACCTAACCCAACTAATTTCCATTCAACTGCACACTTCATATCGTCTCCTTTTTATTTCCACTTTTTCACACATCCTACCCCACTACTGCTTCTCCATTTATACTCGCATTATAGTCTCACAAGCCATGTTTTTCAAATGTAAGGCAGCAATGATTTATGAGATATAAAAAAATATATTTTCATATTGAATTGAATACCAACTGAATTTTCATATTATGTAATGTGTTGTTATGTTTTGTGTATATATGTATTGTTGTATTGGTATTGTCATAATAAAAAATATTGGATTTATGATTGTAGAAGTATGAAGGCAAGTACCTGAAATCTTAAATGTTCCAAAAAATTCTGATTGATAATGAGGTACAAAACCACTTGAACTCATTTGGTGGCTTTCAGTACAAATGTTTACATCTTTAACATTCAAACGAGTATCTGTTAAGCTTTCTGCTGAAATTATGTAGAAAAAATGAATGGCATTGACATAAGATAAAAATGATCTTTACTTTAGTAATGTGACTCTTATGAAACTTTACAAATTCGCAAATTTATTCATTCACTTGTTTTTTTCAGGAACTTGAGTCATTGTCGTGGGTTAGTAATGGTGAAAAGTTTGTTAGCTCTTATGCTGATGGTCGATATATTGTTTGGAGTGTTGGAGACATTAACAAACCAGACATGGCTACCACCACACCATATGGTATGTGTCTTGTGGCATTTTATGAAACTGAAAAAAACTGAAAATAGCTGTTTTCTTCACATTTGCCATTTTACAAGGTTTATTTCAAAGAAATTTTTCCAAAACCTGTTCCAAAAATCACTCTCACAACATGCTACCATATTGCAAATTTAACCTTTTTTTATACTTTTGGCAAGTAAACTATAAATATAAATCTTATCTGAGTGTTAGCTGATGTGCAGATAACTAAAAAAGGAGCTATATTCTTCAAATTAAAATGCTATTAACACAAGTTTCTACATTCAAGTCACAACACTGGGTAGTTTGTCACCACTAGATTTGAATCGATATTCAGTTATGAAAAGTAAAATTAGCGCAGAACAATTAAACAATTTTTGGTAGCTGTTTTGAATGTGTTCACATGATCATGTCATATTATTACTAAAGATATTCTTTACTATCTGGTTCAAGCAAAGCCTTGAATTTAATCAGAAATTTGAATGTGTGACCATCCTTTGAAGGTAGCGGTCCTATTTCTGAATTTTCAAAAGTATCATTTTTAATTTAATTCATTGAATAAACATTGAGCTTACATATAATATATCTACTGTAACGTGCAAATGGTCAAAGTATGTTACATATGTTTACCGTGAATGTCATTATAAATAGTTTAATAAGTTTTTTGAATAAATTATTATTTTAGATATCATTTTTAGATATTTTCACTTAATTATACTAATTATTAACTAAACAAAATACCTATCAATAAATTTTAGTTTAATAAGAAGAAACTAATTGCCGACTATTAATATCCACCCAAATGTTTATAGTCAGGAAGAACTTAAAGCACAAAAAACGCTCCACTTACATCAAGCTTAAAAAATTCATATTGAAATTTTATACCACTTACGTAGTGTACTGCCTTTTTGAATTCAGAGCTTTCATCGGCAGTAATGCAGTATAAAACATGTAAATTTAAATTCACGCGATGACCGTAGACGCAGCCATCTTGGTGATAAGTCATTTGAAACAAGTTTAGATAACACCGAGTAAAGTTTGGAAAAATAATCAGAGCATTCATAGCTCACGTGTCACTACTAAATAAAATTTTTAATTACTGTATCTTGTCAATAAGATTAAAAATACATTTTTTGGTTAGTGAGTGGTGCACCCTGGAGGTGAGTCAATGACATTTTACCAATTGGTGAAAACATTTTTAAATAATTAATAATTTTCTTTTCTAGTTACATAAATCTTTCAAACAGGAAAGTGAAATGCTAAGTAATATAACTTTACATGGAAAGTTTTTTGGGACATAGTTTAATACTTCCTTTTCTTCCCCTGATTTACGTTGTGCATATATGATGTAATGTAATGGCGCGGTCGGAACAGTATTTAAAGGAAATTTAAGATGACAACTAACAAAAAATCCTTTCAACGTGAGTGTGATATACGCATAAAATCACTATAAAGTAATATAATTTTTTAAGGCGATTTTCGTGAAACCTACTTCAGGTACCGCTGTTCTCGTCTTTTAATGCTGTTTTATTGCAAAAGTGCCGTGTTATTTAAAACAAATATCAGAGTCAAAACTGATTGTCCTGTTATATAGATATGATTTTATGTCTCTAAAACAAAATATAGTGCAATTTTTTGATAGTATTGAATATCGTATTTTGTATTTTACAGTCAGTTTCACATCAGCCAACGATGACCCTTGCAAGGGTCAACACATGCTACAATTTGTCTGAATGTTTTTAAATTAATTTGTTCATGATTAAATGCCTGATTTTATCAACAATTAGGTATTTGTAATTTCTATAGAACAAAAAGTTTATTATGTAAAAACATCGAAACTGATGTTCATTGCTAGTAGTTTTCAGTCTAGTACATGTAGTAAAACATTACAATGTGTAATGTTGCAGTACTTAATTATTGTAACTCTGTTTTGCAGGCCCATTTCCATGCAAGCCAATCACAAAGGTCGAATGTCTATCCGCTTCTGAGTAAGTGCTTTATGCATTTTTTGAGGTTCAGGATGGCATCGGGGTTCGGGACGTTAATTTTGAGGTCAGAATTTTTGGGGGTTCAGGGTCGAGTGGTCGGGATCGAAGTTCGGGTCAGGACGAAATGTTGTGGATCGAGGTTCCTGACACCGAATTATAAAAACAATTACCAGTAATACAGGGAAATTCTGCAATTTTAGTTCCATTCTTGTTAATATTGATAACTGCGGCATGATTGATCTATTCGTATGTTCAAATAGTTTCTTCTACAGCAGTTGACAACATGCTACTGCAGTACATTTCAGATTGTTCTTCTACAACTCTACATAACGTAATGTGGCATCTCTACATAACCAAATCTTGCATTGCTAAGTAAATGTAAAATAAACATAACTGTAATCTTTTTGCTATCAAGTAAAAATAATTATTAGAAAGAATAATTATACATGGAGCCTACTGACTAAGAAGAAATATCTGCTTAAGCGGTATTTATGTGGGATTTATATGGGAACGGTACTAGTGGTAACACTGTAAAACAAGAATATATTTTTTGTAAATTGTTCCAACATTATTGGCAGATAACATCCACGACTTACGCAGAAGCATCACACTTCCAGGTGACTGAATGTGCATTGTCTGTGTGTGGCATGAAAAGCTACTCACGTATGCAGTTATGATTAATAGAACTCAATAAAAAAATATGCTATCGCGAAATCTAATTGATGAATAACTTCATAAATGGCTCATTTTTCTTCGTATGCCTCAAAAGCAGGAGGCAACGTTGTTTTTCAAATATTAACAACTTTTAAAGTTCGTAATCGGGGCCGGGGCGGAATGAGAAGTTCGGGAACGAGGTTCGGGACTGGATTGAATGTTCAGGAATGGGGTTTGGGATTTGAAGAAAGTTTGGGATCAAGGCTCAGGGGTCGAAGGATCATAACTACCCCAGTGCCAAACACCTGTAGTAATAAATCCTTCTGAGTTTGCCAATTTTATATGGGCCTTAAAAATATTGAAATCTTCGCCCTTTGCTGAGCATTTTTTTATAAAATATTACCAAACATTGATTTTGTAGTTATTTTTATAGAAAGAATTAGTGAAAGAATTAGTTGTGATGAAGGTTTTAGTTTGATTTGATTTGAAATGTTAAAATTCTGTTCCATTAAAATTTGATTTTTAATGCTGTATATGGTCACTTTGATTGGCATATTGTTCCAGTAATTTGGTAACTGTTTTGAGCAGTTCTTAATGTATCATGTGGCACAGAAAAATTGTGCCAAATATTTAGACGATGACAATATTAGAAGCAACTGTTCACAAAGTTGAGATTTCACAGTATGGTATTACAAAACATTAAACTCAGGCAGTGAAAATTAGAAGTTTACAGCTTTAGTGGTTTTCAAGGTCGAATAACTTTTGCATGTTCAAAAATTAAATCTTCAATCAAATTTAATTTAGCCAGCTATTCATCAATTTGAAAAACAGCCAAATTGATATATATATATATATAAGGCACTTAAGACATGACAGTAAAACAGTAACGAAATCACCCAGTTTACTTCATAGCACCTTCACCACAGAAAGTAAAGCACTGAAAAATATTTATTGTCAAGAAAAAATGGAATTATAATTCTGACTGTGACATGCGAAATTTCCTCAAAGAGAAAGTGTATGTTAGGTGCACTTTTTGATGCAGAGAAACAAACGGCAAAAACTGTTGAGTGCTGAACCAAATACCCCTTAAAGAAGTGAGAAACTGTATCAACTGTTGAAAAAAACTTTTTTATATAGTTTGAGAAACTGTATCGGCTGTTGCAAGAAATGCTTGTGCCTAGTTTGCATTGAAAGTAGTGGACACATAGAGAGAGCACTTACTATATATTTTAACAATAGTGACACGAACTCTTTTCCAGCATTTAATTTTTCACTTGTTAATTTAAATATTCGGAGTCTTTGGGAAAATCTAAGGGAATGACCTAAAATTTTTGGTGTTTACACACAACCATATACCGTCAGGGCATCAGTGTTGTAATTTTCAAGAGATTCCATTGTTTTTTATAATATCGTAATCAAAACGTCGTCACATTATTTTTGCAGCACTTGATACAACTTAATCTTTTTGCATTTTAATTTCTTTGTTTATGCACTGATATTGTTTATTTAATGTTATTTGTACTTGTAACTGATTTTCTGTTTTTCAATTTTAAGTGATCCATATCTGGTTTTTGCTGGTGGAATGCCACGTGCCAGCTATGGAGATCGTAATACCGTGACAGTCATGCGCGGAAGCAAGCACATTGCATTTGACTTCACTTCTAAAGTGGTTGGTTTTGTTGTTTTGGCTTCTCCTGATGGAGGTATCACTATCTACTTATTACTTATCTACAAAGTTTATTATCTTGCATTTAACATGCATTTCAGACTGGCTAACATTGTGTACGTGTTGCTATCAAGGAGTAAATTATTAGAAGTCCTGACCTGAAATTGTCACTTAAATATTTTAATTTTTATTTAGAACTTGATAATCCATACACGCTTATCGTATTGTTGGAAGAAGAGATCATCTTTATTGATCTGCTGGACGATGCTTGGCCAACAATGCGTTTGCCTTATTTAGCCAGTCTTCATGCTAGCGCCATCACATGTTCATCTCATGTCGGGAACATTCCAGAAGAACTGTGGAATGCCCTGATTGCGGCAGGAGATAATCAAGCAAAGGACTTCTCCAAGAAAGTATGTTGAATTTTGACAGAGTTCATTTAGTATTTTTTTGCAGGTTTGCTGCAAGAATTTTGGAGTTATGACACTGACGTCATTAAAGTATTTATGAACACCGTTATAGTTTGTATCTAAACATAAGTTGTATTAAGCCACGCATTTATTAAACAAAAAAGAAATGTTTAGCACTGTATTCCACAGCCCATGACCTCGAGCACTGAGTACTAGCCAAGTAATGCGTTTCATGTGAATATTTGTATAAGTAAGATTAATTACGTTGGTTAATGTATTGATTTAATATGTTACAATAATATCATATAAGTAATATGTAAAGCATGAAGAAAGTGGTAACTGTTAAAAATATTGCTTAAACATTTTTACCAGTGAACAGTTCTAGGCTTTTAGCCTTTTTAGAAATGTATTCAGAAAGGAGAATGTCACACTTTTAACATTTTTACTTTATTTTATTAGGAATGGCCTTTATCTGGTGGCAAGAACCTGACAGATGCTGGAGACCACAGAGATCTTCTTCTTACTGGGTATTCAGTGAAGATTATATTTGTTTATTTCACTCTTTCAACATATGGTTAAAAAACAATTTTGTAGAATGTACATACATTACAGTGCCTATGTGTGTGAATTCAATTTCTGTTTTTTCATTCATCTTTTTCATTTTCCACTTTAGAATTAGCATGTCAACATTGTTCTCTCACCATTGAACTTCTTTTATTACCATCTCTTTTGCAAACAACATTTTTACAGACATGAAGATGGTTCAGTACGGTTCTGGGATGCATCCGGCATTGCCATGAGGCTGATTTACAAGCTAGTGACGGCTCCGTACTTTGTAAGTGATCATGAGCCAACACAAGATCATGAGGAAGAATGGCCACCTTTCCGCAAAGTGAGCGCTTTCGACTCTTATGTATGTTACGCTTATATTTTATAGTTTGCAGTGGGTTGTGCACTGGTATGCATTTGGTAGTTTACTTCCTTTTTCACTAATACAGTTAGCTTATAGCTATTAATCCACATAGTCACATATGCTAAGATACTGGACTGCAGACATTTAAACTTTTAAAGTCAAGTACATCTAAAATGTATGTACGTGTCTTTAAAGTTTAACGTGAACACCAAACAAAATTACTTACTCTTATTATTATTACTATTACAACATCACTAAAATAATGCTGAAGAATTAAGTGTGACTCAACAAAAGTCAATCTAATTCTAATTTGGCATCAATTTAAGTAGGTACAAATATGTGTGTGTTACGCAGACTGCACTGTATATAGTTCCTGCACACTGACGCCTTAATGCATTTTGCAATGAGTGCAATAGTTGTGAGTTTTGCGGAGCTGCACACAAAAATTGGATATTACGTTTGCTGTGCTTTATTAATTTTATAGCATATGGTATTCACTTTACTATGTGTGTGGATTGTAAAAAACTGTGTCATCTAGATTATCACCCATAGTACAATATTTTATGTCTCTAACAAGATTTAAGTGACAACATGCCAATAGTGCAAGGTAAAAGACTTGCTGCTATTCTATTGTTGATTTTTTTAAAAACACCGAATAGATGTTGAATTCGTTTTCGTTAGTGACTTGTATTTGTCAAACCTGCACAATTATAAAGGCTTAAAAGTTGTTAAGCATACGGCAATATTATTTGTAGGCTTCAATAGATTTATAAGTAATTAAACTGTACCTCTGTTCCTTTTTTACTTTTTCTTGCATTTTGTATGTAATATTTTAATTTACATTGTTCTGACCGTTGTAGATATCTGCTAACAATGATAAACAAGCTTTCAAACTGATTGCTGAATTTTAGCATCACAGTTTTGCAGATTCCAAGTTGCTTTTGATAATTATTTGAAGCTGTTTGATCTAGTCTCATTTTTTCCTCTGCAGACTGGCACATTTGATCCATACAGTGATGATCCCCGATTTGGCATTCAGAAACTGGCACTCTGTCCCAGCACAGGAACATTAAGTATTGGCGGCACTGCCGGACAGGTCATTGTACTTCAAATGTCAACAGAAGAAAAGGAGGTTGAACTTCATGTAAGTTTATGATTTTGCAGATATCTGTTAACAATTAGTTGATTACTCAATGCTAGTCAACTCCTATATCTTTATTTTTTTGTCTAGTTCTAATGATATCATTAAGAAAGGCATTGTTTATATTGTGTAAAACAATAAATTCAAAACTACATTCTTGAGTGAAGTTTTTTATCAAGATTGTGATAATGTTGTGCTTTCTACTGTAGATGCCTTATTTTTCATTGTACTAAGCTAAAACGATGTGTCTGTTGATTGTGAATTACTGAAGCTGCTTGCGTACTTATTCACATTGTTCATACTGAATAGTAAAAAAGATGAACAGTTTATTGAATATTTCTGTTTTTAGGAGGTCTATGTTCAGATTGTCAATGACAGAGACAATTTCATTTGGAAAGGCCATGAGGCTCTAACTCCAAAAGACGGTGCTCAGAAACTTCCTCCTGGATTTCAGCCCACAACTGTGCTCCAGATGACGCCTCCAGCATCTTGTACTGCATTGTCTCTGTGCAACGAGTGGGGCTTGGTTGCCGGTGGCACAGCACACGGTTTTACCCTTTATGATTATGTACAAAAGAAGGAAGTTATTTCTCGCTGTACTCTGGATGCTTTGTCCATGGCAGCCACCGATTCTGGTTTGTATTCAGTTACAAAGTTGTTCTGCAACGGTTTATGTAGCACACAATGCTCATTTATGTGACCATTTTGCTTTGTAGTTTCTTCGGTTGTGCTTATTGTGTTTTGCTAAACTATCTAGTAAAAGAGGTCTGAAATCTTTTTCTTTTTAATTTGTCTTAGCGAAATTTGTTTATTTATTTATTTAATTGGTAGTTTATTTCAGTGCATTGCATACCATGAACACATATACAAGAAATGTAAATGTTTATGCATATCTATATGAAATGTATATGTATATTAAACTAAATTAAGTACCATATGCATCTAAAAATTATATTACAAATACAATTAGATATGCAAAGTTCGAATGATCGAATGATACGCATTACTCGCGATTAGTTAAAATATGCCAAGCATTAAAAATTAGAGGGTCACATAAAGTATCAGAATCACAAAGTAAATTGCACAAAATAATGAAACTCCAAAATGTGGAATTTTATTTTCATTATTGATGGCTACAGCGCCAACTACGGCATCATTTTTGCTGATCTGTACGTCAAACGAAAAGTCTCGATCTAGTGTGTATATATATATATACAGATGTAACACTTTAAAGTTCCATACATTTCTTGCTGTTGTAGGTGCGAAAGGCAAGAGGCTGCGCAAGTCACTTCGTGAATCATTTCGACGTATCCGCCAGATACGAGTTCGTAGACCCCATACTTCTGGAGGTGGAGAAGAGGAGAGCAAGAAAGAGAAAAAAGAAAAGAAGAAAGAAGAACCAAAAGAAAGGCAAGCGTCCATTGACTTTTTAGTAAACAGTTTTTGAACAAGTTTACGTTTTCTTAAAAACACCCAGTATAAAATGCAGAAAGCTGGTATTAAAAAAAATTATTTACTAGGTGAATGAAAAAATTTTAACCAGTTCGCAATTTGCAATTATTCGCAAACTAAGGAAAACACGATTTTTTGTGTGCCTCTTTTGAGGTACTCATAAAGAGTTAGTAATCTTCATTGATGTTAGTTACACAGACTTTTTGATAGCTTTGCGTTTTTTATACATTGAAGTAAAATGATTTCCAATAATTTTACAGTGAGAAGAAAGAAGCTGGAGATACAGCAGTTAAAGAAGAAACAGCACCACCCGCAGAAGCAGAAAAGAAAGAGGGGGAGGGAGATGAGAAAGAGAAGAAAGAAGAAACTTCACCAGCAACAGAGGCTGAAACTGCACCTGTTTCAGATACGCAGGAGCCACCAGCTGAGCCAAAGCCTGCACCTGCTGAAGAAACTGCTGCAGAAACAGAAAAGACAGGTTAATTTTTTACTTTGATGAAATAGTAGAACATGAGCAGTTTTATAAAATACAAAAAAGGAGATTTTTAATGTTAAGCTTCCGAAAAAACGGCTTGAAAAATTATATTGGTTAGTAACAAGCTTGTGTGTGTACGATACCCACTTTAAAAGAAATTCAGGTTTCTTTTCATTTTAATTCCTGTAGGCATTATGTTGTATAGTGTCACACATTCATGCTACATGCATTGAATTTTTTTTAAGACACTCCAGCTTGTTACTAGCAGTCGATACAGCAGATCACATATTTTTATCGATTTTCTGTTTACTAAAAATGTTAATGATAAAGTTTATTTCAAACTTGTCGGATGTCTGAAACTTCAAGAAAATTTCGATGTTTGCAAGTAGGAATTCAAAACATGGCAAAGTGTCTGGCCATGCTATGTCCACATAGTACAGTTGTGTAACGACATGTGGCGCAGCTATCCAAATGTTTTACTAACATTTTACAATAATGATTCGTAGCACAAAAAGCCCATTTTAAGGAAGCTTGCCAACTGCCAAAGTTTGCTGAAAATTTAATAGATATTGAACAGAATGTGCAAACATGAATGGTGCATTCACATAAAATTATGACAAAGTAATGTAATTTCGTAACATAAATGTTTTGAAACTTGTGAAACTTGAAACACTTTTTTGTTGCTTGAATTTATCAAATTATAGGAGTGTACAACACAGAAAACAATTGGCTTCATTATTCTTTACTCTTATTTTTTACTGTTATTATTTAGCTCGTTTTTTAGTTTATCTTCATTTATCCGTAATGTTTCAGCTCAACCTGAAGAAAAAGAAGAGACCAAGAAAGAGGAAGAAAAGAAAGAGTCTGCAAAAGATGAAGGGTACTATTATTTTGAATCTTTTTAAATGACAAAGTTGAATATTTTACAAAAATGCCATTTTATGTCTTGTTTTCCCTGTATATTAATAGTGACCATTTTGAATATACTGTAGTCACCTGTTTCTTTAAATCAGAGTTTATAGTGTATATGCGATGAGACAAGCTGTTAAGCTATGTACATGGGTAAGGCAAGACCCAAACGGTGCGTAAACCACATTTGGTTTTTGTCCATGTGCAATCATTCCACCACAGTAAGGTAAATGGCTGGGGAAATTATGGCAGATGAAATGACATAAAAGTTGTTATGCATCCAATTATTGACCAGGCTGAATATTGCTTGATCTTGGTTGTTAAGCAATCACCGCACCATCATCCCATCATCCCACATTTGCATTAGAGAAAGATGGAATATAATTGGCACGAGTATTATGGGCATAATTTGTTCTGCTATTTTTTTCATGCAAATGAAGTGTGATATACTTTATTTGGTATGTTTTAAAAACTGGTTAGTACGTTGGAATGAATGTGAATGCACTTACAGAATTCCAGCATCTACAAATTCAATGTGTTTTTTTATTCAGTAAAACTGTATCAATTTTATAATCACAATCATTTAAACAGGAACATCTATATTTTTCTCTAATTTTGTACACAATTTTTGTTTAGCGCGAAAGAAGAGGTTAGATCAAAATCACCCGAGGTATTGGAAGCAAGTACGGACGACAGTATGATTTCCATGGTGAGAAGCCTCTATTTCTCCACTACATTCCTTGTGACTGGTGAGTGCATTTATGTAATATTTTCTTAATTTACAATTGTAGTTAGTGTTACTTATTATTGTATTATTATTATATTATTATTATTATTATTATTATTATTATTATTATTATTATTATTATTATGATTATTATTATAATTATTATTATTATTATTATTATTATTATTATTATTAATTGTCTGTTATTATTTACTTATTACATGTAGTATAAGATTACAGTGCTACTTTATAAAGTATAAGCTGTGAAGAGTACGTTGATAGAGACTAGAACTTCTAATACAGTCAGTGTTTGTGCCTATAAAATGTGCAAAATATAATATTCTTATTACGAATTATCAGAAGTACATTCAGTCGAAACAATATTTAGTATATAATTACCTGTTTATAAATTATGAATGTATTTGATGATGAATATTATGTCCTTGATGAATGTAACAAGCTTGTAAGTGGCAAGAATTTGAATACTATTCTATTATTCGGCTTCAAGGCAGGTAGTTCCAAACATATATCTGAACTTGTTTGCACTTGCATTCATAAATTGTAACTTTTTTGTTATTTAGTAGGACAAAATTTTAATGCAAATAGTATAAGAAATCAATAGATAGATCGTTCTGAAAGGCAGTGCAAATCCCTAAGCTATCGTGAATTTAAATCTGAAAAGCACTTGCAGTTACTGTTGTACATTTCATGTAGGAGCTGCGGCTGGGCCAACTCTGTGGGCTGGAACGAGTGCCGGGACCATTTACATTTATAGTATCACCATGCCAGGTGAAGAGAAGCGAACAGAGGAAGGAGTGACTGCTCAGTTAGGTATGCAACTGTTACGCTAGTTATCACTTATTATTATATTATAATGTATTATACTATTATAATTGTGATATTATGCAAGCCTGGTGTTTTTATTGTGAATTACGTTCATAATTAGTATCTCATCTTTCGTACATTTTAATCCGTAAAACTGACAGAATATAACTGCCACAGTGCATTCGCAGGCACCCATTCCAAATTTCACAAAAATATTACTACTGTTGCTGTATTTACAACTTTGTTTAATGTAATTTATCTTTTATTTCATTCTGTTCATATTTACTTTTTTAAAGGCCATTTTAATCATCACATAAATGAAGCTTCTTGACTTTACAAAAATTAATGTTGCAAGTTTTTGCTTTTAATGTGCCTCATTTAATGTACAACTAACACAGTTTATTTTTTTAGCAAAAGAAATACAGTTGAAGCACAGAGGTGCCGTGGCAGCGATCCAAGTTATCGACAATAAAGGTTACCCGGTGTATCCAGCAGCTATTACAAAGGAGCAATCTGCTGCAAATGATGCAAACCATAAAGTTATTATATGCTCAATGGAGCAATTTAAGGTTAGTAATTGCAAACCATGAACTGTAAAAGTTGATTTTTTATGCCTTTTGTGTGATTAACATTAATGGTAGAATTTTGCTGACTTTTGGTGAAATTGTAGTTTTGTTGAGTTTCTTTGTGTAATTCTTTACTGAAATTTTAGCTATGATTAATTTTACATAGGAAGTAAAACCTATGCTCAATAACTGTTTTAGTAGCAATGTACATGCTCTGTCATTGACCTGATAATAAGTGTGTTTAAAGAGCCACCAACTTGCTGTCTTTAATGAGCAAAAATTTCAAAGTTGTAGAACAAAATGGAAAATAGTTGTTTAATGATGTTATTTTCTTCTGCTGTGAGAAGACATGGGAGGGATCCTATGGTTGGCATGAAAAATCATTGATGATTATTGTTTTTCCTCAACTAGGGGTCGGACACACATCTCACTAAAAACAAATTTCTTACTGCTTTTTCTACCAGCAGACTGTAGTCGAGTACTCCTATATTTGACATTGGAGCTAATATCCGCAGTTTCAAAATAAATAAAAAATCATGATTAACAACCTGATAACATATCTACAATAATTAGTTAATTAATCAGTCAATACATTTCATTAATTTATAGAAACTGAAATACTCCTAGAAGGATTAACAGTACTATTAGTTTAGAAAGCAAGTCTGTAAAATGATCCAAATCATGATATTCTGCCTCTTCATAAATAAATGTATTTTACATGTGACTTTAAACTTAATTTGACAATTTCAGGTATTTCAGCTTCCTAGCTTAAAGCCCCATGGGAAATACAAACTTGTTTCACATCATGGAGCACTCGTACGCAAGATAGGATTTGTCAAATATACAAGCAGCAAAAGTATGTTTCGTTTGTGTTTTTTAACTGAATGTAAAATTTATTCTAAACACACTGTGTATTTGTTATACAAGAAATTTCACTTGCATGTTTTTAAACCATATTTCTAGTAAGCATTAGAGTGGATTTTCTATTGTAGAAGTAAAATCTAAAAGATAGATATTCTTCATATTTGCTTTTTTTTAAACAGAATTTGCATGTTTCTCAGTACAATTTGCAGATCTTCATGATTCTGCATCTACATTTACCTGTACATTTTTCTATTTTTACATAGTACAACCTAAACATCTAATCTTTACTATTATAGGGATTATATTAGCATTCATTCAAACATTAGTTAATAATAAATCCAGTTTTTATATTTAAAATAATTCTACTGTAACTGTTTATTTATCAGTTTAAGTTAGTTTGCTATCTCTTAGTTGTTATCCAAATATTATAGCATTGTCTTAGAATAATTTTTTTCTAGAGTGACTTTTATAATGCATTTTGTTCTTCTGAATAATAAGGGTATGTTTACACATGAAAACAATAGCATTTCAGCAGGACTGCATACTATATAATAACACCAGATATATATCTGTGCAGCGTTTCACTGGATTGCTATTATCTATCATGTCTAAACACTCACAAATTTTTTTATTGGTGTTTAGAATTTAATTGATATTTTTTTAAATTTTGTGATTTTTTAGTTTTATTACCTTTTTATGCTATACAGTATTGCCCTTTTTTGCCTTATAATTAAAAGCATTATGGTTAATACATGCAGTTGATATCGTACCAAAAGTGACCCGATCTGAAGATGGGACAGTGGTGGCGCTACCAGGCAAGATGCATGCCAGCTTTCAGCTTTGTTTTTTAGTGCAAAATCGTGTGTGCGATGTTGTTATCATTGCTTAATTCTGCAAATTTTTGTTTGTTGTTATGCCAATGTTCTCAAATTGATGTGTTTATGTATTTATTAAATGCATTATAAAATTTTCATATGCACAGAGTTTAAAGTACCATTTTGAACTTGCAAAAAAAATGTTATAAGGTGGATGACACTCACATACAAATAGTCAGTATGTATCTAGCTTTGTGGATTATTATTTATTACCTTTTTTGCCTCTCTCTTCTTTTACCCCACCTAATAATAGCTTACCTCAAACACCAAGCACAGTGCTTCACTATTTATGGTCTGTACCATTCTTACACATGATAATTTTTTATGTTTTGAAATTTCCTTGTTTGCTGTTATTTCCTATCATTCTGTTGATTCTATTCATTAGATTCCTACCACTCTGCACAGTGATTCCTTTTATTCTGCTAATTTTTACTAGTTTTGCAATACAATGTACGTTTTAATTTTACAAAGTATGTTCAACTACTGCTTTAAGTGTGCAAAAGTCTTTGTTTAATGGAAAACAGATTATTATATTATGTAACACTGTACTTAGCACTTGAAGACCAATTGGTAATGATCTTTTAGGTAAAAATTTACGACCTGTTCTTTTTAATAAATTCTTTTAAAAGCATTCTGACTTGCTATAATGTGAGAATAATACTGTAATATATAGCATTAATAGCGGCAGTGAAAAGAAACTTATGCAACTAATCTGGCTCTGCAGCTTAAGCAACACAAGAACAGTTGAATCCCCTAAATAACAGTTAAGTAATTGTTTGGCTGATTTTAGTTAATCTGCTTAGAATGATTTATCAGACTAAGTTTCTGTGTGTTCCTCTTACAGATGAAGAATATAGTGAATGGTGCATCACATGCCTGTCACAACACGGTGAAGTCAGTATTTACAGTATTCCACAACTTCGTAAGCAGCTTCTTAAACCTTGTATGGACAAAGATGACATTCAGTAAGTGAAGTTAGAATGTAATTTTTGGAATTCACTGGCACAACTCTTTTAGTAGAAGCTAATCTCAAGACCAGAATTTCATTGTAAATCCCCAAAACTAAACAGACACACCAATGCTCATTAACGTGAATCTAAATTTTTTCACAGCGGTGCTTAAAAATCAAAAATTTTACTGTTAATGCCCAGTCAACAAAAACGGAAATACAAACAAGAAGGCGAAAACCTCTTTGTTGTAGAAAATGGCCATTTGTCAAAATCACCAGAGTTCTAAATCATTCCGAGATTGAATCAGAAACTGTTAAGCTTCATTCTGAAAAAATACTAGTAGTGATAGGAATATAATTTTTGAAAGTAGTGAAATTAATCACTAAAATTTATTTAATTTAATTTCACTGTTTCTGTAATCTAGAATCATTGTAACCGAGCTAATTCAAACCCTGATTCTTTGGATTCTTGTAAATTCTCATGGTGGGCCTTTGTGTAGCTTCTGTCAAAATATGTAATGAAATTCTGGCCCAAATTGTTTGTTTGACTGTTCCCACATGTTGGTGACCGGTAAAAAATATTATTAAATTTTTCGGTTTATGACTGCAATGACTTTGATTATTGCTAATGTTACAACTGCTATTTTAGTATTTATGTTTCCTCCAGCTGTATTTGCAAATTCATGTTATGCAGTCTCTGTCTAATACCAGATTCTTCATTGCAGAGGTATAGCCTCACTCGTATTTGCCCAAGAAGGAGAGGGTTTCTACCTCAACTCTTCTAGCGAACTGACACGGTTTTCATTGTCAGCCCGAACCACGACACAGGCAATGTGTGTCTTGGAGCTTCCCGAAGGCATGCGACCGCTGCCTCCTGAACCAGAGCCTGAGCCTGAACCTGAGCCTGAAAAGGAGGCAAAGGAGCCAGATACAAGGTAATTTTTGGGCATAATGTTGGACAGAATGTTGTATAAAATTAGTTTATTCTCATTTCCCATATTTACCTGGCTTGTGAGATGTACATATATTACCTGCAAAAGTATTTGTCTATATAGTTAATTGGAATTACACAAGGTAAATCCTAGCTATTTTGAAGTTGGGCAGAAAAACTTCTAGTGTCTTGATAAGGTTCTTATACTGGTTGTTTTTTCTGTCTGTTTTTTGTTGGGTGTTTTCTTGAAATTTATGTATTGCTTACACTTCTTTGGCTTTACTTGTGACTTGCTTTTTTCATCAGCAACCAATGTGATTCAAATCTGGCAAAGAAACTCATAATATTTCTTATGTAGTGCTGATGTGCTTCTATTCGTTTGGCTATCACAAAGTGCTTATTTGGCACTGTTGTTACTGAACTGTTATTTGTCTTCATAGTGGCAAGGATAAAGAAGGAGAGAAAGCAGAAGAGAAGAAGGACGAAAAGGTGGAAGAAAAGACGGAAGCAGAAGAAGAAGATAAGCCTGCTGATGAATCACAGGCAGAAGCAGCAGATTTGACACAAGATATAGTCACTGATCATACAGCGTAAGGATCACCAGGGTTTTATTATTCTGTTTGCCCATTTTATAATAATGTATTAGTAGCTTTCAGTGTTATCAGGCAGCTTTTCTTTACACTTTTATGAAAGGTTTGCTTTCACTATTATCATGCCATGACAGCAGGACAGAGGCTCTACCACTAGGCAAATTCTGCAAGTAATTTTTTTAATTTTTTTTAAGTTTAGCGTAAGTAGTTACGTAGTGTCTATGTAATTGCTTAAGTTCGCAACTGTGAATTAAATGAAATGAGCTACTTGAATTGTTTTCCTGACATAGTATATCATTCATTGATGCTAACACGGAGCTCTCTTCCCTCAGCATAACACTTTTTTCTTTTGCTTTACCTGACTTTTTAATATTACGTCATCTCATGCAAGGATTACTGGCACATTACCCAGCTTTTGCCAACAGTTTATGTTGTGTGCATAGAGCAGCAGAGAAAAATTTCTTGCAATAGCACTTGTCTAATTATGGCAGATAAAGCTATAAGAATCAAAGTCTTCAAGAGCATAATACAGGAAACGAAAGGTACTAAGGCTGGAAGACACTGAATATCAAAAAAGTATTTGTAACCAGATCAAAGTTATGATTGTAAAGGTTGTGAAACAGTAAAATGGATGTATGTGACAAAGTATAGGCAGAATTTCAAAAATTTTCTGATGAAAAGGCTGAGTGAAAATCTCACCAAGATTACTTGAAGAGTATGCAGCCGAAATTGTAGAAATTTTGATTGCTCCTGAAAGCCCAGGCTGTACAATAAGATCATGAATTTAATTTCAAATGAAATCAACACAAGCTGTAGATAGGTAATTAACTAGAGTTAATTAGTACACTATGATACTTGTATAAGCCTAACACACAGGCACCATTGTGTTTTATTATATACAACAAAAATTCAGTTTTGTGAGTGGGGGGGGGGGGAGGAGTACACAGGGACTGTGGGAAAGGAGTTGACTGTTGAGAGGAGGTCCTAAAAATAGCTGTTGCCTAGGGAGGCAAACTACTTAGAGCTGGCCCTGCACAACACCATTTGTAATTTGTGGAATCTTTGTACTGAATTTTTTATAATTAAGTACTTACTACTTCCAATTAAATTTGCAGACCTAAAGAGGAAGAAGTGGAAAAGGGCAAAGAAACAGTTGATGGGCAGAAAGAAGAGGAGGAAGAAAAGTCAACAGAAGATGTTACAGGTGGTGATGTAACAGAAGAAGATATCATCACAGACCACACTAAGTAAGCTTGTGCCAAATTTTCTAAATATTTTCATCACTTGGTACCATTATGAAACGTATTTCATTTATAGTATTTATTCCAAAATTATTGGTTATTGGTGGAATGAACCCACAGTTGTTGAATTTTTGAAAGCGAAAAGAAAAGAAAATATAACTCAGGAATCATTGTATGTTCTTTACAAATCAAATGCTGTGACTATTGGACATTGTAATCCAAAGGGTATTTGGGCTCTGTGCCAGCTTGTTCAGATTTCAGAGTTTTTCTGTCAAGTTTGGTTTTAGCGATTCAATAATTGTGGGTTGGTTTCATCACTAACTTAGGTGAAATATTTATCACCTTCTTCATGACAGTCAGTCATTTAATAGTTGGCTGAAATTTCAATCGGATTTTTTTTAACTCGCTTATTGTACTCGACACGTAAGCTTTAACTATTATTGATGCATATTTGATAGTCTTAATAAAGTGAATCTTATTTTCAGAAAGAAATTTGTTTCAAAAATTTTTATAAACCTTAAAACATATCTTATTTAAATCTCTAGTAAAAGCTACCATTAGCAGAAGAATAATCTAAAACCATTTATTTACTATGATGTTTAGGAAGAATCCTCTTCTATTATCTGCAAAAAATTTACCAGTAAAAATAATACATGCCTGTTTGTACAATTGAATAAATGCTGCAACACCCACTTACCATACCAACATTACCTCTTTTCATAGTACCCCCAGTAGGCAACAAATAATATTCAGTTTTTAAAAAATATCAACCACTTTACCTAGGTGAAATTAAGTAGAGCAGTTTTCATCTACATTTAATCTACATCTACTTTTGCAGCATCTACATGTATTATCAGTCCTATATATAATCCTGCATAAGGTGATGTGATAGGTGTTTTTAAAGCAGCAGATATGGATTCTTTGACCTTGAAAACCTCTATTATATAGACATCAGAAGCATCGTGTGGGCTTATAAGCTAGCAATAACCTGTTTGTTGGCCATTTTGAAAATGATGCTCATATTGGATGATTTCCAGTTGACTCCCATATTCAGAAATTAATTACCTTGATAAGTTCTAGCATTGTGCAGTTACACAAACTTTTAACCAAAGTAAGCAATTTTTCACCATGATGACATGCTGTTTAGTAGTTACACAAATAACATGACAAGCATATGCACTTAACATTTATGTGGCTTCCCAACTTATTATTTCTTAATATTCCTAGAAATTGTAATAATGAAAAGTTTCTCTAACAAGCTTAAATTAACATTTAAAAGTACCACATCATGTTCAATTCTTTAGCAGATGTTATGCCTACACGTATTTGTGTGCATTACTGCTATTGCAAAATGTGCTGGTAAAAACACAATAGCGTATTTTACATTAGTAGCATCAGTTAAGAAATAGTTTAATGCTTATGATTTCTGTTTTTAGGCCGGTGGAAAGCAAGATGGATGACTTGAGTGACATCAAAAAGGCAGAGTCTGCTGCGGAGGCTACCGATAGTCAACCTGTAGCAGCTAATGGGAGTAAGTCATTCTAATAATTTTTTTTTAATTGTTTCGCCTTGTCATTGGATCATTGTGGTTTATTTTTTGTGTTTTATGGTTTAAATGTAAAAAATTAATGGTTTTAATAGTGTACTATTTTCACAACATTGCTACAGTAGTTCTGGAACAGTTTGCCAAACTTGTACCCTATGTATTCATTTTTGTCCATTTACAGTCAACACAAAAAACTCAAATTGTTCTACATACATCTCCATTTTTCCTGTACAAAATGTGCACATAGCCCAATCATTTCATATTTGCGAAGCAATGATATCTTAAAGTACTAGATGTATTTAAAAAACCATTTTTGCTGCCAACCTAGCCGCTTGCCACTCGACTTGTTCCAACTCAAGTTATCACACATTATAAGACTCAAACATTGATGGTATTTCGCCCGTACTTGTCAACCAAAGGAGTGAATTGTCGCACTATTCACGTTTTGTAATATTAAGTGAAATTTCCCTGAAGACTAGTAAGTGAGGGTACATCATAGACTACATTCTGAGTAGTTTTATTATAATTTTTTAGTCCCTTTTCACAGCTGTAGTTTCACCAACAATCTTGTAAAAGACAAACGAATGTATTTCGAAAGATGTGCCTACACGAGGCATTAATGTCTGACTAGTCTAAGAAGTAAAGAACTTTTTCTTTCTCTCTGTAAATCAAGAATTGCATCGTTAAATCGCAAAGAAAAAAATCTATAATAGAAGTGACTTTCAATACAAAATTTTGTTACCCCAGTTTTTGTCTGTTAGTGCATAGGAAGCGGTACACATTCCCGGGCCCGCCGAAAGGATAAAAATATGATGGTGCAAATTTGATTCGGAGGCCTTTTTACCTCGTCACACATTTCCTTCTTGCCCATTTCGATGAAAATCATTACTTCTGGAATGTGCAGAAGCTGTTGGCGTGGATATACTAAACTTGCAACAGTTCCGTTTTATCATGGCCAATTTTACTTCCGGTGCTTAAACACTGGACATCCAGCGTATGCGTGCAGATACATTCCAAATACACGTGTAGACGTTTTTCTGCTAGCAGTCATTGTGCCTGTAGTGCCAGAATTAAGAATGTCCCCAACAACTTTTTTGGCTTATTTTGGTTTCTTGCTACCCTGCAGCTAATAACTAGCCAATACAGTAATGCAGGACCGCTATAGAATTCTAGGCAGCTCACTGTTTAATATTTAATAATAAGATTATGTTGTTTGCATAAGATCTAGGGCATTATATTTATGCTTGTACAGATTATCGGTGCTGTATGTTTGTTCACAGCTTTCATGGTATAAATTGCCCAATTACATAAATGTGAATAAAATATGTTGTTTATGCAAAGAACGTTACAGTAATTTTCTGTGCGACAATGACAGTCTGTCATTCCTTTCTCTTTCCCTGTATGTTATTTTTGTACAGACATTAGTTTACTGTCCGTTTATACGTGTTTGGCTGTTTAATAAAACGAATTTCATTGACTTATAATTAAAGTGTATTGAAGTGTTATCAAAGGGTTCCATATTCATTTTTAAGCTATCGGTAGGCACCTTCATTAAGCCTCTTTTTTCATTGAATATATTACTCTTATCACCTCTCGTAGGAGAAATCCATTGTTTAAGAAAAGGTTACACCTTATTTTACTAAATGCTGTAATATGCATTTTGTAACTTAAAAGATATTAATTTTTGTCAAAATTTGAGTTCCTTTAAAAAAATTTCAACTCGCCATGTTTAAACAAACTTCGTTATAATGATCACTGTGTACAAATCGTAAAATTTTGAAATATCCCACTTGTGGTTTGTAGGAATTGTTTGAATTGGCATGAATTTTATTTACTGAGCATACATTGTAGCCTTGAAGTATTCTGCTAGCTATAATTAAGTAAGATATCTGTTAGAAAAAAATGGCAAATATACTTTCTAATTGTGATGTTTGAAAGCGTTTGACCCTGAAGCGCCTCTTTGTGGCATGAGCTGATGTGTAGAGATGTAGAGGTAGTTTCGTAATACGTGTACTAAAATGCTTTGTTGCTTTTGGTGTAATAACTTGATTTCTCACTGTGCTGCTTTTGATGTGCTGACTTACCATTACATTTCCCAAAGCTCAATTTATAATCTTTCTGAAAACACTGGGGATAGTGTAACAGATACAGCAGTCGAGAAAATTCACATACATTAGGATAATATATTTATCGTAATATGTAAGTTTGTTCATAACAGAACAAAAAGCCAGTCAGTTTTTTACTTAAAAGTCTCTTGAGTGTCATTTCTTTTCGATGCAATTGCAGTGTTACCTTGATTACAATTAATGTCAAACGTGGCTTTAATACAAACTACTTGTGAGTGACATTTGAATTATATTCTTTCATACCATCTTGTTTAAAATTATCAAAGTAGGTTGCCTTAACTACTTGCAGTTTTATCTGTTCAATATTTCATGCTGCTTCAACGTTTAATAAGTTGTAGTTAATAATGACCTCAGCATAGCAGGGAGTCAGCAAGCTATCCTTATTTATATCCCATTTTTGACAGATTTATTTCATTTACATTAAAGTTTAATGTCCGTTTTCACCGCCATCTCTGGAGTCGGAAGGGCATGGGTAACATCAAGGATCTGCATATCATTTTCGTGGAAAAAACTTTCTTTCTACATTTTCCCTGTGTATCCCTTTGCCATAAGAATTCAGTTTTAATGAGACTTGGTGCTTGTGTTCTTTGTATATTTTATATCGTTTAATTTTTTCTCAAAAGTACTTTCTATTTTTTCCAATACAAGATCGCCCTCTAACTTATGCAGCATCACTTAAGGCGTGTATGTTATGTATTAGATAATAACAGTACCACGAAGTAGAGAGTAGGACATGCGATGGAAATACACTTAACTGTCGCGCCAACGGTCTGTCATTTCCGATAAATGATTCAAACCCTTGACAGGTTGCTCACCTATATGTATAGTATTCCCCTGCTTATGGCGCTCTCACACTCAATTTACCTATTTATGCAGTGCAGAAAAAGTTTCACTATATACGAAATCTAATAGAGTGCATATCAAGAAAAGCCTGGCATTATAATTATTTCCTTTTATGTTGACTCACAAGAAACTTAAGTCGTTTTAAATACTCCGGACCGCTAGTGGTGTTTATACATAAACCACTCGAGGCCAGGCTATATTATGTCTGGCTATTGAATGTACGTGAGAACGTTGCCTAGCAGTCAGCACAGTTTAGCTCGTATTCAACTTGACAGCTGTCTGTTTGTGAGAAAACTGCCCAATTTTTCAGCGGTGTGCAGGGCTGCCAGCTATATGTGCTTTTCCAGAACTGATACCGACTCGCCACAGATATGTGATGACGTAGTGACGATAGAATTTTGTATGCACGTGATTGGAATAGATCTTCCACGCATTTGCCCTCCTACGTAGTTACCAGGTGGTACTAAATCAGTAGCAGCCGAACTGAACGTATTCGTTTCTAGTGCATGTGTGTATCGGTAAACTATCTGTAAGACTGATGGGATGGTCCTTTTCATTGCCACCAGACTGAGCTTAAGATAACAAATGCTCGCTGGTGATGAGTGCTTCGCTGGTTTGGCATGCAATACAAACACTGAATTCCAGCCGTTTTCTTTATCTCATTCAGGTTTGCTGCTGGGCTCGGGGAAGCCCATTTAAATTCTGACTGAGGTTTTTGTGTTAAATTTAGATTTCCTGGTACTGCTGAGTTGTGCTAGTAGCATGTTTTAGTGGGTGCAGCCGAATAAATTTCTCGACTAAACCTAACAAAATACTGCATTTTGGAAATGGAGGGTACAAGGAGTGAATTTGTAGAAAAGCAAGATGTAGAAGAGAAAGAGGCTGTTTCAATGCCAGAATCTCCTGCAGAAAGTGGTGTTCTGTCAGTGGACAACAGTGACACACCTATCAAGATTGCTACTGAAGTCACCGACGATGATGTGGTGACAACAGTGACAACGACTGCTGTCGCTGATGGTGACATTACAATAGAAACACGTGAAGAGGATGGTTGTATTTATACAGTTGTGAGGACAGATGATGGGCAAGAAATTACTACTCATATGGATATTGTGCCTTTGGAAGAGACGCAAACACAGTGTGTGAGAGATGACGAGGAAGTACCATCATCCATATCAGATGAGGCTGAGCCAGGTCCTTATGAGGATTTTACTACCTCAGCTAAAGACAATCAACAATCTGCTAACTGCCCTTTATCTGGGGAGAGTAATGAACTTCAACGTACAGTTGCTGAAGACCCTGTAGTACAAGAAGAGAAAAATGTAACTTCTAATAATGTTTTTGATGTACGGCAAATCCATGACAGTTCTGTACAGGACCTTGTGCCAGAAGATGAAGTTGGAGAACCTGATTTAACTTTTGCTGGCATATCAACTCCTATGCCACAAGCAGATGCATCCAGTGAAGTTGTTGAAGCTACTTCACCAGAGAACTGTGAATCTTGTGTACATAAAGACATTGTCGAAGCTCACGAAGTTATAAATGAGGTTATTGCACAAAGCACAGTGGCAGAAGTGTGTGCTCACAGTGAAGAACAACTAACCACTGAGGAAATGATACCCAACCAAGTTCCCTCAGATAAGGTTCCATCCAAAACTTGTGCTCCTTCTCATCCAGAAACTGAAAAGATGGAAGAACCAACGGGCACAACTGAAGCAGTCAGTTCAGCAGCTGTCACTGAAACTGTAACTGATTCTTCACCCCTACCCAAAGTGGAATCGTCACTGCTGGAAGCCAGTTCTTCAGAAATCAAACATAATGAAACCCATATGTTTGAAGCTGTTTGTAAAACTGGGTCAGATCATGACGACTTTAATGCAAAGAATGAGTCGAATAAGCCTGAATTAAATAGTAAAGCTGTTGCAGTCACTGAATCTTCTGTTGATAAACCTTCAGATGACATGGGACAAGAAGTGGTTTGCACAGATGTGGCACCTGCTCGAATTAAAGCTGAGTGGGCTAAAATGACTAAAGCACCACCACCACCTCTTGATTCAGACGAGGTAAGGCAAAGATGTTAATGTCGTCATTTTATTGGCACTGCTCTATATCAGCAGTCAGCTGCTAAATTTGCATGGCGAACACGCAGCTCATTATTTCATTATTATTTATCATGTATTTAAAATATCTTGTAGTACCTGAATAGAAACTAGAAAGCCCTTTCTTAGCCTCAAGCAGATTTTTTTATTGTCAGGAACTTTTGCCCTAACGAGCCTCACCAGCTGAATATGTGACTATAATGAAAACTTTTGCTACGGATGATGTATTTATGTTGTTGATATTTAAGTTACAGTATGGCAAATTATCGCTGTGGTATATTTTCGTAGAAAGTTCTTTTAGACGGTGCACAAATCTCTCTGGCGGCATTTAAATCTTAAAATTGTATTGCTATTATCAAATTTTATATCTTGCTTATTGACGTTTTTTTCTGCGTTAGGTTTATTCTGCCTCCCTCAGTCCTTGTCATTGGTTTATAGATCCAGCAGTGTCGCTTTACGTCTGAGCCTTTAAATCTGGCTTTTTTCGTCTGGCTTCTTAGCTGTAGAATTCTTTACTAGAAAATGTATTTTACAGTTAACTAAAATTTTCATATACATCAAGAATGCGTCAATAGATACCTTGTGTCATTAATTAATTGTAAGGACAAACATATTCTTGACCTATCTTCATATTTTTTATTTTTAACTATAACCCTTTACATTGGCCATTGCATTTCTTTTAGAAGTTTTGTATGAAAATTTTTTTGCTCTCTGCTCTGGTAACTTCCTTATATGTTTGTATTTCGCTGTTGTAACTAAACCTTGTTTATATGGGAAGTGAATATTCACTGACAAGCCTCTACGTTATTGGTAAATATTAAACAGCAAAAATGTTTGTGGTTCTCCCACAAACGGTAGAAAAGGGCGAAATACCATCAATGTTTGAGTCTTTTAATGTGTGATAACTTGAGTTGGAACAAATCGAGTGGCAAGCGGTTAGGTCGGCTGCAAAAACTGTTTTTTAAATACATATGTATTTCTAGAATACGATAGTCTATAGTATTGTAAGGTACCGCGCACAGTGTAGTGTAACGCATCATACATCATACAGAAAAATGTTCAGCGTAACTTTATCTATTTATAGCAGAGAAGTGCCTGTACATGTATTGTATTTACTAACAGTCTTAAGCTGCCTCTGGTTTGTTGAAATAAGTGAGACAACCTAATTACATATCACAACCCTTTGGCGTAGCAGACTGAGATTGTTTAACCTAACTGTTGAATCATGTATGGATGTGCAAAAAACTTTTTTACAGATTTAGCCCATATCTCGGTTACTGTTTGCTTTTATATTTCTTATTTCCGCTGAAATATTAATCCGCAAATCGTATTTCGTAACTTGCATTATCACTTGGTTGTTAGAATATTCGTATTGCGAGCTTTGGTCTTCGGATACTAGTTACTGGTCTATTGTCACATCCAACTCGCTTCAAATACGCACTGAAGTCGCGAGTGAAAGCTTCAGCAAGAAGTCATTAAGGCTAGCAAGCTTGCGCATAGGTTTCTGCAAAATGTAGATACAATTTTTGGAAGGTTCTGCGCAATGAAGTTAATGCTAAACTGGCTCGGTCAAACAAAACTGAGAATGCTAGTGGGGCTAAGGACATATATGAGTTCTGGAAAGAGCATCATAAAAACTTAGTTAATTCTTTAGATAACAAGGATCTTCCAAAAGTTTTAATGTTAAGCTTTACTAGAAAACTTGATACCAGCATAAACGATTTTACTCCTTGTGAAATTCAGCATGTAATTAAATGCAAGTTGAAACAACATAAATCAGCTGGAGCTGATAGTGTGTCTGCTTTCAGTGTCACTTCGTTTATTGTTCCTCTGTTGTTAACACTTATCTCTCAATTTTATTCAGTTCAATCTCATCGGCATAGGTTTGCACCTGTGAAACTATGTGTTCTGTACTTGTACCTGTTGTCAAGAACAAAAATTTAACCATTACTGAATGTAATAATTATAAACCTATGTAGTTTTAAGATCGGTTTTCAGTAAAAATCCCTAGACACGTTATTCTAATTTGATATTCTTGTCATCTTGAGTCTAGTGAGAACCAGTTTAGTTTTAAAACTAAACTTGGCACTGAGACTTGCGTATATGTACTTAACGAGTTGCTCATTTTTATATAAACAGGAATTCTCCCATAAATCTGCTTTTTATCGATGCCTCAAAGGTATTTGACCATATCAACTTCTACAAAAATTCATAAGTGACACTGAACTGTCTAGCATCATTCTGAAATTCTTAACATACTTTTACTGTAATTTGCCCAGGGTAACTATTTGTCTGTAATTTTTTTTGTCCATATTGATCAAGGTGGGATTTTGTCAACACCATTTTTCAATTATTACTTTAAAAATCTTATCGTTTCTCTGAACAACGCACAATGGGCTGTAGAATTAACCCGTGTATTCCTAATCATCTGATGTATGCTGTTATGTCTGGTTAATGACTAGTACAAATAGTTCTATGCAAAGTCTAATTGATATGAGACGTTATGAATGTTTTGCTTCTGAGTTTGTTATTAATCATTAACACCCACAAAACTAAATTGCTGACTATTAAACCTTATACTGTAATATGAACAAAATTCCTAGTGGTCACAGTATGCACTATATAATGATTGTATGATCTAATCTGTCTCTGCAGAGAAATATCTGGGACGCATTATTCACATCACTGGCAGTAATAATAATAATATTAGAACACATAAATTATGTTAGCTGAAGTTAGAAGACAAAACTTTGATGTTCAGGATCTATTGTACTAGTGTTTGTGGAGCGGCTTTGTGGAGAAAGGTCTTTGCATGTACTTTTAATGATATTTAAGTCACATATAACAAACGTATAAGGAAATTGTTTTCTCTTCCTTATCATTGCAGTGCAAAGGAAGTGACAGTGAATCTTGCTGTCTGTTAATTTTGATGTGTTGCTAAGGATATGTTCATTTTCTGTAAGATCGCAGCTTGAAACGAGCGATAACACCTATCTAAGATGCTTCAGGCGTTCTGATGATATCGCACCTGGTAAAGTTTACAGTAGATGGAAGGACAATTCTTGTACTGTATATCACACCTCTATCAGGCCTATCTGTAGTACTTCATCTATGTACATAATTTTTTTAATTTATTAATTAGATAAACTCTCATTTATCTTTTATCATTTTACTGTGTGAAACTAACTTTATAAAAGTTTTTCATGTCTAAAATAAAAGTGAAATTGATGGCGGTTTTTTAACCACTCTATTTTCCATAGAATCGTGTTTATTAGTCCTATAATTACCCACATAGCTATGTGATATGTCTGTTCTTCATTTTTTATTAGTTAGAATAGACGTGGAAGAAGGTGAAGAATTTAATTCAATAGAGCTTTGACAGCAAGACTTTATCGAGAGGTGCACGCAACAAATATTGACTGTAAATGAGATATGTAACCATGGTAAAGTAGAACCCTAGTGATTTAATCTGAGGCCATATGACAGACACCTTATTGTGTAAACATCTTGTAAACTTCTTTGTTTACAGATGAATAAAGAGAGGAAAGCCCCGCTTGCTCGTATCATTGAACTGGAACAATACTACGAAGAGCTCAAACTTTTTGAAGAAGAATTAACAGCCAGAAAGAGCAAGAAAGATGATAAGAAGGACAAGAAAAAGAAGTCAAAATCTTAAAAAAATATTAGCTGTAACTATTTAATTATCTCTTTGTGATTGCTAATGAAAACATGTGAAAGTCACTCTGTATTGTGGACATTTCCATTGTATTTTGTGGCAATTATATATATTCTACCGTTAAATGTGAAACTAACACTTGGCAAAACCATTCATATAGTACTTTCATTTAGTTGTTCTTATATGTTGCGTCTTAAAATATCGGATTTGGTCAATAGCAAAATTAAAACTACCTGTGAATGGATGAAAAAAAGGCTTCGACATTTAGGGAAATGTTAAATATCTCAGTGCATGCTTAAACAATAAACAAGTCTATGACCAAAAAAATAGTTAAATATAGCAAATTCTAAAATTTTCTCGCTCAAAATGTTGGTCTCTTGACTGTGCATATATTACTATGGCCATTATATTTTTCACTGGTTATGGTTTTGCTTGTAGTATAAAATACATATTGCCAAGTGTAAAATAATACACTAAGCTCTTTAGCACATGTTTTTGTGCAATACTAGTATAATTTGAAAGCTTATAAAACTGAATTACCATGGCAACGCTTCTGTGTGTTTTGCTATTGATGTCTATGTGAACTTTATGTAATGTTATTGACAAGAATCTTTCAATGCACAGTAATTCATTAGATATCTGTTGTATTTGCCTCTGTACTTAGTGTAATTCTTAGTTAAGTTATTTCTGACATGCAGTTTTAAAACAGTTTGGAATTTGTAATTCAAAAGGGGTTTTGACATTTGTAGAGGTAAATATTCCGAATGCATATTTTTCACAAGCAATTTGTGCATATCTTCAGCTATTGTATAGTTTTACAAACATATTATAGTCATATATTGTTAGCCTTAAATTTTCGTAGCACACGTTTTTGAAATTTGTTCATCTTTTCTGTACAAAGCCATTTTGGTAACTTGGATCAGCCAGATGAGAAAAT
Source organism: Tubiluchus corallicola (assembly GCA_030141605.1). NCBI lineage: Eukaryota > Metazoa > Priapulida > Priapulimorpha > Priapulimorphida > Tubiluchidae > Tubiluchus > Tubiluchus corallicola. The sequence continues at coordinate 176,230 of JAQGDQ010000105.1, forward strand.
AAAATTCCTTGGTGAAAGTTCCATTAGCAAGATTATTTTCCATGATTTAATGGCCTTGTTTTGCTTGCAGCCAATAACAATTTAAAATGTTTTTTGTATTGTATTATATCATCTGAAGAGAATTTTGTTTTTGTAAAATGTTTATATATATACATATTATATATTTCAACCTTGAAGTGTTTAGTTACAGTTAACTTAGTCTAGAGTTTAGATTAGTTTGTACGGTTATAACTTTGTGTTTTGATGGATCATGTTCATATTTGCATTGTGTTAAACACTACAGCAGATTACAATGAATGTGCATTGTGGTCTGCAGCTGTGCACTGTCGTTATGCTTGATAACTTTGTCTGATAGAATAATTAAAACTGCCATCGCAAATTCCATGTTTTTTCTTTCTTTAGTGTGTGTAAGTGGCAGTGGAAGGCCATACCTACAATTAAACTAAAACTGCCATTGTAATTCTACGGTTTTCTCCAAGTGTGTGTAAATGGCAATGTGCAGCTGCTATGTCTCCATCAGCTCTCTAGTAACACGTTTTTCCAAGCTCACTCTTTTTTGCTATGGCTTTCCTTTATAATTAATGTAAGCATAATTATTATTGTGATTGTTGAAATACATGTGTTACAGATTGTAAGATACTATAAAGGTGGAGCCACATGTTTAACCTTAGTGTGTCAGAGATTGTAGCACACTCAGGTGCCACCTCGTATTTGATCTTTCATTTACATATACCTTTAAGTAGTTGTGGTAATGCTGCCTTCATTTTGTATGGCTAACATATATTTCCAGTTCTCGTTCTGTGTTTAATGCATGCGAAAGTAAATGCAGACACCCGTAATACTGTTGTGACGTGATAATTACATAAATTAACTTAAATAAAATTTCTGATCTATTTGTAGATTTAATTCATATTTTTTGCGAGAAGTGAGATTGTAATAAATTTTTTATGTACTTTTTGTTACAATATTTATGGTTCGTGCCAGTTCTATCCCAGGTGTTTGTGATTTTTTGAGAAAGCAATTATATAAACCAATAATGTAATACCCTTTTTAACACGTGCACTTTTATGATTTTATAACACATTTTGTGACATGCCTTTGTTCGTGTTCATTGCCACCGTTATCAAGATACATTGAAATTTGTTTTTACTACTATTATTCGTATAACTAGCATAATTTCTAATGTTCTATAATACATGTTTCAGTTAGTTGTAAAATTTCATTGCTTAACATTTGTTTAAATGCCAGTTTAGAACATTTATAGTGTCTATCAGTGTATAGTGCATCTGAATGGTAAAGCGTTAACTCTAGGAGGATCATGTCAAGCATTGCTGCTTGTATTAATTAATATCATGGCAACTATTGGTAAATAAAATGCACAACACAGTGATGGTTTGTAAATGTTTTTTTGTATATTTATATATATATATATATATATGATGTAAAATTTAAAAATTACCATCACCATCTAATTTATCACGTCACTAATCACATATGCTGTTGTACTTGAACCTTTGCCTTGAAAAGAAACTATTATTCAAAAGGATTGTGAAATAGGGCTTAATAAATTAGGTTACTTTTGAACCCAAACAAGTAATATTATTTCCACTGTCAACTATGCATACAAAATCCAGTTTCGCAAAATATTTCCTATAAAAAATTATTATCACTTGGAATCACTATTTCTCGTTTACATACAGAGCATTGTTATTTTAAAACATTAGAAAAATAATCTTTCACTGTACTGGCACATCAATACTACACTGTATAAATACTGTATATTTAGAAAAACTATAATGTCCATGCATATGAAAAATATAAAAAACACTTGATAAAAACTACCATTTAAATACATGCATAATCAAAGGAATGTTTGATAATGAAAGATTTTATGAAGTCACAAAGTAAAACAGAAGCCATTTAGCTCTTATTTTTGCTATTACAGTACTAAATACTGTTGTTAACACACTAATTTTAATTAAAGTCAAAAAATCCATAATTATTTATAAATGATTGAATGAGCTCAGGTACTAGATTTTGAAACTAAGCTTGTCCAATATGGAAGAACATGTGGACTGATTCTGAATTTGAACCAGCAGTCTTAAGATTACAGTGCCAATAACTATGCCAATTACTCAACCCCAGTGATTATAGGAGATTTAATTTGAACCAGGCTCACCCAGATTTTGGCACATTTCCGTCATTTTTGACAAGTTTGGCTTCAAAATTCAATGCAGTGGGCAAAGAGCATTGATTCAACATCACAATAATGCTGTTGCCATTAACAAACATTAATAGACAATATTTTATGTTTATTCCAGACGATTTTAGTTAATTCTCAGAAAGCGTCAAATTTAACAAAAACAAAAGTAATTGGGCAGCGTACAATGATTATTAAACCTGAATAAGGCTACAAAAACTCCCGAGTCTGACGTCAATAGTAGTGCAAAACTTTGCCGAAAATGACGGCTAATTAACAAAAGCCTTATAGACAGCGATTGTTAACAATAACATACATGTAAATAGGGAGTGGAGGTTTACGCTTTATTAACCATGATAGACATTCCGAAGCCTCCGGGCGCATCCACCCAATAATGCACTCCAACCGCGATGGGTATACCATAAACCTCATTCATATAAGTCAGTCTGAGTTTCCCAAAGTGATAACTTGTCAGCCTTGACACAACAGTTAACAAAGCGCAATATTGTCATTAAATGAGGTAATTCAGTTTGCAAAATACAGTCATTTCGATGTCAGACGTCCAATTCACAAACCGGCTTTAAAAACATTAGTTATCAACTTACAAACAAACTACAAGATTGATAAAAGTGGTACCTAAACTAGGCCTGAATACTAATAGAATTCAAATAAATAAGTTTCGTGTGCAACTGTATTTCTACAATTACTTCTAGCTTTTCATATAATAAACGATATTATTTTCGCAATAAATCTAACAATGTCGTTGCCTATATACATGTACGCTATTCAAACATGTATGTCATGGACCAAGGCGCCCATCAGGTTGATAGGAAGTGCACACCCGCCCATATTTAACAAACAAACATCTGTAGAACTCTGCTGTGTGTAGTGTGCATTATGACATGCAATAAACACTACACTTGGGTGTGAAGACACTCAACCAGCACGATAAGTTTAAGTACATGCAAGTATAAGCAGAGTTTAAGGAACTATATGAAAGTCTACCAGTCCAAAAGCAGCAATGTTGACAGCTCTTCGAAAGTTGCTCTAGACCACATGTCATAAAAACATAATTAACTGATTCATAATAAATCAGGATGCTCTCTCCATCTGTGCACTAGACACCAATAAATTATTTATCATCATAAGACAAGAGGCATTCAAGTAGCAGCCTCAAAATAATATTCCAATCTAGCTGCACTCAGAAATTTAAAATGCATGAACCACTTTACTAACAGCCCCTGATTGGAGCAAATAATCATTATCCATAAAAAAACTTAAATGAAAAAAATTAAAGTAGCTACATTTCAAAGAGCACCTAAAACTAAATGTTTTACATAAGCCTGTAGATCTAGAAATTAGATACAAATCTACATAATTATTGCAATAACTGTTACTGAAAGTTACATAGGCTAAACTCCTATGGTCGGTGCTTTGGGTTTTTTCCCCAAGATCTCCTTAAGCACGTTGCGCAATGCTAATAACATGCCTAACGCCATGTTACAAAAATTTAGCAGTTACATCAATACACTATTAAATAACATTAATTAATAGATAATGTTGAAACAGTTTCACATGTAATAAAGGGGCACTTTTTATTTTTTTACTAAACTCTCTGTTACTTACAATAAATAATTAAGGCAAATAGAGTAGTCTATATAATGTACCAATAAATGTCCTAAACACAACTGATCTATATACTAGTTTAACAAGCTTAAATTTGGAAAGTGTCAAAATATGTTGTAATTGTAAAGAATTAACAAGACATAATTATTTACTCATGCAGTGGTAATCACAACAATGTCAAAAGAGAACTGAATAGCCGAGGGATCACGGCATGTTCTTTGTGACCGGAATTAAGTGAGTGAATGGTTCATGCCCATCTAAACTTAATACTCGGTTTGGGCCTTTCTGACAATTTACCGCTCTTGAGAGGATGTATACTATCAGAACATGGCTCAAACACTTCAGCATATTCAGTGTTTCATCTTGGTGCACATACAGTGCCAGATTTGTCCCGCCACAAACGACACTGTTAAACAGGCTTTGTTGCTGAATGCTAGTTTCCGGCTTGCAGTGTGCCAAATTGAATTGAAAAATTAAACAAATAAAACCATGACTATTTCTCTAAACTATAGCTAGCCTTTGTGTCACACAATGTATGCTGAATTAACAATATAACACTTCATAACCCGTTTTATATTTCTAGATCCACAAATCCACAGGAACCAAACCTTCTTTTGATGTAGGTGGTGGTCGCAGTTCAGAATCAGCCAGAAACATGGTGGGAAGTAAGATGAGATAACCCTTGATGTTTTTCACTATTTCTCTGGCTTCATCAGGGTTTGTCTCTGCTAAAGATGTCTCCTTTTTATATTCTTCAAGTTGCTCATATGTACGAACATTATCTGTTGGATAACAGTGGAATGCTTTTTCAAAAGATTCAGTGTTAACAGATGCAGTCTTCAACCAAACTGACTTATAGAATTCATCGGTGCATGGATCAGATACTAGGTCATCTCCATTCTCTGCATCAATAAGGCCAAGCAATTCCCGAAAAACAAGCTTGCGGTGTGGGCCTACCAGCTTACCACACTGGGCTTCCTTGCCATCCATCAAACAAGGAGTAAATTCTGAGTCCTCAAATATGCAAGCCACCTCACTGTCACGATCACCAATCATGCTGCGATCATTGATATTTGCTGACCCAATAATACAAATGCGGTCATCAACAATTAGCATCTTGCTATGAACGTAAATTAACTCTGTTATTGGAGTGCCATTTATCACGGAATGAGTACGCAGGCCATGGAAAGTAATATACTTATGTGCAGGTACACCATCTCTTGTCAACCTTTCTATTAAAGAATTACCTCCACGACAGATGGATGTGTACTGCCAATGACAAATTGCCTGAATGGCATAGCCAGATGGTGCTCCAACTTCGCCTTCGAAACCAGGTAAGACTGGCATGACAACATACACACGGAAGTTTTCCCCTGCAGCATGGGCTTGCTTTATCCGTTCGTAAAGCGCTAAAGCAATGCCATTCTTTACGAATTCTTGGTCGATGTGAGTTACAAAGAATTGGTTTTCGATGTAGATGAAATGTTTTGATTCCCGGATGGCAGACAAATAGGCTTGGTGGATAGAATCTTCTGTTCGTTCAACTCCAATAGACCAAGTACTTACGCTGCGTAGCATTTGTGCAGTACATTTGATAGAGGTCTCCTTGAAGTGTCTTGGCACAGTAACGTGGTCATAGGATTTTGGTAGCAGGAGAGGATAGTGGGACTCGAACTTTGCCTTTTCTATTTTGCATTGATTCCAACGCTGAATAAAATGTCGTGCCAAATCACGTGCAGGTTTTCCATACACACAAGCGCCAATGTCGTGCCAAGGCATGCGAGGACATTGATGACGATCGATCAAGTCTGTGAAAGGAGCATCTAAATCTGCAAAATCTTTAAACATAAAGTTAGAGTAGTCCTTGCCAATCCACAGTTTCTGTCCTTGAGGTTCCACATCAAAGGCTCCGGGTACTTTTGGTGGGCCATGCTCCTCAAACACAGGAAATCTACCAGCTTCCAATGATCGCCGTCTTTTCAACTCTGTGACTGGTTTAAGTCTAGATGACAGTCGTCGATAGGCAGCCTTGGGATTATACTTGTTATGACGTTTTATTGCACTAGTGTCAGTAGCATCTTCAATGGTCGACAGATTACGAACTGGTACAGCCGTGCTTCCCTGTGCTTCATTATCCTCATCCGTTATAGGTGATTCAGGTTTGCCAGAATCTGGAGACTGAGCATGCTCATGTTGCTGCTCCTGACCATTACCAAGCCCAGCAAGATTTACTAACAAATTTGTAAGCCCTGATCCCTGAAGACCAACCTTAATGCTGTCAGGACCTGGCATAAATGGACCTCCTTGTCCAAGATCTGTCAGCCGATGCTGGTGTGTATCCCAGCGAGCGTAACATATATCTAGCCCGCCAAAGAAAGCTATACGTTGATCTATAACTACCATCTTTTCATGATGAGCCCACAAAAATGTACCACCAGGAACGTGATCAGGATGTCTCATCACAACGATATTTTCCGGATGTTTCTGGGTAAGACAAATCTTACTGTAGGCTGAATTAATACCAAGTGCCATTTCAACTTCCTTATACAGCAAAAGAAATATCTTTACTCCCTCATCCGCCTTTCTTTTCAACATCAAATCGAAACGATACTTGTCACCTAAAGCTGGACGTTTTAAATACAACTCAGGGCTCAACCACCAATCTGTAATGAATATTTCTTCTTTTGCTATTTCAATGCCTTCTGCAACAGCATCAAAGTAGCCCGCCCCATCCACAAAACACCGACAGTATGATTCTGGACGAGCAGGAGCATATGAGTCAAACCGAATGGGTTCAATAAACTCTTTTCCTGTTGTTTCCATGGCTTGTTTGATCTCCTTTTCCCATTCTAGTGCTCTTCGGTGTGTCCAGGCAGTCAGTAGCAACTCTCTGGAATTGTTTGTGATCAGTACACCATGACGAACAGTAGTCATACTATGTCCAGCTTGTACTTTGAAACCAGAGTCCATTAACAGCAAATGAGAAACAACACCATCTTCTGGTCTAACATATGTAACATATGTGTCCTTTACCACAAACCATCTCTTTTTCCATGGACCAGGTAAAGTAATAAAGCTAAAGCAACCACCTTTGTGGCCACCTCTTCGCTTTTTCATCATACCCTCTTTCATTTTGGAGCCAAGATTGTCCACAAAAGAAAGCTGACTGACTTCGAAGAAATCTAGTGTCTCTGGATGGTTACGGTATATTTGAAAACGAACTAAACTCTGTAAATAATCCTCCAACTGCCGTTTTCGTTCCTCCATTTTGTTAGGCGATACAAGCCCATCAGGTTGTCTTGGAAATTTCGGAAGCTGCTTCTTCAAACCTTTTGCCTGGCTTCTCTTTGCTGCTGTGGCAGGAATGTGTAGTTGAGTTCGGTACATTAACAAACTATTATGTAAACTCCCAAAATGCTTGTGCCGTCGTCGAACTTGCCAACTGTAACCTCCATGCTCAATTTCTATTACATATACATTGGGATTGGCTATATCTTTTGTTGGCTGACGCACTGCTTCTATAATCTTAATGTTAATTGGCTTTCCAGGAATCCATACTTTGCGTTTCTGGGACTTAAATGGTTCAGGAGGACTATGAATGCGTGAATAAGGTATGTGATTAAGCTCTTCCTCAGGGACACCTCTATCTACAAAGTCAGGATCAATATCTTCTGTACTTCCAAGAACTTCAAACTCTGACTCAGAATCTTCAATAATCATCTGATCTGACATGATGCCTGTAGTACTGTACACACTAGGTTACAAACTGAAAGAAGACAAAAAATGAAGGTGCTTTTACTTTTACCTTGCATTAAAAAAGTCATAAGTTATGTAAAACTACTCGGCTAGTAAATACTATAGGAACACAACAGGATACAGATGAAGATCGAAGCACAAGAACAGATGCAGGACTCATGCTTAACATGTTAGCATTTGCAAAGTCTTACAAATGAACTGTAGTGTAGGCCTACAGAATTGTACTTAACCTTATTATACGTATATATGCACTGCTGTAACTCCATTTGCAATCACAAACAGTATTCTGTGTACAGATTTTAAGCCCATAATAAATAGGCGAACGTTTCTGCATATATGAAATTATAATCAATAGACATAATATTAGTCAATGAACAAGTTTGCACATTTAATATTTTGTGCTAATTTGTACACAAATAGTTTTAATTTTTCGCAATCAAATTTTGCCTACTGATTTTATAAAAAGTAAATGTGTGGTTATGCGGCTTACTTATGCCCTACATTTCTAATATTCTAATATTTCTAAGGCAACCGGCTAGCTTACCGTCCCACCCTGCTTACCTGAGTACGCCGACCTCGGCGGATAATTCTGTAAAGCGGCACTTCTAAAACTGGTTCTCTGACTAACTCGTCAAAATAATTTCATACATCATTAGTACACAACATGAATCTCATCGAAGACACGAATTTACTATGAACATGAAAAAATTCAGGTTAAGAAAAAAGTCTGACGCAATATACTCGTAGTAACACTCAAACAGGTCAAGCGCACGCCGCACAGAACGACAGGATGTTAAACAGGTTTGTGACTAGTGATTGTTAATCTGCACCAGGCACATGGAAACGATAAAAGCCATTCGCCTTTTCATCGTATTACGTAGTGAAACCAGGGGTCGCGTCTATCACGCGTTTCATTTTTTTCAGTTTTTAATTAAAATATATGTTCAATGTGTGTAACCCAATGGTAGCAGCCTTCGTGACTGATTCTAAGAAAAAAACGAAAGAGTTGTTGGCAAAGAGAAAAGTCAAAAGAATTTGTAGAATGTCAAAAGCACGCAGGCGTGCAGCACAGATCATTTTTTTTACGTATAATGATCAAGGCGCGTGCAGTTACACAAGCTAAGCACCTAGGCAGCGTTGCAGGCCTACAAAACAGCGACAAAACAACAACATTACAACAATATCAGAGAAATGTTATTTTTTTAAATAATGGTGCATCCGCGGTATAGACTTGCTATTTTTAATTCCACTTCAAAACGGCTCTGTCTGTGGTCTGTCGCTATACAAACGCTCACATTTCAAAATTAATAATGCACACACGTCATGACAAGTTAAATTGCCGTCTTGATAATCAATATTAATTCAAATATTAATCGAAAAATTACTGTTTTCGAAGAGTTAGTATATGGAAGCCGATTTGCCTTTATTGGTTGTCACTTTGTCATGGGAATTTGGTCGTTAATTGATGTTATGGTGTACCTTTGTAGCGCAACATGGCTGCACAATTTGTTACAAACTATAGTTTACAATCTGAACGCTTTTTAATCAATGTGTAACTGTGTAAGTCGACTTCTTTCGGTCTTTATATATGTATTTGCAATTTCGATTAAGTAATAATTTACAACGCTAATTCAAAAGTGGTGTTCTTTGCCATCTAAACAATATACTTGACTCACACTGGTCATTTGAAAACGAACTAAACTCTGTAAATAATCCTCCAACCGCCCTATTTAATTTAATACCACTTTCTTCGTTACTTTCATTCTGAATGCCGTGGAAATCTGTAGAACTAGTTATGCAAAATGTTGCGCGAAAGTGACACTCGACAGCCATGATGGGCAACATAAAGAAGTCTACGCTATTTCAGCTTATAGAGGGCTCGTAGTCGTTTTGTAGTAATTTACTTCCTGATCTGTGTACAGTGTACTTTGTCACTAAATTACCTGCTACATGTGGTGAGTAAAAATATCTTTGATTCACGTAATTGTGTTTTAATTTAAAAATTGAGGAGCAATGTTGTGTATTCATTAGTTAAAATAAAAAAGGTTTATTAAACACAACAAGATTTATTAATTAATTATTATTAATATTTCGGGAAACCACTGCGTGCTCCCTGCATCAGATTACATTGCTAGCCAATCTAGCAATTCACAAGTTTGCTAATAAATTTCTTTAACCTACACGTCATAATATAACGTATAAACAGTTTATTTAACCTATAGGTATAATTATAATAATGTTATAACTAACACCAAATATATACGGATAGTGGATATATTATACATGTAATATATATTATGTATTAGTAATATTTACATAACTGCAGAACAACCCTTAGTTGGACAACAGTTATTTTTCCTTCGAAACTTAAAACTTGGCCATTTTATTGATTACGTATTTTTATTGATTATTCCAAATAATTAGGCGCCTTTAGCAAACTACCAACAGTATAATGTGTGCCTATATGAGCAGTTATACATAATTGATTTTAGTTAATCATAATAGAAATAATTGTAACTGAGGTTTATTTGCAAGTGAGACTGACAGTCTGGTACACGTATAATACAAACTTTGAGGTTTAAGCACGTGACTGCGAGTGGAACTTTTCTGCAGTTCATTTATTAGAAACATTTGTAAAGCTCTAGTTAGCCACTTTGAAAAATGCCCCCTCCCCTCCACAAAAAAACAAAAATTTTCTGGAGCGGGATGAAATAATCGCTTCGTAATTTGCAGATGTGATTTTGATTGTGAAGATGAAATTCTGAAAGTATACATTGGATTCAACATGCACTGATTCATTTGCAATGAGGACAACGAACGCATGCTTTATCTTTGCTGTTTTAGTAAACTCGTGCGTTTCTGAAATGTCCATTGTTGATCTTAGTCATGATTACACCCATGAGGGCATGGTCTACTATCCCACACGTGACGTCATTAGACCATTCACAATGACAAAAGCACTAAGAGGTAGAAACAAAAAAGGCGTGTATTGGGAAGTGAACAACTTCTGTACAGGAGAACATACAGGGACACATATGGATGCACCAAGGCACTCAATACCCGGAGGAAGAAGTATCGACCAACTGAGACTAGAAGAATTAATTGGCGAAGCAGTTAATTTGGACATCAGTGGTAAAACAATGAAAAATGCAGATTACCAGTGCACTGTAAAGGATATTAAGGACTGGGAGAAGCGATATGGTGAAATACCACGAGGTAGTTTCTTCTTTTTGAGTACTGGTTGGCACAAATACTGGCCAGACAAGATTAAATATATAGGTAGTAATGCTACTCAAACAAACCGTGATCTCCATTTTCCCGGAATTCACCCAAAAGCCGCCAAATGGCTGATCGAGCAGCGAAAGATCAAAATGTACGGAGTGGACTGCATTTCTGTAGACTATGGACAGACATCTATGCACGATGTTCACCGAATACTACTTTCGGCAGATATCCCAGTCTTAGAAAATGTTGCCAATCTTAATAAGTTACCCCCAACAGGCGGAAAAGTTCACGCTATTCCAATGAGAATAAAAGAAGGAAGTGGTGCACCAGCGAGAGTTTACGCACTCTTAGATGACGCATTCAAAGAATGCAATCTGCTCAAAGACACATGCAGTTAAGCAAAGAAAATGCGATATTGCGGTTTTATAATAACCACTGTTTGTTAAATTGACATAGTTGCTTCATGTTTATCGCAGTACTAGTTAGCAAAAGATAATTACTTGCCAGCAAGGTTTATTTGTCTCAATAGTGTTACCACTATTATTCAATGTAGTAAAGCCGTTATCAAACTCGGTTTTTAATGCTGAAAATACAAATGCTATTTTTTGTTTTAGATGCAGCACTAGTGACAATTGAGTTAGCCTGTTACCTTTTTACTGACTACTCTTTATGATCTACATTACCTGTAGAAATTCTGAAATAGTTATCATAGCAGTAATAATAATAATAATAATAATAATAATAATAATAAGAAGAAGAAGAATAATCGTTTATTTATCTTGTAACACACGCACAGTTATAATACAATTAATTTGGTAACAAAAATGTGAAGAAAGGGCAGCGAAAGACCAATTGGTCATCTAGTCAGCTGCCCTTTGGTTAGTGATGAACATTTTTATAGGCTCTATACTACAGTGTATTAGTGTTAGTACTGCTTATAATAAAAACTAAATTGTTGCGAATGACATTAAATTGATATGCTTATAACGTGTTAGTACAATTCATACACAGTAATAATAAGTGCATAATAAAAAAATCAAACTGAAAATAACTGAAATAAGAACTGAAACAAAAACTGAAATAAAAATCTGACAACAGAAACATAATAACAATGGCAACTGAAATTTACTTTATAACACAAGCATAATTCTTAGACATAAGCAAGCGAATGTATAATGGAGTCATAATATGTCATAATAATGTAAAAAAATACAAAGCGAATTTTGATGATCTGAGGTAAAATAAATAGGCAGATAGTTAAAGCACAAAAAATTACCTGTATGACTGCATGAGGAGATTGACAATTGGAGTCCAGACTTTGAAAATGATCTACAGAAGTTAGACAATAAACAATTAAATATTGAAGTTAATTGAACCTGCTATAACAGTAACTGCTCTTGCACGCAGTTAGACAATTTATTATAGTGGGTAAAAGGAATAAAAGTTGTTGCAAAATACTGTACGCTTATATGTAGTTAATCTCGGTAATAAGTTTGCAAGAGTTGAAATTTATATAACTTACTCAAGTGACAGATACTAGTTCATTGCTTAAGATCATCTGAAAGAGTATTCCATAGAATAGTACCATTATGTTTTAAAGTCTGTAGACCTTTTGTTGTGCTAAATCTTTCCTGAAAATAGTTTTGTTTGGTAGCTGCTCTCGTAGAATACTGGTGAACGTCTCTAATCTTTTTGAAATAATTGCCCCCTTTTTATAGTTGAACATGAATTTCGCTAACTCAAGCTTATGAATTTCATTAATTTTTAATAATTGCAAAGCATAATAGGAAGGGGTAGCATGATCTCGGAACCCAGCAAAAGTCATTGTTTTGATAATTTTGTTATGTGCTGCTGTAAGTGGTTTCAGAACAGATTTTTTGCTGTGCCCCATGATAAGATACAATAGTTAATGTGTGGGTACACAATGGCAAAGTAAATCATTTTTAGTATATCCGTGCTCAAGTAATGCCTCAATTTAAAAAATATACCTGTAACTTTTACTTACTTTGTAGGTAATATTTTTTACGTGTGTTGACCAATTAAGGGTGTCGTCTATGTAGACGCCCAGATATTTTATGTCTGATACTTGTTCCAATAAACAGTCTTGCATGGATACTGTTATAATGGAGTTTTCATTGTTTTCAAATTTGTTTCTTATGATCATAAATTTTGTTTTATTATACTTTACTGTTAACTTATTTGTACGCATCCATGTGTTAATTTTGATCAGTTCTTCATTACTTCTAAGCTCAAGATTATGCGTGTCGTTGTCTGCTAAGAAGAGGTTAGTGTCATCAGCAAAAAGTTGTGTTTGCATGTTAGTACAAAGAGGGAGGTCATTTATATATGTCATGAAAAATAGTGGACCCAAGGTGGATCCTTGAGGTACACCACATTGTATTGGGCATAGGTCAGAGGCAAAATTGTCAACTACCGTAAATTGGTGTCTGTTCGTAAGATATGACTGGAATAGTTTTTGCGTGATTCCACGGATACCATAATAGTCCATTTTGTTGAGTAAAATGTCGTGTTGAACGGTGTCAAAAGCTTTTGTTAAATCAAGAAAGATGCCGCAGGTAAGTAATTTATTGTCTAGGTTTGTCAGAAGATTGTCTATGATTTCAGCAGTTGCTAATATTGTGGAATGATTTTTGCGGAAACCGAATTGAAAACACGATATTGTATCATTTTTGATTGAATATGTCATCAGGGGTTTATATAAGATTGACTCGAAAATTTTGGCAATGGGTGATATGAGTGAGATGGGTCGGTAGTTGTTCAGCTCATTTGGATCATCTTTTTTATATATGGGGATTACTTTTGCCAGTTTTATATATGGAGTGTCGGTGAACGTCCCAGTCAGAATTGACGCATTAAACAGATTTGTAAGCGGAGTTAAAATTATGTTTTTTGACATTTTGAAATATGTAATTGGGATGTCATAAGGGCCTTTTGCTTTATTGGGATCTAGTCTATCAATAGCTTGAGAAATCTCGATTTCGCTAACTGGTGTGATATAGAAAGAATTTTCTTGGGGATGCATTAAATAGTCTGTATACTTACAGTTTTCGGGTTGTGTTATGCGTGATGCTAGTGATATACCAATGTTTGCAAAAAAAACTGTTAAAAGCATTAGGTTTATGGTGCGGGTCACGTGAAGTCGTGCCTTGGTAACGAACTTTAGTTGGCATTATACTAGCTGTCTTTTTTTTTATTTTAAGAAGTTCATTGATAGTGCTCCAAGTTTGTTTCATGTTATTTTTGTTTGCAAGCAAGATCTGAGAGTAATACTTCTTTTTGGATGCATGTTTGATGTGATTAAGTTTGTTAGAATATGTTTTATATAAATTTTGCTTATACAGCGAGTTGGATAACTTGTGTGTTGTATACATACGGCTTCTTATTTTAATAGAATTGAGAATGCCGGGAGTGATCCATGGTTTAGCTATAGTTTTTGAGTTTTTCCTTGATAACGTTTGGAGTGGGGCATGTTTGTCAAGTAATGTTTTAAACGAGTCCATGAATTGTGAGCAGTAAGAGTGTATGTCTGCTTCGCCATCATTCAGTGTTAGGTTACTTATATTAACTTGAAGCTCGCTTAAAAAGTTACCTTGATTGAATGATCTCGTACATCTGACTGATTTTTTAATGTTGTTGTGCAGGAGATTGGTATTTCTTATAATGGCAAATACTGGCAAGTGGTCCGCAATGGGGTTAGTAATGATGCCAGATGTGATGGGTGTAGAAAGATTATTAGTATAAATATGATCAATTAGGGTTTGTGACGTTGCAGTAATTCTAGTTGGTCGCGTGATAATTGGTGTAAATTGATTTGAGAAAAGCATGTTGAGATACTTATTAATAAATGGTTTGTGATCATGTTGATGTAAATCTATATTAATGTCTCCACATATATAAGCTGGTTTGCCTGTGGAGTTAATAGTGCAAAGAACTGATTCTAATTCGTCATGAAAATGTTCGACTGGGGTGTTTGGATGCCTATATATTACTCCAGATATAAAAGATTTTTTGTTATCGGTGGAAGCAATTTCAAGCCACAAGTGCTAGTCTACTAGTTGTACTAATCCCATTAACAATAACACTTTTACAAGTTCTTATTTTGTATTCAGGTTTAATTTTAAAATTGAGGCTAGATTTTACATACACACCTTCGCCACCAGCAGCTGTATTGGAATCATAGTGTAAGAAAGAATATCCTGGTATATTACACAAAAAAGGGTCAGATTCGTGAATTCTGGTTTCCGAGATCGTTATCAACTCAGGCATTTTTTTGAAATCGTGTTAATGTATCAGTCATGTCTGAATAGTATTTCCTCAAACTTGATGTGTTAAAGTGTATTATAAATGTGTCATTGTTTGCTTTATCTGTGGATTTATCACTACTCAGATTTGCAAGATTAATGTATTTGCTGTCATACTGAAGTCTATAATTGTCGATGTCTGTATCATCTCTATTACAGTGGACTAGCGAAGAAGAGTCAAAAATTGATGAAAAGCAAGATAAATTTTTTACAAAATTAGAAAATTGATAGTGATTAGCCATTTCCATAAATTCATCATCATCAATGAACTGCAAAGGAAGCACATCATTAATGCATTGCTTGCAGAAGTAACTGTCATTAGAACTTGCTAAGTTTACAAAATCATGATGAGACAACATTGTACACTTTAGATGTGTCCAGAGGGAACACACATCACATTGAATTGAGTTTTGATTTGCTTTGCAAGTTCTATTACACTTAGTACTATTAAGGCTAACCATTACAATGGGTTATTGATTGAAACGAGTGAAGAAGTGATTAGTGTTTTAATTTATCTACATCATCTACCAATAACACAGGTTGCCTCCTGACACTGTGCACCAGATCACAAATGTCAACAACTAAACCCATTAACTTACAACCAGTTATCCGACTAATAAGTCCAACAATCGACTAGTACAATCTAGCACTGAGCCAATAAAAAACCAACCAACTACCGACCATCTGATCAACCAGTTAGCTGACCGGTGCTAGGCGTTTTCGACACAAGTTATTTTGACCTAGGCTATATGGACACATAGGACATTTGGACACAAGGATATTTGAGCACATAGGTTCATTTGGACACATGGGCCATTTAGACATATAGGACATTTCGACACAATGGCATTTCGACACAAGGAGATTTGAACACGTAGGACATTTCGACGCAAGGACATTTCGACACACGACATTTCAACACAAGGACAGCTGAACAAATTTGGATACAGGCAAAAATTTGTTATATGATGTTGTTACAAGAAACAGTACAGTGCCTTATATGTATAGCACTAGGCAGCTCAGTGATTACCATATTCTGACCTTATGAAAAATTTCATCGTTTACAAGGATCCTATTTAATGGAATAACTTGGCATTTGACATCAAATATCGGTCGTGTTTTAAAAAGAAAATAAAAATCATACTACATGTACAATATTTTTATAATGCCAAATAATATTTATTGTACATTTTTTATTTTTATTATTGGAATATTTTGTTTTAGTAAATGTGGTCTTATAAAGCTGGTGACTTAGCGGCCAGTCATAATTGTTTTATTTGTATTATGAAAATGGTGTATTTTATCGATCATAAACCTATTTTTAGGTCAAATTTTTATTATTTATTAACGATTCATTTTCACTTTTATCTTCATTTACTTAATATACATTTATTAAAGTAAATCCAGTATTGTGCGTATGAATGTTTTTATAGCAATAAACCAAACTAAACAAAATTAACAAAACCTGAAAGCGCACTTTAGCACACAGTGACTAAACAGTGACTGAATTCAAGTTACCAACGTGTCTAAATGTCCTATGTCAAAAATACTAGTGCTCAATTGTTCTATGTATCCAAAACTCCTAGTGCAAACAGCAACGCTATGTGTCTAAATGTCCTTGTGTCCAAATGTCCTATGCGTGGAAATGTCCTTGTGTCGAAATGTCCTATGTGTCTAAATGTCCTGTGTGTCCAAATGTCTTTGTGTCGAAATGTCCTCTGAGTCCAAATGTCTTGTGGGGAAATGTCTGTATTGAAATGTCTGCACTCCTAACCGTGCACTTAGACACTAGCCATCCGTCAGACCAACTGGCCAACTGCCTGTCTATGTACAGACAACTGTAGCAGCATTAGTGACAATTTGGTACCGCTCAAATAGCTTGTTCTTGATGGGCTAACAACTAGCAAGTCAAGAACATATCACTGTGTTGTCAAACAGTAGGTGGCAGCAAGAAGTTATCGTGGGTTACTGCTAGCGACTCGCTAACCAGGCTTCCTGCTATATCCACCCATACATGCCAGCTTACTAAATAAAAACTCAACGGAAATAGAAGTAAACCGAGAAAAAAGATAAACGATAAAAAAACGGGAATGGGGTCAGTAAGATATGGGACATCGAAAAAAGGGAGATAAAAAGGAAAGAAAAGAAACTAGAAAAATGGAAGCAAGAAAATAAGGAGCTCAAAATTATAAGAAACAAAAGGCTATCGAGTGACTATTAGGACTACTAACTTAAAATTAGAACAATAAGAGTGAAACAAAAATGTTAATGCAAGAAAAAATGTAAAGTTGAAAGACAGAGAGACAGCATGGAAGAAAGAAAAAGAAACATTTTTTCATTTCGCTATAGTCATCAAAAGCTACATTATCCATAGATACAGCAGCCAGCCTTCAATCCAATACCTGAACTCGGTTTCCGTGACATTAATATCCTTCTAATTTAAAAAAAGTTCGCGTGGGTTATCAAGGTTTAACTCTTTTGAAGTTCAGTCGCTCTAATCGCCCTTACGTATATTGATTAATATTTCGTATCATTCACTTTTCACTAATGACGCAATATATATATAGCTTGTTGAATTTTGTGGAATGTGTGTTAACAGCATAGGGCGACAAGCTCTTTTTCGCAAAACTAACACGATCTAGGCGGTAATTCATCGATTTTCTGTAAAATAATGATTATCAGCGGTGTCGCCTTAGCTTTTATCAATTGATTCGCATGAATGCCCATAGTTTTCTCTTCTATTGTTATATCGACTTTTCGTCAGAAATTTTGAAGAAAGCCACAGTGTCAGTATAGTTCTGTGCGGTATTTATGCTGCTGTCGTATTTACAGATTCGGGCACTTTATAATTAATAATTTGACTATTATAAAAATTTAATACAAACGAGTTTTATAGTTGTCCAATTATCAAGAATCGAAAAATGATTCTTATGATTTATACGTATATTGCGTCAGTTTTGTGATAAGTTAGCAGTCGAGTCTGAAAAACATGTTTTATTGCATTGTCCCTTTTATGATGATATTCGCATTTTGTTGTTTCAGTGTCCAAGCGCAAAAATCAATAATTTTAGTGAGTTCAACGATAATGATAAATTACGTCAGATACTGTCAGGTGATATTTGTTTAAAAGAATGTGCCAAAACTAATGCTGGAAAGAATAAAGATTTTTAACTAATGTGTATTAACGTTTGTTTACTGACTGTTTTAATTTATATGTAAAATGTTTGTTTTTAATGATTTTTAAGGTGTCTCATGACTTTGCCGATAGAGTGGCTTTTATGTTTACTGTAACTGTGCGTACTATCGTGTTTTACATTGTTGTAAAATGAAAGGGGACACTATAGTAAACAAACAATACTATAGAATAATTATATTTTATGTAGAATGCATGATCTAATAAACTTAATTTAAAACACACGTAAGCAGAAACTTGTTTAAGGTAACATAAATCGTTATTTGTTACTAAGTGGGATGGATTTCGATATATAACGCAGTATCCTACGCATATTTCGGCCTAATCCTGTTATGCTGTGTGTGTGGGACTGCAATTTCACTATAAACTTAGCTGGAAGTGAAAACAGGGGAATTTACAACACTACCGCCATAAGGTGAAGTAAAGTGCCACATTTCTGTCTCGCCTAGTCGCACTTTTATGGCACCAACAATAAAATAATGCACGAACGTTCGGGGCCAATATTACAAACTGTTCAGTGAGGACAGAGTCAGATGTATTAGTTATTAATTTTTTTACATAGCATCGTGACCAAGACTGAGCTTAGCTACCAGAATTAAGCAACGTTTTGGGTGGTTAGTAAATGGATGAGTGATTGTTAAGAAAATTGTTCCTACAATCATTTATCTCGTTGAAAGAAAGTATGTATACGTCTCTTTCAGTTCAGTATCTCGTCTTAGTTGCAGTGTTCGGAACAGCACAAAACATTGTTATATGAAGGCCAGTTCTATGGACATGCAGTTTTGATAAAGTGAGAGAACATTGACCAACAGTCACCAACCATTTTCGTTTATAAATAAAACTTGTTATTTGAACAAATTAGCGAAATAAAAAAGCAACGACAATGTGGATAATGGCGATTTGTACCGCTATAAACAGCGTGCTATAGTCGACGAAATTTATTCTAATGGTTAGTTTTCGTTTCTGAAAACCAAAATTAAATTTTGATGTTGAAAAGCGATAACGAAAACGGTTATGCCAGATGCGAGAACATGTCTGTGGAACTGGTGACGTGTATCGCAAATAGCGGCCGACCAGCAAGTGACAACATGGCATTTGTTAGTACATGCAGTTCGTGCTAGAAAGCCTAAGGGGGTTATGACTGTTAAAAGGAAAAGAGAGAGTGGGGTAGTAGAAAAGGGCAGTAATAAAAACAATGTTTGGCTGAAAGTAGTTAGGTGGGTTTTGGATTTCTTCTTCATAGTTTACAAATTTTTATTTGCGCGCAAACACAAATAGACAAGACAAAAGACGTATTTATTGGAGTATTCACGAGGAACTTGAAAGCTAAGTTTCGGCTGCTATTCCTTAACTCTTAGCCTTTCAAGCGCAGCCAACTGTGAGTAGCTAAGTTGTACCCTGCAAACTCACAGCCCTGACACTGCATCTATGGCAACTAAAATAACTCAAAACTATGTAAATGCAATATACGCGATTGCTATAATTTGTACCGTATCTTTCATCTTACCTGAAGTTTTAATTCAGAAATATGTAAATGCAATATACACTACTGTTATAATTTGTACCCCAATTTTTATCTTAGCTGAAATTCTCAAATGGGCTGCATTATTATGATTAGTATAAACTGAAATAGTTGCAAAAAATTATATGGGCACACAATGTTCTCAAAGAGCTGTTTTTTGAGCCGCCTTGATCAAGTGGAAAAAGTTTGTGGGCATAATTATAGCTCTAGTGTCTTTTTTTAAAATTATGCTAATGGTTAATTTTCGTTACATATTAAAGCCATCGAAATATCGATCAACAAATTTCATATCTAATAGCTAAAGAACAACACCATTGTAGTTTCTTTCCTTGCATGTTGTTTAGAGTTCGTGTAAGAGAATCGTAAAGTCAACAACCTTATCACGAACAGCACCTTTGTCATCTTCGCATTGAAAGGAAAATAATCATTTCGACCCCTTCAACAGCTTTTTTCAAACTGTTGCGAGGTAACTCCTCCTGAATATAATTCACAATTTTCTTCACACACTTCTCGACAAGGCTTACTAAATGCGATGTTTGTGACCTAACACATAATCAAGGACATTGCGCCAGGCGAGCCACTGAACCAGCCGAGGTGCCTTGGCCACATTCGAATATATAATCATCCTTCCTCTAAAATTAATATTATTTAATATCAGTAATAACGTTGTAGCTTATAGGTTTTTTACTATATGCAACTAACAGCGCTATGATCACGATATCTAGCGTTGAAGAAATACATAACGGAAAACGCGCGTAAAAACACAGTAAGTCACGTCAGCTATAATTTCGGAAAAAAACATGCTTTACGAACACAATATAATTCCCGACCGCAAAGCCCACTCCGCAGGGCTTCTGCTAATAAGCAAAGATGGGAAACCTTTCAGTCGGCATTTTTATCTGTAAAGTCTGTATTCTCGCCAGGTATTCTCCTAATTGGTAATCAGTACTGTCCCGGACGGAATTGTTTTATGGCATTTCGCAATTTCGGAATTGTTATCAACACGTAGTTGTGACATGTAACAAAGAAGGCCTACTCTTCAAAAAAGGTACATTGATCTAATCTTCTGAAATTTTACCACGTGACTAAATCTTTGGATTCTTGTAAATTTGCTAGCGAAACTCAAATTTTGACAGACCGGTTGTTATAAATACTTAACTCTCTCCAACACTTGTTCCTAGGGAGTTTGTGGGAATGTGTGTACCTCATCAAGTTCGGCGAGGCTAACAAATCGAAATCTGAAAACACAGATCGCTACAGGCATTACTCTGTGTCTATCTATTTACTCACTCTCTCTTTCCCACGGTTTCCTCTCTCTCTCTCTCTCTCTCTCTCTCTCTCTCTCTCTCTCTCTCTCTCTCTCTCTCTCTCTCTCTCTCTCTCTCTCTCTCTCTCTCTCTCTCTCTCTCTCTCTCTCTCTCTCTCTCTACCTCCCTCCCTCCCTCCCTCCCTCTCCCTCTCTCTCTCTCTCTCTCTCTCTCTCTTTTCTCTCTCTCTCTCTCTCTCTCTCTCTCTCTCTCTCTCTCTTTCTCTCTCTCTTTCTCTCCCCTCTGTTTTTTCTATATCACTTTTCAGTAAATTACTGTAATTCTGATGTTGAATGTGAAAGCTACTCCTGTCCCACCAGCAATAAAATGTATGCCTATGAATAGCCTGCTAAGTAATTCCCCGAATTTTAGATCATTCAATCATTGTTATCATTATTGCCCAATAAGTAGCCTAGAATGTATTAGTTGCGAAAACCAGACAAAGATTAGTTACTTATTTAATCTTAAACAACTCCAAAGTAACGTGAAATTTATGCCTACAATTACAGAATTAAATTTAGCCATTTTGTACCGCCTTGTCACAGACTAAAAGTCAAGACAGGACGTTGGCATAGTCCCGTATTAGTCCGGTTAAAATAAGGTATGAACCATACAAAAATAGCCTAAAGCTGAATTTTTGCACAAACACCCATAAAGTCGTCTGGTATAACACATCCAAAATCCCCTGAAATCCACTTTGAGCGAAAAAGGTATGGGGCTTTAAATCAACTAAAAAACCTAGACTGCATTAATGTATTACCAGCTGATATAAAAGTATATATTGTTCTATGTGCAAAATAATGTTTCAAGATCATTCAAGGTCAAGATCATTCAAAATTGCTACAGGGTGCCGATTTGAAGTCAAAGTGACTCAAATGCGAAGCACGAAATAAGCAGTAAGTAAGCAAATATACGCATTTTTATATCAGTTGATAATACATTTGCAATCTAAAATAATTGACTATTTAATCTAAAATGTTTTCTAGTTGAATAATTTTAACTTTGATGTAGTTTTGGTGACCACTTTGAGTGATTTTGACCTTGAATGTGCTTGAAACACTATTTTTCTGATAGACCATATGCACTTTTATACTGGTAATACATTTTATGCGATCTTTAATGCTACCTAGTTGCGTCGTTTTGGCTTTAAAACTGTATTAACGACCATTTTTAATTAAAAGTCCCATAAATGGATTTCAGGGGATTATGGGTATGTTATTCTGTACGACTTTTTGGGTATCTATGCGAAGATTCAGCTTTACACAATTTTTGTACGGGTCATTGCGAAGGAGCCAAAAGTCGGATATAAATAAGGAAGCATGCTAAGGTGAAGAACACGTTGCATAGTACCCGTTCTTACTGTTTGGTGATGCTCTTGAGTTACGTGACAGTGACCTTGCACCTAGAGGAAAATTCACAAGAGACATTCTGAACCTATTTATGTAAGTAACAATTAAGTTGCCTAATATTTATTTTTGATATTTTTAATTATTATCTGGTTGGTAACATCATTCCGTTATTATTATCTTAAATTCTTACTGCCATTATTGTGTATTTTCATTATACTATGGCAAAATTTGTAAGCTAGTATTGCGTCATTCGTAATACTGCGCGTTGTCTTGTCGGTCTTAATGATAACTCTGTAAAACAGTAGCTTAGACTGCATGAATCGCACGTATTTCCAAAAAACTAGCTCAGTTTGATAATCTTTGTTAGGTTTCCTGCAATTAATTACTTTCCATTGGAAACAGTATGTGGATGTTTTAATTAAAAAAATTTCAGTAATCTCATCGCAAAATGAAACGCGACTATATAAATGGCCACCAAGATTAGTAATAACAAATTCAGTAATTTCAGTTGATTAAGTAATAACTTAGGTAATATTATGAAATTTATACAAAATAATAACAGAGTTTTAAATGTGCCAAACGCTAGTAAATTAGTCCAAACTGTTTAACTCAAAAATGGGGCAGCAGGATAAAGCAAAACAATTTTCAGGGAAGCCCTTGAAGTTTGCATTTTTATTGTGAAACATTCACTATGGTCAAATTTCAAAATGACCGCCTTGATATCCTACAAATAATGGACTTAATGAAAAATGTACACTTTGGAAAATATAAATTGAGTAACAGCTGATATAAACATTAGTATAAACTTACCAACAACATACGGGCAGTCAGGGAGGTCACCAGCATGTAATTGCATTGTAGAAATCTAATGCGAAATTGTTCAATTCTCACCTATCATTCTGTCTAAAGAAAAATTGACTCTGGTTAAAAACTTTCTCTCAGTCACTAACTGTACAAGTTATAAATGCTTTCTGTGGTTATAAAGACATTCCTGAGGTTAGTGCTTAGGTTAACAAGTGTCCGGGTTAGAAATAACCAAGTTACCAAAATATGTGGTATGATAAGTACCTGGTTACCAAGAATCAAATGTTTGCCGTAGAAAGCCTCTCAATTGTTATAATTATCTGGTTTAGCAAATTCCCAAGTTACTAACTTCTGGGTTCAAATAAGTAATCTTAGTTTTTAGAGCTCCGCATGACGAGTGAGCTGACAAACTCAGTGTATAACTCAATCATAGCGTATCGCAAACAATTTCTTATCACAGAATAGTATAATTAATCTGTTAGTGTTAGTCTTATATAATTCAACTGTAATGTATTTGAGGGTACATATCTAAAAACATCTCTTCATTATTATTGTCAGCATCTTTATATCAGCATGGTGACAGCCATCGATGTCACTATCATCATAGTTGCATTTATCATGGCCAGAAGCAACCAACATCTAGTTAATGAGTTTAATTAAATTTTTGCCTTTCGCCCTAGGAAATTTTGAAAATTTCTTGTCACAATCGTCTCAAGAGTCACTAGGGTCGCAGAGTACCGGCTACTTCCAATTTGATGCCCACAACATATTGTTTTTAATTCTAAGCAAGACTATAGTTATTATGCACATATGAGATTCAAGCACTCATAATTCCAAGATTCAACTCAAAAATCAACGCTAACGATGCAGCAACGGGCAGACAGGCTCACATCTTCACTTTAAGCTCAGTTAGCATAATATAACAATTTCATAACATTCACTGCCAGTCGCATAGTGGGATTACAACCTTTTCCAAATGTTTACAGGTTTGAAAGTTTTTAATTGGGAAATAGCTAAGTAGTTAAATACATGCTGCCAAATTGCAGTCAGCTATATGCCACAAACGCATGGGGGATATTATACATATACATATAGGGAACATTTCTTTGACCAAATGACCCGCATTATATGAAGTTGTCGGGTGATTTGGTCAACGAAGCGTTCGCTATTAGAAATTATGCACAATTAATTAACGCTAATTTTTTGCATGCAGGGTAAAAAATCGTATAATGGTAGTTTAGTCTCTCCCTGCAGAGCTGCCACGGGAACAAATCTTAGATTGCAATATCACAAGTGAAAGCTGATTACCGACTGCCAAAGATCCTTCAATGCCATAAAATGCTTATTATAAACGAGAAAAAACGTATTTCAGAAAAGCTGATTAGGTTTTCGAAGAATTGTTCTGCAAAGTGGATAGCCTACTTCCTTTTATGGTTAACGAGCATAATAACTCACCTGCATGCGTGGAAAATGTTACCTGCAACAACAATGGTCGCGTGGCGAAATGTGATTTTATTTTAGTGAATTTGTTCAATTCATAGGAGATGCAAAAAGCTTTTGTAAAAAAAGGAGAGACAGTGAGGTCACGGAAAAATTGTTGTTATAGCCAATATAACCGAAACTGCAGGAAAAAAGTGATGCTAACAAAATTTTAAAGAAGTCCTTGTACTTGCTGTGTGTATGACATTAAGAAAACAGAAGCAATATTAGTAAAC
This sequence comes from Tubiluchus corallicola, assembly GCA_030141605.1. Taxonomy (NCBI): domain Eukaryota; kingdom Metazoa; phylum Priapulida; class Priapulimorpha; order Priapulimorphida; family Tubiluchidae; genus Tubiluchus; species Tubiluchus corallicola. The sequence continues at coordinate 201,249 of JAQGDQ010000105.1, forward strand.
TGAAGTATTTTTAAAATAAGTAATTAAGTTATGCTTTGTGTAATTTACTATCAAACGTGTCACATTTCACAATTTAACGAATTTCTAGATCATATTTGGAGTTGCATAATGCGTAAAATATACAGATTGGCAGAATATTGAATACAAATTAAAATCACTGAAAAGTGGGAAAACTTATTTCTACAGTTCTGCAGCTGAGCTCGAAGATATATGATTGCAGAGCTGAGTTTAGTTAACTCAATGGTTATATTGCAAGTTGAAAGAAAAATCTGTAAAACACTCTGATAATTAAATGTTTATTACAGTTAAACACACAGCTATTTATAAAGCCACCAAGAAAAAGTTAATTGATTCGGTATTAGTCCCAATTAGGCTTTAACCTGCTGACCAGGATACAGTAAGAAGCAGATCATAACTCATAAGTAATAATAGTAATAGACCAGTAACAGATCGTTGAGTTTGCAACAAATGCTGTGGAAAAATGTTGAAGTAATAGGACTATAATGGCATTTCGGTTATAACAATGAACTCTGTATAACCCATTTTTCTTCAGAAGCTAGTACAGTTGCTCAATTAGTAACTCAGAAAAATGTTAGCTCTGGGCGGAAAAACGTCTGGTTCTTTTCTAAGCAAGCTAACTTCAATGGTTTTGATCTTTTCTAACAAAGCATATAGTTTTATTCTGATATAATAGTTTCCTTGAGGAACATTCCCGGCAGCGCACTAGAGATTAGTCATAGAAGTCGTGTTTCTCACCTCTCACTCCCCTTTCTCTCATTCTATATTAATTTTTATGTATTTTATGTTGTCTTCTTTTCTCTCTTCCTTTTGTCCTTCATTCTTTCTTTTTTCTAACTTGCTTTTTATTCAGGATGCCCAACTGTGCTTTTGCTGTTACGTTATGTATGAGACACTCTGTTTTCAGTTCCCCCAATAGTAAACGCCCCGTTGCGTCTGTTAACTAATTGAATAATTGTCACAGCAGCTGCACCATGACAAGAAAAAGCTGATTATAGATGTGAGTTGGTTGTTTAGTAACTAATGTTCTGTGGAGCAAGCCAACATTAGCAAATATAGCTGTTTTTTAACAAATAAATCTTTCAAATTTATAATGACATCAGACATGTGGTCATATTTTCGCCGGTTTAACATGACCCAAAGTGCAAAGTTTAGAATCTTTTGAATTTTGTTTAAATGAATATCTGCAGCATTACTATTTATACAGGCAAACAGTAGAGCACATGCGAAAATGCAATGCTATTTATAAAAAATGGCATCAACAAATGATGTGGTATACAATTTTTAATATTATTAAAATTCCCGTGCATTTTATAGAAACGAGTTTACACCCAGATTGCGTGCATTAGCGTGGTTGAGTTTTTGTGTTCAAAAAGTCTAATGTCACCGAATCTGTAACACAAGTGTGCAACTTTTGCGTGCTGCCAATTATTATAAATTACGTTTTTTCAGTTTTAAGTTTCATTCCGTTATTTTGATACCAATTTTGCACAGTAGTTAACGCATCAGTGCGACCACGGTGACTTTATTAGTTTCAGATTTAAGTGCAGTTGGGGCATCATCTGCAAATTGAACCAATCTAGTTTCAATGCTGTTTGTTTAGTTTAGTTATTCATTTATTTTCAAATAATTAATTTCAAAACTATTTATTTATTTTATTTAGACGGGCCTAAATAGTTTCTTTGAAATATTCCAATATCATCATCGCGTTCAATGAAAAGGGAAAAGGCATAGATTACAGTTTGTGAGATAGCTTTAAAACCAACATAGAGCAACTTGATACTACTGCAGTTTATTTGACCACGTCCCCTAATCAACAATGTCAAAGATTTGCTAAGATCAAGCGCAGTACACTCGTTTGGATGCAACGCTTTTATAAAAAATTGAAACTTTACGGACTTCTAAGGCAAGCCAAAAAGTGTGACAAGCCCAGTAAGAGTTGTTAGTGTGTTCGTTCAGGGACACCTATATGAAAAAATTTCTGGAGTAATCAAAGTTTGGATAGATCAAACAGAAAAAACTTAGTTCAGGTTAGTAGTGAAAATAAAATTATATCAAAACTACAGTATTTCTACCGGTAGTATTATTATTAAATGCTAGAGCACGCAAACACAAATGTGGTGAGTTTGAAGGCGCAGTGCATAATTATGGAACAAATCATGTAATAATAATCACAGAGACGTGGCTAATAAAGACTAGCCCTAAATATCTGCAAACAGCTGACAGGATATTCAATGTTTTCATTTGAATGTCAAGACAGACCTGGTGAGGAGTCACCGTTCACGTAAGAAGGGATATTCAAGCTAATGATATTAAAGTAGAAAATCGGTACTTTTGCGAAATGGTTTGGCTATTAGGTAGACCGACAAGACTAGCAAAACCTAAAGCTGCCACAATTGTTGCAGAACTGTATTTTTGCTGGTACATCTTGCGTTAAAAAAGGATTCAAACGCCAATTTCTGGACACTATATATACAGCTTATTATTCATCCAAGCAAAAACACATCCGGCTTATCTGCACTTATCGTAATTAAACAGTATTATATGCATCTGGAATGAGACAAAATAAATTAACTGTCGAAATGTCGAACTATCTATCTGAAACAAGTAGTTAAAAAAACAATTCGCGACAGTATGGTTTCGGACTGTATTTTTACTGACATCAACGCACACGTAATCATGAGCAGAAGTAAAGGCGCCACCACGGCCCTGAAGTAAGTTGTCGAAAGTTAACTTTCAAATAAAGGAACCAAGAGGATATCTCGTGGATATGTTCTCAATAAACTTGCAATTCTCTATTTTCCAAATGTCTTGAAAGCTCTTGCCCTGCTGCCCAGTTATCTTGCTCACTAACTGAAAATAATTAGTTCTTGTAACAGGTGGCACCAAAGGTCCAAAGTTATTGTAGTGCACAACAACTTAATTAACATCTGATAATTAAACTAAATTTGTTTTTCAGTGCCTTTTGACCAGTTCCATAATAATATTTATTATTATTATTATATGCATGCGCATTTGAGGGACAGTACGTGTGTGTTTAAATTGTTATTAAATACGATTCATTAATACGCAAAAGGAATCACCGTACAATAACAGTCTGTGCTTAACTAAATGAAATATGTTTGAAAATGAAGAAGCAGATCTACAATGTTTACATGCACATCTCAGTTAATAAGACAGCAAGGCCAAATTTTGACCTAATGACCAAAAATAATTTAAAGGTTTTACTTCTGCTAGTTGCACAGTTTTGCTTCATGAGTAGCTTAAATGACTTACTGAAAGACACTAATCCCTTTAGTTAGCGAAAATCTACACGCGTCAAACAGCCATTAAAATTTGTCGTTTGGCAATAAAGCAGCATATTCACACCAGGTAAGCAGAAAGAATTGCATAGCCGTGAAAATGTCTGTCTAACAGCTTATAATGCTCTCGACATTTTCAAAACTTTGCGACGAAGAAACAGCAGGCAATCTAGAAGGATTTATGTTTGAAACGGCTTTTCACTTATAGCGTAGTACGTCAGTGAGAAGGTTCTCATGAAAAAATCATTAAACTGCTACGATTAAACTAGCCAAACCATAAAAGATTTTTGCACCTTAACCCAGCACAACCCACAACACCAATACCATCCTCGCCACATCATCCACACCACACCACAACACATTACTCATACCACAGCACCCACATCACATCACACCAGGCCACAACACTTGAAAATGTATGCCATGACAAACGCTGTTAGACTCATCCACCAAAGATCAATAATGAATGGACATTCTACAGTCTTTGCGTACTACTTCTCAGCTGGTATAAGGCTAACAGATACAAGTTACATGTACAATTATATCTCTGTTTGTAACACAGTAAAACGACATCTTTCTTAACGAAACTTCCACACCTTGTAGACCATTTCCTTTTTCTGGTAGTGTGCTCATTTTTCCCAAGATGCACAAATATCTGTTTCCGGAATCTGTTTGTGCAGTTTTCCGTAAAAATTGGGCGAATGGGTTTGGGAGAGCGCCTTTTGCCGGAAACCACGAAAGGCTAAATAGCCTTACTACAACCCACCGTTGAACGAGTAACACAACCATTACAGGTACTGCCCCTGTACGTCAACATTCTCTCAAATCATGGTGTATAACTTTTGTGGAAAAAAACAGGCCCAAAACGCCCATTTTGGAGATTTTCGCCCCCGTTCCGCCGGTAGCCCCAATTCGAAAAAGAAATCATGAACGAAACCACAGTAGTTCGAAACCTTTCATTTGATACGTAATTGGCCAAAAAATGGTGGATCGTTGGAGGTGTAATCGGAAAAACCATCGTATAAATAAATAAATTCAGACACATACCAGCGAAATAAATATAATATTCTTTATTATTAGATTGTCAAAGCCCTGCAGAAGAGTTTTGCGCATAAATCCACAATGATGACCCACATCACATGATGATCCGAACCAATGATGACCATATCTCACCACCCGGAGCCACTGCCACCACTGCCGCCAATAATGACCGCAAATTACGGCGACAAAAACAACAGTAGCAACAGCAACAAAAACAGCAGCCTAGTGAAACCCTGCAAATACATTTTGCGAAAGTGAGTGAAATTTCAAATGTTTTTAGACCCATCTACTGATGATCATTCAACACAGTTATAAACTTCTTCAGGATTTCCCAAGTGTGTATGCTCTGGGTTTGCTCAGTCTGGTCACCGCCCCAATGAAAGCTTCTCGCGTACAATCCCTTCCTTCTAAAGTCCTACATTGACGAAGTTTCTTTGGGCAGTCTTTGAACGAGGATGGAAGCACCTAGTATGGACTTTGCACGTTTGTTATGCATAGTTCCATACTGCATTTTTATCAGTTATTATAATTTGTCTATCAGACTAATGTTTTTCATCTTCTAGGTATTCCATTATTAAAAATTGGCATCATATTTTAGCAAACTAATATCCTCTTGCCATTAAAAATAATTATTATCCATATTATGTTAAAACACTAAAGGTAAATTATGAGTACAAAGTTTTCATTCTTTTGTCATTTTAAATTTTATTACTATGTAACCATTAGAGGTGAGCATTCTCTGCCAGAAAACGTATTCGAATCGAATCGAATTTGTGACTTTTGAATTCAAGTCGAACCGAATGTTAGTATTCAGAATCCAAATCGAATTCGAATTGAGTTTGAAAGATTTTCGAACAAGGTTGCGAATCACTAGTTAAAAGTGGTCTTACAAAAATCATGCATATTGTTAGATTTTGTTGTGCAGTAAAACCACATTAGTTTGTTAAAGATCTTGTACAGAAACTGCAGCTAAATTGCGCCAATTGCATGCTGTTTCAAAAATATTAATTATAAAGAACGTATGTAGCCGAAATGCTGAATTATTCGAATCTATAATTCGTTCGAATCGAATTCGATTGTTCGAATAGGATTCGAACGTTCGAACTCGAACATTCGATGCTCACCCTTAGCAACCATGTCCATGTCCTCGTTGTGTTTAGTATAATTGAAACTACTTTAAAATTTAAACCTTACACCCTCATCAATAATACTATTTATTTGCTCTAGTACTGAACTGTAAACACTATAACGATTAAAAAAATAAAAATTTTATCTTAAACGGTTCAGGATAGAATGGGTAGCAGCAACAATGGTATTTGTCTCGAAATTTGCGATCTCTGTCTTTATAAAGAAATGAATAAGCACTCTCAAATGAGTAGATGGAGCCTAGAGCTTCAAACGCAGAGCTAAAAGGATTTTGTCATAGCTGAAGTAAATATAATTATTATTTTATTTTTACTTACAGTGGTCTAACTTTAATTGTCATTGTAATGCATTTTTTGTGACTGTGATCTTTTGAGCGGTTTGAAAAACCATGACCACGTTGCTCCCTGACATTCGTTGTTTTGCGCTGAGTTAGCGCTGCTGTCTGCTGTGAAAAAGAAACTATGTTTTTTAGAATTTTTACTGTGTAATTTTAAATTTCGGAAAATGCTGTTTATGAGTCGTCCACGTAAGTAAACCTATTTCATTGTTATTTTAAAGTCATTATGCAAATATACATTATTTTCAGTTTATTAAGAAATAATGGTTTAAATTATTTGGTAGTTGAGAGTCAAGAATACGAGAGTGAGTTCGCAAATTGTATAACCCTCTCCGACTGAAGAGCCTACACTTGGCGCAGAAAATCTATCAATCTTATTAATTTTTTAGCTAGGTTTATTCACAGTCGTACAAATTATTTTTAAATAAAATTCACGTTAGAACTTGAAAGTATTCCCAAATTTAATAACGTATTTTAACTATTAAGCATCTATTGGAGCGGCGTCCAGATTAGAGTATGATTGTGGTTGCAGTAAATGGACGATGAAAATCGGATTTTTTATGTGATTGGTTAATAAAAATTGTTTTGTGTGATTAGTTAAAAATATAGCCTATAATGCTCAATGTGTTATTTGTGTGACTGTAGTAAACCCACTTCATATTTGGTTTGATATCTATGAAATCCTATATTTTTCAGTATGTTTTTTCTTTCTTGTATATATTTTGTTTTGTTCTATATAGAGAAACTACAGCAGTGGTTAATTGTTTCTCTTACGGTAAGATTTCTGAATGTGTGCACGCAGTCAGTAGTAGAAGAATCAGGTAAGTCCTTATACTACCTTACAGTGAGCCAGTTGGCTAGCATGCGAATATAAATTCATTCGAAGACGTGCACTATAGAATGTTTTGGTAAAGCAAAAATTATTAATTAGTTGCTGAAAATAGAGCACAAATCCAAAATAACTTATTCTCCGCAAAAGAGAAGAATCTTTCTCTTATTGCACGTGATTTTTAAGAGAAAAGTTAAAAGCCAATGTTCATCTATATAGGTGGTAGGAGTGTGACATACGTCTGCAACAAAGATGAAAGTCCATGTTTTTCTGGGTCAACTTGTGTTGTTGGACTAGAGCTAGATAAAGACTACACATGCCTTTGTCCGCCAGGAAAAACCGGGCTTGTTTGTGATATCGGTACACAATTTTATGCAATATTAGGTTATTACTCCATAAAATTTTATGGAATTCAATTCATACGAGTCTCTGTGAGATATTCTGCCTTGTAGTAAATGATAATGTGATTATTGTTCTAGCATTCCGTGCTCACACAATTGTTTTTTATGTATACCTTGGCACTGAAATCCAGAAGTGAATGGAGAGGAGGAACTTCCTACTAAGGTTAAATGTTTTATGGTGGGAATGGAACCTAGATCATCAAGACTAATGTTGTAAGATAAGGCACTGAACTAACAGGGTTGCCATATTCAGGTTTGGTCACATTGGTGTTGTGTGACATAGTTTACAGGAGTGGAAATAACAGATGAAGAAGAAAAAACAAAGCAGAATGTGAGAACTTTTAAAACTAGCTGAGAAAATTAAGTGTTTTCAGACTTTAAGCTGAGAAGAAAAATTCTATATGAGAGCTGCAAAACAGTGAGATTTCTGAAATGGAAAAATCAATAAATGAAAAGATGAAAATCAGCTAAGGCAGAGAGCTTAAATAGGGCATAGGAACTTCAGATTGAACAGTGAGCGAGTGAACAGCAGACTCTTAACAGCAGCAAAGAATGTAGGAGCAAACACATATAGCGTTTGGCAGGGAGGTACAGGTCAATGGTAGCGTGTTCACTTCCCACCCAAGATGTTGTAGGTTTAACTCCTAACCTTGTATACCGAAGAACTAAAAAGTGGTACCGCTGGTTCTTCAACCAAGTATGCGGATTTATCGAAGTAACATGCTGGTAATAATAATCAGGTCTACCTTGGAAATTGGGTCACTTAAGGTGTTATCCCTGGACTATGTCCAAAACGAAATTATTATTGTTGTTACATATTAAATTTTTATAACTAATTTAAGCGTGAAAGGTTTTGAAGATACTTTTATTGTAGACATTGACGAATGCAATTCTCAGCCATGTAATAGTGGTGGTACATGCATAGATCATCTCAGTTCCTATGAGTGCCTATGTCCAACCAGACAGTTTGGACCTCAATGCGAATTACGTATGTACAGTAATTAAAACTATGAATTGAATTGAACTTTTGAACCGTTGAACGGATTGCTTTTATTTGCCTAGCATGTTGATATGCTATAACAATGGCTTAGTATATGTTGACATAGAGAGACGGTGTGGAGAAAACTCAACAGTCACTAGCTGCCACACCTTTATCTTATTACCTTAATTAATATTACTTCTGAGTTAATGACGTTAGTAAACGGCCCATCAGAATTCTCATTTAAAACAGGTAGGCTTATTAAGCAAAAATGGTAAACTAACACAGATAATACGTGTAATTAATTGCAAGTGGCAGATTGTCAAAGTGGTAAATACTGCAAATGTTGCTCACGCAGGATGACTTCATATATGCGAGTATTATCTAATGTGTCTTAATGGTACTTACTATATAGGTCTAAATTACAATGAAATAATGGATATACTTGACTATGTAGCAAGCAGTTAACTTTTTTAACATTTCTTTAAACAATGAAATTTATTATTTATTAACTGTTTGATGATTGTGTCGTGTATAAATATCTGTTCTATATACATGCAGTTATTTTAGTACGACTAAACGCGTAACACACTTATATGCATATACTGTATAATATAGCTGTTGGGGATCTGCTACAATCTATAACTGCCTCTCCATCTTCCAAACTGCTGGAAATGACCCGAGTGTGCATATGGTATATATAATTTTGTGGCCTTCTTCATCACACTCGGCGGAAGTTTTGTTGGGTCTATGCGACATTCGAAAAATTTTGTTTGCTTTGTATACGTGCAGCTGTTTGCTTCTGTAGGTAGTACTATTATATGAGGCATTAACGGACAATACTTGGTCTACAACTTATTATGCATTCTAACTGCATATTGTACATTAAGAGCTTGACAATTTTTTGTTATAGGAATTGGATTTTGCTCTTCGGCTCCTTGCAAGAATGGCGGCATATGTGTCGAAAGTGAGGACGAGGTGCAGTATCGATGTGATTGTCCCCTAGGAACAACGGGATACAACTGTGAAACAGGTAAGCTTGTGTGTGCATTCTACTGTGGTGAAATAGAATTTTGAGAAAGATGTTGCTTAAATCATCAATTAAGCTTATGGGTTTTGGGCACTTAGTATTTTACCAAGTACTACGCACAATTGTTTTTGCACTTACTTTAGTCTTTGTTTTTAAAGTAATTTATTATAACGTTGTGTAACTGTGTTCTTCGATCTTATCGAAGTAACGTGCAGGTGATAATAATCAGGACTACCTTGGAAATAAGTATTGAGCTTACTTAAGGTATTATCCCTGGACTATGTCCTAAATAATAGTAATAGTAATAATAATAATAATAATAATAATAATAATAATAATAATAATAATAATAATAATAGGTTCCTCCTGATGAACGATAATCACTATGTGTGGTGCAAATAACGTATATTACCTACACCTACGATGTCTTGGCAAGTTTGTATATATGTCATTTGATTGGAAAAAGCACTGTAAGGTTGTGTGTCCTTGGGGCTTCACGTTCATGATGCCGTGACTTTACTTATGTAAATTTAATCTTCCTTCTCATCGCCACGTCTTCACTTTCTTTGTCATCTGTATTGTCATTATCTCTATCTTGTCATTTCATTTTCCTCGTTACGTATTTTTTGTATTTTGCAGTTTCGCACATTTTCCTCCTATTTGCCTTCATACTCTAACCTCCATGAGTTTATCATCTTGGTCTGAGCCGATATCGAATTTGTAAAATTGTAATAACTTTTGCTTGTTTGCTAACGTATGTTATGTACATTTATAATTTGCTGTAGTTATGTGTAATCTGCTGTACATTTCTGTGGCACTACGAAAAACGAGTGCCCGCCATGTGGCACGATGTACTAACTAAACTGATTCATACTAAGTTTGGATCTAGAAATGAGGGCTATAAACAAACATGGTAATTACATATTATTATTACTAATGTTCACTTTGATTTTGCATATATAAGAGGCTGTGCTTATTTAGAGAGGCATTGTTAGAGTGAGTAATCATTGTTTCCACTGGTTTACATTACGATGTCTCCATGTACTCCCATACCACTTATTCTGTAAGTTGTTGGGTAGATTTACTTGTAAGTATGCCAATTGTTTTTGGTAATAATGTAACAATTTTGCAGATATAGACGAATGTGCATCTTGGCCATGCCTTAATGAAGCAACTTGCTTCGATATCAGAGATTCGTATGTATGTCTTTGTCAGCCAGGCTACAATGGAACTGACTGTGAAAATGGTACAAGTTTTTCTTTATAACTGCTAGATCTCTAGTAGCGCTTTGTTGATCGTCTCACGCTTGTTTATGAGCATCTTTGAACTGGCTAGTGAGTGTGTGAAATGTGAGTTGGCAAAGCAGTTTAACGGTCCTGCACCTTAATGTTGAAAGCTGCAGTTGTTCTACAGCTTTTGTTACTTTTTTTGACATGTACACACAGGTGAGTCAAATCTTTAAAAAAATGACCAAAGAGTTTCTGTATTATTAGATGCAGCAGATTTTGAAATCATGTGTATTTGGTTAATAGGGGTAGAGCTCAGGCACGCAAGAAGCACAAAAATAAAGGGGCAGGATTTACGAGTACATTGAATGTTAGCACTAAAGCTTTATATGCATGTAACTAATAAAACGTGATGCAGGTAGACTACTACTTAAGGTAGGTTTTATTACTTGCATCGGCAGATTACTGATCACTGATTACCTTTGACTGAGAAAACATTTTTGGTTTGCACCACAATTTTGTAATAGTGACTTTAACAATTTTACCAAATGTTGACTTCAAATTTTATAGCTCTTCCATTCCTTTTAGTGATAGACAACTGTATAGACAATTATTGTTTTTTTGATGCGACATGTGTTAATGACGGCAATACGTTCAAATGTATCTGCCCTAAGGGAGCTACTGGACCTTTTTGTGATCTTGGTAGGTAATTTAAACTACATTTTTCATTGAAGTTAGTTAATAATGGTGAATAATATATGATCATCATTGTCATCGCCAACATCACCACTACCACCGTCATCATCATCATCATCATCTTCACCATCGCTACCACTTAGTATTGTCATTCATTGTTATCGTCGTTATCTTCATCAACAACGGTATTCACCACTAACCTTTCATTTTCGTTATTGTTCTTATGTTGGCTTCAGATATGACCTTTGTTCTTATCATCATTAACCCTCTCTCATCATCCATCTTTTTCATCATGGCCACAATCATCATCATATTCAATAGTAATTCAGCAATTGCAACAATGTGCAGCTGCTATCAAATGTAAAGTAATTTGTTTTTGTTCTTGTTTTTTCTGATACCATTGGTAATTTCTTGTTGAATTGTTTGCACTCCAGAAGCTTTTTCCATTTATTTGTATTAGCTGCAAATTTTCTGTGACATCTTAATGCTTGTGCTCATTATGGGCTTACAAAAAGTGTTTTTTCTCAGTGAAAATAAGAGCTTTCCTGCGGTTCCGGAAACCACGAAATTTGTTTTTTGCACTGTCAATGGCTTTTATTTATTAATTAAAATAATTATTTTGTTTTGAGTAAAGAAATCAAGGTGCTATGGAAATTGCATTTGCCATACTAAGGTCTTTCAGGGTAATTTCTTGAAGTGACAAAGCTTGAAATTAATTAATAAACTATTTAATTCATTCTTTCAGAGGTTGATGAATGTGACTCAAATCCCTGTTTAAACGATGGAACCTGTGTAGACGAATTTGATTGGTTTGAGTGTCACTGCAAATTAAAGTACTTTGGAACATTCTGCGAACTTTGTATGCATTGGTTGACATTTTAAATAGAGATTCACTTAAGTTTTTCAGGGTTAAAAATTGTTGCCACTTCATATTTTTTGCTTTTGTTGGCATATACCAAATTTTTTAAAATAAATTTGGTCAAAATGCTATATGTAACATTAACACTTTAATGAGAGCTCAAGTCTGCTTGCCAGTGTAGAGTGAGAGTTTTTTTACAACTCTGCCTCTTTGCAGGCTAATTAAATTTGGTGTTGTCACCGTTATCGTTATGAACCCTGGCTGCATTGTTCTTCTCAACCATTTTATTGTCTTCGCCACCGGTGCTCTGTAAATTTGTTGTTCTTTTGCTACTTTTTACGGTATTTTCCATCCACTTTGGTTTTTATGACTGGTCTTGGATCAAGTTTAGATTAAATTTTAATTTAAATACACATGAAGTACAAACTTAGCACTATAATTTGATTCTGCGTCTTTAGATATTAATTTCTGTGCCTCACAGCCTTGCCAGAATGGTGGGACTTGTACAGAGGACAATATTGAGTACAAATGTGGATGCTTACAAGGATTTACAGGTTACAGCTGTGAAATAGGTAATTACAATTAATGAGACCAACAAGTACCATAGTGTTCGTTATTTCTTGAAACATAAAAATATGATGATTTATTGTGGGTTAGTTATGTATGTTTATACAACATGATCTGTATAGGCATAATCAGTCTCATTATGAGAATTAAAACGTAACTATCCAGCCGTATGATGGTAATGTTAATTATTATTGTTTACTTGTGAAACTGTTGTAATCAATCACGGTAGCACCATCGGTCGAATTCAATTATTGCAACTATATTAGCCTCTTGTCTATCATCAGTAAGGTCTTTGAAGCCTTACTAAATGACCATTTATTATGTTTTTTGGGCAACAATGACCTTCCAATGGATGTTGTTGCTCTTCATTCCATTGCTTATTTAGAGTGCATAGGCGAGGACATGTTAATAGCCACAGACTTTCGATGATTTCTGGCACAACTTCAATCATAAAGCTTAGATAACACTAACAGCTAGTACTCTTGCCGACTACTATAACTTTTCCAGATTGCAAATCGGTCATGAAAAACAGCTTTCTGTGTATGAAGTCGATGCACTGGCGTTCCTCAAGGTGCTTTAATTTTGTTTCTAATGTATGTCAATGATCTACTAGATTCTCTGTTTTCTAAGCTTGCTAGTTACTATGTGTGCTAATAATACACTCTGTGTAGTACTTAGAACAGTTTCTCACTAGACAACTAACTTCTATTTAGAAATCTCTCACTTGTTTGAAAGGGGTCTTGAATGTCTCGAAGCTTGAGTTGTGGCTAAAATGGGCTTGTCACGTTTAATGAAGGCTTGTATTGTTTTCTTGCTACTATAATAACCTGTATACCTCAGTTTATTCCTAAGCAGTTCCTAAACAGTTTGGTCATGTGGTACCCATTTGCCGGTGTTTCTCATATTTTTACCCTGGCATACTTCAATGCAGAACTGCTGCTTGTAAATACAGGTTTTCCCCTCTTATTTGTGGGCTTCTTTACCAGAAAATTGTTTCTATGTGAACAACAACGTCATCCACTGCAGAAAGTGCGTTTGCAGTTACCCAAATTCTATTTTCTGGACCTATAGGCCTGCTCATATTTCTGCCTTTCTACTGCAACCACTTGCTATGAGATAGAATTGGCCTTGTTTTACACGATTTGTTCAAAAAAGAAAAACTTCACTACACAATATCTTGTTTATGCAACGCAACACCCTCTTTGCTACTATTAAGCCCATATGCAGAATGTGGAATGTGAATTACCACCACTTTGACGTCATTTGTCAAAATGAAACAATTTGTAAATTTTATGCAATCTCCCTGGCTACTCATAACGCTTTCCATGGCTACTTGAACGGCTGCCAAATACTGTACACAAAATGGAAATTTTTGTAGAATCTTTTTTTTGTAAACTCAGTACTGCTTCTTAAATTGTAATCTTCCGTGAATTATTTCAGAAATAGATGAATGTATGGATATTCCATGTTTGCATGGAGCATCATGTGTGAACACCGTTGGTTCGTACATATGTTTCTGCCCTCTAGGATACATTGGATCTGAATGTGAAAATGGTATGAATGGAAACTTTTCGTATTACAGTTTTTCCTTGGCTTATTCTTATTGGGTTGCAATTTTTATTCTTTACTCAATTTAGTGGTAACAGCCTTCAAAGGTGTACAAAATTTTTAATTTAGGTAGTTCTAGGCTAAAGTTGATTAGAGAAATATTATGATTAATGTATGTTTAATTTTTCATTTCTCACTTCTTTTTCAGAACTTGATGAATGTCTATCTGGACCTTGTTACAATGATGCAAAGTGTGTTGATGACGTGGGTAGTTACTTTTGTATATGTTTAGATCACTATACAGGCCATGACTGTGAAGCAGAACGTGCATGCTTTTCTCAGCCTTGTCAGAATGGGGGTACATGCAAAGATAGAGAATCTTTTTACGAATGTGCTTGTGTACAGGGTTATCATGGAGCGAATTGTGAAATACTGGACAACTGTTCACCGAATCCATGTAAAAATGGTGGGCTTTGCAAAAGTCATGAAGATTCTTATTCTTGCTTCTGTCCTTCGAGATTTACTGGGAACAACTGTGAAATTATGGACAAGTGCATTGACAATCCATGTGTAAATGGTGGGTCCTGTGTCACCATCAATAAGTCTTATGTGTGTTTTTGTTCATCAGGATTTATCGGCCATAACTGTGAAATCACTGATAAATGTACAAAAAACCCATGCTTGAATGGTGGCTCTTGTTTAAGCACTGCCAATTTCTATGTGTGTTCTTGCACTTCAGGATTTACAGGACATAATTGTGAAATCACTAACAAATGCCTAAAAAATCCCTGTTTAAATGGTGGTTTCTGTATAAGCAGTGATGCCTCTTATGTGTGTTCTTGTTTATCAGGATTTATGGGGCATAACTGTGAAGTTATTGACAGATGTACAAATAACCCATGTGTAAATGGTGGCACCTGTATAAGCAGTAACAGCACTTACATATGTTCTTGTCTATCTGGATTTATAGGACGTTTCTGTGAAATTATTGACAAATGCACAAGGAATCCCTGCCGTAATGATGGTTCCTGTGTCAACAGTGACAGCTCTTATATGTGTTCTTGTCTACCAGGATTTATGGGGTATAACTGTGAATTTATTGACAAATGCACAAAAGACTCCTGTCTAAATGGTGGATCTTGTATAAGCAGTGACAGTTCTTACATGTGTTATTGTCCATCAGGATTTACGGGGCATAACTGTGGGATCACTGAAAAATGCAAAAAGAATCCCTGCCTAAATGATGGTTACTGCATAAGCAATGGCAGCTATTATGTCTGTGTTTGTCCAGCTGGATATAAGGGTCATAACTGTGAAATTATTGACACATGCTTAAGGAAACCCTGCTTAAATGGCGGGTCCTGTGTAAGCAGTGACAGTTTTTATGTGTGTTCTTGTCCAACTGGATTTATGGGGCATAACTGTGAGATCATTGACAAATGTGGAAGAAACCCTTGCCTAAATGGTGGTTCTTGCATAAGCACTGACAGCTCTTATGTGTGTTCTTGTCCTTTGGGATTTACAGGGTATAACTGTGAAGTCAATGACAAATGTTCAAACAATCCCTGTCTAAATAGTGGTTCTTGTGTAAGCAGTGGGAGCTCTTATGTGTGTTCTTGTCTGACAGGATTTATGGGGCATAACTGTGAGATCGCTGATAAATGTTCGAAGAATCCCTGCTTAAACGGTGGCTTTTGCATAAGTGGTGATCTTTATTATGTCTGTTCTTGTCCACTTGGATTTATGGGGCATAATTGTGAAATTCATGACAAGTGTACGAAGAATCCCTGCCTTAATGGTGGCTCTTGTTTAAGCAGTGACCGATCTTATGTGTGTTCTTGCCCAATAGGATTTATTGGGCATGACTGTGAAACTGCTGATAAATGTACACCAAACCCGTGCCTAAATGGTGGTTCCTGTGCTAGAGGCGACGGGTTCTATGTATGCCATTGTACATCAGAGTTTGTAGGCGACAACTGTGAATTTGAAGCAAATTCATTGGTTGTAAACCCAAAGAGGGGAATGGTTCGTCAAACTGCTGACCCTGGCAGAATTTGTCATAGTATTTACTATTACATGAACAGATCATGTCCAAATCGGACATGCAGTGGTGATTTCGACTGCTCAGCTGGTGAAAAGTGCTGTAAGTTTGTGAATTGTGGAAAAGTTTGCTCTCCAGAAACGGACACTAACATGCACAGGTACTTTAGTTAGTGCTTTAATAATGTAGTGCTAAAATGCTACTAATTATTTTGTGTCTAATATCACCAGAAAGCTGCATGTGATTACCTACATCCATACATATTTATTATAAAATATTCGTTACCAAAAATATCTGTTGGCAAAGTCCTGCTGGCAGACCCAGTATACCTCATGTAGAAAGAGCGTCACGTGGCCATTAACCTGGCATTAGAATCTAAAATGACCCATTACAAGGGCCAAAATGACTTGGGTGGACTGAGAGGAGGCACGCTATACTACAGGAACAAAACCTGGAAGACCACTGATCAATGTAATACAACTTACCGGAATTTCTTATAGCTTTTAAGATGTTTGTGTTCAAGGGTATGTGGTTTCTTGGAGCAAAACACATATGATCAATCAGACAATGTCAGCACATTGATTGACAAATTGTCAACACATAAGAATTGTGACTTACTTTAATCTGTTTCATTAATTTTAGCTAAGGCATTGCCATGTTCCTGCAGCTACCATATTGAGTTCCATATCTGCATGATTGTGTTGTCGGCGGTTTTTAAGCCATCGTTATAACTTTATCCAGTCAATGTGTTTAAAAACGCTTCAGCCACATGTCAAGGCTGATGCTTATATTATCTCAACATGCCTCCACTAGATCACTAAATTTAGTAGTCTCCTCTTCAAAAACTTCACATTACTGATTCCTGATTGGCCGCCTTTACTTTTGAACTATAACATTAACTACCCAAATGCAAGGTTGCCATGTGTGCTGATTGAAAGTTATTAAAACTTCTATCGTGTTGTACCAAATGGCACATATTGGCGTTCCATGTTTTGCACACTGGTCTGGTTGAACGTCTGCTGCTCCTGACCAAACTCTGTCTTCTCAAAACCTAAGGTTAGCGACCTTTCTAGAGTAATTTGACTTTTTCAGGTTCTCTGTTAAATTAGTTTCGTGACCAGTTTAACAAATAGAATAGACATCAATTTCATATTTGTAGCTGGCTGAGCTAGTAATTGATCATTACTCGCTTTCGTTTCAATGTTAATGTTTTGGAATTGTTGTTCTTTTAGAAACTGGGCTGGTAATAATGATATTACGATTAGTGGCAGAACTGGTATGAGGAGGGCAGATGTACGGAAAGGATTTTGTCGCAGTGCCGACTACTATGCGAATAAATCATGTCCCACTCACAGGTGTAGTCGTGATTATGATTGTTCCATTGATGAAAAGTGCTGCGAGTTTGTAAAATGTGGAACTGTATGTGATTCAGTAATGAAGAATAGCACAGACAGGTAAATTAATTCATCAAAATGTTGCACAGCATGTATAATTATCACGATGAACAGATTCATTGCTCAATTAATTTTGGTACTGATGCTTTGAAATTGCTCTCTGTGCAGGGATGAGGTGGCTAGTAACACACATGCATTAAATCAACGAGGAGGAATGATTAATCAAACTGTCCAACGAGATGGAACTTGTCATAGTTATCACCACTATGTGAACAGGTCATGTCCCACTCAAATGTGCAGTGATGATAACAATTGTCAGCCGGGTCAAAAATGTTGTGACTTCGTAAAATGCGGAGTTGTGTGCAGTCCAAGCACGGAAAAGAACGCCAAGAGGTGGCCTGGTGATTTAAGGCTGTAGTATTGATTTTTCTTTACTCATACTTTTCGATTTTTTTATTTTTACATGATTCTGATTCTCTTTAGTGATTCTGCACAAAACCCCCAGAATTTGGAACTAGCTCCACGCACTTCTTATATGATTTTCTGAGCCGAAAATTCAAAATTCTGTTGTATAATTACTTACGAAATTGCTATGAATAGTCTTCAATGAAAAACAAGATATTGTGAGTGGCAGAGGGCTAAAGTCATATTATTTTGATTGGTTTTTGTAAGTACAGCAGAAAAGGCAAAAAACAAAATGTTTGTGGTGTGCTGTGAAACCACAGGTACCAGTGCCTAATTAACATTAATTACTGCTGTTGATAAAAAACGAAACCCAACACTTTAAGGCACATGGACTGTATTAAATATGTCGCATAACAAGAAGGCTAACTTTACATCTTTGAGGGAAGTTCCTGATACAAGGAGTATACAGGGACCCAACGTGAAGGTCTAGCCAGCATATAGAGAATTTTCAGACTTTACCTTTGCAGCCAAGTTCTTGATAAAACTGACCAAATGACAAAAGCAGCCAAACGATTTATGTTCACTAGTCCATAATTAGCAGAAAACTCCAAAATTTTGCCTGAATTTATAGAAATAGCAACCATTTGATGCATGATGTTCCACAAGCAGTGACAGCACACAAGTTTATTTTTTTGTAATTTATTTTTGCGAAAGCAGAGAGAGAGAGAGAGAGAGAGAGAGAGAGAGAGAGAGAGAGAGAGAGAGAGAGAGAGAGAGAGAGAGAGAGAGAGAGAGAGAGAGAGAGAGAGAGAGAGAGAGAGAGAGCGAGAGAGAGAGAGAGAGAGAGAGAGAGAGAGAGAGAGAGAGAGAGAGAGAAGAGAGCAGAGAGTGAGAGAGAGAGAGAGAGAGAGAGAGAGAGAGAGAGAGAGAGAAGAGAGAGAGGAGTCATTTTGCTAGCTTTGATTACTAGATTATTTCCTTTGCAGTGATTAGACTCTAGTCAGTACAATAAAATGTAATAGCGTGCAAATACACGGTTGCATTCCAGTTTTTCCATAGTGCAGTTCTTTACTAATTTCTGTAAATACATTTAAAAATACCACCACGGTAGTAATTCATTCTAAAAAGTATGCCTACTTGCATTTTTTACACATTCATTTCCGAGTTTGTTTTTCTATTAATGTTGCGAAATTACTAGTTTCAGAAGGACCAATTTTCCGATCTGACACTCCAACAAGCATTAAAGCGAATGTGGGCAATAATGTGGTGTTTTATCTACCATTCTGTTCGCCAATGGCCTATAAGCAAGCTTTTTGGGAATGGTATGTTGGTGCAACAAACATAAGCATTGATCTGAGTCCGCCAACGGTAGATGGCTCTTATGGTGAACGTTTCATGGCTGATATTCGCCCAGAAGGTGATGGTTGCTCACAAACCTTGCTAAACATTATTGATGCACAGGAGTCAGACTCACGATCTTACATGTTTGTCGTAAACAATGGGAAAAGTGAAGCGAAATACCAAGTTGCTGTTATTGTTACAAGTATGAGTTACAGTTTGTTTATTAAGCCTAGATCTATACGTACATACATACATCAGGATTCATAGCCGAGTGGTTATGCTGCATGCTTCGTATCCTTGGGTCGTCACTGCCTTGTTACATACTAGCTTGTTGGCGGTTTCATTTGTCTTACAGATTATAGATAAGTTATCATTAATTAGAATTTTGCACATACTCGTATACATTCTAACTGCAGTCCATTAACGAATGGCTTTCATTGGTCTAGTTTGGGATTATGTTTGAGAAGAAGCCCGTTAGCTACTATTTAGTAGTTAAATAGTTTAATACTATTTTGTATTTCAGACAAACCTCTAGTAAATGCGACAATGCTCAGTGGTGTTGTTGCTGGGACTCTCTTCCTTCTTCTAATTCTAGTTCCAATAATTATTCTATATGCTCGCGTTAAGAAGAAATGGTGCTTTCAAAGTAAGTATTTTTGATACAAGTTATGGTAATTAGTTGATGTTATCCTTGGCAGCAAAATGTGTAATGTAAGGTTAACTAAAACAGCCTATAAAGCACTTAACTATAGTAAAGCGATTTAGTAATGAAACTGAAATGAAAGTGTTAATAATTTTGAAATTCATAATTCATAGTGTATAATTATTTGTGCTATCAATGCTGTATCGTATATTTATAGGTGCACTAATGGTACCAGAGTCTAGAACGGTGCCAGAAAAGTCTGTATCAGCCCAGAAATTCGATGATATAAGAGTCACGAAAAATGGCCTCGAAAGCAGTGCTCAGAATGTTTATAGAAATAGTGATACTCATGATGAAGAACATATTAACAAAAGTGAGTACGACAGGCTTCCTGATGATAATAAGAACGGTTGTAAACAGGGTTGTAGTGCCGTCGACATCTGTGGTAATGCCGAGTGCGTTGATTTGCGCAAAGTTGTCTCATCTTAAGAGCATCTTCTGCCAATGTTTATGGTGCATTAAAGTATGCGAGGTGTTGGTTTCTTGAGCGCTATGAAAGGCGTTCAATTCAGTGGTTTGTGACAGGACATGCTAAATTTGAAACATTTTACCCTAATCTTCTGTAAGTGTGAAAGTGTAACCAATAGACCAGGTTAGAGCATGCAGTTTACAGAATTCTTCATATTGGAATTATGCGTCAGATTCGTATTGTGCATTTATGCAAAGCCGAAGGTGGATCATTCGTAATGTACAACATTTTTGTTATCAGTTCTTTTCAGCAAGTCACAAAGTTGCAGCCCAGCATTGTTAAATTTACCAAGTCTAAGTATAAAATGTTGTTAATAAACAGAACAGTTTATTCGTCATTATTTTATTGTTAAAAAAAATCTCTATTAAGTTTGTTCTATTTTAGCCGCTGTTTAGGTTATTAAAATGCTAGTTTCTGATCGCTTAATTGATTCATTCAGTACTATTTTGTCAAAGTAGTGTAACACCCTATCAGATATTCCTGTGGCGTAGCTAAAAGCACACAGGGGTTTATCTAAGACAGGACCCCGTAGAGACTTACACAGTAATGTTTACGTACCAACATGTTAACAATAACTTCGTATCCCTTTAATAATAATAATAATAATAAGCAATTTAATATTGGCATTTCTTTCAACAGTAAAAGTTTGTTCAATAATTTGTATCAGACAAAAATACTTGTGTAGTATGCAGAGTGGTAAAACGAAGGGGTGAACAAATGAAAATGAGTGCCAAAGCTTTAGTCAAAAGCGAATTTTAAGAGAATGGAATAGAACATAATGGAGCGGAATACAGTTGCAATTATACAGTGTATATTATCTCAAATGTGATAAAATTTAGTAAAACGGTCAACGCAAACAATGAAAATACATGTGTAGTAGGAAAATTATTACATATTTTTGCTGGTTTCCGGATGTCAATGTGTGCCCTCTCGTCCACATTCCCAGTGTCCAAACGTCCAGTACCTAAACTTCATGTGTCGAAGCATTCTTGTGTTGAAATGCTGTCTGTTGCTACTACTGCTACTGCTGCTGCTGCTGCTGCTGCTGCTGCTGCTGCTACCTACTACTACTACTACTACTACTACTACTACTACTACTACTACTACTACTACTACTACTACTACTGCTACTACTACTACTACTACTACTACTACTGCTACTGCTACTGCTACTGCTACTACTGCTACTGCTACTACTACTACTACTACTACTACTACTACTACTACTACTACTACTACTACTGCTACTGCTACTGCTACTACTGCTACTGCTACTACTGCTACTACTACTACTACTACTACTACTACTACTACTACTACTACTACTACTACTACTACTACTACTACTACTACTATTACTGCTACTACTACTACTACCGCTACTGCTGTTGCTACTACTGCTGCTGCTGCTGCTGATAGATAGGTAGGTAGGTAGACAGATAGATAGGCAGGCAGACAGACAGACAAACAGACAGGTAGCCAAATTAACAAACATTTCGAAAGCTATAGGTAAACTGGTTGAGAGTGAAATCGATAGACAAGCACGTGTATTGTAATGTATATGTTAGTAGGCAGTTAGAGATACAGGTGGAGATACGTAGACAGATAGATAAATAGACAAACAGGTATTCATGCACACAAACAACTAGACACAAACAGGCGGACGAAGAGAAGGGCGAGCCAGATGGAATTACTGATAAATGGATGGGCGGCAGGCAATGCTTTGGTGTTCTGTTGCCCAAATTGATAACCAAAGAGGTGTTATGTTCTTTTAGGCAGGAGATGCTACTAACTAAGAGAACCAATAATAAGCATATATTGAGAATTTTGTCCTTTTGATAGACTCCTAGGTACGTTAACATCATGAATTAGGCCGGTTTTGACGTCATTACTTTCTCATGATTACTGTATTATGTTGCTTTCTTCGCCCACGTCTCTTTTTGTCAGTTAATTACACGAAACCATGCTGACTTTGTGAGGCTTTGTCGCTTCGCTCACGCAGTATACTAATTACATAATACACGCGTGCAACGGAATAATGAACTTTCCTAGAGTTTTCAAGGCAGTCTAACTTACGGCCAACATATTACATAATTTGTCAAGTAATACTGAAAAAAACTGCGCAGTAAAGTGTAAAATAATACATTTTACTGTTCTTTATTATTACACGCACTAGAAAACCCGTCCTGCACAAGAGTTAACGGCTGTTGTTTTAGTAGGCAAAGCGGGTTCCCGTATGGTTGAATTTATTATGAGCGCGCTGGTTACTCGGCCAAGTAGTTTAATAGACTTTAATGTTAATAGACTGCCACAAAAATAGGTAAATGTAAAATGACTCCAGTATTACTGTATGACGAAAAGAATGGTAACTGCTGCAGATAGTCATGATGACGACAGCAGAGACAATAGCAACTCACAGCTATAGTTATCGTTTATTACTTTTACATAGCCATCGAAACGCATTTTTCTTGGTTAATTTTCCTTTTCTAGCGGTGGATTACACTTACAGCAATCGCCTGCCGTACTACATATGTTGAAGTCAGTTACTGAATCCAAGCATGTTTTTTTATGAAAATTGTTTTTGAGCATTAACCTATCAAGTAGCAATTAGGTCATTTACTATGTAATCAAAACAACAGCTGTCAAAACCACATCGCGTCTTCGAATATCAGAATTTTCTAGAAGATTTAAATCATTGTGTTGCCGCACCTGGTGACTGGGTGCTTGCCTGTTTGGCGGCTAGACAAGGCCTACGGGGACTGATTACCTCTCATTCCAAAGATGGAGCAGGATTAGGAACAAGTCGAATAGGCAACGGAAAGACGTCGACCAAGCTGTAGGAGTAGATCGACCACATTACCAGATCAATTTATTTTACAATAGAGTCATTTTTAAACATAACTGATACGGTAAATTTTAGAACAGTGAGGAAGCCCGAGGCTTTTCTGCACTGAGATGAGTAATTTATTCTGTTATATAGCGATTTCGTGCCTGTCACAATTAATTATGCAGGAAAAGTTTGTCAGCTATTGCAATGTTGAGTGAGATCTGAAAAACGGTTTGAAGTGAATTACAAATGTATCATGAATCAGCTAAAGGTGTCAGTCATATAGGTTGAGTAATAGTAATTACATTACGTATTTTTTCATAATGTGCATTACTTTGGTACGGCAATCGCTCTGGAATCCTATATATGTACTGAATATGTCAATGCCATTTAATTCTACAAATATAATTTCAGGAAGAACGATATAATATGGCTTTCATTTATTTTTTTAATGTGACCAAAACAGCCAGTGAGGTGCTGTGTGCAGCGTACGTGGCATCTCGAAGAGTTTCTGGTCTGTTTTCCACATCATTTACTTGCTATTACTTCTCTTTCTCTCTCTCTCTCTCTCTCTCTCTCTCTCTCTCTCTCTCTCTCTCTCTCTCTCTCACTCTCTCTTCTCTCCTTTCTCCTTTCCATGGGTATGTAATTCTACAGCAGGAGTGACTGTAACATTTTCAAAATTGAGTTGCGAGCTAAGATTAGTTACAATAAGTTAGTAGACCCGTTTAATGTGCAATACATAATTATCCTAACACAGAATATTGTACGTAAGCATTACAACTCAATTTTCATTTTTTATCTAATAAAAAAATTATCTAGTGTCCAGATACAGTTTACGATTGCCTCATATGTATGTCTAGCACGCTCACACAATAATCGCTCATCTTGTCACAAATGTGTTAACAGATTTGATTTTGTGCAAGAAACGAATATTGGAAAATTGTTGTTTTTGCGAAATTATTAATTTTACAATGGATAATTGCGTTTTATTCTCCCACACAATGCGCAGTACCAGTGTATTTTTCGTGGAAGGTGCAATTCGTGGAACAGAGAAATTAAGCGTGCTTCAATTTAAGTTGTCAAAACTGCGTGAACTATGTCTATTTTTACGAATATATACGTAACAGCAAAAGTTTTGTATACGTAACACCATTTTTTATTTTATACACCTGTAGATAGTGCTCTTATTGTTGTTAAAAATACAAAATTGGGGAAATAACGTAACAACTGTTCTGACAGTAATGTCTATACTGTCAATCAAATCCAGCCTTTTACATGTTTGGGGGGGGGGCATTTCTTGAAGAAATAGACAAACAAATAGCGATCCTGGAAGAAGTAACTATAACAGAAGTGTCGTAGATTGCCCCTATGACTTTTCAGTCTTGTGTTATTTAGTGTTGCATTGGTTGGTGGTGATCTTAAGTGGGTTAAAACAAGTTTGACTCGAATTATTGGTCGAGGAACTCGCTGACCTGAGAAACAACGTCAGTGTCGCCATTTTGAATTTAAGATGGCACGTCAAAAATCCAACTCTGCGAATCGATGCAAAACTCGTTCTACTATATTCCCGTAGAGTTTCATGCCTCTTTTCGAAAATAATATCACGCCGCCCTCTTGAATTCAAAATCGCAGGTCGAAAATTCCCTCAGTCCCTCATTTTCTTTAGTATGATCCTGCGAAGTTCCTGACCATCTGTTGAAAACTGGTGGAAAACAGCCTTTTTTGAAAAATAATGTTTTTGTCATCATTCTGAATTTAGAAAGACGGATCGAAAAACTGACACTATCAGTGGATGCGGAATTTCTTTTAGTATATTCCTATAAAATTTTATGGCGATTAGATCCATTTCGAGTTGGCAGTGCCTTAGGCTTTTTTCGGAAATAATGGTATTGCCTCCATTTTAAATTCAAAACGGCAAAATGAAAATTCAAGACTGTCGGCCGAAGCTGAATTCATACTTGTATAGTCTTGTAAAGTTTGACAAAGATCCATTTCGAGTTGACGAAGCCTTATGCTTTTTTAAATGCAAAATGGAGGTTGTTTACTCGTGTAATGTTTTATATTGACCAACTGCAGAGCCCCAGTCTTTTTCAAAACGGTTATCCCGAGAACAAGAGCAACATCCAGATGAATAGCGATTTGGTCGAGCCTCGACCAATAACATACTGAGCAATAATGTTATAGTGTCTACAGTGCTTTTTGCATTCGCGCTATTCGATTCACTGACATATTCTCTGTAAATCAGCCATCTTCATCACTTCGTTTAGTTAAATTTCACTGCGTTATCTTAAAGCAAAATACTAAACCTAAACGTATTTTTGTGGTTAAGAAAACTGTAATGATATTCTCTATTTTACACAAAACTATAATTGAAAAATGAAAGAGCCGGTAGAGAGTTTCATCAACTGTCTCTAAGATTTTGCCATCCTTCTGTACCTTGAAAGACCGCCAAGTGGATAGTTTAGAATGGTTTTCTGCTCTATTGATTATTTCATTTTCATGAGTTGATGGTAACACTACATTTAACTAGTTTAGTTTCAATCAAGCTATTGGAACATAGGGTACAAACTAGCATATGATTATCGATCCAAATGAAACTGATCCGCGTCAATATTGCACGTATCCATACAAATGACGTTGCCTGACGAGTCCATGCACAGAAATACAGGATGTAACACTATTTTTTGTTAATGGGGAATGGTGCACAAAACAACGTGATACAGAACAATTTGTTTGACCAGAGTACTAGGAATCTTCAAAATTTTGTGTGTGTGTCTTGCCCAGGCTGCAAACTTGAGGGTATGATGTAAATTGTTCTGCACCACTGCTTGTTTTTGCATTCACTTCCCTCCATTAATAAAAGGATAATTGTGTTACAATTAAGGATTGTTCATGGAGGCTGCAAAGCCATACAGCCGCTTAGAAGATTCTACACTTATTTTATATTTTCAGGCAATTTAGCTCAGTCAATCCAGTCAGTCAGTTTTTAAGTGGTCACGTGAAGAAATTTCCACAACATCGTTTTCACTTATACCATGTACAGAAAAAAAGTTGATCAACACAGTAAAAGCCTGTGCGGCAGAAAACCCCTAAAACTGCGAAAAACCATCGGCCATTGCCAAAAAATGAGAATTTTACTGTAAATCTGCAAAAGCGTCCAAAGAACGTCAAACTGCGGGTACACCCATGCCTTTAAGATCAAAGAAAACAATGGTATCGGATATTTCTTACATTGTCAGAATTCCTCAGAACTCTAAAAATGAAAAATACATCCGCCATTAGCAAAAATGGTTTGCGCTGTAACTATGTAATGAAATGAATAAAAAATGGTTAGATTTGTGTCCTCGCCAATGTTTGCAAAGGTTACTGACACTGCAGGGCGCTATCAGCATTATATTTTATTGTATTAGTTGAATTATATTGCCTACGTCACGGAAACCTTTTACTAGTAGGCCCAACGTTGGCCGTGTGTGCCACTTGTCACATCGGCCCACTAAGGGCAGTCAATGTTGGTCCAGCGTTGTTCTGTTCATTGGCGCAACTTCAGCCCATTGTCGGGTTGGACCAGCGTTGGTTCCAATATCGGACCGACTTTTACATTGAAATTGCCTACAGGAACAATATATAGCCTTCAATGGTCGATATCGGTGTAACGATGGTGTTAACGTTGACCCAGTTCATGTATATGCTTGAATGAAGACAGCACATGGTCAACGTGTTGCCAACGTTGGATCAGAACAACATGTCCCACTGGTTTTAGCGTTGGCCCAGCATTAACCTGCCCGTAGATGCAACATCGTCTTGTCTCTCAGCTTTTCGCTGAAATTTGCTTAGGCACTATATATAGTCACCGATTGGCTAAAGTCGGTGTTACTATTGGTCCAGCATGTGCTTGAATGAAGACAGCACAGGGCCAACGGCAGTCCCGGCGTTATTCTGCTCTCAGATGCAACATCGGCCCACCTTTTACATTGAAACTTGCTTAGGCATAATATACAGCCTTCAATGGGCCCATCTGGTACATCACTGGTTTACCGCTTGAAATAAAGAGCGCAGGACCAACTTTGGTACCAACTTTCGCCCAGCACAACCTGCAGTGGGTCAACATTGATTTTAATGTCGGCACAGCATGATTTGAAGAAATATACAGGCAGTATTGGACCAACGTTGGTACCAACACTGGCCCAACTTCTCAGTGAAATAGATTGGTAGCCACTTAGGGCTAAGGTCAGTATTAACGTTGGCCCATATCTGTATAATGAATTTCGGTGGTATATATATATATATCAAAGGAAAGGTCTCGATCTAGTGTGGTCTCATTGGGGTTTATTTTTCGAATTGGGCCCATCGGGACGAATGTGTGACGAAAAACTTCCAAAAAT
The DNA here is from genome assembly GCA_030141605.1 of Tubiluchus corallicola. NCBI lineage: Eukaryota > Metazoa > Priapulida > Priapulimorpha > Priapulimorphida > Tubiluchidae > Tubiluchus > Tubiluchus corallicola. The sequence continues at coordinate 228,793 of JAQGDQ010000105.1, forward strand.
GGACATTTTCGGCCAGTTTTTGCAAAACTTATACCTCTTATTTCTGGAGAACGGGACCCGGGGGTGGTGCCAGCAATGGTTAAATAGCCCGTTTAATGGTGGGTGTAGTAGGTGTATTCGGAATTCGCCACGACGTCCTGTGACGGGCGTTTTCCTGGACCCAATCACGCAAATTTTGCAAAAAACTGCTCAACCACCCTCTAGAAAAACTCAATTTGTGCAACTGTTTGGGCATGTTGGGAAAAAATAAGCACACTCACAAAAAGAGAACGAAGCGGTCTTCAAGGTTTCACTAGGAGAGATGTCCACTAGTGACTAGACGAAACGGGAAGCGTATATTTCAAAGTTCTTTTTCAGCCCCCTAAGCTGCACGCTATTTGGAACATCCACTGTCATTAAGTTTGATAAATTTCGTGACTGTTCCAGGCATTGTTGTCACCCGCCGTTCGACTGTGTTATAGATTTTACATGTAAGTAAATTCTGTTAGTCTATTATCATTTGAGGAACAATAAAAAACTATGTAGAATGTGTGTGCATTATTGATCATTGGTAGACAGACTAATAGCATTTATTATAGCACACAATTTGACTTTGTGCAAAATGTTTTGAATGGTTTCGTTGTGATGCTGTGTTACTGGTGTTAGTGCTGTAGGTGTCGTCATTGTTGTTGTCATCAACACCATCATCACCATGTGATGTGGTGAGTGTGGTGAGCGTGCTGTGGAAGGTGTGGTGGGGAAGTTGGGTGGGTGTAGTGTTGATGGAGTGGTGTGGTGAGTTTGGTCTGGGTGGTGTGGTGTGGTGTGGTATTGATGGTGTGGTGTGGGTGATGTGGTGTGGATAATGTGGTGTAGAGTGGTGTGGTTGGTGTGCTATGGTGTGGGTCGTGCGTTGTGAGTGGGGTGGTGGATGGTTGTGTGGTGTGGTGTGGGTTGTTGTTGTGAGTTTATGCGCATTTTTTGCGGGGTTTAGCTAGTACATATTAATTACCCTTGAAGACAAATGCAGTTCATGGAACCACGTCAGTCTAAGTATGACCCCAATATCTGAATAATTTTTGTTCAACATATACGCGGAACATTCAAGAGCTTGAATGACACGAATGTGAAAATGGTTTGCGTATTTGTTAATAAAGGACAGGGCTGATATACACACTGCAGATTTTCACAAGTCATAAGTTGCATCTGACTCAAGACTGATCATAAGAACTAATAACTAATCTTACTACCAAATATTATAGCTACTAAATCAAGAAATCAAAGTACTTAAAGTACCTATTTATTTATTTATTACAGTGCCCTGTAACTAGTGGAAGCACCATTGACAATGATGGTGCACTGACCGTTATGAAAATATTGCTGCACAAAAAGTTGATCATTATATTCTCTGATCAAACGTGGGTGTGGATACAACTTTAGCTACATTTATTAGGCACTTTATTAGTCAGTTACAAGGCGAAACCTCCCATTTTTGGTAATGACGGGCATATTATCATTTTTAGGTTTCTGGGATGTTTTTATAATCTTGGAAAGTCACCATTGCTTCCTTGACCTTAAGAATTTAGGTGACCATGCAGTTTAGCCTTTTTAGACACTTTTTTGCTGAGTTATGGCAAAATCCCCTTTCTTTGGCAATGTCGAAATGTCTTAGCCATGTTCGGATGCACATCGTTACGGTGCTAAGTAAGCAGACGCTCCCAGCATGACGAAATGAAATCTCACAGAGACAGGGTCGAACCCAAGGTGACCAGAAGCTATTTACGCGAAGCACAGAAGATGAACTAACTTTTGTCATATCTTTTAGAAGTCTTTTAAAACGGGGAAGCCTAGGTATGATGTTAAGTGGGTAAAAATAAGGTACAGATCAAAAATGGCATAATGTATATCAGAGACGTTTGTGCTCGAGGACATTATATTCTCCTTGTATAATACGTCATAGTAAAGACTAAAAATACGTAAACAAAGTTTAACAAAGGCCCGCTCTTGGCATTTTGCTAATAATTTAACAGTAAAATTAATTGAAAAAATTGTTTGCGTACTTTAAGTTAGGAAAATTGGAATTTAAGATTTTGAGGAAATGACTGACATGCAAATTGACACTTTTTACTGTGTAAAGCGTATATCGTAAATTTGTAAAATAATAATATTTCTTGGCTATAGTAATCTTAATAATGTGCTAAAAACGGAATCTAATTGCTGCAAATATTGTAATTGTTATTATGAAATACATTGCGCTCTTCCACTGAATGAATGGAAACCACAAAACAGCGCCGTTTATTTGTGTTGGACACTATTACATCCCCGAGGTGAACAAGTCTTTGCTTTCCATTTTGCACTTAAATCCTTTGTTGATAAATGCTCAGTGCAAGTAGCAGCAGTTTTTATTAAAGCATTCTTATTTAACCATGCAAAGTCACGCTATGTAACATATCAACTAAAGAACAAATATTGTCTCCCGAGGAAGTTTCCTTTTAAGGTATGAGTCGAGTCTAGGGAGTCGTACTAATAAATTAAGTATCTAAGTGATCCCATAGAACAATAGAAATGAAAATAAATAACTAGGTCGTATATAATATTAGGTCAAAAATGTATGGTATACGTATGGAAGTGGGTCCTAACGAACGAAACGACTAGATAAAATATGCTCATGTCAGAGATGGAAAATTTAAAAATGGAAACTAAAGAGTTTGGTAGCATTCATTTTTGCAATCGCTAACTACTTTTGTTAATAGCGCCGCTTAATTTTGCAATCACGCATTGTAAGATTTTTGTGCAGGTTGCGTACTTTGCTGTCTAAAAAAAGACTTGTAAACTGTTATTATTTTTGTGTTCAAAAATGGGCCGTTGACATTTTTGTCCCATAGAAGTTGTGAGATTATTAAATACAGTCTCACAACTTCTATACGTACCAAGAACTACTTTCCAAATATCCGTCGAGCTTTCTACATTGGCGTCCTTTTGCATTCTAAAAAACTGACGGGCAAGACCTATAACACATACACCCACGCAATCAGTTATTGACACACATTTAAATATAGTTGGAGCAACTAACTCAAATTGGCTGTGTAAGTTTTTGTTTGATTCCGAGCATAAAAACTAGTTATTGACTGTTGGGGTACCTGTTCTATAATAGCTCTCAAACAAAAACTCATATTGAAAATGATTAGAAACATCAGGTAAAGGACACGTGTTTTTTACTTGAGTGACCCGGATATAGATTTAAATTTATTTTATTCGTCGACATAATACAATGTATAATGCAAAATTTAACACAACTGTATTGAGACGGGGCGGGAAAAGCTGATGTAGGGTCACCTTGCAGGCACCACTAATTATAAGTTTTACTATTAGTTTAACTAATTAAGCGATGTGTGAGAGATTTATGTAATTTATATAATTAATCCAGCTATATAATGAAATCATCATATGTTTTAATAAATTAGTAACTTCAACGTTTAATTTGTTAGTATTTATATATTTATATAATATGTGACACACACCTAGATGATGTAACGTACAGTCGTACGCAAATAAATAACCAATGAAACTTACACAGTACAGTTGACATGATCGACTGTGCAAGTCACAAGAATTACACGACAAGAACAAAATCTCAATGACATTAGAAAAAAGAACTTTACATGGTAAAGTGCATACAGTCAACACATTTAGCACACATAACACATTTAACTTGCTTGAACAGCTAACATGACAGCGAATATCCTTGGCAGTAAAATCATTGGCATCAATCCCTAATACCCACACATATAGCAAACATAAATAGCCAAACATAAATGGAATGAATAAACAGCAGATTCGGACTACATTTTGTAATAATTACTGTCGTTATCACCTGGTTTAGTACTTACTACTGATACATTGCTAAGCGCGTCTTACTCTGGTCTTTGTACACATGTAATATATAAAAATGTTTAGCGATCTAGTTATCGCGTACGCGTACATGTGTAATCATAGATTTTTGAGATGGAAAACGAGAATCCCATGGAGGTGCTATTCTGGCATGTTCACATGAGAATCCACGAGAATACGAAACACGTTGTGCATGTGCATGCGGACGAGACGAGAATTTCTCGTTATAAGCTTAGTGGCTGATATTTGAACGGCGGTCGGATGGATGGACAGACAGATAGATATTCCAAAATTTGGCTCCGACATCTTTTAAATAATAACGGTTTGAGGTACCACAGTACCAATGTCTTCGCTATCTTAGATTTGGAAGCCACAGAAGGAGCAGTTTTAGAAGTTTTTCGACCGTTGCTAAGCAGCTGTTTTGAATACGGTAACTAAGTTTCTCACTGTACAACCAGTGCCCAGTTACCTGAGCTGTGCAAGTGTGGGAGGAACTGGATTGACGGCCTCCGAGAAATAATTTGAACAGGCAGGCAGACTGTCAAATACATAGAGGGACAGACAGACAGATAAGGTCGACTAAGTTCGGCCTTCGAATCACAAACACGTGCAATCTCGCTGTTACTTAAAACCGGGGGAAATCATCACTAGCATCCGATTACTAAGCAAAGCCAATTTAATTAAAATCAAGTAAAAAGTAAATGGACAGAATAGTGCCACGCCATCACTCATCAGAAGGAAACAAAAGATAAAGACTACGCTTTCTGACTTTTTTTACCCACACCCTCCGTCCATCCCTCAAAGGATAATAGAGTTGTTACGCAAAGTAATTTTTTCGTCTCACCACAATATAGTTTGGCATATTTTTAACGAAAACCGTCACATTAATTATCAATCGCCTATCGCCTTGTTAAATAAAACAATTTGCGCGATACGGTGGTAGATGAATAGATCACAAATCGATCCAAAGGAATCGTCTGCATAGACATGGAATACTAACAACATAAAACCAAGATTGGTTTGTCACCTTTAACCTAAAGACGTAAACGATCATATTTTGCCGACACCCTCCACTCAGCCCTCAAATGACAATAGTGTTTTTACACGCAGCAATTTATTTCGTCTTACTACGACATACTTTGCACATTTTCCAATGAAAAATGTCACATTAATTTTTCAATCGTTCAACGTCTTATTAAGTAAAGCAAATTTGTGCAGCACATAGGTAGAAGAATAACTTCGAAACTGTACCAAAGGGATGTACACTGAAGTGGAATACTAACAACGTAATCGTTTATGTGTTTAAAAGATTGTAATGTTTTCAATTTAATTTAATTTCAAGCTTATCTCAGGAAAAGCCGTAGAACAAAAACATTACAAGTGCACAAAGTGCAGAAAGAAACAACAGAATACACATTATTTTCAATGAGTATAACTAAATGTTAATGATAATTATACATAATTATGTAAGTCCTCGCAACTCATTTTAAAATATGATTATTAACACAAAATGCTCTATCAGATTTTGTCTATCATGTAATTTCAACTCTTTACTTGTCAACACACCAGAAAAGTGTCATTCTATAAGTGGCTTGATACAGCACTTAGCCATACGCAAACTAATGCTGATGGTTAAAGCATTCAACTAATTATGAAAAACAGTCCTCTAAATGATGGACTGACAGGGGTCTTTTGAACACATTTGGATAGATCAATAGCTAGCGCAGAATAATAGATGACACTGCACAAAAACAGTTCTCCGGCGGGCGCTAACCAATACAGGCAGACTTTGCATGCTACCAATACATATCATGACAACTCTATTTTCTCACCCCGTTGTGCTCATCCGGCGTCAGTGTTGCGCCACAGTGAACAACATCAATGCAAATCAGAATTGTAGCGTGGAAAGTGCAACTTAAACTAAACCTGCTAGACTATCAAGTCAAAATTTAAATTCGTGGGCTGAATTTTTGCACTAAACAATTTGGACTAATTGTAATTTGATGAGGTATTTATTTTGAGTTGTGTGCGCGGTTGCAACGTGGCTGGCTATTTTTATAGACGGAAATTTTATAAACAAACCAGTGTAGTGAGGAATTTTAATGATTGCTAAAATATGCACGTCTTCACGTCTTGTCTAAAAGGCACGTCCGAAAAATACAGCAAGTGGCTCATAATAAGATCGCTGTCAGATCGTTACTATGGTCAGAAACTTTTTAGGCCCTTCATTTACTTATATGAAATGCATTAACAAAGTAGCGCGCCATTGATATACGATGCGCATGCAAAAAAACACAGACTCGTGAATACCACAGCATTTCATCATGTCAAACAAAGTATATGAGACAACTTATCATGCCTGCTCGAGAACTCTGAATACTAAAACCTGTCGATGTAACAAGCCTACCGCATCAGATATATTATAAGGAAGCAAAATTCCTCTTGTGACTGTAGTGAGGATAACAAAAACGGTTTACTGAAATAGGAAAATTCTGTGGAGTGATATGGAGTAGCAAATCATTTTTAATTCTCATTACAAAGAAAACTCGCTTATGCATGCTGCGCCTTTTAGTGATTTTGGCGGTCTTTTCCTTTCGTATTTCTTAGTACCATAGTCTCCAAGTAAACAATAAGCTGAAGTGCTTCTCTGAGCCAACTTTTCAATAAAAGTTTCTAGCAAGTTGTTTGCTTCGCTTATCGACAACTTTTTTGAAGAATTTAAAGTTAGCTTGATCTAGCCTCTTACTTAATATATCTTTACTGAACCCAAACTAAACTAGCCTATTTTAATTTTATTTAACATAACCAAAAGAAATCTAATATAACTCGATGCAAGCAAAACAAACCTAACCAACCCAACCAAGCTGCTTACTTTTAATTATTCACATTTCATCTAAGTAATGAAATTAGTTTGCTCGGGGCTCGGAGCTACCCGAGGCTCTGGTTTCTTGACTATTCTGTTAGGTACGCAGTAGGACACTTTGAACTTTATAGAGGGGAAGTAAAGCCGGTTAGATACATACTCAGGGACTGGGCAGGAATAGTTTAAACTTGGCTGGGTAGACAAATAGAGCTGTTGTCTAAGCTTTTTGTAATTATCTGTTTAATAAATCAGTTTAGTTCCATTTTCACGTTAATACCTTGTTGGTTTGAGCACTGCTGTATCTTTGTTTTGCTGCATAGCTTTTACAGTGGTGGCATCGCAACAGTTACCAATAACAGCCAATGACTTTTTTAAGTTATTCTTTAGAAGAGAGTATTTTGTTGGATTTCACTGCATTTACGTAAAAAAACTTAAGACCGTAAGACCTTACGTAGGAACTTAAAAACCCATTTACAACAAGCGACATAAAAGTAGAACTAGGAACACACAGGACGTCAGAAATTATAACTTTGTTTACGCGCCACAGTAGGCGTGTATGTGGCCACGTGGCTTTTGCTGAAGCCATTGTAACAGTCTAAGCTATTCGCAGTTCTTTCGAGCTTGGCTTCATGAAAAACTAACGGTGTTACAATCGCTCTGCGTAGTCGCTTACGTATAAGCAAGAGTAGGATTACAGAAAAAACGCGTGTCGAACAAACAATTTTTTGTTGGTCTTGCTTTCACTTTTCAGTAATTTAGCTAATTTTTAACTCAACTCTTTGACCACTCTGACAAATTGCTGTTTGACTTCGTATATCCAGTGCAAAATATTCTTTGCGGGGTTAAAGAATGGGCATGCAGGTGTTTTTAAGTCCATCGCCATAACACGAAACCGAAGAAGTATGTAGAATAAATGATGAAGCTTTAACAAGTTTTACCATTACATGCTCTGCCAAAGCTAAGGTATATGAGAATACAAGTGTTATGAATGAATAAGTCAGATTGCGAACGGAACAGACCTTTCTTTGGGAACTTACTGCACGTGAGTAAACATTTGCTTAAATGCTTTCGCTGATTTGTTCTTAAATGATTATTTAGTTTTATAACTATTACTATAACTACTATTATAATAAGACGAATTGGGCTGAATTAGAAAAATAAAGAACAGTTATTTTTCTAGCTTGCATTCTATCTTTATTGAATCTGTACACGTGTTTTTTAATTGTGTGATTGGGAATGTTGACACGGATGTCGGATAACTTCACGATGAACAGTTTAAAACACATAAACACTCTTCATCAATGAAGCTTAAAAATCGTCTTGAAATTTTAGAACATTTAAATGCCTTCTTCTTGCATACTGGGCTTGCGTTGGTAGTTCACTGTATTAAACTCATAATGTAACTGTAAATGCTCTAGTAACTCCCGCAAGACCGACAGGTGCAGTCATTTTAACGGAAAGTCTTTTGAAACAAGTTTAGATAACATTGCGCAAAGTTTGAAAAATAACCAGAACATTCGAAGCACATGCTTAGCTAACTAAGGAAGCGAGGCAACGCAGTTTTACCAGGTGGCACGAACATTTTAAATTATTAAGAATTTTCTTTTTCAATTATATATGTCTTTCAAACAGGTAAGCGTAATGCTAAGTAATATAATTTTGTTTGGAAGGTTCTTCAGGATATACTTCAGTACATTTTGAGCGCCGCTTTAGCCAAACGTTTTTGTACGGCTCCAAACAGAATTTATTCTGGACGAACTGATAAATTTGCGCTATTCCTCTATTTCCTACAAGTGTCATTTGTTCACTGATCATTGATGGAACCGCCTGAATTCATTTATCTAAAAAGCAGATTTGTCAAATTTTGTCAATGTGTAACGCGTTGTGTAATCTAAGACGGTGTGAGCAGGATGGTAGTGTTATTAATCTAACACGGTGAAACCTGCCAATGTTGTTGAATTCGTTCATGAATAGCGGTCGATTTTGCTGTGCAACTTTGTGGTATTGATTCAGTTACAGGATTTGTCAATTCACTAGTCTTACAAATTTTTGTTGTTATACTTGACAGGTCGTTATCTGCAAACTTACTCAGCTATACAAATCGTTCGTAAGACTGGAATGATATAATTACTGATAATAATTATTTGTAAAAATTGTGGAAGTTCTGCATACACAGCTAAATGTGATTACTGCAGCCAGTGTATGATACAGATGTAAAGCGCGCCGTCTTCCTAGTTTTTTAAACACCGAAAACGATTTTAAATGTCATCGCCATGGTTGGTGTTGGTGTTCTTGTCGTTATAGTTATCGCCGTCGTTCTTACTGTTGCTATAAAAATATTTTTTCAAGTAAACTATCATTTTTTTATTACACTTAGAGAGCTTCATTGTGAAACAGCCATGCAGACGTTCTTTCCTGAAAACCGGAAATTTACAAAGATGGCGGCTAGACATTTAGCGTAAAAATATTACTTTCAGTACATCACGAAAATTGGCAATGCAAGATATAATAGAAATTTAAATCAGACAAATTAAGTAAGAAAATACAAACATAACTTTCAATTCATAACTCATTTCATATTCAAGTTCATAATTTACATTCATTTTTGTATTTTATATAATGAGTTCAGATAAGAACAGTTTAGTAATAAGTAAAGATTAGTGATATCAAAACAAAAAATCTAGAAATTTACTTAAATATTCAAAGACGTGCTAAACTGTAGTCAAGAGCATTTAAACGCATGAAATAGTCCTAGTGGTTTGAAATTTCCAAAACAAATTCAAATCCACAAATTTTCTACAAACAATTTCTTGCGGACTTATGACTTCAAAAAGCCCCCAACGTTGAATTTGATAATTAGCTAAATTCACAGCGTAATCTTAAAATTCTGATAAAATAATTACAGAAACAGTTATAATTAATGTTTATATATTGTTCATTCGTGTATTTTGTTTATTATTTACGGTGTCATACGATAGCAATGCACATTAGCAGTTTCACCCCTGGTTCAGTTTCCAATCAAACGACGAATGCTTAGGCTGACGAGAATTCTGCCACATCTCTGACAGGGCTTTCAGATGCAGGAGACCTGTTATTCATTTTTTTGTTCAGTAGACGCCTCGCGTAACAGAGCTGAACTGCGTTTCAGAAACAATTCAATCAAAGATTCCAGCTTCCATTATTTCCATTACCAACTAATCTCTAATTATTTTCGATCATTCAGTTGCTAGAAAAGTACCAGCATTATCTTAACTCTGGATTTTAAAAATATGCAAAAACCAGGAAAATTTTCAGCTCACGGTTTCCACTTTCCTGAATATAAAAAACACTCCACAAAGTTCAATTAACAATTGATTATATTATATTAAATATAAGCGCTTTCGGAAGCATTCTACGCTCACAAAATAACTAAAGTGACAATAACTACACAGTAATTTGTCTTGCGTAAATTTGTAAAATGGTAAGCTTAGGCTGACATTTGTAGTTCTCTCTCATAAGCATAGTGTTAAGACAGGGTTTTAGTGATACACAGTAATATTCCTCAAGACTGGCAAAAGCATTCCTGACTGTGTTCATTACCGAGAAAGAACAGAAAAGTGTGTCTGCAGCACCACCCAACTGTAAATGGTTGCTGGCTGGCTTATAGAAATTGCTGTCCAGGCTATGAACCTTGTTACCTTTGCCAGACAAGAAGACATTGTCTCTATTGCATGCATGAATATAGATTATCAGGTCTTCTTCAGCACTATTTGCAGCGTGGTGGTACTATAGATACATCTTCTTATTTTTCTCAGTAATGAAGAAAGGTAAGAATGCTTTTGATATTGTCATTCTTGAGAAATGTTAGATCATTAAAGCTCTCTCTTAACACTATGCTTATGAGAGAGGACTACAGATATCAACTAACGCTTACCATTTTTAAATTTAAAATATGAAATAGAACTGGATTGAAATGAGTACTTCAACTAGAATTTCATAAGATAAACCACGTTGTAATTATTGTCACTTCAATTATTTTGTGAAAGTTCTCAAATTTTAATATAATTTAATCAGCCTTTGATGGTACATACTACAGACTCGTATTATATCAGAACGAGCCGTCAAATTACGATTTAATTAGCGAGTACAGGTGATACGAAGTGGAATGCGTAGTTTCCCAACCAGCAACCTGGATAGTGGGACAACAGTTTACAGTTAGAACATACTGGCCCTTATGCAGTCTGAGCACTACTTATGAAAATTATGTTTGAAATGAAGTGTCAAATCAAAATCAAATCTGTATATCTGTCTAGTTGTCTCTGTATCTATCTATTTATCTGTATTTATCTACCTACGTACCTACCTAATTCCTCTTCTCTCTCTCTCTCTCTCTCTCTCTCTCTCTCTCGCCTTCTTTCTCTGTTTCTGTGTTTTGGCTTTACATGGTTATTTATTGCATGTAGCTTACGAAAACTTTCACCTAGTCATAACGTACCCAAAGTCAATCTCAGGTTTTCTGGATTTGTTCGCACGAAGCCATGCAGATCGTAAACCGGCTTCGTGTTTTCGCAACAGCTGCGCGAATCACTTAGGCATACTAAAACAAATTGTGCGCGCCAAAGTGCTACTAACTGCTGCAAGATGCGGTGACAACTTGCGCGCTTAATAATGTTTATGACGCCGCAAATTCTTCTAGAAGAATTTATTGTTAACAAGCTGCTGATATTATTAACGGATGGGATTTTTTTGGAAGAAAAATGAATGTCAGAGGGATACTATGGCGTAAGGACGAAAAACCAGCTGCATTGAAACGATGTGGAAAAGAAGGCAGGGATAAGCTTAATGAGACGAACTAAAACTTGGTGTAGCTTTATCTTAAATTTTAAGTGATGATTGTTTCACTGGGATGTTGTCGTCGTATCATCATCAATAAGAAGAAACCATAAATAACAAACAAGGCAAAGAAACACGACATGGCAAGACATCTTCTTTCAAACGAGGACGCGATCATTTAATTATCTTCAATCTGGATGTTCAAATATCGTCGTTTTTGCGATCGATCCATCTGCATGGAATAACTCCTTTTACTTCTACCCTGCATGTTGTAGTGCAAAATAAAAATGCATGCTTCACAGGAAGTTAGGCTGTTTTAATGTTCCTGAAAACTGTTAGAAAGATTCGGCAATAAAAGTGTAATAAGTGTCTTGTGTAATTAGTAAAATCACTTTTGAAGCAGCGCTGAAAACATTGCTAATGTTAAACGACATCGTAGTTTTGTCAACAGCAACTTTTTGCACTACATGTGATGGATGAAAAGATATTAGTAAAGCGGTACGCGTGATGTCATTGGTATCTCGTGCTTCGCTCTTTTATTGTTGCAACACGGCCTTACTCTATTGTGCCCTTCAGATAATGCTTCTGACAAAGAGCGATCATGTTTACGCTTTCCAAATTGTAAGAACATGGTGGGTTCTTATGTGTGATCCGCGAGAAAGAGTTCGACGCCGAGGCAGCATGACAGAGTTTCTTTCCTGCATTGAAATTACAATATTTCATTTATCTGCACAAAAGCCATCAGCTGTGCAAGTCCAAACTAAAGCATGCTTGAGAAACTGCAGCTAAATATGGTTTTCATGCTGTTTGTCCTAATTATTACCTTTAATTAATGTGTATGTCTTAATCAAAAAAGTGGCTAGCAACTTACTTTCAGATTACTGATTTGATTTGCGGCCAGAAGTACCCCGCATACTATAATAATTGCACATACAACTGTTCAACTAATAGAATACTGTACCGGTCGCATTTTCCAAACAGTCACAGCTTAATACGTAAACCTGATTGCCTTCTATCTTGATATATACCAACACTACTTTTGGTCGTCTGTGATGCGTTATTTTTTCATCGGGAGACTCCCGAATTTAATAGTAACCGCTCTTTCTTCACATTTTGAAATGTTTCTTGAAATATATATGTAAACCAAATGCGATCACAGTGAGATGGAACAACACCCTCTCACCCATTTGCCCGAAAGACAACCCGAAAAGAACCGTTCGGCAACGCAAGTACGTAGAATAGAGAAGCGGGATTGCATTATGTAACTTACACAAAGCTTAAATAAGCCAGAGATACCAGTGACGTCACGCTAAAACTAATACAGCATATTTTTGTCTGTATAAAGCTTTCGTCAGTTTTTAAATTCAACATGGTTACCAGCAATGCCTACATTTTGACACCCAATCATGTTTTGCTTCGGTTCTGCTTTAAAGTCGCGAGTATCTCATCCATGGGCGGGCTCATGTTAAACGCTCATGTTCAGCCAGTGAACTGGCCAAATGGTTGAAGCAACGCGCAGTCAAGTTTTTGCAAAAAAAAACTAGACAGCTAATTGTGTGATATTTCTGAATGGACATAAAGTAAGCAGTATAATTCTGAATTAATTTAAGCGACGCACACGCGCGTTTGTAAAAAGCCATGAAACGCTCGCCAACTCTGTAAGTACGTGATAATTTTCATCACAGTTCAGTATTTATATACTGACTAGCCGGGCCACATTAAATTTTCCCGCAATTCCTGCGGGCCACATGCAGTTTGGTCAAGGAGCCAAGTACAATAGGACCTAATAACGATTTTTTGCATCCGATTTGCGTACATCATTGCTACTGCATTACTGCACCATTACTACACTTAAGGAACTATTTTAGAAGTTATTAAAATTTATATTAAAAACCATATATTTCGTCATGTCCGACAGTTACATTAAGTGACAACGGTCTTGTAAGGGTTAATGCCATCCGATCTAGAGGAAAAAACTACCCGCACTATCTTTTTGCGATATTGGCGCGGACTTCAGCTGGATCACGTGGGCCGCACTTTCATTACGTTGACAAACCTCTTTGCGGGCCGCACTTTCATTACGTTGACAAACCTCTTCGCGGGCTGCACAAGATCTCTTGGCGGGCCGCAAGTGGCCCACGGGCAGCAGTTTGCACACCCCTGACTTACCTAGATCTGTTTACTGATATTGTGTCGATAAAATACTATAGATTTGATGGTATTTAGGTACCCTCAGGTTTTGTATATTTCAGCTTCTAATGCAGTGGTGAATCTTACTAGATATAGGAAACTTCAGAATATTTAAAAGAATATTGAATAATATTCACGCCAGGTGTGGCTAATTGTTAGTATTGCATCCTTGAACATTATCTAATGAAATAACGTGTTTTTTTCCGCAAAACTAACCATCTTCTTCTTCTTCCCAGCTTTTCCCTATGCCGGGTCGCCGTTGTGAATGAGTCTTCTCCACGCATTCCTGCTGTTGACCATCTCTTCATTTATATCTTCCCTTCCCACATGATCTTCACCGACTCTTCTTTTCAGGTGTCCATACCATCGCAATCTTGCGAGGCTTCCACTACTTTTACTGTTCCTCTGATATTATTATTTCTAATTTTATCTCTTCTTGTTATTCCCACCATCAATCTCAACATCCTCATCTCCACCACACCCATTTTCTTCTCTTCGGTCTTCTTTAGAGAAGCTGCTTCCAGCCCATAGATTAGAGCGGGTCTGACCACTTCTTTGTGGACTTTCCCTTTTAGTCTCACCGACTCATTCATAGAAGGTTTTGGCGCAGTTTTTACAGGCGAATGCCCTTCCTGACCCTAACCCTCCCTGTTTATCCGGGCTTGGAACCGGCACTCCCCCCCCCAGTGGCTAGGTTTCCGCAAAACTAACCATAATGGCTAAAAACAAAGCACAGTCATTGAGTTTATGTCCTTGAGTGATGCCATAATTGTGAAAATTGTGCAATAAATGCATTAATTCCTTGGAAATTCAAAAACCAAAGTAAAATTTAATCAGATACGTGTTGAGTTTATGACATAATATCATTTGTTTTCACATTTGGTGGTCTGCTTATACTTCATTGTGTTGTTGGTTTTCTATATTAGTACTCTGACGTTTTTGGTGTACATTTCTAAGATGTAAATAGGTAATAAAAATAAGACACTTGCATTGTTAATAGGGTGTATTTTATTATAGCTCTGTAGTAATTCTAATTTAACGTTAAGATGTCTCACAATTTTAAAGTTGGCTGATTCACGTTTGGTAGGTGTGCGTTTGGAACTATGGTCTGGCTTTTTAAACAGAAATCATAATTCATATCATTTGCGGTATTTCATTTGGAGACTCGGGTTACTAAATCTGAATAGGTGTATGAGCAATGATGTGAACTATGTTATAATGTTGTACAGATAAATTGATGTAGCCAAGTTTTTGGTTTAAATAAATTATGGATTTTTGTTCTAACTATTGTGTTTGGCTGTGTTGATAATAACATTATCACCTCTGTAGCAGAAGAGTAATGATTTGTGCTCACGACTGTTCCAAAGAATCATTTTAAAACCTTAAAACCGGGCTAAAGAATGTAAAGAGTTTGCCGACACACCCTGGTAATGCAGTAATGTTGTTGTTCGTCCTTCATAGTCGAAGAGGACCATGACTTCATTCTGACTTCGTAGGATGTGTACGGAAGTGTCTTATAAGCCCGATTCTTGCTGAGAACCTCCTCCTGCAATGAGGACATGAGAATGGTGTGCCTTGATAGGCATTGCGTTGTCTGTCTTTTCGAAGCTGTCTTTTCTCCTGCCTAACTTGGATGCGCCTGGACTCATAGTTGGTCACTCCCGATTTGATGAGGGACCGCCAACGAGATCTCTCCTGTGCCACATCTTCCCAGGAGTCGACATTGATGTTGCATTCTTTCAGGCTGGCTTTGAGGGTGTCTTTGTATCTTTTCCGTTGCCCTCCAACTGACCGTTTCCCTTCTTTCAGCTCGCAGTACATGAGTCTCTTTGGCAGTCTGTGATCTTCCATACGTTGAACATGGCCAACCCATTTCAGTTGTGCTGCCTTAAGCATTGAATGGACACTGATGGATTGTGCTCTCTCGAGGATTTCAGGTTCTGGTATCAAGTCCTGCCAGCTGATCTTGAGGAGTCGTCTTAGACAACGCAGGTGGAAGGAGTTTAGTTGTCTGGCATGGCGATCTGGAATGGAGTAATAGTACTATGCCAGATGGACCCTATGCTTCATCTGTTGAACTCAGGGGCGTCTTAACCAATAGGCAACTAGGTTATAGCCAGGGGTGCTAAAATCTGAGGGCATCACATTTCAGAAAAAATTCTTATTCTCCTCGGAAAATGTGTAACTTTCATATTCATATAAAGGGGCATTTTATAACACACCACAGGCAGTTAACGAAGCAAACTTTATAACGGCGTTAACTAACGATGTCAATAGCAGCTAAGCTTTTATATAAGTGCCACATAACGAACAGGTGCAAGGTATTACACAACAAGCAGTTGCACAGCCTGCTTGAATATAAGCGCTATGCAAATGCAAGTAATTAATAATGACACGTAGAAACTAGGTTAATATGTTTCTAATACACCACAAGTAATTGTTTAATTTGCTCATTACATAAGCAGCCATAAATTCACACTAGAGATAAGCGGGATAGAACTATTAGCTTAGGGCATCGTAAAGCGTTGATACGTCCCGGTTGAACCTGATAAAGTTTATCAGTTAACCCTTTCATACCCGTGGGATACAAGAATATTTTCTGCCTTTAAAATTAATAAAATTTTAAAACTGACAGTTATTTGATCTGTTAATAGTTATTTTGATTTAAGCCAATAACAATAGACTAAAAATGGTGATAAAATGGCAAACTAGAAAATCTACGTAGCATAAAAAACTGCGCAAGGTACAGTACTTTAGAGACGACTTTGTACAGATCAACATAGCATGCATACTAAATGTCTTAAATACTTTAAAAAATTATCAGCAGTCGCAAAATGAAGCACAGTTTTTGCTTTTGTTGTGTTTTTAAAAAAGTTTTTCTTATTAAAAAAATAATTTGGGACTGAAAGGGTTAAAAGGATTTCACCTATGACTGTGCACAGTACAGATATTTTGTGACAATTTTCTTAACTAATTATGAAATGCTATGCTAGTGGCACAAGAAATTTGTCTGAATCAAATTTAGCTTTGTCTCCATCCCAGCATCTCCTATATTACTCCAGTGTTTATTAGATATATTATAATGTCACCTACATCTATTGTAATATATTAGTGCATAATCTTCGTTTTGACGCCATCAGCTGGTCAATAAACCCATTATTCTTGATTTATAAAAGATTTATTTTAAGGGTAACTGTATAGAGCCGTTCATTTCGCCGTGTTGTTCACGTTCAGGTACTACAAAACTGTGGGACTTTATCATTTTGCCGCAAATAGTGCATAGTACATTTTTGTCGAAATTTGGATTCATGGCAACTGTAGACGCGCATGTTTATTAACAACCATTTCAGCTGAGTTTTTATTTCATCTTGATCATCATGCACTGGAACGCAGATGCTAGCCTGCTAGGCGTTCATTTTTTGGAAAACTATTTCCTGAATTGACGAATACAATTAAGGTAGCAATTACATAAGAAAGCGTACGTGCGATCAGCATTAATTCGTCAGCTGGTAATTCATAGTGAATATTCTGAATTACCAATACATAGTAATATATCACAGTTTATGATATGTACGGGAAATTTTAGCTAATGCATCAATGCTAGAATTAACATTGTTGTGGTTAAAAACAGATTGCAAACCATCAAAGTTGATGGTCGGATATTTCAACCGAACAGTTGCCGATAGAGGGCACTACACTGTATCACATGTTACACACAAAACTCGGGCTGAACAGGCGAATTCACGCCATTACAGAAACACATCCTGTTTTGGCTGAGATATTATCGATTTTTAGACGTTTAGTTTAGACGAGAGAGAGAGAGAGAGAGAGAGAGAGAGAGAGAGAGAGAGAGAGAGAGAGAGAGAGAGAGAGAGAGAGAGAGAGAGAGAGAGAGAATAGGATAGAGGGAGGGAAAGAGAAAACGAGAGATATAGAAAAGTGTCGATCGAGTGTCACCTTGATCGAAATGAACCTGGAGAGTTTAGCGAGCAGGCAGCGACAATGTTCTAAATGACATATTCTTCTAATTCGGCAGAAAAAATCTAAATAAGCGAGTAAGTCAATGCTTCGCATTCCGGAATAGTTTTCTTATCTAAATCTTCCACTTTTTACCTGCTTTAGTTTTGTCAGGTTACCTCTGCAGGTTCTGGCCGCAAATACCGTCTTTTCTGCTTATCAAGATCGTACAACTTGTACATAATTCTGCAATAAAACGCCTTGAAGAGAATTCATCATACATTCATACTCAAGTTTGCTTGCAATTACTTGCTTAATTGTCCAGTTTCAGTTTAAAAGCAATTAACTTAACTAAAAGCAACGATATTTCTTTTTAGAATTAGAAAGCCTAGAGAGTAGCTGGCCACATGCATCCAAGAAGAGGGGTACCTGAAGTAGGTTTCAGAAAAATCCTCTTAAGAAATTGTATTACTTTATAACAATTTTATGCGTATATCGTACTCGCGCTGAAAAGGATTTTTTGTTTGTTTTCATTTTTAATTTCCCGCAATACTGTCCCGACCGCGCCATTACATGACGTCATATATGCACAACGTAAATCAGGGGAAGATAAGGCAATGTTAAACTATGTTAAACTTTCCATGCAAGGTTATATTACTTAGCATTTCGCTTACCTGCCTGAAAGACTTATGTAACAAGAAAAGAAAATTATTAATTATTTAAAATGTTTTCACCAATTGGCAAAATGTCGCTGACTGATCCTCCAGGGTGCACCACTCACTAACCAGAAAACATATTTTTAATCTTATTGACAAGATACAGCAATTTAAAATTTTACTTAGTGACGTATCGCTACGAATACATTGATTATTTTTGATTATTGAAATGTAAACCTATTTCAAATGACTTGTCCTCAAAATGGCTGCGCCTAACGGGAGTTTAAATTTATACATGTTTTATACAGCGTTACTCCCGACGCAAGCCCTGTATGCAAAGAGGCAGTATGTAAGTGGTACAAAATTTCAGGACGAATTTTTAAGCTTTACGTAAGTGGCTTAAATCTTTCATGCTTTAACCCTTTCAGTCTTAAATTATTTTTTTAACAAGAATTTTTTTTTGATTTAGTACTTTTGTTTAGTATGTCCATCTTGTTTACACATAATAATTATTTTTTCTAAATGTAGCCTGCATCCCACGGGATACATTGGGATTCAATGGAAGCATAAAATGGGCTTCATTTTGCAACTGCTGATAATTTTTTAAAGTATTTAAGACATTTAGTATGCATGCTATGCTGATCTGTACAAAGTCGTCTCTAAAGTACTGTACCTTGAGCAGTTTTTTATGCTATGTAGATTTTCTAGTTTGCCATTTTATCACCATATTTAGTCCATTGTTATTGGCTTAAATCAAAATAACTATTAACAGATCAAATAACTATCCGTTTTAAAATTTTGTTAATTTTAAAGGCAGAAAATATTCTCGTATCCCACGGGATACAACGGGTATGAAAGGGTTAACGAAGAATTTGAGGTAAAGGGCTTTGAAAATAGTACGCATGGAATCAGATGTCCATGAAAATTAGCTTTGGAGATTGATCAGAAATTGCGATGAATACTAAGAACTGCAGGCAAAAAGTGATTCAGCTCATCCATGTAGTATGTGATTAGACTGGTTAATGGTAAAGATAAGTGAAATGCCACGCCCAACAGAAATTTCTGAAAAATATAATATAAGCAAATGTATTATAAAAGTACTATATCATTTAATATTATCTCAGTATCTTTAACTCAGAATGCACTAATGTATCGACGAATGTGGCCAATATTAGAGCTTTAAACATAGAAAATCTTTTAAAATTATAAATGCAGTTATAATTACTTTACCGTGAATTGCATTTACTGAAATAAACCATTTTTACTAGTATTTTTATTATCGTAACAATTACTATGTTTCTGTTGTCAGATTTTTATTTCAGTTCTTGTTTCAGTTCAGTTTTATTTCAGTTATTTTCAGTTTGATTTTTTTTTATTATGCACTTATTATTACTGTGTATGAATTGTACAAACACGTTATAAGCATATCAATTTAATATCATTCGTAACAATTAATTTTTATTATAAGCAGTACTAACACTAACACACTGTCGCATAGCGCCTATAAAAAATGTTCATGACTAACCAAAGGGCAGCTAACTAGGTGACAAATTGGTCTTTCGCTGCCCTTTCTTCACATTTTTGTTTCCAAATTAATTGTATTATAACTCTGCGTGTGTTACGAGATATAAATTAACCTCACGTCATACAGACATTTTTTCTACAAATTTTGATTGTTATATGTTTATAAGTCAAGTGGTAACAGTGAAATAAATCCAACATGCTAAATGACACGTCTTTTCATTTAACATTTTTAATCGGCCAGTAATTTGTAATTTACGTATACGTACATAGGTTGATATGTGCATATATGCACATACATACGCACATACATATGGCATTCACTTGACTTTTTTAAACAATACTTTCAATTTCCTCACAAAGTGGAAACAAAAACATACAGAAAAAATAAAAACAACCTGAGCAGCCGCTGTTCTAAGAATCGGTTCTTTGAAAGAAAAAAACGATTTTTTTTTCACTAAAAAGCACCATATGTTACCCATTGTGCTAAAGTTCGGTTACCAAATTGTTTCCTGTTTTCAAAAATATTCATGAAGATCCAGTTTCTTTGGGCCTTTTGAGCACTTCTTGACGTTTCATACCTGCCCTTTAGTCTGTCGGCCTTGTAAGCTTCTTGTAAATTTCTTGCAGCTTTGTGTTTTCACTGAGCAACGTTATTATTGCCAGAAGCCTAGACTAGTTCACACATGTCACAGTAGGAGACAGAATGATAATATTTTAAGGAAAAATGACTTTTGAACTTGAAGACCAACCAAGACCAACCAAAGCCTCTATGAACCCAGGGATGTTCGGGTATATAAGGTTACGTGTTTTTGGGTATCCAGTCATTTGAATGAAAGAATGTGTAAATTTAATTGCTTAACTCCTTACGGTTTTCCCACATTTTCCCAAGTTCTCTCCTCTCTCTCTCCTCAGCGTCATCGGCTTCATTTCATTCGTAAAACTGTCTATGTGCAGTTTAATTTAACTAGTGAGTTATTATTAAATTACATGTCTGGCTATTGCTCTCTAAACAAAAGACTGGCATATCATCAGGCATATCAACAGTTAAAAATTAAATGTGTAGGGATGTAAAAATTACGTCCTGAAATACTCCTACGAAGAATTGTAGTTCATAGCTCTTATGCTGTATGGATTTACTACTGTGTCTTGCTCTAACAGACTTTTTGATTTGAATATGTTGCAATTGGAAGAGAGAAGAATTCATTATGATGTAAACACATGCTACATTATTATTCATAGGGAAAATGACTTCGATAGAATAGATTTTTTACCTATGCTCCTAAAATTTCTAGGAGCCTAAGGGTCAAAGTTTATGAAAATCGATCTGTATCAACAGTAGTTCAACATTCGTTTGCCAATAGAGTTGTCATTTCGGAATTCTCTTCCTGCACGTGTAAATAGGTCTTCACTGGTAAATGCCGCCTCCAGTAAATTACTTAGTCAAAGATTAATGAAAATTGACTTTTCAACATATTTGTATTTTTCCAGACATATGTAGGTAGTAATTTTACTATTTGTGTCTCTCCTGTTTCCATTTAACCTGTCTCGTTTATTATTGCACGTATTTTATTGTTTTATGCAGTTAATTTTTAGTACACATAGATAACTTAATAAATAAATAAACAGAAGAGTACTGGTAAGAAGATATTGGCAAACAGACAAGTGTAACACAAACATAAATACAAGCAGCTGCCTTAAAACTTCCTTTTCAACAGCCATTGTAGGTACGAACGAAGGTTTCAAAAAGGAAACTTCATGTTTGTAGGAACTGATAAAGATTAGTAATCATGCGACAAATTTGTTTTGTTGTCTGTTTGCTTGCCCGTTTCATTGTTTTTTTACCATTCTACATTTATCATTGTTTATGCACTTGGTTGTTACCTTGCGATTTTTGTTTTTCATTTTCCTAGCTGGTTTTCAATTTATTTGTTAATTGCTTTTTCCTTTACTTGCTTCCTTATTTTTTCAATTCTTCGTTTATTCGTTCGCCTGCTTTTTCGTTCACATGATCGGCTCATTCTTTCAGTTCACGAGTCTGACGACCAAACAATTAATTGTACTTTTTCAAACTGTTTGCTTAAAAGTTTATTTTTGGCATAGTTGTTTCTTGTCGTCTTAATGAACGTCATTTGACGAACTCATTAAATAGCTCAGTCATTCTTCTAAGCAAATAATTAGGACATAATTAAGGGCGAGCCTGTTACAGTATTGATAATAGATTAAAGACGTCGCGCTCATTAAGAAATATTGCAGAACTGTGTCGCTCTGATAATTAAATGACTTCAGAGGTGAGACCTGGATGTCTTTCTGTTTAAGCCTGTGTAATCGCACAGGAATACACTTAAACCTTCTGCTGGAGGCTACAAAAGCCAAACAACAAAAAAGACAAAGAACAAATACTTAATAGTTGAAAATACAGTAAAATACTGCTGAAAAATGCCTGAGGTAGACCGGAATTTACAGCGATGCATATCACGAACCAGGTGGGTTCTATATGGTCACCGATAATAGCGAAGGAAATCGGTAAGCGAAATAAAGAACCAAATCGTGAAAAGTGTCAAGGACCAAAGGCTTAAAGGAGCAGCTTTAAACTTCGGAAATCCAATGGTCGGGGTAGGTAAGGGTCAATGACGCCATTTTTGCGAAGGGATTTTATATAGCAAGGAAGTCGAACTGAAGTGAAACGAAGAAATAAACCAATAACCCCTCTTTTCTGTCTGCAAGTGATAATATATTTATTTTAATCGCGATCGAGAAAACTTCATTTCCGGTTATTTATACTCTCTGCTAGCTGTAAATCGTAATTGAAGCAAAATTATTAAAATGCTACTAGCGTGTGCGGACCTCTTATCGGAAAACAACATAAACAATAAAATTATAATTCTGAACTGTCAGGGCAGACAATGATGACAATCTTCAAAAATGACGAATATAAAGTTCCGAAATTTATACTAATGAAGAAATTCCGTGAAGCGAATTTGTTAATGTGGAAAGTCTTCTTAACTTATCAACTTAAGTTTGTTGCTAATGGTACTGTTTAACAGAAAATTGTTTTCCAGTTTACTACATCCTCATTCATTTGAAGAAGAATGTTAGTACATCTCGTTTAATAATTAAAAGAATTCTATTTCTCACATTTTTACGTTTCTGCTGTAATTACTTGCCCGGAGAAGACACTACTTTATTTGACTCGACTTCGTTATAGAATTAATTCCTGTGGCTTTTATTTAACGGCGCTGTTGTTTGCGCTACGATATTTTTCAGTTGTCGTTTTTTTGACACAGAGGGCGAGAACTGACCACCTATTAAACTTCCTCTTTTTTCGCTCTCTCTAAATTTCTTTCCACGCGTCTACTGGCTGTAACGTCTTTATTGATTAGGCGTTTCGTTCAAGCCTAATAAATAACTCGCCTGGCTCGACTGATCAAATTTTCCATCCGATGAACACACGTCGTCAAATAAATCTGAAAGGATCGAAGCCGGGCAGGTAATTAACCATTTAATTTATTTTTTGAGTGCATTTATAAACACATAAACTGTAATTCTAACAGACTCTGATGTCACTAAGATTTAATGTAACAGTCATAAAGTGTGATAGATAGAACCCGAGATTCGCAAAACATGAATTGAAACTCAATTCCCGTTACACCTTTCTGTGGCGCCTGACCAGAAGTCTTAAGTCATTTGTTCAATTCTGTGGAGTAGGGCTTAGCTTTGTCTTGTTAACTACAATTCTTTCAGCCTCTTAACCACAAAAATCTATTAATTCGTATTCTGTTCTGGTGGTAGATTAATAATTAATTTTTAAGCCTAAACTAGAAATGTACATAGATTACTGTAAGCATAATACATCAAAGTATCAGAACAAGTAAGTAACTTATTTGCATAAAACTAAGAAATTCGTTTTGCATCTACATGACCATTCTGATCGTAGTCGTTTGAGACAAGTTTAGACAATATGGCGTAAAACACGAAAAATAATCAACTAGAGCATTCGTATCCCACACTTCACTAACTAAGCAAAAGAACAAATTACTTTAACTTGTCAATAAGATTAATTTTTATTTTAATCATAATATAATTTTTATGAACCAGTGACGGTTTTTCGTGCACACTGGGAAAGTGAAACAGTGACGATTTACGAGTCTTTTACGAATATATTGAATTATTAAAAATTTTCTTTTCCAGTTTCATATGTTTCTCAAACAGGCAAACTTAATGCTAAGCAATACGACTTTGTATGGAAAGTTTTTTATACGTAAGTTAAATGCCGTTTTTCTTCCCTTTATATAACAAATAAATCAAAACATTAAACCATACATTTTCACTATTCTTTGGTCATGCTTTCACAAACCACTAACCATACTACCTCTTTGACAAATTAAACATGCCTTGTTTTATGTTCATAATATTAAATGATTATATTACTTGGTATACATAAAATGTATATTCAGCTCAGGTAGTAGCTGTACGAATTAGCAGGGTTTTTCTCCAGCGGTAACGATGAAATCAGCATCACCAAATCTGTGAATCGCCTGGATGGTGGGTCAAATTTTGTGTGACGCATTTCCTGTTTTTCAGAAGAAGCTACACATAGCGCGATTTAAATGTTATATCGCGTTATTGCAAAATTCTCGTACATATTTTGTTCAGGTTTCTTGCTAAACTCATCGCTTGTTACAAGCAAATTTAACATTAACATTTTACCTTGACATTTAAGTAAAAGCAAATTCGTGCGTGTTGTCTTTCTTTGCAGAAAAATAACTACTATGTATTTTAATTTGACCGGCAGATATTATGTACCATAAAATTACTTCATGACGTTTATGTGTTAAATAGAAACTGCACGCCATTCCCTGCTTACTCTTGTATCTTCGCTTGCGCCACGTGAGGCCAAGTTATTTGTTTACTTCGAAATATAGCCATGCGACATGCGAGCCATTTAAATGCGTGTTACGTTTTGTTGTCTCGTCTTTTTTGGAGAAGTTACACGAGTAAACGGGAGGTCGTAAATTTTATCGCAGGCGTAAAACGTTAGAACTGCATGTAAAAATCCTGCGAAACAAATCCTTGCCAATTACTGTTATGATAACGTACGGACGTTAGCAAATAAAATAGAAATAGCTATTTCAGCTAATAACTATTAAATAAAATTCGGTTTTGACCCCCACTTCTTGAGATGGAGAAGTTTTTACAGAATCTGTTGTTTTGCAAAATTTGCACAGTGGCTATAGCAGTAAGCCTGGCGTTGATGACACAGCGGCCATTTTTCAAGCAAATCTCTTGCCGATTTGGGATAAACTGTTTCCTCTGCAAAATGAGTGAAAGGCGCGTTATGGATATATATGACTGCACTAAATAGCCAACCGGTTTTAGTTGGAGGGGGATGGAAAGCTGAAAAGAGTTGAAATGGGGCAGCAATTGCACGTAATTTCAAGGATAAGGAAATTCATTTGCAGTTGCGGGATCTAGGCTTCATCTTATATCGTCTCAGCCGCGAAGCGTTTAAATTACACTGCTGAAACGCTGGAGATATTATCTCAGGGGCTGGCTGCTTTATCTTGTAAGTTCTTTTTGCGCAACCAAGCGTTTCAAATTCCATGGATCTCATCCACCAGGGATAAGGTTTTACATTTTTACGGGCAATTGGAATACATCACATATGAAGCCTCAGACGCCGCACAGTTGAACGCAAACAATATGGCGAATATCACACCTAGTGTTTTTCTATTAGAGGTCCTAATTTTCCTAGTTTTCCTAATTTGTTGCCAGAAATATTATTTATTTAGCATCTTTTATTTTATTTAGTAGTATTGCAAGAGATGGTAATCAGTCATGGAAAACAGTTAAACACATGGGCACTCTTCTAAACATTGAAGATGATATTAAAAATACATGCTTTTCTTCAGCGCAAGAATGTACTAACCAGCAAGAAATTAAGTCTCTACACAAAACTTCGATTATGGTGTTTAATATATATATATATATATATATATATATATATATATATATGTGTGTGTGTGTGTGTGTATCATTTATTTTGAACATATTTAGTGCACAGTAAAATTATAAAAAATACAAGACTATAGAGCTTTTAGCCGCTTCTTAGAAACTCAAGAAAACAAGGTTAACTGAGGTTACTCGATAAAATTGCATTTACTCACGTCTACGGTTTGGCTATGCTCTGTCCCTAATTACAATTGTATTAAACTTTGAGGACAGAATCTACCTCACGATAATTGTTTTTATTAAATTTGTGCTACCCGCTTCTTGCTTCTTCGCGATTGTAAGTAGACTATAATTAATTATTCGACAAAATTTATTGTGAACTGCTAGAAAACTAAAATCACTGGAAAAAGACGATAAATTTCGGTGAAAACGTGAGCGTGTTTCATAGTTCACGATTGAGTTATTGGAATTGACGTGCCTTGCCGATGTTCACTAAAATTGGAAAATAATTATGTTTATATTTCCTTAAAGATTATAATTACAAAAAACTGCCAAAGAGATCAAAAAACATAATTGCTATATTAAGATAAAAAGAAACACTAATATAAAAGTTTGAAATAAACGCATAGGAGTTTGAAATTTATTGCTGGCGTTTTGCTTAGTTTACTTTAAATTAAATAAATTTAATTATAAGTAGTTTCTTAATATCGGACAGCAGATATGCTTAAAGCACAAGAAAACCTTTCATAAACATCAAGCTTGAAAAATTCATTTTGAAATTTTATATCACTTACATACTGCCTTTTTGCATGCAGGACTTCAATCGGCAGCCACGCTGTATAAAACATGTAAATTTAAACTCCCGCGATGACTGTTAAACGCAGCCATTTTGACAACAACTCATTCGAAACAAGTTTAGATAGCATATTGTAAAGTTTGAAAAAATAATCAGAGCATTCGTAGCGCACAAGTCACTAACTAAATAAAATTCAAAATTACTGTATCTTGTCAATAAGATTAAAAAACACGTTTTTTGGTTAGTGAGTGGTGCACCCTGGAGGGTGAGACAGCGACATTTTACCAATTGGTGAAAACATATTAAATAATTAATAATTTTCTTTTCTAGTTACATAAGTCTTTCTAGCAGGTAAGCGAAAGTCTAAGTAATATAGATTTGCACGGAAAGTCTTTTGAGATATAATTTAACATTTCCTTTTCTTCCCTTGATTTACGTTTGGTACATGACGTCATGTAATGGGGCGGTCTGAACAGTATTGCGGGAGATTTAAAATGAAAACAAACTAAAATTCCTTTCAGTGCGAGTAAGATATACGCATAAAATTACTATAAAGTAATATAATTTTTAAGGCGATTTTTCTGAAACCTACTTCAGGTACCCCTTTTCTTGTCTTTTAAGTCAGGCGAGCTTCAACCAGTCAACCAACCTGTCAGGCTATCTAATAGACAACTAGCCGATCGATCAGTCGATCAAACGAACGATCAGTCTATCAGTCAGTCAATTCAGTCAGTCAGTCAGTCAGTCAGTCAGTCAGTCAGTCAGTCAGTCAGTCAGTCAGTCAGTCAGTCAGTCAGTCAGTCAGTCAGTCAGTCAGTCAGTCAGTCAGTCAATGAGTCAGTCAGTCAATCAAATCAATCAATAAATCAATCGATCGATCGAATAATCAATCAGTCAATCGATCGATCGAATAATCAATCAATCCATCGATCGATTGAATAATCAATCACTAACCAATCAATCAATCAATCAATCAATCAATCAATCAATCAATCAATCAATCAATCAATCAATCAATCAATCAATCAATCAATCAATCAATCAATCAATCAATCAATCAATCAATCAATCAATCAATCAATCAATCAATCAATCAATCAATCGATTAGTCAATCATTAACTAATCAATCAACCAACGACTAACCAAATAACCAATCAAATACTCAGTCAGTCAGACAATCAATTAATCAATCAATCAGGCAGCCAACCAATCAATCAATCAATCAATCAGTAAATCAGTCAACCAATTAATGAATCAACCAACTAACTAAAAGGGAGGCCAGTTAATCTAATAAATCATAATAACACTTTGAACGTTTATTTTTGGCTTCATCAATAAAGTGAGCAAGCTGGTTCACAAACCAACCAACCAACAGCCCATCGCTAACCAGGGTTGTCGCCTAGCAGACGGGAAGCACAATACTAAACATCCAAACAAACTACAAAACAGCCCATCGCTAACCAGCGACCAACGATCGACTTCGATCGTCTGCATCCTCCAACATACTTGAATCCAGTTGCAGTAAAAGCTAGTGCTTTTCGTTTTTTGTATCATTATTTCGACATCACATCCTTCTCAAGAATGTGTAATGTTATGAAGCCAAATATATAACATACAAAATCTCAGATTAATGTTGTTGACGCCAAATTCAATGAAATTTTTATTCAAATTGCTTTTTTTCACATATAAACTTACAACGACCACCCCGTTGTCATAACCTGAAGTATCAGAAAGCTTTTCGCAATCTTTCTATCAACAATGCCTTTGGTAGGGATAGGAGCTCTTAGCAGGGATTTAGCTTGGTTATTAGTACACTTTTTAGGTCCTGTATCCGACTGTGATCATTTCAAAAATGTTGTACAATGGCGTAACTGATGTTCTTTAAACTATTAAACAAGGATCTCCAATGTTCTTAAACCTACTTGCTAAAGTTCTGTTTGTTTTACCGTGATAACTTTCTTGATATAAGCAGCATTGTTGCCGATGAATCGTTTTATAAATATTGCATGTCGCCGTTTGTTAGAAGTACAGATTTCACATTCTGTGCTCGATACTCGGTAGAACGCATGTTAATCGGGACTTCATTCACGCATATTATTGGAATTTCACGGATATCACATGATTTAATCCCTTTTTTGGAAAATTGCATCAGTAACCACGCTAAATCTATTTTATCTCTATCAAATTAATTAGAAAGTGTAAAGACACAAGTGATAGGAAGATCAGGGAAAGCCTTCTGATGTCCGCTTCTGATACTTTAAATTTTAATATGAGAGGAAGATGATCGTTACCAGTTTACTTGTGAAGAAAACAGTTTGAATAGAAATTCGTCGAATTTTGCTTCATTAACACTAATACAAGAATTTGTATGTTGTACTTTTGGTTACATATTCTTGAGAAGGACATAATGTCGAAATATAGTGTACAAAACGAACACACTAGGTTTTACTGCAACATGTATGGTTACTTGTTTTATCTACGTGGTGTAATTCAGGACTAAAGTTGCAAAAGCATCATAACCAGATAAACCTACACTTTATTGCCTCCTAGCGACAAATTTTTTCCTAGTCTGTCTATAAACGGATTTCCTTTGTCTTATAGTGTTATTGACTTATTTTAGCAGAGTTCAGTGACTCGGTAAAATAGTGTAAACCAGGAATAAGAGAATTCTCTTAAACGTAGCTTAATTTTCAGACCAGAGTTGTGATGGCAACATTTTATTCACAAAACTGCGCGAGTTTCGTTTTAATGTGCCTCTTTTGTAAACGCGCACTATACCTGCCATGGATTCTAAATTTCCTAATTTTTCGAATTAGTTTCCCGTCTTGTAATGGACACCCATTGCATTGGTGAATTAGCTGATGACTTAATTTAATTTGTTGACCAATTTATTACAAAGCGCAGGCATGCGAATGTTGACAGCTTGCATTGATAGTAAATAATGCGTAACAATTGACCCTGAGCATTGAAACCTAACGGCGCGTTCAGACTAGCGAGATTTCTGTCTTTTTTTCTCTGAGAATAAACATCGCACGTGTGAACGGCTTTGCCAGTTATTGCCGACAAGTTTTTGCAAATTCTCCGACAGTTGCTGCAAGTTGATGCTCTCTATATAGTCTGAACACGCTTCCGAGTTACTTGCTGATTGCTAAAACTTTTTAATAGTTCCTACTAATTAAATTATAAGAAACCAGTTGAAATCTACCTCCAGCATTCTGGCCGACTTCTTCGTTTACCGGAAAAGACAACGTGTGTATTTGTATGTGCTTTGTGGTCGTCGGAAATACTACGTCGCTAACAATACTAAAAAATACTAACCAAGTTTTTATGTTTCCTTAAGTGTTCAGTTAGTTATGTATAAATGTTTTCCAAAATGAGGAAGCTAATGGCCTTTGCGATCTATAAAAAAGTTAAAATTACTTATAGAAAGGTATATATGAACAATACTAAGACTTTACTTTAAGGAATAACATGCTCACCCTATGAATTACAGCCAACTGCATACACATAATCATATAGATCAGTCAATGATTTTTGCAAGTCGTACGATCCCTTACGAAGTGTTCCACAGTTCCTGTGTCTTGCATGACAAGTGGATCCATAATAATAACTAATCTAATGTGCATCTTTATTACACAGCACTGTAAAATAGTAATTCAACAATTGCACAATTCTACGTAGCCATCAATTGCAACTTGATGAAGCCAATAACGAAAACGCGAAAAACATAAAATTGAATTTACGTTCGCTGGAGGTGTCTAACTATATTTTGAGTGATTCCTTTAACAAAGTGTTCAATAGGTAGGATAATTCAAACAAATTGGCGCATAGGATAACAAAATTTAAAAAGAGCGGGTAACTACACTTGTAAAATTGATACTGTTACTAGTGTTTTTAACAGCAAATATACACTGTGATGCTGGTAATGAGTGCAAAAATTCGTCTGAATTTACTACAACTAATAATTATTTGTCAGAAAAAAACCAACTTCTCTCCAGAGACCTTTTTATGCTACAAATTTTCGTCGGGGTTCTGAGCCATTAAGGACAGAAGACAAGAAAGAGTGTACTAGCATTGTATTTGAATTGTATTGTTTGTAGAAAAACAATGTTTGTGAGGGCAAATTAAGCGGAACGCCGTATAAGCTAGAATTACGCAATTTTGACACTACGTGGGAAGTGCGTGTAATATTGATCATTGGCGAGTGAGTAGCACTTAATAAACTGATAGCTCAGTGGTCAGATAGCACCACTCAAACTGTCTTGAGCGATCGGCCCTTTAACTGCAGTCATAATAGGAAATCATTGTATGGGTTTCTCTTAGATTCGCGATGCTTGAGAATAATAAATGCACTAATTTCTGTTTTCTCGTCACTTCTCTAGGAGCCCTTATGTAGCACCGTTACACGCTGCCAAAAAGCTGTGAAATTACAGATTATCTTTATTTATTTTAGTCCTAGGTAACTTGGTGTCTATTATAGATGGCTGCTGGTTAATTTAACTTATTGCCTTTACTTTATGATAATCTGTATTCACGTTATCAAGACCTATCAATCATCTATAGACTCAGGCTGCATAAGATTATGGATATCCATAAAATAAGACCAAAAATCCATAAAATAAAATTTGAAAAATCCATAAAATAAGAAATGCATAAAATAAAAAAATGCTTTTTTGTGATTTTTTGTACAAAATAAGGCAATCAAAACTGAATTGGATTGGAAATTCGGATAGGCATTGGATCGGAAACTTCAGCCTAGAGGGCATTCTACATTCGTCCAAATAGATGAATTATTTGAACTGAAGTGATGAATTACAAGGCATTGTCTTGTAAAATTTGATTAAATTTGAAGTGATATGAAACCGATAAAATTAAAACGAAACCAATAAAATTAAAGCTAAGTCCTGCGTGTTTAAAAACACGTTTCAAGCACTCCTGTTTTACTTTTTAATTGATTTCCCCCTGGGCATCTCGTTCCAGATATAATCTATTTCTTATTTTATTGATATCCATAAAATAAAATTTCAAAAATCCATAAAATAAGCTATTTTATTTATTTTATACATATCCATAATCTTATGCACCCTGTCTATAGTTAATTACAGCTTTACGAAGTCTTATTTAAAAGTGAAATTCGCATTTGCTGTGGAACTGATCCACATCGTATCCATATCCATATCCAGCTACTAGTAAACAAAGTGTGGGCACGTGCTCGCGATGATAACTATTAGAATTTACTTATCATGTGCATAACCAATGGTTAACAATCGGTTACGTATGTCTGGATCTTTGCTATAAAGGAACTTTAATTATGAAATACATGTACATGTATAAAGTCTTACTTGACGCTAATTCCGCAACTTTCCACTAAAGTTGCGCATCATGAATCTTGAAAGTTCGCCAAACGACATTGATTCGAATTTCTTAATATAGTAGTTATAAAGAAAGATTGAATATTAAATAAGCAGCGCCAGCAGAGCTGCTTCCATTCTAAAACACTGGCGGTTTCGAGTAGCGGTTTCTTTGTAAAATCATGATTATTGTGTCGCCTAAAAAGCTTAAAATTCCGCAAGCTGATTTTCCAATCAAGGCCGACGGATTTTAGTTGTAAAGCTAAAATATAAATTTTTTGAGAAACTAAACAGTACTGTCGGTAGATTTGTACTAGAAATTGTTTACTTGCGTATTGGAGACCTGTGTGGTGATTTTGCGATGCTTTTATAATTCTATTTCAGTATAATTTAAATCTTATTATAGCCTACTCTTATGTTATGTCATATTAAAATAATGTGGATAATTTTGTTCCAGTAATCCCTACAATTGGCACTTAATTTTCCAGGAAAATAAAAACCAACTTCCACAGTACAAAAAAACATCTTTACTCACCTAACGTTTCAGCATTCTTACTAATGCCACAATCGGAATACAGTAATAACTTGATTCTGAAAAGATTTTCAGTTTGTCATTTTCGCCGAATTTGTTAAAAATTGTTGGCATTGCATAATTGCTTTTTCTGTCCACGCAGACAGATGTACACGCAAACGGCACTATGCAGGCGAACATTTCATTTTGTTTTGTCTATTGATAACAGCATTGTTTACTAAAATACGATTTTTTGGATTGTGAGCCATCTTTCCGAGTCTTTTGAATGGCTGGTCATGATAAGTTCCACTTCAGTTTTGAAAATTGGTTTCTGCTCCTCGGCTAAGGGACGTTCAATGTCAGAATTGTAAATGACGCCAATAAACTTTTAAGTGTACCCCATATTCGATAGCTTTAAAACGCTGTCCCGGTTCTTTGTGTTGCGCTAGCACATTGTATAGTACTGTTATTGCAGACGTGCGCTTTTGTTACAATAAATGATCCTTGGACAGTGAAGACAGTGAGAACTGCAGATAACGGTTGTACTTGTAAATGTGAAAGTGTCATTAGAACTGCAGGCCATTATATCTGTGTGGCAGCACGCCATTTACAAGCAATCGGTGTTTTATTTGTGTTTCAAAATAGCCCTATCCCAAAAGAACTTAATCTGCCTTATAGAAATATATGTAGCATGTTACAATGGTGGCACACTAGCCCGCATTTTAAAAAGAAAACTTGCACTTACTATTTTTTAATTTCACGCTTAAACAGCCACTATAGCGATTGTACTGTTCAAGCGTTCACCTCATAATTTCACATTTGAATACTTACTGCACTACTTAAGTGTTTGCTTTAATTATCGTGCTGCATTTACATAACCTAATTTCTCAATTTTCGCGTTCCTCAACTGAAGTGCTTTGTTTCGCATTAACTTCCTCAACACATGTTAATGTTCAAGTACTTAATTTCATATTAACTTGACTAGTTTATTAATGTTTAATTTAATTATTACGTTTAACTTTAGCTTTTGTTTTCAAAGCTCCATTGCGTCTTACTGCACTATAAATGTTGTTTTGCAACATTTAAATGTTATGATGATTCATATCTGATAAGAACGATTGCACACCTCATTGTCATTGAAACAGTTTGCTGAATTTCACTTGGCTGTGTTTGGTGTAACTGTTTTTCATGAGATCTAAATTTATTTTGGCTGTAAGCTTAGTGTAATATAATATAGGAAAACGCTGATATAGATATGCTCACTAACCCGTACCTATGACCATTGCATTCTATATACGATAACTACAAGTCATGGAATCACATAAAATATCAGTGTCTGATAAATAACAAGCGATCATATTATGTGTGTATGCATCACGAAAGGGTTGTTAATGCAACCCAAAAATCGATTCTACATGACCCCAATACCTTTCTAATTTTGTATTCGCTGTTTCTTATTCAAAGTTTACGGATAATAACGCAAACCTAATCCATTATGCTCCAGTGTTATAAATATAAGCGCTAATGAGAGTGTTGGTGCAAACTGAAGCATATTGACAGGCAAAGCATTTATAATTTGCTAACACTGTGATAAATTAATGGTATAGATCGTAATGCAGAGGAGTTAGGCCTACAGTGAAATTGTTTTATTATGACGATCATAAGCAAAAATCACGAAATTAACTGTTTTTTTGTTTTATTTCATTTTTGTTTATTTATCGACATTTATGCGTATATTAAAATGCAGTAGTATAAAAGAAAGAAATCAGCAGGCGCAAGCGTACCTACGCTGATCCTGTAAAAACAGAAAATGACGCTCATAAATAAAAATTTATTAGAATAACGCCCTAGATTCAAATACATCTCATTAAAAGGCTCCCTATAAAATGTAACGAAATATTAATGATATACGCTATACAACAGATATGGTTTGGAAAGAACCAATTAGTCGTATGATAATCTTTCATGTTTCGGATCAAAGTTACAATAAGGCAGTAAATTAACGTTAGCTAATCGATTGCTAAAAACTGACAAAGTAGTAGCATTAAGAACGATATTATAAATTATTCTGTACTGTTACTCGTAGTTGTTCTAGGTAGTTGTGCAATAGGTTACGTACCATCCTGTATATACACGTCCCATGATGTATACATCAATTATAGAGTCGCTTCTCCTAGCAAAACGTTTAGTTTTAGTGAATACAAATTATACCTTCATTACCTAATTTAGATTGACACAGAAAAATCAAAGTTTGTCCAGCTTTATGTTCACATGGTTATCACCATATCCTTTATACTACACATGAGGTCATTGGCTTGAAAAACTGAATCTTAAAATATTACATTACCTCCATTAATCCATAACGCTTCATGTGGGATATTATTCCGCTGTAATGTAATGAAGGATAATTTTCATTCATTCGGTAAAACAGTAACACGCAGTTATGCCAGAAAACTACCGTAATTTGGTTTATGGATTATGATGCACTGTGATTATAATGTTATTTTTGTCGTACAGTGAACCAACTGCGCGTTATTGATGTGGTTCTTGTCGTTGTCGTTGACGTAGTTGTGGCTGTGGCAGTGGCGATGGTGGTTGCAGCGGAACTGTAACTGTTGTTGGTGCTGTTGTCTTTGTTTTTCCTTTCGCTATTGCTATTGCTGTTAATATGTGCATATTTATTATTTTTTTATTCTATGTGGTTATGTCACCAATAAGCATTCAAGCGGTACGTAGTTTTGCCTGCTGAAAGACTACGATAAGCAGCAGATTTTAAATTCTATACTCAAATGGTGTTTGCAGACATAAGTTACGACAGAGGTATCAGTCTATTGGTTAAAAGGTTAGCATTAAGTAGTTATTACATTATTTCTTGTGTTCAAACTTTACAGATGGTACTCACACATTTCGCCGATCAAAATCATTGTAATTAAACTTTAAAAAATCTGTCTTTAATAACTTAAATAAATGGGACAGAGTTATGCTTGTGATGACAATCGATTAAATTACAGAAAAAAAGCTGCACGTGTAGCATCTCTTGAGAAGTACCAAGCACATACTGAACGGATTTATAAAAATGTATGTCTACTTAAACTGCAGCGTATTGAGAAAACTTAAATTTTATTTTGACTTATTTTTGGACACATTTTTTCTTCTGTAATATTATTGTTGTGCATGTGAACTATACTCTTAAGACATTATAAATGTCGTTTCAATCTCATTTTCGGTTAGTTGTGTTTTTGTAATAGGCATGACTGTTCCATTAACATGTTTTTTCTTTGCGTGATTCCGCATATAGATAAGTGTCATAGTCTCACTTTTCATTATTATCTGTATTTATTATGTAACTCGATAATGGGTCACTTTACTTTGGGTGGCCTGTACGTACTTTGGATGGCGTTGGTCTTTTCGCCTTTATATCCCTGGGCAATTTTTGTGTTGTATCTTGCTTATAAACAAAAAAAGTAAAATAAATAGCAAATATTATTATTATATATTGGTGTCAAACAAAATTTTGAGTGTGATTTCTATTTTGATTTACTATTTTTCATACAGCACAGCATTGTTCAGAAGTAGTCATGGCTATTACCTTATGGATCTTCCTTAAAAATATAAATATAGCAGCAGGGCAGTATGGCGCCTAAATCCCCCATTGGCACTTTTGCCAGCAATCGCTTAAAATGCGGATCATGCCAGCGGTGCTTGAAGTGGCGTTTATATTACATGGGATGCGGATACGGATGCGTTAACCATTGCGGAACAACCTGCGGAAAAAACCAATAGGAATAAGTTGCAGAAAAAAAATAACGTATAACGCAGGCTGCATAAACGTTTGCATTAAAAACAATATAAACCGATTTTATTTATTCGGTATCCCCCAAAACATATCCGTATCTGCATCTAGCTAAACGTCACTTAGCAGTGGTCGCTAAGGTAAAGAAAGACCCCTCAGATATATCTCTCGCCTTTGATATGGCGACGATAGTGTTATTTCTTTGGGTTTTGTTCTCACCACATGCTATACAGTCAGCTTCCAGTCTATACTTTAAGGTAAAAACTGGCATGTAATTATGCGTTATAATGTTTTGTATAATGAACGAAACATCAACTTGAAAAACGTGAAAGACTTTTTACCCCAAAATCGCCTTCAAGGCGTTAATTATTTAGATTATTCCAATCCTTTTATATGGATTGACGGCTCTCGTTGCAAAGCCCTTTCATTACGATTAATCTACTTGTAGTTATTCCACAATGTCTTTTAATTAGTATGATATGAGTAAGGAAAACAAAAAAGTCCCTTTCTAAATGTCATTCAAAAAAATAATTAAGGCAGATTAAAGAGATTCTGAAAGAAAATTCTACAGATAGAGATATAGTTGATGTCCAGAAGATCTTCTTCCTTTCAAGATCTTACTATAGTCTTGATGTTTCATCTTAATTTTGCGCCTCAATAATTAGCTGAGAATTGCTAATAGGAATAATTAAGAAAAAGAAAAGATTTGCATAGAAATTGTAAATTTTAATTATTGGCGTTGTTGACGTATCCAAAATTGCAAGATCAAAATTTGTTTTAAATGTCACTGAAAGTAATGAGTGCGTATTAATTGCTGCATAGTAGAATTGGGATATGAGCTCATGAGCTTTCACCTCAGTGTTTTAAAAGTTGTTCCTCAGCGCATTCAAAAACTGTACACCGTTGCAATTTGGCTGAATAAATCACTGAAGGTGTCAATTAGTCTTGAAAATGAAATTTCAGGGCTAGACTTTAAGATCTGATCTCATTCTACTCGCATACATATCTCTCCGGCCCACTAAATAATCCAGAAAACAAACGCTTTGAGCCATCTTAGCATTCCGTCTGAGCGCAGTTTGAACGAACCAATAAAGCCTGCTTGGATCATTGGAAAATCCGCTGAGTTTTCTTAATAAGTGTAAACTCGGACGCTAGTAGTATCCCTGTTGCGTTGTTGGAATAATAATGCTCAATGTAATACTAGGTGTCTACTTTATGGCAACGTCACAGTAATAGAATTAAAGAGAAATCTAACTCGAAATATAACTGTTTTCGCTATGGTAATTACTGAACGTGTGAAATATCACAAAAAAATGTCAATCAACCAGTGAGGGTCTATCTCACGACGGCCAATTATAGCTCTCCTTTTGTCTTTCCCCCTTCTTCACCTGAGTGGCGCAACAAAAGCGGCTCCCAAACACGTGCAGGAATTGCATTGAAATATACTGCGAGAGTTAAGGTCAAGTGATTATTATTATTATTATTATTATTATTATTATTATTATTATTATTATTATTATTATTATTATTATTATTATTATTATTATTATTATTATTATTATTATTATTATTATTATTATTATTATTATTATTATTATTATTATTATCATTATTATTTTTTTCTCCAGCCATACAAGATTTCTGCAACTAAAATTTGTCTAGTAGTAGTACAGAGATATATAGTGACGAAACATTATGTTTGAGTAATAGCTGTGTAGACGTATAGTGCCTGAAAGATTAGAAACAGTCAGATTTGTCAATTTCTCCGAGCCAAAAAAACTTCAAACAAATATGCCGCTAAAAAATCTCTCCCAGCTAGGTAGATAACATGAGCCGAGCTTTCAAATTAATAAAAACGCTGTCTGTCCCAAGGTAATTAGTTTCTTTTTTTTTAATTAAAGCTTTTATGCTGTTATAAAAGATTACCAAATGCCACTATTGCATTAATGTTTATTAAGATCGAACATCCAGTATTTGGCAGACCTCTTACTTGTTATTCACAGTTTATATGGGGTAATTAACTTCTGTTGCTTAAAGCCTAATATTGCTTATATTAGTCTTTAAGACTGTTTATTTATAATGTCTAATATGATCTTAAACGTATGATCATTTTGTAGATTTTATAAAAGATGCTTTCCTTGTAAAATATTTTCTCTGTACCAGTTAAACTTTTCCAGTACTGAACTTTCCTAGCACTAAACCTGTTCCGTACCATTTTTACTTTGTACCGGACTTACTTGTACCAAAAATGCTTGCCAACCTTCGCCAGTACTGTATTAAATCTTACCGCTACCTCATTTTCTCTGTTCCCATCTTTCTTTGTGCTAAAATTTCGCTGTACTAAAAAAGACTAGCAGCAAATTTTCCCGGCAACAAAACTCCCTTTTACCAAAATTACTAGGAACAAACTTACCTGTACCAAACATACTAGTACCAAATTTTTCCATGTTTTTCAGTTTATTTACATTCTGTAAGCCCTTGCAGCGAGGGAGTTTGTGGGAATGTGTGTACCTCATCAAGTTCGGCGAGGCTAAACGCGGCTCGCGATCTGAAAACACAGATCGCTACAGGCATTACTCTGTGTCTATCTATTAACTCACTCTCTCTTTCCCACGGTTTCCTCTCTCTCTCTCTCTCTCTCTCTCTCTCTCTCTCTCTCTCTCTCTCTCTCTCTCTCTCTCTCTCTCTCTCTTTCTTTTTCTCCCCCATCTATATGTCTGCTTGTCAGTCCCGTGATATGTTGTCGCTTATTGTACCGAGTACGCGATTGTAGTATTATGGTGACCCATTTAATTGTCAGTCTACTACACTAGAGTACTGAATTAGTCTATGCTGCCATCTACAGTTGTTGTTTTGCTCTAATTATACAAAGTTTGTCAGAGATTGATTTTTGTTTCTAAATATTATTTCCTTTTGCTTTGATAGATATTCATTAATCAGAGTAATTAGATTGTTAATTTCATGCTTTAATTCTGGTTCTAACTCTCTAGTTTAAATAGAGAAAAATTATAACATTATAACACAGCTTTCTGTAAACCAATAATCTTTATTCTGCTGTCAAAGAAGTCAAGTAGACTTTGATTTTGGTTTAACTTGTAGTCTGTAGAGTATAGGTGACCTTTCCATTTATGGTCGGTATGCATGAATGTGATGTACCTTCCAATAGGAACTTGTATGTCTGGTCATGTGATTACAGCTTTATTCTCTCAGGCATACAAGTTTCAGTTGATCTAGAGACAGCAATGAGAAAGGATGCAAAATTTCTACTGCAAAATATCATATTGCTAACTTAATGACTGTTTTTTCAATTTTATGGTCTGTGAACATTGTATATAAAATGATTGCAAATTTCTACATATGTATATGAATTTGGTAAAGGTTGAAATAAAATATTGAATCAAAAATAAAAAAATCTGTCCGTCTGTGTTTGTTTCTCCTTTACGTTTTCCTCGCCTTGCTGTTTTCTCTCTTACTTATGAAGTGTTACTTCTTCAAGCCAAAACTCCCCATAGCGTCACTAAACACATTCATTCTAATAAAATCCGCAAACATTAGCAGGCAACGCAAAGATGTAGAAAAGCAAGACTATATAGATTAATGAAATTATACGTAGCAATTTTTTTATTACGTTAACGTGATGTGTAAGATATTGTTTTGGCGAGAAGTGCTGTGATTTTTTTATGTGCTAATTTTTGTTTCTTCACTCCGCCTTTTCTCGTACAGTTTTATTGGCACATCCAAAACGATCTGTTGTTTTGCAGACTTTGACAATTTATCGCAAATAGCCAGGTGTAAGATCAGACATTTTTACGCCAAATTTATCACATCACTCAATAATCTTACTAGAGAACCAACTACAAACTCTCCTTCTCGATAACTGAAACTCAGACTAACTTAAATGGGTTTACAGCATTTTCTCGATTAATACACATTTCTAATTTTTATTTCCGAGTTTGCGGTAACGTCAGATAAAATTATTGGCCTTATTTATTATTTAATCACCTATCAATTTGCCCAATTTAAAAAGCTAAGAAAAAATCCTATAACAGCATTCGAATCACGATCTGCTGTGAAAATTTGCATTACATCTGAGTGAATTATAATATAAATCGTCAAATCAATTGCTTGTAAATAAAAATTAACAGTCTGCACATGACAGTTGAAAGTTAAGAAATGTTTTTATGATTTATGATTAGTTATAGTAACTTGTTACATTTTTTGCTCCACATGATATGGATTTTTAATGGCCGGGTCCTATTTTGTAATTTGACATTTCTTCTTTTAAAATGAGCAAAAAACTGCGTGCACAACATATCGTACTAATAAAAGTAATAAAAAATAAGGTTTGGCAATAAAATCTTGAAATCTGAAACAAAAAACAGTCTTTGTCTGTTTTTGTCTATAAATGGATTACGCCTATTAACTGGATCTTTGCTATTATATACATTGTTGCATTGTTGTAGTTACTTTCATCCTTGGATCTTTCTCAACAATGCATATTCTGAAATTTACAACCCATGACAACGTATGCGCTGCGGCTTTCCATGCTCATTTATGTAAATGTGCATTTTAAAATGAAAGATTAATCGTCATCATCCTTTTTCTTATTGAAACCATTAACTTAACAACAAATGAGCAAGTACATAATGCCTCATCCAAGCATATTGTGTTTCTATTCTGGGTTCCTTTTCTGTTTCTCCCTCATCACTTCTTCTTCTTTTCTCCTTCTCCTCCTCTTTCTTTTCCATTATTGTTTTTTCTATTATTCTTGCAATTTGAAAATTTTTAAATGTGGAAAGCTAAGGAAGCATAAATGATTTAAAGATTTAAATGTTTAAAGGTTGATTTATACACATGAACATCAAATTATATACAAAAATTTCATAATAGGAATAACAATATTACGTTGACTGAGGTCAAACGTACAAACCAACATCGGACTGAAGAGGAAGGTAAGCTTTCGTGCCTCGCTCCAGGGTTGCTGCAAGCATCAGTGCAGAGACAGGGTGAAAGCTAGTGAATATGTTAAAAACAATAAAGCATCAGAAAATGAGTGAGTATGGCATTAAAACAACACAAAGTACAAGTAAGTTAAACTGACGATGCTAATGTTGTACAGTAAAATTTGGTTATTTGGGTAGAATGCCGTGATAAAAGATGATCAAAAATACCAATTTTGAACCGGCGTATTGGATAGTTTTTGACAACAGTGGGTATTTGTGCCTAGAGCTGAATGCTGGTGCATGAAGGCCCTCAAGGGTTACGAGGAGAATAATTAGAATGGATAGCAGCAGCAGAGTAATTGTCAACTGCCCTACGAGTAAAGTAACTATGAATTTGTTGAACGAGTATTAAAAATTCGCGAAAAACTGGATGAAAGCAGTTTATGAAAATATTTATACATAAATAATAAACACTCACAGTGAAATCGTGAAAAGTGATGTAACAGCTAGTTAATTAGTTAAATGATGACGAGATAATGACAAGGATGGAAACGATGATAAAAATCATCATGACAGTCGTTATGATGATGATGTTGATGATGATGATGATGATGATGATGATGATGATGATGATGATGATGATGATGATGATGATGATGATGATGATGATGATGATGATGATGATGATAAAGTTAAACCGAGGCCGCCAAAGACTTCTTTAGAAATTGAATTTATGTAGTATTTAACTTGATGATTAAATGATAAATTTTTCCTTTTCAGCCTGACAAAAAAATCAATCAGCACTCCGACGAAAAAAATTAATCAGAGTGGTTGATGGCTAAGCAAACTTTGTTTCTGAGAGGATGCATGTTAGGGATTACTGTCAAACGCAGTCCTAATAAGCTTCTAGAGCTGCGACATTTTAGCAGATATACCTGCGATAATATACATGTCTTTAACATTTCTACTATGGTCCTCTTGTCTCTGTTCTTAACAATGCATCGATTTTAATAATACCGTGAACGCGGAGTTTTGCAATTTGGCTTTGGTAGCAAAACCACGAAAAAATTCGTTTGGAAGCTATATAACAGGGTAAAATCGGACCGAGCTTTCAAAAAACCTAGACAATTTAGCATCATAAACGTCGTCGTCGTCGCTGTCGTAGTCGTTGTTGTTGTTTAGTACTGACGCATTATTACCGAACACAATTGACAATATACAGGGTAGTATCAATTTTTCCATGTGTTTGTTGTCATCATTTTGATTCGTACTCGTGGTGCAATCAAATCAAATAAACAAACAGATCAACAAGCAAATAACATTAATTAACAAGATTAGCAAGCAATGTGAATATATACAATTAAATGACAGTAAGATATGTTAGTATGGCGTACAACTCATTCCTGTCAAAAAATCAAAACAGTTACGTTCTAGAGCCCATATAACTTCTTTAATGAAATTTACAGTCCGTATTTGTTCATTGCTCATTACCTCTTACATCTAATGTACAAGAAAAAACCTTAGAAAGAAAATTTTCATTTGTGTAAAAAGTTTTGCACTCGTTACAAATAGATAAAAAATTATAACCCATTATAGAAG
Source organism: Tubiluchus corallicola (assembly GCA_030141605.1). Taxonomy (NCBI): domain Eukaryota; kingdom Metazoa; phylum Priapulida; class Priapulimorpha; order Priapulimorphida; family Tubiluchidae; genus Tubiluchus; species Tubiluchus corallicola. The sequence continues at coordinate 271,608 of JAQGDQ010000105.1, forward strand.
AGGCATGAAATCGAGAATTATGTGCAAAGAAATTGGGTATATGATTTTCGCTGTATAAGTAACTATGGTAATTTTTGCAAATCGTTTTTGTAACTGTTTAAGTGGAGGAACAACATCACATATAAAAGGAAGACAATATCTATGTGATGTAAACGGCAAATCCAAAGCTTTCTTACTGCAACATTCCAAGCTGTACTTTATTTAGAAATTTTACTGTCGAGTTTCCAGGTTTGACTTCCGTAGTAACTGTGACAGTAGCTCCGGAAGACACGTGATGTTAAATCTGTGTATAAGTAGGAAAAATTAGCAATAACGTAACTAGCTCGGTATATAAAATGACTGCGTTTTTCAGAAATGTCATCATCATCTTGTAAATCAAAAGTTAAAATGTGACCCAACTGAGTAACCTGATTGCAAAAAGGCAATGGCCTGTTTTCAAATAAAATTAGAGGTTTGTGTTGTTTTACTCTACATTTACCATTTCTAAAAATAGTATATTTACTTTTTACCTTATTATTTTGCATATTAGAGAAATTTATATTGAAATGATTACCATAATTTTCACATATAGTTACCTTATATTGCAAAAATTTAGCATTAGGTGCGAGCAATGATACATCATCTGTGTAGCCGGGGGCCCCCAGTATAAATGTTGCCAACCATACATCCAATATCAGAATCACGTAATTTAATCAAAAGACCATCAATATAGACACCAAATAAAACAGGAGATAATATTACCCCCCCCCCGTCTTACCCCATTAGAGAGATGCATTTCTTTAGATATAAAATTATTCCATTTAATGCAAGCATATTGCTGCGTATATAAATTTAACGAAACTCTTATTATACAATAGGGGATGTTTCTACCAATTAACAAATTAAACAGACTACAGTAATGAACCTTATCGAATGCTTTCGATGCATCAAGCATGGCACAATACACCTGACAACCGTTGTTTAAGTAATGATTGACAGTTTCTTTAAGAGCTATTGTACACATGGATGTAGATAATTTGGGTTTGAAGCCGAATTGTTGGTCTGAAGTACATAGTAAGAAACTGAATTTACTCAAAATTAACAAATCTAGAAGTTTACTCAAAGAAGAAGTCATTGCAATGCCTCTGTAGTTAAATATGGCTGACAAATTACCTCATTTATCTTCAATTATGGGTACTATGTTAGAATAAAGAAAATTGTTAGGAACAGTGCCATAGTTGATTATCACGTTAAACAACATGCTTAAGTGAATGAATAAGATGTGTGAGAAATTCATCAAATCACCAGAAGACAGACCCGCAGAACCGTCGCCTTTACCAGATTTTAAGTGAGTAATTTTTGCAGCTATGTCATTCACTGAAAACAAAGGTTGTTAGTATATTCAATATTATCCTGAACAAGTTTGTTTAAATGCTGCATTACAATGTTGTAAAGTTTTTCACATTCTTCAGCAAAAGTTTGAAATCTCATTTTCGTCTGTTAGGCCCTCAACACAATTAGCAGTAAGATTATTGCCGCGTTTCATTGCATGCAAATCTTTAGACTAAAATCTATAGAGTTATTATTTTGGAAATATTCAGCAAGCTTCAGTTTGCGCATATCTAATTCATTCTTTTTAACGTAACGCACAGCGCAGTGATATCGCCAACGCGTGCGGCATCTAATGCCATTAACAATTCCTTGATTAGGTTTACCGGCAGCAACCCATAGATCATGCCAAAATAAGGACGTTCTGTCGGGCCGGTTCCGCAAACGTATTCCACCCCGGAATAACCTTGCTGTTCTCTTTACAACAAATTTTTGGTATTTTGGCTGAGCTTGATGCTAAACATGCATTAACTATTGCTTCACAATATTCATTAATAGCATTGCAATGAATTGTACAATTAACGTTTTCACAGTATAAGGCGTCATGAGGTAAACTAATATTACTAAGCAATAAGTTTAGATGATAATGATACGGTGTGATATGATTCTCATTAGCTTTACCATTCTCATTACCATGCTATTTTGGGCTGTTTAGTTAATCTCGTAATTCCAGTTTTATAAAAGCTCATATCAAGAGACAGGAGGACAGGACAATGATCACTGAGATTAGAGCCTCTATGAATGACACTACAATGTTTAACAGCATTTTAAGTCCGGTGCTAATCACAAAATGGCCAATAGTTGATTTGGCCATATTATAATGATTGCAGTAAGTAAAATCAATTTGTGATTTATCGTGATCAATGCAACATAGTAAGTTCCACGTTTCAATAAATTGTTATGTTATTTGGATTGTTGTTTGGATTGTAACTATGTATCAGTCTACCAATTTCACCAAAAGTCTCTGTGAGAGTAGTGACGTCATTGAAATTCGCGCGTCACTGTCATATGGTAGATAAGAATTTACGAAGAGAGTCAGCACATCATTTTCTCTGGCTTCTACCGCACAGACTCTTCTAGAATTTAACTTTATCGGCTGAAGATTGGTTTGCGTCTTGCGAAAAAGCCACCGTACGGTCTACCAAAGAGTATAGAAGCACTGGCGTCAACTCCCGAGCATGCTACTACGTTATGGGCAGTTGACAAGTCATCCAATTTGCCAAGCTGTGATTCTAACAGCCAATGTTCCTGCAAGAATAGAGTTCGGCTAAAAGTTCCTGCATGTACGTTTGCCTGTCTATTGCAAATCCTCTAGAATTGAAAGTAGTGATATTGAGCTCCATAAACAGTTTTTAATTAGACAATTTCTAGCATTTTGTCATTTGCAGATCTGGGCTTATAAAATTTCCTGCAGGCTCACTGCTCTTATTTTACCCTGAAGATTGCAGACTGTGCGAGATGCGCAACGCTTTCAAACAAAATTATGGCAGCATGATAGGTTTCCTATTTTTCCAGCGATACTTTGATGTAATAAATTGCTCTTTACTACTCGTGATTTTTGTATTCCTTAGCAAAATTTACGTTCCACCCTGTACATTAAGATTTCTAGAGGCTAGATTTGTTTAAGAAACTCTGAAAGTGTTATTAAAAGCAGAAAATTACACTTCATAACGGTACCTCTTTGCACTGTTGATATTTCATATAAAGCTGTAATTGAAGACTAGGCGGCCTTTAATTAAAAAAAAGAACAATAATTTTGCATTGAAATCTTCCCACAATCTTCTTCTGTGCCTTATGTTTATTAAGTATATATACATATATATATATATATATATATATATATTTATAATTTGCATTTAAAAACTAGTGGGTTTTTTTGCACATAGGGTTCTACATAGTTTAGCCTGCATTTGCTAATAAATAATTTAACAACAAAAAGGAAAATAATGAATTTCTGTAAATTAAAGAAAAAGATTGAAGTTGCTCGAGAAGTCCAAATTCCAGTTTTCAATTTCACGAACAGATTTGGTAGGCAATATTCACACATTTCACTTGTATTTAAATGTCATTTGCATGTCCCTTTACGGAAAATATTATGAAGAAATAACAAAGAAGTCCAGCATAACAAATGTTTTTGCAAATACGAATTATGAAGCCACCTTAAACTTTATGAACCAAATGTCGCAACTATCCCCAAAACAGGAACTGCATAAGGCGCAGGTGTGAAACCCTTCGACATGAGAAGGATGAGTAATTACTTTATCCAAAAGAGGTGCTCCTTTGTACCCGTTTTTAAAAAAAAACATCTCACGAAATAGTAGCAGGCTTCTCAATAATAATGATAGAAATAATGATGGTAACAGCGTTTTTAACAATACAGCACATTATAATATGAGCTGCAATGTAACGGAAATTTGCCTAATTTTGATCTGCATGTTTTATTGTATATTATGAATGCTAGCAACATTAATTTCAACATCAACTTTCCTTTAAATTGAGCAGTATTTTTGTGAGGAGGCAGCGCTTCGTTTTTCTATTTCACAAACTGAAAAGTTAAAATACATTTGCATTATGAAAATGGTTAGAGAATCAAAATGTGAATTACTGCGGGTGGACAATATGACCTGTATGGTTCCTTGGGATAAGTTTTCTGTTGGATCTTTACCATTAAGCCTAAGCCTTGATGCACACTTACAGAAATTGTTTGCATCCATAGTTTTGTCACAGATAGTTTGATTATGTTTAGTTTGATTGTGTTCTTCTTGCCAATAAATGCCAGTTTATTACTGCTAACAAATTAATAAATAATAAAATAAATAAATGACTAAATTTAGTCATCCACTAATTTACCAAATTTTCTATACCGCAGATTTTATCGAGGGACTTTTCTCAACGTTTTTTCATTTAATTATTTATTGTAGGTTCGTTTCTTTTTTAAGCATTACAAGTTGCGCATGTTTGGTTTGCAAATTCCTTAAAAAACTTAAGAGTTATATAAGTTGAATATATTATGGGAAGAGAAATTATTCAGCACCTAATCATACTTATGTACACGAGCTATCTAAGCTGTGACTAATACTTCGCAATAATTTATGTAGTTTTCAACATCTCAGTGCATTAGTAAATTCGGCAAGTTAACAAAAACTTAAGCACATGTTCAGACGGTAAAGTTAGGAAATTAAAGGAAAGGCCAAGCCTTCTGGGAAGTCAAGCTTATTTCAATGTTTCCTTAAAAATTTTAGTGAGATTCAGTAATAAAAGTGTGATAAGCTCTGCGCTTCATGTAATTAGTAAAATCATTTTACAGTCACGATCATTTCACGCTTGTCCGCTCCCATTTTGAATGCTCATTTTCCATCACTGACGTCAATCGTCCACTAAAGAAAGCAGCGCACTGTTCGTCAAAAGTATAATAAGATTTTATAAAAAATTAGATAGCTATTTTTTCGATTTTTGGCATGAACATTAGGTAAGCTGCGGATATTTGAATTAGTTTACAGAAAGACGCGGCGCACTTACATAAAGTCACTAAGTAAACTATTATATAGCTGCATCATAATTTTCAAGTGAATGTCGGCTATCACTGCGCCTAAAAAACTTCTGCACAGCGGTAGTATAAATTTAACTTTTCGCTTTACAGACTGTTTTTGCAAATTTCTTTTTTATAGTATTGTAAGTTTAAGTGATTGCGCCATGATAGCGGTGAAATGAACGCAACATGCTAAATGGCATGTCCCTTCCTTTAAATTATGTAAACATAACGTACTAATAAAAGTGAAGCAATAACTTGAGCATTACGGATATCTAAATATGAAAATTAGAATTGCAGTAGTGAAAAAGCGGGTGCTTGATATGAACAGTACCTATTTAAGTGATAAATGAAAAACAGGTAAGTGCAAGTTTTTCTCTTCAAGTGTGAGCTAACAGTTAAAATTTATCTACGGCGTTCGTCAAGGATCTTTTTATTTTTGATTAACATTAGTGATTCACGTAATGCGACGAAAAAATTGTGCTCTGTTATATTTACTGATTATAACAGCTTTATTACATTTAACCAAAACATTGTGTTTCTGTAGCATAGTAAATGCTGACCTTAAGTTTATATCCACGTGGTTCAAGATCAACAAATTTTATGATTTTAGTTCAAAAAATAAGAGGTATGTTAAATATTACTGCAAAAAATGTATTGCAATTTATTGACCAAGTCACTCAACCTAAATTTTTGGGCGTTATCTTAGAGATAAACTGTCATGGAAAGTATACAAACCATATTTGCTCTAAGTTTAACAAGGCTGTTAGCATAGTAAAAATGTAGCAAAATTTTAAAAACATCTACTCTTAAGCAACTGCATTATACTTTTGGATTTGGTTATTGTTGAGTTATCTGGGGAAAACACTTACTTGTTTTCTTTAAATAGATTAATAAAATAAAAAAATTATCTGTTAATCATGTTCTCTGCTTATAGAGATTATTAAGGATTTAAAAACACTGAAACTGCATGATGTTGGTGCCCTGAGAATTATATATGTCTTGTATTTGAACTTATGTTTGTTCTTAGTAATCACGTTACATACTTACATGTCGAAACAACGTAATATGGTTCACATTCTTAATTGCAAAATTAATGCCGTGAAACATTTCATTAAATGTCAGCGTATTGCATTTTGGTAGATCCCGATTAAGCAACTTCTCTATTAAGTAAATTCTCTATGTGTTTTTGAAAAACGAAAGAGTCTACATCTAGTTTTGGCTACATAATGTTTCTGATATTGCTTGTGCATATACATTTGTATTCGTATAGTATAATTGTAACCTTTTATGATGAAATGATTTTTTTATATATTTATTCTTATTTTGTACACATTTACTCTTTAATATGTCAATTTTCACTACCTATTGTTGTCTTTAAATTATGATAAATAACAGACAATAAATAACTAACAATTATGAGGAAAAATCGAACGTATAACTCTGTGTTGACAAGAGTCCTTTCCCCACCGTATATGCAATTTATTTTTCTGTATTATTATTTAGATATATTTGTCTTCACCTTAAACACATAGTTCAAGATTTTTAGTACATGTACGTACTTTTAATATGTAATATGTTGTGTATGAAAGAAGTAGCTTTATCAATTTTTATCAATTTGAATTGATTTTTACCAACGTCAACGTTATCTTTTGACTGTCAGTTTTAGCGTAATATTCTATTTAAATCTACCAACGTTACTAGAACGATTTTGCTAGAAGGAGCCTTGCAAATAGCCAAAAAAATCTGTCCGCGACAATAGCTCAGTCTCCCCCCACCAAAAAAAATAATAACCTTCAACACTTCTAGCTGTCTGGTAAAGAATTACACTAATGCCTTTTAAGTTTATAAGTTACTTAAAGGACGTGTTTTGCAATGATTGTGTGTAATGCGTTTGTGAGTATTGGGTAGGTAGTTAGTTACTCGACAAACTTTGAGCTAGGATTTGGTTGCGTGCACGGAGCTTAAGCGCATTAATTAAATTTTCTGATTTCCTGTCCAGCAAATGTCACTCAAGATTTGATTTCGGCTTTGTCTAGATGTGTGTTAAAGGCATCGCTAAGTAGTGTTGTAAACAATACCGTACTACTCAAGAATCCCTTCCTCTAGTGCATATAACTTTCTTCCCTCTACTAGGACATCAGCTTTTGTTTTCTTCCATTGTGGTATTTATGTCATAAGTTAGTTTCATCATTACGTTGTCATTTTGACGCGAGAAGTCACCACTTCGTACACTCAGCTTAATAGCTGACAGGCCAGGAGCACTAGGCCTAATGAACATATCGAGTCGCCATTGTTATATAACATGGAACGTACATCGTACATGTGCAATAATCATACACTTAACCTTTCCAGCGATGTCTCATATTTTTGTTTGTACTGTTGTTATCCAGTGAAGCCATGAGCACCTTTTCCTCCCACGCTGTGACACAGTGCCTTACGTGGTAGGTCAGCTCTACTACACGCAAGCAAAATGCAAAATCGACAGTGCAGAATGTCCGTTTAACAAACAATTTTTAATTAAAGAAAGGAATTTAGACTATTGCATTTTTTGCTGGTAATAAATTATGCTGATCATGTATTTACAACTTTACTTAAAGGGTAGTACAACTCATTTAGCATGATGCGTTTATTTTTGCTGTAATCACTTAGACTTAGAAAAATATAACAAAGAAATTTGCAAAAAAACTGCTTATAAAGCATAAAGTTGGCATTCACTCGAAAATTATGACGTAACTGGTGGACTTCTGATTTTTCGTACGCGCATCGTGGCTTTCCGTAAACTAATTCTACAGTTTACCTAATGTTCCTGCAAAACTGTAACAAAATTATCTATTGTTTTGTAAAACTTATTAAGCTTTAGACAGAAATTGCTTTTCTTCAGTCGATGAAAGACGTCATTCGTGGAGGAAGAAGGACGTTCAAAACGGGAGTGCCCAAGCATGAAATGGCCGAGACTTTAAATTGTCTTTATCAAAAACGGAAGGTGCTTATCACACTTCTATTAATCAATCCTTCTAACATTTTCCCCGAACAGTGAAAAAAGCCAAATTTCCCAGAAGGCTTGGCCGTTCCTTTAATAACTTAAAACCTATAATAATGGTCCGCGAGGGTTGTTAGCGAATGACGTATAATTTTCTAATATAGAAATCGGTGTAGTAAAGTGAAGTTTATAATAAATTTACTACGTGATGACGAATTTTGTTATTTGTCATATAATGAAAATTTTTTTGTTACATAATACTGTATTACTATATATATATTGTACTGCGGGGCTGTGGTGAAATGAAGTGTAATACTGGCAGGGGAATACAATAGACTTCTCAGGTGTGCGTGTGAACGTGGCTTTATCTAACACATAGACTCCTATTCTGACCTTGTGTTAGTAAAAGCCACTAGTCATGTGCACACCTGAGCTTATAAAAAGGGTAGGTCTGCTGTAGACCCTTGTCAGTGGTCGTGTCTTTCATCGCAGCTCTGTTCACATTTCACAGGCTTTGTCGCAAACTCCGTTCTTTTAGGTAAGCTATTTGTAATATTTATTTAGTAATAAATTGTCATTTCGACTCTATTATTCGGGTTCTGTTTTGGTTTGGCGTTGAGCGACTTAATTGAGACATACCGCACAGTGTTGGCCGCGGTGCCATCCGTCGTGCCTCCGTTAAAAGCGGACAGCAGTCCAATATATATATATAGTAATACAGTATTATGTAACAAAAAAAATTTTCATAATGAATATATATATAATGAATTTTAACATAGGATGTTGATGTGTCACTTATACAGTAAAACTGAAAGCTCGGACAATAATAGCTATAATCGCCATTGTTAATTTATTGTCAACTTATAATCACCATTTCTAGATTTAAAAATGAGTGTAAGTTGTGAAATAATTACGTGTGACCTTTGTATGTAAATATAGTATCACATATTTGCCTTTTGTTTATTGTACAGGTGCTGACTAGTTGTTGACAGTGTTTTTTTGGAGACCCTATAATAAGCACTTATATATATGTTTCTCGGGTCTCCTGCATTAAAAATTGTCGCAGTATTTATTTTCTTTTTTATGTTCTTCTTAAGTTTTGAACAACGTTGACGTGTGCCATATTATTTTGCTAATAAACTATACTTTCTAAAGTACATATATCCGGTATACATAAAAAAGGCTGAGATTAAAATGGCACAGGAAAAATGGCACGGTAAAAATGGCACAGGAAAAAGTGGCACAGGAGAAAATGACACGGTAAAAATGGCACAGGAAAAGTGACGCAAGTTGAAAGGTAGGAAAAATGGCACAGGAAAAATGGCACAATTGGAAAAGTAGCAAAAACGGCACATATGTTATTTTGATGTAATCGGCTTCTATAATAAAATTAGAATGTGCTCAGTAAAAAGCAGATCTCTGAAAAAACCAGAAAATCCTAAACGCATTTGTCTGGTTTTTCCTTTAAAAAAATTAACACAAAGGTAAACAAACAAACATACAAAAATGTACCTGTATTGGCGTCATATAGACTAGCAAAAGACTCGCAAAATATATATTCATTAACTAGATTTATAATCAATAATGCACGAATGTTCCACATTGTGCTTATCTACCTTTTTAATTATTAATTTGGCGATGGTAATAGAAGACATATATGCATATCTGCAGTTTATAAGGCTATGTACATTAATAAGCAAAGGTTATGACAGCGTTACCACAGTTTTCCAAGCGAGAATTTCTCGAAATGCAACCTGGAACTAACTCGTGGTTGTTTGTCTAGGTGGACATAACAAAAAAGAAAAGAATTACTAAACACTCCCTGTGAGACCTCCAGGAAGTGCTTAACGAATGTTTTTTGTACGTGGTGTTCTGTCAAGTTTTGCGAAAAAAGAACCCATTTTGCCACCCTATATCCGGCTTTTATACCCTATATACAAAGTTTCTTGGAAATCTGCTACATAGTCAACGTAATAGGTTTACTGCCACAACAGATAAAAAACAACCGAACAAAGCGACAAACAAACTATCTTGAAGCATTACTTTCCTGAGAGAGGTGAAAATAATTAAAATAATCGTAACCCTAATCGTACACATGTTTTTCTAAGTGTGCCATTTTTTTGCTGTGCCATTTTTACTTACTCCTACATTTACACCACTGTTTCCTGTGCCTTTTTCCTGTGTAATATTAGTGTATTTTTCTAATTCGTCGTTTTATCACCAGAAATATCTATCAAACTGTTAAGCAAATGAGTCGGGCTATCAGTGTCATTGAGAAAGTCCTGCGAAACTCTCCATTGGAGCCACAGCCATTACGGCTGCGAATGGTGGAAATATCAGATATTCAATTAATATATATTCTTTATTCAAAATTAAATATTTTCCATGGTTTTTTCTCGATTTTTATTTCTTTCTTTCAGTTTTATCATTCAAGAGGGAATGCACTGATGATTAAAGTAGGACTTACTAAATCGTCAACTCAAAGAGCATAAAGCTAAATGACGCGTAGAACATGAACTTCTCGCTACCAACGAATCAAAAACTCGTTAACAGCACCCATTTCCGCCCATGGACTTTCAAAATCATTTTCCGTTTTTCTCTTTCTTGTTTCGACGATATTTTTAAACACGAAAAAATTGAAAAGCGTCTAGGAGATAGCATGTAATCTTTCATTTACTGGGCACACAATAAAGTTGATTTATATTTTTCTAAACTTTGTACAAACTTCATTACTTGTACGCTTTGATAGCGAATTGCAAATGCTGAACTGCGAATTTGATAACATTTGCTAAATAAATAATGCAATTTTACTTCATATATTGTCCTTTAATTCTCAATGTAAACGCCAAACGAGCAACTTCAGGATAATATATTTACAATTAGCTTACATGCAATGGGCATATAAATTTCAACAAAGATTCTATCAATCGAGAAAGTGCTTTTCTAAAATTATTCCCAGAACGCAGAATTAAATTGTTAGTCGCAAATTGATAAAATTGTTTACAGTGCGTATTAATATTTTAAATTGTTGTTCTGAGACGATTAAATCAGTAATAACTGAAGCAGAAAAGGAAGACTTGATATTAATTGCTGCGAAATGAGCAAGCCAGCTGCAGTCTCATAATAATGATCAAAACAGTTTCAGATTTCCCTGAAATTACGCTGACAGCTTTTTGTTCCAGGCGAAATGGAAGATGCCTGAAAGTTGCTGCTTGCTTGATTTAGCTGATCGAAACTGGAAACCCGCTATTGTAATCTGTATACGACATATAGTCCCTTCGCTAACCTATTTCATTAAGATTAAAAATGGCAACACAATTCAGATATTAAGCTGGGCGTTTCGTAATAAAACCATGGTGTAACGTTAGACAGTTTTAATTGAACAACCAACAAGATCTGTCTCATTAAAATATAAACGCGTATATATAAGTGCATTTTTGGTGCTGACTTTAGTTCAGAAATGAACAACAACAACAACAGGTAGAATAATGGCTGCAGCACCTACATTAAACAGCAAAAAAACAACGATAACGGCTTGAGAGTAGCGATAGCAGCATTATCAAAAAACTATGTTTGCAACAGCAACAATAGCAACAATAAGCAAAAAAGGACCTAGAACAGTGGTAGAGACACGAAATAATTTCTGTAATAAAACAAAGCAGTAAGTGATTTTAGATGCTCTCTTAAGTTCCTTGATTTCTTGGTTAATAATATATATTTGCCAGTGTCCTTGATTTACTTTCTGTTTTAAGATTTTTTAGTTGCCAATCGTCTACAATTTATAATCCTACTATAAATTGTTTCAAACGTCATTCGATATTATTATTATATGCCCAAGGTAAACAACTGTCCTGTTTTTACAGACAACTGGATTTATGTAGTAAATGTAAAACGAACAACGTAGGAATTTAATGCTGTTTCAAGACAAAAAAATAAGTACTCAGTGAGTAACAGTGTAGTGTTATAAACCAAATTCATGACCATTCAAACACATTTTCGATAACAAAATTTTACAATATCGAAGAACATCTGTTACACGCCTCACAGTACACATTGCTCGTAATTATAAAAGTAAAACTTTACATCATTATAGGGTACTAACAAATTAATCACCATTAACAATAATTATTATTAATTATACAATGACAAAATATTGTTAGTAATTTTATGCACACAATTCGCCGTCAAGATGTAAAAATACTTAGCCTAATATTACATTTATTCCTTACATGATCCTAATCTACATGTCAGGATTACGTGTTCTTCATCATGCACACCACTTCCATTACACGTACATACTCTTTTGTTGTGAAGGACTAGTGGTCTACCTAACCATTTCGACTTTCAAATAGTGGGAATGAAGGGATAACCTAATTAAATCTTAGTGACTCGGGTAAGTTAGACAGATAAAGCGAATGCTGAACCATTTCAGGGTTCAATTTCATATACGTGTTTTACGGTTTTCTTATACAGTAATACAATTTACAAACGGCTCTTGATTATCATTATAACAGATATTAATTGCTGTCACATTTCTTGATATAAAACCTAAAAAATTTATGGTTCTGCAAAATCATTTTTTTAAGTATGGCTTTCCTGTCTCATTAGAAGTTGCTGATTTAACACCAAGCAACACTTGATCATTTTGTTATACGATGCTTCTAAGCCTTTAAAATTTGACGTAACCCACGCCTGGGCACCATAAACCATTGCAAGCAGGCTTCTGCTATTATCATTTTCAATAGTGCCAACGTGGCAGAGGCCATTTTTTGTCAACTGTAATCGAGGAATTTAAGTTTAATTTAGTAGTTTAGTAAGTTTCTCCATAGATGTTTCAAGTCCGCAGTAGAGCTATTAGGAACTTCTACATAGTATTAACACAGGAAATACATTGCTGAAGTATTACTGATGTTGTACAATGTGTTTTGACGAGCCCAATGATTTCTGCAACTTAGGTTCCTTTCCTGATATATTCATGCTATTTTAGTTTAAAGTTTCATAATTATATGCAAATAAGTTAATTTTAACAACTCACTCTAACAGTGGTAGACTTAATATTGTGACAGAAATTACTGCGACAGCAGTAGACTTTTAATATGTAGACGAGGAAGTAAGCTAATTAACAACAAGCCAATGAACAACTGATACCATAAATATGATGAGGTAAAATTCTGCTTTTTGGCTGGTACCGCCCACGCAGCGAGTCTGCATCAAGGCAATATTGGCCACATTGGACCTAACACATAAGTTTTCAGACAAATATTTTTGCAAAGCTTCTCTATTGTGTCAGTCGTCGGCCGGGCAGTACATTATCCTGCGCATTATCCTCGGTTTATAACATCCAGCAATTTAGAACCTCCAGACCATGAATATTTTAAACAGTAGCTGATTTATTAAGAGAAGTTTTGTGAAAGTGTGCGTTTATGATAGTCTTTTAATTGCCTACTTTAAATAGTCAAGGATGTTGTAATATATAGCAACTTGGAGAATGTACATCCCAGTTATGATATTCATGCCATTACGCTAGTAATTTACAGTGAAATTAAAATCGATAAATCGCTGATTATGTAAAACGAAATTAAAGTGAAAGTCATAATCGGTAAAAACATTGATTTCGATTTCTTTAATCTGTGGTAGACCATGATTAATCGGGCCGCTCCAAAAATTACCACCAAAAACTAAAATTCAATCCTTATATTAATCCTAGTTAGGTTGCAAAAGTATTGTACAGTATGTTCGAGCTAAGATATTCGCCCACAATTGCACTGTTTAATTCACCTACTAAAAGATGCGAACATTTTAACAAAGAATCTTGAAAGTATTTTTAATTGAAAGTAGTTCGAGAACATGCACGTCTACACCCCACTTAGACAAGATCCTAGCTACGATAATTTTTGGGCGATTTATAGGAAATTTTGATGAGATGTTAACTTTTTCGTGCTGTGGATACTGTCATGACGCTTATAGTGCCCTTCATTGTTATAGTTAGTATGAACGTTACTATTGTCGGTAATCAAAAGGCTCAGACTCTGTGTTCAAAAATGCAGAACGTCGGCTTTCCACTTTCAATCCAATTATAATTTTTTGGAACATGTAAGGTTTTTATCGGCCACGTCAGCAAAACGCCAATAGAAAAACTTGCTATACGTTCTTAGTGCTTAGAGTTCACTGTTAAATTACTTGGAATTACATTAATATTTAATGAGCAAACAGTCACGATACGGTTAATTCTTACAATTTTGTACGTGTGTGACCGAATTGCGCGTATGGTTGAGCATAATTGACCAACTTGAAGGGCTTCACTGCTTAACACTGGACATTAATAAATCCCAATGTGTACATGTTTCATTAATGAAAGGCAAAAATCTATTGTGCTGCATGAATTAACGCCTGCTTATTGTGCGAGCAGCTGGGAAATGTTTTTGTGTCACCTGACATTTAAAGATACTACAATAGTGTGCATGACAGTCGCAGTTCTTAAAACCCGCGGTGGTTGTTTTATTGTTACCACCACTGTTCTCTAGGTTTATCATTAACTTTGCTTCTGCTGAAAGTTGAACTTACTAAAAGCAATGACTATGGCATTGTAATTATTGTATTATTTTGTTTTTTTTTCAGAGTTTCAAAATGTCCATAAGGTAGCCGCAGACAACGATACTGATAACCATTTGTCTGAATATGAACTAATGGGTGTCCTTAATAGCGCCAATACAGAAGACAAAGAAATTATTGTGATAGCACTCAGACACTGTAATTGGAGAAATCAAGTGCCAATAAACCGCGTTTCGCCAAATGTTGAAATAACTTTAGTGGGAGTTATAGTTGTGAATGGAGTGCAAGACTTGTTTATTATAAACATAGGCTAATATTACTAATCCGAAAGTTTTTTAGCTACAACAATGACAGGCAATGATGTAATAGTGATTGCTACGAATGCTACACTTACTAATGAAAGTGTCGCATTAACAGCTTCACCTGATAGTGAAATTAGCACCCAGGTTCTGTTGCGCATTACTCAGATCTACGTACCTCTGATCATTTTTGTTGGGCTGATCGGCAACACGTTGTCTGTGATAGTCTTCTTTTCCACTAAATTGCGAGAAATGTCTTCTAGTTATTATCTCTCAGCTTTGGCTACTGCTGACTGTGGAGTTTTACTTGCCTTGATGATAGTCTGGCTGAACTCCTTAGACGTGAGATGGTACACCAAAAATGGGGGCTGCCAGATGGTCATCTACCTAACTTTTGTCTGTAGTTTTCTTTCTGTTTGGTTTGTGGTGGCTTTCACTGTGGAAAGGTTTATTGCAGTGTGCTATCCGTTACATCGGCCCACGATGTGTACAGTTAAGCGAGCAAAAATGACGATAGGTGGCCTATCACTAGTATCTTTAATCATGTACAGCTACACTTTTGTAATGGTGGGGATGATAGAAGAAAATGGGCAGTCACAATGCTTGTTGTTTCCACAGTATTTGGAGGCCATGACTGTGCTGAACAATGTGGATACTGTCATAACGCTCATCGTGCCCTTCATTGTTATAGTTAGTATGAACGTCACTATTGCTCTAAAAGTCATAGCTTTTTATAAACGCCGGGCAGAAATGAATGGCGAACTGCAGCTCATGCCCAATCATAGTCCCCAGTCTTCCCGAGGCGACCTCAGATGGCGCTGTCATCCGCGCATGCAGTATGTACACAACAGACAATTCGTTAATGGTGCTCCGGCCAATCAGAGCTCTGTGTCCCTACGTAATAGCCATCTTTCGGGGAGCTTGCGTTCTTCTCAGGGTTACATCACCCGAAGAGGTCCTGGTCGTAGCAGTTACAGAGACACTCTGCGGAGCAGAAACCAGATCAGGATTACAAAAATGTTACTGTTTATTTCTACAGTGTTTATACTTTTGAACTTGCCAAGTCACGCGGTGCGCATTTACGTCTTCATTCAGCAAATGCGTGGTGGTTTTCAACCAACCAGTCGTCTAGAACGCATCCAACAATACACTCAACTCATCTACTACACCAATTTTGCCATTAACTTTTTCTTGTACAGTTTGGCAGGGGCTAACTTTCGCAAGGCGTTAAAAAACTTAGAAATATGTAATATTTGCTGTTGCACGTCATCAGACAGACAGTCAGACGAAGGATTTCAGCCCCCTCTAGCGGTAGTGCACTTTCCTCTAAAGCCCATTATACACAGCAGCCGCAGTCGGGATAGCTGTAACTCACAGAATTCATCCATTCTTGCATGACCTCTTATACATCTTTCGTTTTGACTTTTCTCTTTTGACTGTTGTTAATTACGAACAGATTTAAAATCACTGTCTTTCTCTTATACCTATCTTGGATTACATGTATATTAAAAGCTTTAATATTTAAAACAAATTGAGCAAATACGTCATCATGCCATTTCAAACTTTTCGTATTTTGAGTTAACACCTTTCAAAATGCCTATAGTAACTTTTACAAGCTAATAAAGTTCGAGATAAACTGTTTTTGAGACCGTTAGTACTGTATTTAAGACATGCAAATCGGTTTAAATCGGATTGTCTAATTACAGCTCGAAGATACATTTACAGTATTTTCCAAAAGAAATTGCTTAAAATGACTGACCATTAATGCTATTTTGAATAAGAAGCAACATTATACTTCAAATAAAAAAACGGTGTAAATCAAGTTGGTTTATCTTAGCTGTAATTATAATTATGTCTACGTTGTAATGTATATAAAATAATAAC
Source organism: Tubiluchus corallicola (assembly GCA_030141605.1). Classification (NCBI taxonomy): domain Eukaryota; kingdom Metazoa; phylum Priapulida; class Priapulimorpha; order Priapulimorphida; family Tubiluchidae; genus Tubiluchus; species Tubiluchus corallicola. Next base: position 288,223 of record JAQGDQ010000105.1, read on the forward strand.
AAGGACAGAAGCTTGTTGCTCAATGATTCAGAAACGCTGTAGTGCACTGCCAGTTTTTGTGAGAATCATATTCCCATGTCAAAAATTGGTTATTTCAAGTTTTTCGTAAAACGCATCTAACATGTAATAATGGTATTCTGACTGAAAATCAGGCGGTTGCCAATTGATTGATCTTGTAACTAAAACTTTACAGTTACCTTGCAAATCATGTAGATCGAATTTTGCTTGAATAAGAAATGTTAGGAAATATCAAGATCGTGAAAGTCGTAAGGAGATTTTTTCATTGACAGTAATACTATGTTGTAGCCTATTCTATTTAAATTTCAATGGTGCACATATATAATTATATTTATAACGTGTTGCTAATTTTATTTCGTTACAGTAATAAAGCTACGTTTACTTTCTAATATCTTGCATTGACTTTTTATCATTGTATGTGTAGGGTTCTATTAGAATAAGTCATTTCTACTCCTATTCCGACACTTCCTACTCTGGCTTTACAAAAACAGCGAAGTCATCATGCAGTGACGAAGATCACATTTATGTAAGCCTTGGACAATTTTACAATTTTTCTTATATAAAATTAAGAACTGCAACATGACATAGTAAGTGGCAGTACAGTGTCTGTTCTTCACAATGCAATGCGTTAAGAACATGGGAAAATGTATAGGAACTGGGACCGGGTGAGTTGAGGTGAATGAGGATCAATCGGCTATTTTTAAACTGTTTAGCACTTTAAAGTTTATGTAAATTACACGGTGTCTCAGATTATACACATTGCATTTTCTATATTTTTTCAAACAATCAAAGCAAAATGTTTGAAAATTGGTACAGATGAACTAAAACCTGAGGCAATTATTTTGATCAAATTGCTCGAGAAGCTGAAAAGAACGATTGCGTTAGCAGGCATTACTACTTTCACAACTTTCTTCTGAAACCTCAACATGCTCAGACTATCCAATAGCAAATCGGTTATCTTGCATTGAGTAAGTTGTCTTATAACCTATGAGTGGTGAAGAAGGTCTGCACCTTGCTTAAAAACTACATTACTAATAGAGGGATAATAGTGTGGCCGATATGATGCTCTGAATTTCCATTGAACGATCCACTGAATTTCCATTTTAGACTGATTATGCACCTCATTTCTAAAGTTACTGTCGTCGCCATAGCAACCGGGTTCAAGTCAAAAAGTAAAAGAATTATTGCCAAAGCCCCTTTGATTCACGTGAAAGCTTGCAGAAATTAGAGGAAAATTTAAAACGGAAATTATAAATTAGTGTGTAGTAACTTTTGAGACACATATACACTAACATGATAATAAGCAGCTATTTTGTGAATTCTTATGTGAGTGTATATACTTGTAATAACTATTAATATTGCAGGACTCACACCCGCCCTCCAAAAATAACACTCCTGTCACTCGAGTCTGATTGAATCCACAATGAGGCAGAAATATCTCGTTCTGAAAATTAATGTTCCTTTCCTTATTACCTACATGTTAACATTACGCTACTAATTACTACTACTATGAAAATATGAGCCATGTCTAATTGTTACTGCGATTTCACTCTGCAAGTCTTTAGAGTTTCTGATATTGTTGCGGAAATGGACTTCCGACTTTAGTTATTCTACTTCAGCTAACAAACAAAGGCTCTCAATTCTAACAATTCTAGCAAGCTCTTTTATTAAAAGTTGCCTTTTGGGACTCACAAATAGATTTTGTCAGCCTATTAGGTTCTCATATCTTTGGAAAATGTGTGTCGCGCGCATGCGTACCAATCACAGTTTTATCCTGCCAAAGAAAACTTGCTTGTAGACTGTAGGCTGATGATCCACCAACCAACCAAGCTGACCGACTTACTTAACAACTAACCAACTTTCGAGCTAACAAACTAACCAAACGAGCGACACATAAATAAACAAACAAATAAAGTAAGAATTTTAACTAAAAAACTGACCTATCGATTAATTACATAGGTAATTAAGAAGCGCAAAACAAGAAAACCTACGACCTCGTTATTATTCAAACTTGTAAGGGAACATAATAAGCATAAGAAGCAATGGATTGCTAGAAACTAGAAAACCCATAGCAGTTAACATCCAATACGGTTAATCAAATATTCAACTACTCTATTATAAGTCGTCCAAGACATCAATTCTTAGGAAGTTGAACGTGCAACAGGCAGGCAAATGGAAGTTCGGCAGGTGGAATGGATAGTTAAGCAAGCAAGCAACCCGGTAAGTATAACAACAGGTATCAGTTAACTGGTATCTAGTCAACACTTTAGACAATAGGTCCAAATATGCACCATAAAGAAAATAGGAACAATAATTAATAAAGTTATAGTCAGGAGGCAACTTTTTGCTGTGCTGCAAATTAGTAATTGGATAGCTGCCCTGCGGTAACACACAATTAGGATAAATACAACGCATCACATCCGCAGTTCTGCAGATAATAACATATTATTATATATCAAATTATAGTAATGCTGTGGACAACGTAATTCTGATGACAAAAAGAATGCGTCATTGAAACTTATTAATGGGTTTTGTTGCCACTTTTGGACAGGCAGTCGTGCAACACTGACAAAATAGTTCAAAATACAGGGGTACAAATTATAATAAGCTATAAATTCTATAAAAAACTAAAAAATTAAACATATTTAGTAAGGAGAAAAACTCACTTCAAATGTGCGAAAGTCTGAAAAATTTGGTCTCAAATGTATCCACGTAATCCATATGCAACAATATGAAAAAGCTAGAATAGAAGAAATGAGGATCCGGCAAGGCGTCCCATTTGCTCTTTTCTTGAAAATTTTGATCATTTTCTAAAGAAAAGTATGGGTTGCATTTGCTGTTGTCATAAATTCGTTTTTCGAAAAAATTGAAAATAGGCATTTTCGAGGAGATCCATAGAGAAATTAGCATGAAAGAAAACATACGTAATGTAACGATGTATACGACAGATACATTTAATGGGTGTCATCAGTTTAAAAGGCATTCTCGAGTAAAGTAAAAGTAAAAAATCGGGCTCCGTCACTACCTATGCAATGGCTTGTAGTACCAGCATTTTCAATCTCAGGCTTCAGTCTCCTACGTTGGAAAATGTCAAAGACAAATGTGGCAACATCATCAACAACAACATTAGCAACGACATGGCCTAGCTTCAGTGATCCCATACTTCGTACCGAACCCAAAAAAACAATGGAGTTCGAAGATAGCTTTTCCTTTATTTTCACTTGCAGTTTCTGGCGTTTTTACTTTTTCAAAAATTATGAAATAACGAAACTGCGGCTTTTCAATAACTTTTTCACGTTTCCTTATTTGAAGTGTTTTGAAAACTTAACAAATTAATATTATATTCAATAATATCGTGTTCATTATTGTAAATTATAAAAAAATCGTTATAAACACACACGCACACGCACACGCACACATACATATATATTTATTTATTTATTTACGCGATATGTCAAATTGCTCAGTAACCTAGAACTGATATTTATCATAGTGATTATTTTAGAGAACAATTGCATTTTTGTGAGCACACCTATCCTAGTTTGTATATGAGCTATATTATTGAAAATTACGCCTTAAAGCATAAGAGACAGCCTTCAAAAATAAATTTTAAAAATTCGTTTCGAATTTTTTCACACTTACGCGCTTTCTTATTGCATACAGGGCTTGAGCTAGCAGCAGCGCTGTATAAAACTTGTAAATTTTGGTAACTACCGTGTCGACCTTTAAACGTAGCCATTTTAATGGTAAGTCGTTTGCTACAAGTTTAGATAACGTAAAGTTTGAAAAAATCACAAAGTATTCGTAACACAGTCTTTGTAACACACACTTAAATAAATAAAAATTTAAATTATTTTATATTGCCAATAAGATCAATAATACGTTTTTGGTGAATTAGCGATGTACACTGGGATGGCGATGTAATGCTGTTTTATCAACTTGAGCGAATATTTTAAATTATTAAGAATTTTCGTTTTCAATTACGTGTCTTTCAAACAGGTAAGTGTAATGCTAAGTAATATCACATTGTATGGAAAGTTCTTTGGCATATACTTTAAAATTCCTTTTTCTTCCCCTATAAATCAGGCTTGCCTACAAACATGAATTTAATTAGTTAATAATTACAACATTTGAAAATATTAAACTGATTGATGAGCTGTTAAGGTTGATCTAAATTCTGTATTGATACAAAAAGCTGTATGATCTAGTGGTCTAAGACATTGAATTTGTAATTTAAAAGTTATTAGTTCAAATGCAGACTCTGTTGTGTTTTTTCACACTTTCTTTTTTCGAATGAATGCGCTTCCAAGTTAAACATCAGGCAGAAAGTTTATATGCACATCTTGCTGGAAACTAGAATCTATCTGTAATCTACAGCGTTATTTATTTTGATTCGCAACCAAGTGTTGCATGTATCACCACCAAATATGCAGCGAATACTGCGAAGTATGTATGTCACTATGCTTAGATGACCATTTATTAGCGCATGCGCAACCAAACGAAGAATCGTGTGACCTTTTCGATGGTGACTTTAACTTTTGGTACAACAGGAAAAATCAACTATTACAATTTGCTAAAGAAATTTACAAGAAAAGATACAAAGTAAATAATTTGTGATTTAGTGCTTAATTTGCAGTATGTTTCACTTATTATAGTTACAATTAATTATTTGATGAATTTTTTGTCGTGGTATTTGCTCTACGTAACAATAAAGCGTTTCCTTGTTGTTTTTGCCTCTAATGAAGTGACTTTAAATACGTTCTCTTATTCACGCATGTTATTATACTTACAAGTAATGTGAGAGTGAATGATAGCAAAAATGGTTAGTATGAGCAACAAAAAAGAAAACAGATTTTTGCGCGAAGTAGTATAAGTACTTGGGAAGTTTCTTTCCATCACTAAATAGGATTATTTGACCAGATAACGCAAACGAAGGATGGCTGTCAAATGTAGTTTACGTGCAATTTAAGACTGTTTCAAAGCACGAAAAATTTCTGCGCTGAGATCGTTACGTAAGTTCTTAACATTACCTGAAGGTGATAAAGTCCTAACTGGATTGGAAACTAAAGCTTTTCTAGAAGTGACGTAATTTGGTGTGCATTTCAGTGCAAAACCCTGGTATTACAACGGTAGGTTTTATTACAAACTTTTTCTTTCGCGTTTTGACGTTTCTTTTTTGAGATACGAAGTCAACTAACAAAGTAGCATAAATGAAGTAACGGCGGGCGAAAGAAAAAGGGACGAAAAAGAGCGTTCATACTATAAGAACAGCAGGAAGAGAGAGAAAGGGGGAAAAGAAAGAGGAAAGAGAGAGAGAGAGAGAGAGAGAGAGAGAGAGAGAGAGAGAGAGAGAGAGAGAAAGAGAGAATGGGAAGAGAGAGAAAGAGAGTGAGAGTGACGGAAATTGCTAGTTCGATTACTAATAATTGTTGAAACCACTGGGGCTGCGAAATCTAAATGCGAATGCTACTTGCAAAAAAATAAGATTACAGGCTCTCTAACTTGTCAAACTTCTCTAGTTGTGTATTTGCAATTTTAGTTGTTATTTAGCGTTAACATTATACATTTTAAGTTAACTATAAGGCTAGGACTCCATGTGCGCGCAATGCGTAATGCGTATTGACTGTTTCCATGTGTCCATGAACGCTATGCGTATTGACAAAGCCTCGATCGCTCCGCCATTTTTATTGCTGTTCGTGAAAACTGGAAGTAATAATTTTTGGAAGCGATGTCTCATCATCATGATGAATTTCATCATCATAATTACAGCGGTGGCATTAGCTTATAATTGTACTACTAGACGGCAAAGGAAGCGCAGGTTTTAGGAGCACAACGTTTTACAGGGGAGAGAGAACTGTACGGCAAGTATCATCATTTAGTGAAAGAACTGTAACTAGATGCGTAACACATAAATATACACTTTATCCAGCTCCCAAAAACTCAAATAGAAGAAATATTGTTGTTTGCAAGTCTTGTAATGACCATAACTCACATAACCAGAATTTCCAGAAAGCCAATCAGCAAAAATTGTTACGGGAAATTTGAAAACTCACTAAATCACCTAGGCAACGGCGGTTTCCCGTCTGCGTATTGCTGCGTGATGCTTTTTCGATTCACGCATCACGCATTACGTACATTATGCGTACCTTTGAAATCAATCAATATCCGTATACCTTTAGTCTTTAATTAACAATAGTGCATTTCCAAAAAAAAACAAAAAAAACACTAAAAGCTGTAGCACTGCAGTAATAGCAACCAGTTTCTCTAATTTTTGCGATAACTCTTGAAGGACAAGCATCGCCTAATAAACTACTCTGGAAATTAATTAAGGTACATCTATTAACTGAAAGTGAGCAAAAACTCCTACGTATCTCAAAGCTAGCCAGGCAGTTTACAGTAGATTAATAAGCTACAATAACCGCATACTCCCTTGTCTACGTTATAAATGTAAAGTTGTAATCAAGGAAATTAAATGCTTTAACGGGCATTTCAAATTAATTGCACACGGTAAAGAATGCAGTGTAGTTATTAGTAGAAATTAACAAAATTAGCTTCCGCAGTTTGTACCTGCCTACGCAATGCCACGATGCACTTTTAAACAGAGGCGAGAGAGACCTTGAATTATATAGATAAAATTGCTGCTTTTGATAACATGGCCGATTAAATTAATCAAACAATGAATTGTCCAAATTCAATGAGACGATAAAATGCATAAGTGTTTGATATGTTTTTCATATTAAGTAACTTGATGTGCAATGAAGATGAGTAGTGTGGTCGAAATAGTACAGATCTAGAATTTTCTCATCAATATACAATGCCAAATTAAACTTGCACACTTTAATTTAAATCATTTTTTATGCTGAATAACTAAAATGCAAATACGCTATCAGCGAAGTTTGATAAATTTGAATTAGATGTTTTAAGAGCTATGAAATTATTTTTTACATGTTATATAATGTAGATTTTGCAGTGACAAAGATTACATTTTTTTTCAGTAAGATGGTGTAGGTGTAAATGTTCATATTGATAAAACGACAAAAAATAATTGAAAAAAAGTTTTAAAACTTACTACAATTCAAATCAAGCATTTAGTATTTTGCTTCACTAAATTGGTTTATGTATGGAGTGTTGTTTATTTAGTGTTGTTTTCAGGTTTTGCATATATTTTAATTAGTTTTAACTTCTTGTATTTGTACTGAAAATGTTTTTTGTTTTATTGGTTATGTGAAAATAATAAATAAGTAAACTATTCCAATTTTTCCAAATTTAATTTTGATATCCTTTAGTGAGCTTGTAAGTTTCAGTAAGAGCCTTAATCCTTCTAATAATTTCTAATGTTCAATTTTGATATTACGCTACTAGTAGTGTTGTTGTTATATTCTTCGCTTGAAAACTTTCCCCTTCCTTAATCCTATTACCTTCTACGCCCTATTGGCCTTTAACGGTATATTTTGTAACTGCTGACTGATGATATAGGAGGACACTATAGACAACGTTATTTGTGTAAAATTGTTGTGAAAGTTATTGTTTTCGGAAATACTCTTGCATAGTACAGAATTCCTCGTCGACGCACATTTTAAACTCGTGTTACACTAACATTATTGTTATTATTTATCACAGAACCCCTTGTTATTGTGCCATCTCGTTTCGTTTTGTTGTCTGTTTGTCCGCTCCAATTTTTCTGTGGTTTTCAGGTCGTGGTTCCTGTAATCATGCGCATTTCTGGCTGGCGAGGATACGCATTGACGCGCTGTGTACTTCCGTCTCTAGTATTTCTCACTTATGCGGTATGTTGTTCACTTTTGCAATCTAATTCTAACCCAATTTTTGTAGAAACATTTCTGATAACAATGGAATCTGGCAGTTTTTAACAGGTCGAGATATTTGACAAATACTGCAAAGCTATTGATCTTAATGAATGCATACATAAGGCCATTCAGCGGAGTACGAACAAGCACGCTAATATGTCAGTCAGTCAGTAAGGCATTCGTAACAGGAGGTTCGTGCCATAAAAAGATTATGCTCACCAGCTTACTCTGATTGACAAAAGTGAAAGATGCATATTTTTGTTAGTTGAAAGAGTACGCTTCTGTGCACTGACGTGTAAGAAGTTTTTATTAAATTTGTTCAACTTTGAAAAGTCTTTAAACAACAACATTTAATTTTTGCGTTGTAATAATAATTAAACAAGGACTCTACTGTTTATGCCAATAAGAATTATCTTTAGCCTAAAAGAGTCAATGCAGATCCACTGTCCTAAATATCAAAGCAACCTGATGACCAGAAGTGCCTTAGCTAAGTTGAATTTACAGCGGTGTTCTCCATTGGCTGCAAAATGGAACCTGCGTTCAGCAACTTCTAACAGCATATTTTTAAAGTGCTTCTATTTCTTTATAATAGGTAGATTTATAGTTAATTTTGTGCCGCTTAGTTCCCAGATGTTATCTAAGTTAAAGCAAATCAGACGTAGTGCATCAAAAGAATTTGGTTAACAAATCTTAATTATCACAGCCAGCCAGTGACACACGCTGATTTCGCTTGAGAGAATGGCTGCAGTAACATAATTAGCTAGGACATCGCTTTCATCTTTACTGAAAATCACAGTTGATTGCTATTAATGTTGATCTTGCAGGTTTTTCTGACGCACGCACAACGAAGTAGAATATACGCAGACGATCGACACAATCCAAGACTTTCTTTGAAACCTACAGGGGTTTGTAACGTACAACAATAAATTTCACCTTATCGTAAAACTAATGCTACCGTAGTGCCCATAAAATAAATTTAGTGCACAAGCATAACAAATTGTTTTCCTGCAGACATTCAATACAGCTTAGAGCAGCTTGTGACTGTAATACAAACATTTTCATAAAACTCATGTGGAAATTGAGATATGTTTGATGACTGGAAGCTAAAAAAAGAAAGGTGTGTTAAGTTCGTAATTTTACCAAAACAATGTTGATTAATATTAGGCTGATGATATCATACTGGCAGTAATAGTGACAGCAATAACAGCTTTCGAAACAGTGTGTGTATGCTGAGTTAAAACATGTAGGCCTAAAAAGTGCCAGTAGATATTATTACTATATCTAGACAACTTATGCGATTTTGTAATATTCACAAAACAATACATTGAATTTTCGTGTAGTTTTCAAAAATAAGAAGCAATAAAGAGACGCGCTGAAAATATAATGCAATTTCAGGAAAGACATTTTAGCCGGAATGCTGATGTGGCAACCAAAAATAAGGGAGCAGATAGGATGAAACTGTACCGTCTTGACGAGGGAAGCACATCAACGAGACGTGTACAGAGTATTTTAAAAAATACCGAGTCTAGAAAATTTATGAAATTCCCTTCAGAAGGTAGTAAGCCTGACTGGATGCAAGTTGGCGATACTGACAAGAGATTTCCTCAAGGAAAACCTGTCTCTAACAGCTACAGTTCAAAGGCCAGAACATTCCAAAGGTCAACACAAATGGTCAGGAAGCCTAACGAGCAGCATGATTCGCGTATGGTGCAGCTACGTAAACTTCCTAACAACGCATATTTCGGTAAAACACAGACAAAGAATCCTGACAAAAAATTTCAATCACAAGTGCCAGCAACATCACACGAAGCGATTAGAAAACTTTCTGAAAACGGTACTCAAAACGGAGCGCCCGTGCGACACAGTGACATATTTAGCAAAACGATGAAGACCAGTCACTTCTCATCGAGAAGTCAGCTGACAATGAACAACTTTTCCGCGCGAGGAAACAATGCACCACACGGAACACAAAGACAAGCTTCGTATCTTGACGAAAGACATGAAAAACGAGCAGTACTTCAAAGCACGCGTAGCAATGCTGGTACTTATGGAAACAGGGGTCGTAATCCTGTTACTGAGAGAACTTCCAGTCCACACCAAAAGACAAATACACGTGAAACATGGAAGAATAGTGAATCAAGCCGGACTGCAACAACTAGTCAGGAGTACAATCCTAGCTCTCACAAAACACAAAAGTTTGGATCGGAAGAAAATTCTCGGTAAAACTTTTTGAAACCTTAAAATTTGATTTTTGTGATGATGAGTTTGATATTATTATTGCAATACGCGAATTTTGCCTAACAATCACCACTACCTATGTTCTTGCAATACCTGATCTCCAAATTGGTTCAAATGGTAACTGTTAATCAGACTTGAAAGCCGCTCGCCGAGTAGCCTTTCAGATAATGGATCTTAAAACAGATAAATAAAGAAAGACTAATAATAATCTCAAATACTTAAAACAGACTAACAAGAATGACTAACCTGTTCTGCATGATTTTTATTATGGTATGAAATGCAATTCAATTTATAGAACTGCTTAGAACAAAATTCTAATTAAATTTATTACTTTAATAGAAGTGCAAAATATTTCTAATACGGTTGTTCTGTGCTTTGAATGTGACATATTACAAATGTATGTATATATTTAATATAATATGTCTTGCCTGGGCAAGTGGCAGCCAATAAACAACTAGGCTGTTCTAGGGAAACAATAGTGTACTTTTTAGATTTTCGTAAATAACTAAGTAAGTTTGAACATCGTTTAATTTTATGTTCAATGTCTAGCACGCATAAAATGATATCACTTAGCAACCCTTATAAAGAAACTGAAGTCGCCGACAAAGAAAAAATCGCAGAAACAGAATACATCACGTTTGACGATCCTAGAGATTCGGCTCACCTTGGACCCCAGAATTATGACAGTCAGCATTTTCCTCATATCCGCCAACCGCCTTCTTATAGCTTGAAGTTTAACCATCGCCCCACTGATGTTGCAGGTAATTTTTCTGATTGCTGTAGAAGATTACTTTTCATATACTGTATGTCGTCTTGTAACGCTGCGTCCAGAACTGTCGAGTTGTGGCCTACCCAGATCGGCACAGATTTCTCTTGCAAGTAACACTTAGAATACATGTATTTGGATTTTCAAATTTCTAAGTCACTTTCTAGTCCTGAGGTCTGTTATAATGTTAAATATATGATGTGCATTTATTTGGACTTTCATTCTTCTGCCTATATGTTGATCTAGAGGATGTTTGTCTTTTGATTTTAACCGTCGAACATACATTCTAAAACACTGGGCCACTAAACGCTTAATTAGACACTACATGTAAAACAAATATGTATATATATTGAAAAATATTGAAACAATTCAGTGTTACACAGCAATGTGTGCCAGTCTGCCATTTGCGCAAATGAGATCATATAAGCATAATAGATCTAAGCTGCGCCACATGTGTTAAGACTTACCAAATAGCTTGTGGCTTTCAAAATCTTAGAATGGTCAAAGAATTAGTAAACAAATTCAAAAAACGACAGCTTCAAATGCTTTGCCAGTACATCTAACTTTAGAATTAGTTACACCCAGAAACACCAGCAGCAAACTTTAAAGGTTTTCTAATTTATACAAGCGGAACTCTAATCACTTGTAATACATTTTTAACTCTGTTATAGCCCTAGAAGTAAAATGTAATGAAAAAACCATGGCGATGATCATTAGGATAACGTTTAATGAGTCTTTCTCTGGCACGATCTATCCCCATGGCTACTTCGGTGTACCAATGTGTGCAGCCATCGTAGAAAACCACAAACGGGTGGAATTCTCCCTTCCTCTTGATGGATGTGGCACGAAACAAAAGGAGGTAATGAGTTTATTTAACTGTTCTTTACTGTTTTAAGGACATTTACCATTTTGATCATCATTGATCATCATGACCGTCAACACCATCAATCACTGCAGCCATGCCGCCACCGCATCGTCAATGCCTCTCTCTCTCTCTCTCTCTCTCTCTCTCTCTCTCTCTCTCTCTCTCTCTCTCTCTCTCTCTCTCTCTCTCTCTCTCTCTCTCTCTCTCTCTCTCTCTCTCTCTCTCTCTCTCTCTCTCTTTCTCTCTCTTCTCTCCCTCTATCTCTCTTTCTCTTTCCCTCTTTCTATGCTTTCTCTATCTCTCTATTGCTTTTTGCATTTTTTTTGCATATTAAAGTTTTGCATAATACTGAGAATATGTGTCTTTTTAGAAATATGTGGTTCAAGTGGTTTTACCATGTGAAGATGTCTATGTTTTTTCGTAGGAAAATGTGCAACTACATCCAAGCTCAAATTTTAAAGATAAGCATGTGGTATATGAAAATATGATAATCGTCATGAGTGGCAGTCCTTTTGATGCTTTACCATTGCTTGGATTAACAGACAAGGCATTTGGTGTCTCTTGCTCCGTACTGGACGACGTCAAGGAAAGAAAAAAGCGCCCCTCTGGTCCTGAACTGTAAGAAATTTTTAATGTTTCTGAGCTACATAGTTAGTTTATTTTTTCACACAGCCACACAAGGCCATGTCCACTCAAGGTAAAGGGTTACAGTTACAATGAACGAATAATGTAAATTCGAATTAGCCTGCTACAAGTTCGTAAATTAGCTAGCTGAGATAGCTGGTCAAAACTCAAACCATTTCCATTATAAAATTGTCTTTTATTTAATTTGAATTGTTCTAACAATGTTTAGATTTGTAAAAGCTTTCGTGAGCCAATTAGCATACGCCAAAAAGCGTGGATTTCAGACCACCTAGACTGTATCATGTAAATTAAAATTCGCACTTGCTTTTTAACTTTGGCCGTCTGAGCTGTGGTGTGATGCACCAAACTCCGCCAAGAAAAAACGTCACCGCCTCTGTACCCCTGGTCTATCAAACTTTTTTGTCATTCATACCATGTCTCTCATCTTGCTATAACACAGTACTTTCTTAAAATAAAAGACCAAAAATTTCATTACTTTTTTGAAATGATACTTGTATTTACAGATTTTCCTGTACTCTTGAGCATAAATGTTATCTTTGCGTTGTGTTCTACTAGGCTTATGTATAACTTAGTACTCTAGTATCAGTTTACCCATTTTGCAGATATTCTAATGAAAAAGCTGGCGACATATCATTAAAAGTTGTACATGGTACAGATCCAACAGCTGCAGAAGGGAAAATGATACCAGTGGGTGAAATGGCGACATTAGCTATTGCATTTCCAAATAACGGTGAAGATAAACAAGATTTTACGTTCTTGTTAGATTGTTACTGTTTTGTTCGGTTTGACAGTTTGCGTTCATTAATGGAACATGTGCGACTTGTTCGTGCTTGTTCGGTCAGATTTCCAATAAATTTTAAAAGATTACATCAGGGCATATCCTGTTTACTTGTCGGAATCAAATCTTGCGCCATCACGTGGCGAAAATGACGTCACACCTAAAAAATATTGCTTCGGTAATTGGGTTGTCGGAAAATTTTGACGGACCAGACATTCCAGATTACCCGGACGATGGATTTTCGATCGTTCAAATCTTAAGGTGGTCGCAATGTAAACCGGGAGAGGGCCTACCGTTCCTGGATTTGCAGAGCCACAAGGCAGTGACTGTTCTGTTCGTGACACCATTGTAGACTACTCAGTTTTTGGTAATAATTGTATTAGTGAAGTTTATAGAGCTTTTAAAGAAAAAGTGCATCTTGAACGCCAATATGCATCCTTGTTTAGGAAAAACTACTAATTATAGCTATAAACTCAGAATAGGTTTATATCTTTCTTCATCATTGTAAAACATCATCGGTCCGAAAACTAATGGCTGCCTTCAAACAAATGGAGCTTTCTAACAATTCTTAATTTAACAGTAAACACATTCATGAATATTGATAGTATCTTACTTAAGAAAACAGTACGTAAATAAACAAAAAAATGTAGCCACTGTTGTTGCAAATGTCCTTTTGTCACTTTACTTACTTTTTATTACTTTTATTTTACTTTTACTGTTTATTTTTCGAAAAATAGTATAATATGCGATTTAGGTATGCAATAATAAATATTTTTATAATGAATTTTATGCAGACAAGTATGGCAGCTATCAAGTCGAAGTGAAAGATTGTTTCGCTCATGACGGAGGGTTTCAAAAGCTACTGTTGGTGAATCACGAAAGGTAAAAGTTTTATCACGCATAAGCGACAATATTATAATAAAAATATTATTATGTGAACTTAGAGAACCGTGACGGTTTACGGTGTATTTACTGTTTAGACTTACCCAAATTTACCTTTGTTGTACTGACATATTGCATGTGGTTTATATTAATTACGTGACCAATTCAGAAAACTAATGACCAAACCGTGACCAAACTTGTAACCAGAAAAAGTTGTTACATGATACAAAATAGCAAAAGGAAAACACTGTAGCTATATGTCTAATATTCCCAGTCTTCAAACTTGCAATTTTCAAACTTTGTTTGTTCTAGTTGTCAGATACATCGAGGAAATGAAGGTCACAGCAAGCTTTCTGGGATGCATCGCAAGACGTTTGGTGGAAATAACTACATCTATGCATCATTTAAGATGTTTAAATTTCCGGACAGAAGCACTATGTACTTTGAATGTGACGTCAGACTGAAATTTTGTGGCGCTAGCAGAAATTTGTGTCAGGTGAGTGTATGTTACACGTGCACATAAAAAACTGTTTCGCGTTCACTAATTTTGCTTGTTGTAATCGCTATGCTAAAAATCCTCATATACGTTTCGAATTATTATGGACTAGGCCTTATTTGCCACTTTTACGCGGAATTTAAAGTTAACAAATCACCTGTCAGCTACAGGTGTAGGTTTCCTAGGGTGTAGGTAATACAAGATAGTAAAAGTATTTAAAGTAATATTTTAGCCATCTTACTTTACAAATTTTATTTTCAATAAGTGTCCTATAGCTAGGAGTTTAATGGGGTGTTCAGAGTAGAAATCACAAAATCCGCTTTTAGGAGTTTATGTGCTGCGCTAATAAAAAATTAAGTTTATTTATTTTCTTGTCTGTAGGATGACAAGTATAAGTGCGCCAACTGGCTCAAAACCAAACGCAGAAGGAGATCCGTGGGCATTGACAAACCGCATTCTTTGGATGATGGACCATTTGCTGCAAACCAGAAACTACAATCAGAGTCTAATGCCAACTTTAATGAGCATCCTGGGAGTGATAATACTACTGAGGCTTTCAAACTTTACAAAAACATCTTAATTGTTATGCCAGGAGAAGGTACGAATCAGAGGCTAATGTCAACTTTAATGAGCATCGTGGGAGTGATAATACTACTAAGGCTTTCAAACTTTACAAAAAAATTAATTTATATGCCAGGAGAAGATACGTTTTATTATGCGATAATGGGTACGTTATGCGCTTACGTGTTGATATCTTGGGATCTCAGACTGTTAAAAATGCGTCAGATTAATTTGACTCCTTGAAATATTAGATAGAAAATAGATAGATAGCGCCCAAGGCTTCAGGACATTAACTGGACAAAGCACTGCAAAGACGAACCTTCTTGAAAAATGTTGTACCTGTCACAATCATAAAAAATCATTTGTTTGACTGAAAAGAGTTCCTGCAATTCCTCAATTTTATATTACACGGATAAAATGTTAAAAAATCCCTTTTCGTGTAAGAACTTAAAATACTCATTGTAAATTTTCGAATATCATTGCACATATTAAAATTACTCAAAACTCTAAGTGCTCTTATTCAAAATAATGTTAATTATATAACGAAGCATTTTGCCGAAACTAATTCGGCTAGATTAGGGAATCGAGATTTGCACCATTTTTTAACCCTCGTCTTTTTATCTAAACCACATACAATCATGCCCTCAGAATATCTGAATAAGAATAATCGCATATGTGTATCAGAATAAAAAACAGGAACTTTTTGTTTTGATGGTTGTTCATTGATTCCAAGTTTAGCAATGGCTGGAAAACTAAACAGCTGTTCTTGTATATGACAGTCAAGCTTAAGTGATCTTACAAAATTAAGATTCTATTTGAATTTGAAAAGAATGGGGCGAATCACTGATTTTATAAAGTTTGGTTAGGTTTCTCTTGTAATGCTTTGCAAATAGTTGTCACTCACTGATATTTATTTTATTTTATAATACCGAAGAGCATAAAACACAAACTAATAGCACGCATTTGTTCTTCTACGAATTTGATCTGCTTTGTTAAAAATGTATGAATGCCAATAAAGCAGTTAACTCTCTTTCAATCATTTCAGCCGCATATGAGGCATTTGAAGATGAGGTAATAAAACAATCTCAGTTATGTGTCCATGAAGAGCGTATTTGGTGGGCAGCTGGCTTCACCTGCCTTAGCGCCATCTGTTTGATATTCGCTGGCATTGTCATTTACCAAATCAGGAAATTCCGCAAACCAAACGAAGCTAAAAGCTGTGACGACGTCTGCAGTGAAAAACACAAGAATTACAACGAGCAGCGCAAAAAAGGATCGCCGGCGTTGCTCTGGGAAAGACACGGGAAGCAACACAAGATGACTAAAAGAAAAACTGAACCTCAGGCTGAAAAGCCGTCAGAACTGATGAAGAGTAATGTTTTGTGAAACCTTACGCTCTAAAACCTATTATTTTGTCAATTAGTGTTTTTGTTACTAACTAAACGAGATGTCTATATCTGTTGTGATTAAAGCACTAAATATTATCAATCAACTGTATTTATGAAAAAGTGGAATTAATAACAGAAAAACACAATTATATAACTTACTGTGGTATTATTGAGATTACGACTTAAAGGAAAACAGGACCCAATTATAAACTATGGTGCATGATGAGCTAACAAAAAAAATTGAAAGGGAAAATATGATTTTTTAAGAATAACTTACGTAAAAGTTTTATTACTTTGGAAGACCCATTTAGTCATTTCGTGTTTGCGCGTTTCGCTATTCTTCATTTAAATGGGTAACAATGCTGTGATATCGAGAACGCGTGGAACAAAAAGAGGCATTGTACCTCACTGCAAGAACACAGTTCAGTTGTGACGTGGCACTCAGTCTCGTAAGCACGGCTGTAAACTTGCCTTAATATGTAACATTATACAGTAGTGCCGTATTTAAATTTTCGCTCTCGCAAACACGTGCAACACCTTAGTGAAATATCATCGCTAGCTGCGCTCGCCCGGCCGTTAAGTAAGTTTCTAAGCCAAAATTTAATTATGAGAAATATGTTGGTATTGTTAGAATGACAATTTTACTAGTTTTGTTATAAATAAAGATTGAATAGGATCTGAAAAATTCTCCCATTTCCCTTTAATTTTAAACTGTTTAGCTTAGGAAAGTCATCCCTGGCTGGAAATCCCAGTAAATTATAGGTAAGTAACAATATATGTTAATTAAACTTAGGATAATAAACGAGTTTTTCGTTAAAACGCATCAATGTATCATACAAACCAGCAAATTAGCGTGGATACAATACAAGCTGTTTGTCTGTGTTGTTCAGAAAGTACTGGAATTTTGCAATACATTGGAAAGAAAAAAATTGCAGCAGCTACGAGCGCCAAAGCATAGCTTCGCCCACAGAGTTTTTGTACTGAACATGAAATGTTTACTGAGTTTACACAAAAGTTATATAAGTTATTACATCCTGAGAACATAGTTACACACAAGTTAACTTAAAATCTGCAATACAATGTAACTTTTCTCGATTTCAAGCTATTTCATAAGTTTTTATTTTGTAGTTTACATATTTTGTACCCAGCATAATTATTAACTTGTGTATTGTATGATTAAAATGTTTTAGTGTTTATTTTCCTTCTCTGATAAGAATTAGAGGAAGACGTAAAGCCAGAAAGTTGTTAATGTTAATCGTAGTCTTTATATTCATGTCTATGTTCTTATTTTTGTTGTTTCATTGACAATAAAGGCGCAGCCATTTTACGGTAGGTCTTTTAAACCAGTTTAGATCGAATTACCTAACGTTTGAATATAAACGGAGAATCTGCAGCGCACAATTCATTAATTAAGCGAAAGTATAAATCACTGTATCTTGCACATACGATTAAAAATACATTTTTTGGTGAGACAGTGGTCAGTGGTTCACACATTTTACCAATTGCGCAAAATTTTTAAATTATTAAGAATTTTCTTTTCTAGTTGCCTAAGTCTTTCAAGCAGGTAGGCGTAATGCTAGGTAATATAATTTTGTATGGAAAGTTTGTTGAGATATACTTTAAAATTGCATTTTATTCCTCTTTAACAGTAATAACAAAATAAGTATTTAAACAAATTAATCAAACTAAAAAGAGGGCATTCTAGAGGCGTTTTGTGCACTGCGCACGACGCCGCACGTAACTAATTTGTGACGTTTTGTAGCTATTTCTTAATGCCAGCAGACATTGGTTATATTATATCACAGTTTTTGCCCTAGCATGAACATTTTAAGTAAAGGCTTCTTTTGAGTAGCCGTCTGGTCACGATCGTCGTATTATGCATTCTATCATATTGTAATAATGCGCATCGCACTGGACAAAGATATCAGGTTTTCAAGTTGTTAGCCTGTACCTCAAAAAAGTCTTTATCACGTGTCTTTCTATTAAGGTCATTCATTAGTAACAAATTAAATTTACTGTTTTCTGGGTGACGCAATAGCTATAAACACTGATTTTGCGCATTTGGAACGTATACGTATGAATGAACGAGCTTTCGGTGACCTTAGACCTACTTGACGCGGAGTTCATCGTGGAAGAGTTTTCCGCTGTGGCGCAAGATTACAAAGTTTTCATGAGATTAACAACTCAACTTAAATGCTATAACACACAAATTAAGGAATAAACTGATCGTACGGGTCAAAAATTATTTTAATAAAATGACTTTCATAACTGCATTCATAATTTGACTATACTAACATACTAGTGAAACTATCTCAAAAGATCCGTAACTGAGCCGAATTTCGTTTACATTTATTTAACGTTGCTGAACTTATTTTAACTTTGACTGATCACAACAACAACAGCAGTAATAGCAACAGCTGCTTTTTCGTTTATTCATTTTTTCTCTTGATTTTTTTTTTCAGTTGCTGTCAAAGTGCCTGCAAGAACACTGCATAAACAAATAAATACACAAGCATAACATTTCGGCGTACTGTATCAGTTTAATGCTATATTAGTTATTATTTTATTGTGTTTTTTTAAGATGTCTTCTCTCCAATTTTTGGTTACAAAAAGAAGGTGTTGGAAGTGAAATAACCTTTGGACCTCCTGATCTTAGAAAGTAAACCAAGCAAGGAACATTAGTATACAATTCAAGTACCATAAATAAAGTCGCAAAAAGGCCAAAGCTGTTAGCATCTAATCTACGACTATTAAACATATTGTGTTGACAGTGTGAGCCTTTTACGACTATATGAAAAATAAAAAGGCGCTAATGTAAGTTTCATATAACACTAAAAATGAAACGTGAATGTCTACATGTGTATTAGTTGATTGGCAAGTGTTTGAGCAATCCTTCTTAAATATCAGAACTTTTTATTATACTTGCTTATTTTAAACATAAAGCAACAATATTTCAAGTGAAAATGAAAAAAGTAAGTGTACAGAAAACGTGCATGACTATGTGTCTTGTTATTTCTTCTACATACGTATTCTCTTATATTGCAAGGTGTTTATACAGGCTGTAGATACGTTTGTTGGCAAATTGTCAGACTATGATTATAGCTGATATACTACAAGTTTTGGCAACTTGAAAAAGCCAGTGTATTAACATGGATGACTTGGCAGCGATTGCATTTTAAAATTCTTTAGAAATACCGTAATTTTGACTTTTCAGATGATCTTAAACGCGCTATATTTTCACGGCTAAAACATTTTATAATTGTAAAGTAAATATACAAAATGGACGTTTTTACATGGCAATATTTGAGCAGTGTATAGCATACCTTTTGTGTCAGTCGGCGCACGCTAAGTAGTAATGATAGACTACTCGAATTGTAAAAACTTTGTCTCTTGGGAAAAAATGTAAGATAATTAGACATACATTCGATAACTTACATATTCTAGTGCAGGATAAAAAACACGAAACTAGAATTCAGGCAAAAATTTAATTTTAGTTCTATTCGTAGACTCATGTTTATTAGGTACATACACATAATATTACGACACTGCAAAACTAAGCCAGTTGCAGGCTTATTTAATGTAAAGCTCGAAATTTCTTTATAACGAAGGTTATGTAAAAATTGTGTTACTGCGGCAATGTCTGGCTGTTTAAGTTAATATTATCTCATATAATTATATCTGGCGTGAACCATAGCCAAAATTAATTGTGACTTTTTTCCTATGACTTCTTTTTCTAGCCAAAATTATGACTTTTTTCCGCGACTTTCCTGTAACTTCATTACTGGTCACCGTTTATTCTAGCATTTTTTATATTTCCGGCTAGTAAAAAAGACGGAAAAATGCGACTGCTTGCGCGGTGTCACGTTATTTTTAATACAATCAGATTGTGAACTTAGAAGCCTAACAGGATAAAATCGGGAAGTGTTTTGTGTTTATGGAACCGACAAAAGTCTAAGAGCCTACACTTTAAAACATGCGTAAAGGCCAGAATATTAACTGACGGCAAATTTAGTTGACCATTTACCTCGCAAATATGACACACAAACAAAATTAGCAAGTCAGATTTGTTGGAAAGGGCTTCTTAGCCAGTAACATTTCGGTTCCTTGCCGGGCATTTTCTTCAAACTGAAAAAATGACAATAGGAAACAACCACCAAAATAATTGTTGACGGCAGAAATTTCCAACAGCGCACTGTGCTGTTCCCTTTAAGCTGCTGACCCCAATCTGGCGGTGCCCGACAGGGAATGAAAATTTACTATGCCTTGAATTTTTTCACCTGGCAGAATAAATCTTTATTATGTTTTAATCATATTTAGATAGAAGTAACCCTGTCTATACAACGACATTATTTGATTAGAACAGAAAATAAAACCATTTTTTACTTTTTCGTCAGCAAAACGATAGTAAACATGAATTGGCAAAGGAGATGGAGGGAGCAGAGGAAGAAGAGGTCAAAAGAGGAAATTGGTCAAATAAACTGGACTTTTTACTCTCCTGTCTTGGCTTTGCTGTTGGGTTAGGAAATGTTTGGAGATTCCCGTACCTATGCTATAAAAACGGTGGAGGTAAAAATCGTTGTAGAGCCGAGAAAAGCCGAGAAAAGGGATTTTAGTTTTCTAAAGTAGCTGCACAGTAGATGCAGCAAACATGTAGACTTATTTCTGATGAAAGATGAGATTGAATAAAGTATCGAAAAGCTGAAAGATTTCGCTTAAATAAAATATTACGCAATGACATAACCTAACCGAGACTGCAAACATATTGAACAATTTGCTTACTTTACAGGAACTTTCCTTGTTCCCTATGTCATATTTCTGCTTATTGCTGGAATGCCGCTCTTTTTTATGGAGTTAGGAATTGGTCAGTTTTCGAGTTTAGGACCAGTAGAGGCATTTGGTTATTTATGCCCAATACTACAGGTAATACAGCTGGATTATATTTATATTGCAATAATTTAAAATACTAAAGCACGCGAAAGTATAAACACTCGACATTCCTCGAGGATTTGTGACGTTCACCCAATTACGTCGAGGACACTGACAACCCAAACAAGGCTTGACCGAGTTTGCTTGCCACCTTCACCCCCTGGAATGAGGCAACCAACCTAAGGACTTTGTGGACGTCGTTAGACATCCTGGTTAACAATAATGGTAACAAGTGATAGTAGTGCTGTCAAAATTCTCTTTGGTCCTTCTTAATTGCCAATTATTGGTAATTGTTGTTCTCTTAGGCTCGTTATATTGTTTCAGGGGATAGGTGTTGGTATGGTAGTGGTTTCTGGGATTACTTGCACCTATTACAACATGCTCATCGCATGGGCTTTGTTTTACTTCTTTGCTTCGTTTCAAAGTGTTTTGCCGTGGTCTAATTGCGAATTCGAAAGAAGTACACCAGGTACGCAACAAGAAAAACCATAATTACAGATATAAAGACTTATATCTTTATATCTTTATAAGAAATCTTTATAAAGTTAATTGATATTTATGCATTTGTTGTTACTGCATACAGCTTTGCTATAAAATTTCAATTGGTGGTCATCACTACGTGCTCCATTCAAGCCAACTGGAATTTTATAAAGTTAGCAAGTAATTAGTGTATTTAATGCGAGGATTAAGTCCTCTGCTGCAAAAAGCCATTGAAGTTGTAATTCATTTAAGTTATTATGCTTGGCCAGTCGTGTCGACTCAGCTTTTATAAAGCTATTTTTTCTAGAAAATCTGTCCGATTAATATTTTAACCTCGCAGAGAATTTACATCATTCTTTTTAATGGCTAATGTTTGTAATGTTGGCTAGCAAATACAGGCCCTGTATACATGTCTATAGTTTCTGTATGTACATTTATTAGCAATTAAAAGATTTACCGTCATCATCATCATCTTCTTCTAGGCTCGTTGCATTATTTCAGCGGATAGGTGTTGGTGAGACAGTGGTTTTTGGGATTACTGGCACCCATTATAACATGCTCATCATATGGACTTTGTGACATCAATTATTTCATTTGTGTTATAATGCTTGTATTCCAAAAATAGGCAATAATCTTTTTGCAGTTGTAATTGTAATTGTATTGCATTGTATTTCAATTAATTGTCTTTGTAGTTTTTTATTGAGTATTAATTGTATTTTTAATACTTATCCAGAAAAATCTTTACTAGCTTATAAATCCCAACTCGTCCTCGTTTATTCTAATGCTCTACGCGCGCATGATGTTCACATAAGCTTATTTTTTAAAATTCAACGCCCCAAATTTTACTTTTATAGCCTGCTATGATCATGAATTAGCCAAGACTTGTACCGAGAATGGAGGATTGTTTTTCGAACAGCACTGCTACAATGCAACTGAAGCCGAGTTGTACTCTATTACAAATGAAACACTAGCTAACGCCACACGCATATATCCAAGCCAAGAATATTTCAAGTAAGAACAAAAAATAATTTTAGTTTCATTTTCGTGTATACAACTAAAGAAAAGTCACACATAAACCCACACAAATCTCATTATATGTATGAGAATAAGTGACACCAAAATCCTTACTTACGGCAATCACATTAAGTCGAACTACTTACATCACATTATAGAATAAAATTAGTATTATTCTACACAGAGTACCTTATAGAGAATTTTCATCATTCTTTTTTATGGCTGACGTTTGTAATGGTGGCCTGCAAATAAAGGCCCCGTAGAAAAGTGTGTGGCTTCATCAACATCATCATCATTATCAACATGGTCATCATCATCATCATCATAATCCTAATTGTTTTAGCTTCTGATGACATAAAAATGGCCTGGATATCTGATTGCATTTCTGAAAAATAAATCTTTGCACACTGCTAAACATTTACGTAACATTTTTAAACCACGTAAACATTGACACAACTTAACTTCCTTTTACAGCAATTTTGTACTCGACATGACAGAAGGGATTCACGATTTAGGGAAACAGAGATGGCAGCTGGTACTCTGTCTTCTTGGTGCTTGGTTAATTGTATTTTTCTGTCTTATCAAAGGTGTGAAGTCATCAGGCAAGGTACAATTTATGATAGAAATATATAATAAGAAGGAAATAACACTGGACTAACTAATTAATAAAACTAACAATAGTAATCAAGTGTATCAAAGCATCGCTAGAATAATAGTGTTTTTTTGCCCAACAGGTGGTGTACTTTACAGCATTATTTCCATATTTTGTGCTGACAACCTTGTTAATTCGTGGAGCTACGCTGATCGGTGCTGGCGAAGGAATAAAGTTCTACCTATTACCAAAGTGGCACAAGCTAAAGGAAGCATCCGTAATTATTTCTTACAACTACAACAACTAATTAAGACGAGCAAGTCCTCTGCGATACCACCACTGAAAACTCTGAACTTTTGTATTGAAATTCATCTTACTTTCCTATCAATATACGCACTACTGAATTTAGTATAAATGTTTCCATCAATTTTGCGCAACGTTCAATCGTGGTCACCAGGTATGTTATCAATGTAAAAAAGCCAAAATCAAGTCATATCTCTTGCGCTATACCTCGTTACCATTAACCTCAATGCTCGTTTTCTACGTAGCATTACCATAAATTTCCTTTGTTTGATATCATTCTTTCAGCGTCTGACGTTCATGCACGTAATGTGTAATTAGAAAGTTTTTATTTTTCTGATTTCATCCGATAGTGTTGTTTTACATGATTTATAGTGCAGTAACAAACTTCTTTTTAGGTGTGGGGAGCTGCGGCAGAGCAAATTTTCTATTCTCTCGGTCCAGCTTGGGGAGGACTAATAACATTAGCTAGTTACAACAAATTTAACAATAACTGTTTCAGGTATGACAAAGTCTGTGGTTGGTATGCAAGACGTACGTAAATATTTATATTAACCTAAAGACGTTTGAATAAATGAAAAATACGGTTATTAACTAACAGCCATCTGCAGTAGTTGTAGCCACGACATTTCTTAATGATTGCAATTTTCGCAAAACTTCCTGCCTTGTTGTACTGATTTTGAAGGTAATCATAATTAATATTGTTGTGGATGATATTGATTCATTTAGAGACACGCTGATTGTGTCACTGGGCAACTGCGGTACCAGCATCTACGCAGGATTCGCCATCTTCTCCATCTTGGGATTCATGGCACACGAACTCGGTGCTGATGTTGAAGATGTTGTTGACAGCGGTAAATCTAACAGTGTAAATCACTATAATCCAAAGTTATCGGCATGCAATGTGTGATACCGTTACAAACATCCATTCGATAATAATTTTAAAATTTGAAACTGATAGTTTATAAACTTTAAAATTTCGAATCACAGCAGACAAATATTAGTTTTTTTCATTTTAGGTCCAGGATTAGCGTTTGTTGCTTATCCAGAAGCTATTACTAGACTACCAGTATCACCTCTGTGGTCAGTCCTTTTCTTTCTCATGCTCATTACTTTAGGTTTGGACAGCCAGGTATATTAACATAGAGTTATTACCCACTTTATTGATAAAATTAAACAGCATGCTGTTGTTATAGAAGTGGTAACAGTACCCTAATTCAGATATCCAAATCTTTTTCCAAATACTTAAAATTCTCATTTTTGTCTTGATCCCGTGACAGTGGACTGCTTTAGATGAATTTTTAACAAATGCCTGTTGTAGTTCCTGGATAACTAAAACAACATAAAATGCTTCCATCTGACAGTATCCACAGTATATATAAATCAGATATTTTAAGTTGTTTAAATTCGCTATATATTAAGTTATATTCACGCCATTATGTTTACTTCTGTGTAATTTGTGCTGTTGCTGCGAGCTTGCGACGACATGTGTAAGTTTCAGCAAGCTTCAATGCCGGTAAGGTCAGTGGCCGTTATAGTAGCCTTTTGTAATGAACTGCTTATTTTAGAGAAACAACCAGATATCCAAATTCTCACGGACAAAACAAACCAAGTCAGATATGTCATGTTCAACTTGCTCATTGTTTCCGCTTTCTGACCTGTTTATCCGCCAATAGAGTTAGATGATAATTTTCCTGTGTTTCTCTTATAAACAACTTCATTGTTTATCTAATGCATGGGATTCCTGAAAAATTTCTTACTTGTAGTTTACCATGATGGAAACGGTCACCACAGCCATCATGGACCATTTTACTAACTTGCGTAAACACAAGATTTGGGTTTTAACATTCTCCTGCACGCTATGGTTTGCACTTGGACTAACGATGACCTGTCAGGTAACTGGGCACATCATTTTTAAGTTCTGATGGACACTTATTCAAATCCAGACTCTTTTCATGCTTCCTATATCTTTAGACCCACCTTTGTTTCAAAAATTTAATATTAAATTATGTGTTCATCATTCATTAGAAAAGAATCTAGAAGGAGTAAATTAAGAAATCTAACTATCAAAAATGTAAATTCTAAAAAAATAAAAAAATATTATTGCTGGTTTGATTTTGAAAATTCGTGATTTATTATTGATATGTACCATGGTGGTATTTTCATTATGGACTATTTTCCAGGGAGGCGTCTATGTCCTAGAATTGATAAACAGCTATGCCGCTGGTTGGTCTCTCATGATTTTAGCATTTTGTGAGTTATTAATTATTGGCTGGATATACGGTAAGTGCACTTTGTACGTGTTTAACTGTTACTGGGGTACTGCTGAATCGCCAGTCGATGTAAAAATGTTTCTAAATCTTGTTGAAATATGCTTTTGATTGGCCATTGTTCTGTGTTTCTGTAAATGCATTTGATGGGCGAATATTATCATGCTAAGCTTTGTTTACACAAATGGCAATATAGTCGTAATATTTCCAGATTTTCCGAATTGCCTAAAACTCTCTAGACTTCTAGAAACTCGCAGGTATGCACTAGACATTCAGAAAATGTTGACTCGTGCACCTCAGCTGTACTGGCAAATCATGTGGAAGTTTATCACTCCAGTAGCTTTAGTGGTGAGTAGTAACTACATGAAAAATAGCATCATCATGCTTATGGTCACACACCACCTCCACCAACACTATCAGTATCACCACCACCACCATTATCACCTCATCATCATCATAGTCTTCTTCATCTCTTCCTTCATCATCATCATCATCATCAGCAGCAGCATCATCATCATCATCAGCAACAGCAGCAGCAGCATCATCATCATCATCATCATCATTATCATCATCATCATCATCATCACCATCGGAATCAATATCATTATTACAGTTTGATTGACCCTTACTACAATATTCACCTACCACTGAATGTGCTACAATAGCCTTTGCCATTAGTTCCACTCTTCCAGTTTTCATTAAAAATATTTTTTATTTTCTAGTTTGTATTGTTATTTTCTTGGATTGAATACGAGCCGCTTACATATGAAAACTACGTGTATCCACCATGGGCTAATGCAGTAGGATGGCTACTGGCGCTGGCATCTGTCATAATGGTTCCTATTGGTGTTATAATCAAAATATTTACTAGGAAGTCTGATGTAAGTTTAAGAGCGTATATGACCAACCAACTTATTCGTTTTTACTGATTTTCGAAAAAAATTTCTGCCCTTTCTGCCAACTTTCGACTTTAAACGTGTGGTGTCAAGATGCATTTTCGGTATAAGTTTTACTATAAGTGCTTACTCCTGAAAACCTGGTCTGAAGGAACAGTTTCGACAACGTTGTAAATAACGGATCATTTTAAAAACTGATAATTAGGTTACACAGTATATCAAATTAGCCATAACCAACTATCTTTAGTTCTTCGTGGTGCAAGCGTATCAGCACTATGGATTTTTTGCCTAATTTGTTTGTTTGCTTGTTTGTTTTTCAGTCTTGGTTTAGTTTATTTCAAGCGACCTCAAACTGGGCACCTGCATCGGAAATGCGTGAAAGGAATGTCTCACTCCATGACGCTACAGAACTTAAATATCGGAAGGATTTGGCAGACGCCGCTTACGCGAATCCAGCAGCACCAAGTTCTCTTTACGAGTCACCTATCAGATTTTAAAAAAGTAGTTACTTTCATGGAAGTGATGTCATGCAGATTTTCGCCGTCCGTGCCTGGAAGAAGAAGTTTATTTCACAAATATTCTTTAAGCAAATGCGTAGACATGCTTCGTTTTGTTATAGTCTATTATTTTTCAAGCCAAGTTTATAAGAAATCGTACAAAATTGATGTGATAATTACTACACTTTTCAAAATTACCTATAGTACTATGCACAAATAGTTTAATGACCTTTTTTATAAACCGTTAAATATCAATTTGTTTAAAACTTAATTTGAATTTAACTACAAAACGTATTATTGTTGTTCTTTTAGCTTAACCTTTAGTTCTTTTACTTTTAACTTTGCAAGTCAAGTAGTATTGTGCTGACAAACTAAACCAATATTTGAGCTTGGTGTTCAAGCAGGCAAGTTATGTAAACTATTGATGCGATCATGTAATGCAAAGGCTTGTTTCTAGCCAAACATTAAATTTTGCTATCAAGTAGCTTGGAATAAGTTGGTAACCTTGAACTGGGTTTTCCATTAGACTTTTCCGTGCATATACGTAGCAGCACTGAACGAATAAGTGGTTAACTCAATGATATAAGAATTTATCAAGAAATAATCCCTAAAATTACCAATCTGCGACGTAACGCCTATAAAGTAAATAAAAATTCCATTACTGGCAGAAAGAACTGGAATACTGATTCTGTGCTTTACGTAACCCTTAGCCTACGTATTTTGTTTGCGTTTTACAGTATGGACTGTTTACA
The DNA here is from genome assembly GCA_030141605.1 of Tubiluchus corallicola. NCBI lineage: Eukaryota > Metazoa > Priapulida > Priapulimorpha > Priapulimorphida > Tubiluchidae > Tubiluchus > Tubiluchus corallicola. The sequence continues at coordinate 316,395 of JAQGDQ010000105.1, forward strand.
TGGAAGGCCAGAATTAAAGTTCGACGCAAGGAATAGCATAAAACGCTCATAATGTTTTTTTTATTTAACTATTGCTTTTAAGCTTTTCATACTTTCGTTCTCGAAATTTTTAAAATGATCAACAAGGCTGGTTTAAGCGGAAACTGTTCAAGTGCTATAGGTTAATATTTTACTGTTTTTCTTTTGGTAAAACAATTTTCAATTTTTCTTGCTGCTGTAGTAGTAGTAGTGGTAGTGGTATTGTTAGTGGTAGTAGTAGTAGTAGTGTAGTAATCAACAAAGAAAGCTACTCGCAGAAGAAACTGTGAAACGTTTGCATTATAAGACGTGCCTGGTAATGAGTCTTGAAATCGACGGTGATTTATTTGACCCACTTCAATTCTAGCAAGAAAAAGAATATAAATGTCCACCATCCTTAACGTTTTCTGCTTAGGAAGCATGAAACTCGCTTACTTCAAACTTACAGGACATAATTATAAACAAGTAAAAGTTGAAAACTTGCATGTTATTTTTTATATCTTAGATCTGTATCACAGTAACTGCTGACTGTGAACTATTTTTGTTCTTTCAAGATAGAGTCTAAAATACGAGTTTTTTCTCAGTAAAAGGCCCTATTGATCAAAATTGCTTTTTGAAATATTTAAATGTTAAATTACGTTAGGGCATACAGCGTATAGGGCATATGTGACTGGATATATCAGATTCTTCCATGAGAATTATTCCAATTGCTCGCGTTGTCGTATTCTTTACAATGATGTAAGAAAAGAATGGGGAAAAAGAAGCAAAGAAGGAAAAAGATGTAACAACAGAACACACATAATATGGCTTACGGCATACTGAACATAGTGAATCAAGTTTGAGAAAATCAAAATAACAATGGAGTCCAGAGAATGTTACTTTTATTAATCATTAACGTTTTATTACTTAATGTCGCAATAACATCAAGCAACTACATTAATAAGGACGTTTAGTAATTACCATAATGATGATGACGATGAAGAAGGTGATGGTGATGATAAGGTTAAGATGATGATGAAGACGACGATGATGATGATAATGATGATGACGAAGACGAAGACGAAGACGATGGACAGCGATGATGAAAAATGGCGATGATGACAATGTGGCAATGAAGAAGATTATAATGCTAGATACGATGTTGATGATTATGATGACGATGATGATGATGATACAATGAAGACAGCAACGTCGACGACGACGATCATGATAGTGACCACAATGATGACAACGACGACGAAGAAAAAAACTGAAGTAATAACCGAACTTTCCAAGTGTTGAAACCAAACAGGCAACACACTTATATATTGTGTAATCATTATAATAATTAAGCGTTTGAGATGTTTTAGACAGTAAAGTGGCTGTGTACATTATTGTATACAGCTATGCAACTGCTGAAATAAAAAGTGAAAACGAACTCCTCGAAACTGTTGCACAAAATCAGCTATTGCAAACAAGTCGCATTGTATGCGTGACTGAATTTATAACTCCTTTCCGTTACCTGCTCATTTTGCAGAGAAACTTGGAGACACACGGTCACCAAACAGCTTGTTCACGTAATGTGTTATGTGTTTATGTGCGTGCAGAGTTCAAAAGTAATAAATAAATTCGGATAAGCAAAAACCAAAATGGCGCAAGTAAGTAAGCCATTAAAAGCTTATTTTATATCATATTTTTTAACATTTGGAAAGGAGCAAAATGCTATTGCTGATTTCCGAAGAAAAAACCGCAAAAAGCTAGTGATGTGTATCACAGGCACATAATTTACAAATCCCTTACTTCTCAGTTCTTTAAATTAGTTTATTATTATTTTAATAGCTTTAATTTTATAATGTACTATAACGAATTTTTATTTGGCTGTTAGTAATCGAAATAAACCTAAACTTAAACTTAATAAACATTGAACAAGGAAATGTCGCAATGCGAATGCTTTTGAAATTTTGTTAAAGTTATGAGTGCTTTTTATCATATGCCTTCCCAAGTAACTCAATTGCACCATTACCACTTTTCAAGGCAAAAACACACAATAAATTAAAAAACCCGTATATTACCAAATTTTGAAAAGCGAAAAGTCGAATTTTCACAGATTCATTGGCGGCTTTTAAAGTAGGATCACGTGGTAACTTAGTACCCATGTAGATATTAGAACTCTGTCAAATTGGAGTAGAAGAAATTCCTGAGAAGGTGCTTCCACCTAAAGCTTTGAGGCGTTTTGTGCTAAAAGTGGTGAATATAGCCAGTCTTATCAATTTAACAATGCTGAATTTGAAAAAAAACTGTTGCTTGCTTGAAAATTATCCGAAGATGGTGAAAAACCCTAGAAAAAATACAATGGCTGCCAATTTTTTGCGCAAACAATGTAAATCAAAAGCAATTATCAGAAAATTAATGTTAAGAAGCGATCATGACATCAATTCCAGTGTAGTTAGTGCTAAAAATCAATTTCTGTTAGTCATTTCAAAAATGGCTCCGTTTTCAAAATGGCCGCCACACAAAACGAATTTATACTGATCATGAAATTGCATTAGCTGTTTCACTTAAAAAATTATGATAAAAATAAAAGCAAACTATTTTTATCAAGTTGTCTTTGATGAATCTAGAAAATTGCTAGACTGCAAAAAGGACACAGAAAGACTAAACAGCCCAAGAAGAAAAAACAAAATGGTTGCATAGTTCGGCAGAATAGTGAAAAATTACTCAATACAATTTCTCAGTTATCGAACAATCATACTTTTGCATAAACTATTTACTTATTTACACGGTGCGTTTTTGACGCATGCATTTTCGCATGCATCTTGGACACAAGAGTGAATCAGTTTATAGTCAAACAAATATACAACAAGACCTACTAATTGCAACAGAAATGTTTTCAGTTGATTTAGTCTCATGAATACCTTTTTAATAAGATGTGAAAAATCTTAAGAAATCCAAGTGGTGAAAAGTACTAAAAATGCCAAAATGTGATGATGTCATAACTCACCATTGCTGCTTGTATAAAAAATATATAGCTGCAAATTTCCAAAAAAAATAGATTTGGCACCAAACTCTAAACGTTGATTCGGGAACAAAAAATGCAGAAAATTTATTTAGATAGGTATCCTTCATAGAAGATCCCTTATTTTTCCCTGTTGTACATTTTAGGGCGTTTCGAGTCCGGATCGAGAATATGCTCTAGTACTGGCTATATAAACCTAAAAATTTTAAAGAGGTGTTTCGTGGTGCTGAAAACGAATTTGACATAAGGTTTGTCTTAAAAAATGGACCTGTTACTAGGACAACAATTTTACCAGGACCGCTGGGAGCTGCCACAAATAACTGCTATTCGTTTTTAATATTAACTTTTTCCAATATTTAACTATTTTTACCTCAAGCAATATATTCATAATATACTTGGCATATAATGGCCTTGGCCACAAACATGATGTCGGTAATAACTGTCGCGGGAGAATTACATTTTTGGTCCATTTCATGGCGACGTTACGGTACACAATCTTAGAACGTTTGATAGGTACTGTTTTCCATAAAAAGGTGCCAAATAAGGTTCACAATAATTTCACGAAGCATTTGAAACACGTTTCCTACCATTAAATAAAAATATAAAGCATCATTCGCAAGAGAAGGAAAAATATTCTTTTTTTGTGTTTTATTCAGCAAAAAGACGCTAAACAAGCTCTTGCCAACGAGTTGGAAGGAGAGGAAGAGGAAACTGAAAGAGGGAATTGGTCAAATAAGCTGGACTTTCTACTCTCCTGCCTTGGTTATGCTGTTGGACTGGGAAATGTTTGGCGGTTTCCAGCCTTGTGTTATAAAAATGGAGGCGGTAAGTACTTGACCTATCTGCCCATACTAAAATTTCCAGCGTGTTTCAGGTTTTGTCAATAGATGGCGCAACTTATTTGAATATTCACACACAACGTAGGCTATTGTACAAATGCGTGACGCACATTCAGTACATATTCACATACAATTGCAAAATTTATGCAGAATTGAAGTTACAGAACTGTTATTCCTTTCTGCTACATTCCTAATCAAAATTATAGCATTTATCTTTGCAGGGCAAAGTGCTGAACGCGAGTAAATCCTGCTAATAACAACATACATTTTCAGGCGCATTTCTTATTCCGTACGCCATCTTTCTTTTCGTTGCTGGTATGCCATTGTTTTTCATGGAATTGGGGATCGGCCAGTTTTCAAGTCTAGGACCTGTGGAAGCATTCGGTCACTTATGTCCTATATTACAGGTACATGTGCTGACAGTCCTACCTTTCACTACAACAGTGTCATTGTGTTGAACACAAGAAATAAACTGTTAAAAACTTTCCTGTGTTAGCCATAAGCCACGTTGGTTGTTTTAAATTAATTAAGTAAATGACTCATCCGCATTCATGCACTCCCTCCCACATTCACTCACTCAATCAGCCAGTCAATGCGTCGGTCAGGCAATTGATCGATCAATCAAGAAGAAAAGCAATCAGTCAGTCAGTCAGTCAGTCAGTGAGTCAGTCAGTCAGTCTGCCTGTCCGTCAGTCAGTCAGTCAGTCAGTCAGTCAGTCAGTCAGTCAGTCAGTCAGTCAGTCTGTCTGTCTGTCTGTCTGTCTGTCTGTCTGTCTGTCTGTCTGCCTGTCTGCCTGTCTGTCTGTCTGTCAGTCAGTCAGTCAGTCAATCAATCAATTAGTCAGTCAACCAGTCAATTAGCCAACCTACCAATCAATCAGCCAATTAGTCAGTCAGTCAGTCAATCAGCCAGTACGTCAGTCAGTCAGTAGTCAGTAAGCAGTCAATTAGTCAGTACGTTAGTCAGTCAGTAGTTAGTCAGTGAGTCAGTCAGTCAGTCAGTCAGTCAGTCAGTCAGTCAGTCAGTTAGTCTGTCTGTCAGTCAGTCAGTCTGTCAATCAATCAATCAATCAATTAGCCAGTCAATCAGTCAATTAACCAACCTACCAATCAATCAGCCAATTAGTCAGCCAGTCAGTCAATAAGTCAGTACGTCAGTCAGTCAGTAGTCAGTCAGTGAACCAACCAACCAACTACCAACAAACTAGCCAACTGATCGAGTAAGTCAGTCAACCAAGTCACTCACAAATATCAGTCAGTCAGTCAGTCAGTCAGTCAGTCAGTCAGTCAGTCAGTCAGTCAGTCAGTCAGTCAGTCTGTCTGTCTGTCTGTCTGTCTGTCTGTCTGTCGTCTGTCTGTCTGTCTGTCTGTCTGTCTGTCTGTCTGTCTGTCTGTCTGTCTGTCTGTCTGTCTGTCTGTCTGTCTGTCTGTCTGTCTGTCTGTCTGTCTGTCTGTCTGTCTGTCTGTCTGTCACTCAGTCGTTCAGTCAGTCTGTCACTCAGTCGTTCAGTCAGTCTGATAATCAGGCCATCAGTCATTCGGTAAGTCGTCAAGTCCGCCAGTCAGTCAGCCCTGGTCAATTAGTTTGCCTGTCAATTCAGTCAGTGAATCGACCAACCCTCAGCCAACCAAACAACTGACCAAGCAACCAAGCAACCAAAGAAACAACCAACCAATCTTCAGTCAATTAATCAATCAATCAATTAATCACTCTGTTTTAGTATATTTCCACAAGGCTATCAAATTGTGAGGCTACGTAGAAATAAAAATTCTTTACATTTATATTTGTAAAATGTTATTAAAGCTGGAGAATATGGTTCTTCTACTTTTATTTCCCCAGTTAGCGCGCCTATGTTTTTTCAGGGAATAGGCGTTGGGATGGTGATAATCTCTGCCATAGTCTGTATCTACTATAACATGATCATTGCTTGGACACTTTTCTACACGTTTGCTTCGTTTCAAAAAGTTCTTCCGTGGTCGAACTGCAATTTTAAGGGAAGCACATCAGGTAGGAAAACTGTGAGTTAATTGCGTTTGTGAATTGTGGTGGATTACCGCTGACGTGACCAAGCACCAGATATCCTGTACCCTAGGCAGAGCCTGAATTAATTACCGACGGTAAATTCAGGCTCAAAGTTAAACAAAAGTTTAAGCTAATTTAGCTAGAATCACTTTAGTGTAATCTACATTAGAAATACTGACACTGGTTGGCCAGCTAAAAGAGACGAACGTTGGACTGTTGTGACTGCAGGACATTCGGTTGTCTGGCCATTATGGCATCGGCCTTATAAACCGAACATCTTTGGTTCAAATCCAGACTACATTAACTTTTTCCGATTTTCTGTTTTTCTGGGTTTGGTTTAAAATTAATCGTAATTTTCATATTAAAGTTATAAATGATCGTTTACGTGGCAGTTTCCATTTGTATTTTTTTCAGCTTGTTATGACTACAGGTTAGCTGAAAAATGCACGATCGATGGGGGTTTATTTTTTGAAAACTATTGCTACAACGAAACAGAAGCAGCGTTATATTCCATCACAAATGAAACAATAGCTAATGCAACTCGGAATACACCAAGCCAGGAATACTTCAAGTAAAGTTTACTCATGTTGAAGAAAATTCATCATAAAATAATGTATTGGTGAACATTTAAAAACATAAAAAAGCATGTGTGAAATAATGGCTTGTTTGCACAAATTTAATCAAAAGTTAAACACCACAGAGTCTAATTCGAACTGATAATTTTTACATTTAAATCTCAAGGCTAAAACTGTATATTAAGTCTTTTTATTCTTTAAATACACATTTTTCTGTGCGAGCCTATTGTATGCGTCTGATATTTTAGAAAGATTGGCAGATAGCGTGAGATAGGTTTGGTTTTGAGTCTTTTGGGCACACGAAATTTAGAAACACGCAAGTTTGGATACTTTGAAATTAGCAGAACGACGGGCTCCAACCGCATTTCAACACTAAGCTTCGACGCAGGATGTTTGACCAAGGGCACTTTTGAAATTTTAGATTTGATAAGTATGCAAATTCAGATTTGAGAAGAGTTGAGCTGCGTCAAGTTGAGGTGTGGTGTGATGAGGTTAGGTTAAAGGGGTCAATGTGAGTTTAGTGATTTAAGTTGAGAAGTTAATTAAATTTTAGAGTTGCACTTGAGTTAAATGTTCGGAGACACGTTGTGATTTCGTTTACATTTAAGTTGATAGTTTAGTCGATTTAAGAGCTATTAAGCAAATAAACATTTTTGTTTAGTTGCGCCTGAGTTGAATCGAGATGAGTTAAATTGTATTCAGTTGAAATAGGTAAAATGTTAACCTTTGAGATTTGATTCAAATTAGTTGAATTTCAATGTGACATAGTCTTGTGTTCAAATGTCTCATGTAAAACCTTTGTTGTGTCGAAATTCCTGTTACCACACTCTCGTAGGTCCAAACTTTTCTGTGCCCAAACTTCTTTGCCAAAACTGTCACCTGTACAGTGTTTCCTACATTCAAGCATTCGATGCAGTGTTCGATCTATCTTCCCGTCTAATCGTCCGCGTCAAATCCGCCTTTTGGAGTGTTTTTCCAAAGGTTCCTGTGTCCAAACCTTCATAAGTGATTATGTTGAACCTTTTCGTAGATGTTCTGTATCCTATTTAGCTGTGTCCAAAAGATCCTATCACGGAAATGCTGTTGCTCATGTCAAATGGTTCCTTTAATACAATTAAAGGCAAAATTTTATATTCAGATATTTTTTGCAGTAACTTTGTTCTTGGTAAATCAGCTGGAATTGAAGATATGGGAAAGCAGCGTTGGCAACTTGTACTTTGTCTTCTTGGCGCCTGGGTCCTTGTATTTTTCTGTCTTATTAAAGGTGTGAAATCTTCAGGCAAGGTAATTATCTATAGTAAGCAAATACTAATAAGCCTGCTAAACTATGCAAGTTAAATAAATGAATGACTATACATGTTATACAAATTTTTTTCAAATAGCACGAAGTTAATTAGGCAGTAGAAAACAACGTAAAAGTTGTTACCTATAATCTTTTTTGTCCTACAGGTAGTGTACTTTACAGCACTATTTCCCTACGTTGTACTGACAATTTTACTAATTCGTGGAGCTACTCTCCCTGGAGCACGACAAGGAATAGAATTCTACCTTATACCTGACTGGCAGAAGCTGCGAGAAGCGTCTGTAATAATCTTAATATTAAAACAGTAAACATAAGTATACTAGTTAATTAAAATAATCTATATCAGTCAACCATAAAAATTACAGAGTAAAGAAATTACAAAACGTTATCTTCATCATCAGTTAAAATCATGCAATTCATGCAAATTTGTGATGCGGAAAGTGCTTTGCGTCAAAATTTTTTAACCCAGTCTTTCTTAACTATGTGCCTGGCCAACCTTATAATTCAGCTGATCAATCGGCATATTGAGAGGCCATTTTACCTCATTTTATTCTAGGTCTGGGGAGATGCGGCCGGACAGATATTCTTTTCTCTTGGTCCAGCTTGGGGCGGATTAATCACGTTGGCTAGTTACAATCAATTTCACAATAACTGTTACAGGTGAATTATTTTTCTTGCTGAAAATAGAAATTTCAATTCTTTCACACTTGTGTAAACCAACTTTTAATTTTAAAGTTAAACTCGTTGTCACTTGTAGAAATGGTCTTCGACGTTTTCTCAAATAACACGTTCAAGAATATTTTTAATAATTTAGTTACAGTAATAGCTATCGAATATATAGGTCAATGACATCACTTCTGTTACAATAGGTGCAAAATGACTCCATATCATAATGAGGAATAAAAACTGTGGTCGACTAAAGTATCAAAAAATTGCATAACAATATCAATTGAATAAAAAACTTGCATAAATTCTGCGTGCAACACTGTAGCTTACATTTATCAACTCCTACTCAGTCGTCATTAAAATTGTCGCTTTTAACTTTATTATATTCATTAATAATATATGTGGAAGTAATAAATTTAAAAAATAACTAAAATATTCACAGCATATACTGTGTATGGTAGAAATAATTTTGAAATAATATTTAATACTTTGCGTGCTACCCTTGGTTACACTAATTGAGAAACTTGCTTCGTATTGACGTATTAACTTAGGTCTTTATTTGACCTTTATTGAATGCTTTTTCTTTAGATATCTTATTATGGTCTCATTTAGTCATAAGAATGCTTTTTCAGGGACATGTTGATAGTTTCACTGGGCAACTGTGGTACCAGCGTCTATGCGGGATTCGCCATTTTCTCCATCTTGGGTTTCATGGCTCATGACCTTAACCTACCTGTTGGAGAAGTTGTTGACAGTGGTAATTATGATCACTAAAACATTCTCTTGTTCATTAATTGCGCAAAACGTTGAAAAATTTTTGTACAATACACACCAATATTTTACTACTTGTTGACTACTTATTAGATGCGCAGGATATATTTTAACGGACAGTAACATCTGCATACATTTGCAAACTTGAAAAAGCACTAATACGTTTTGAATGCCTACCCTGATTATAGAGCTTTTCTAGAGCAGTTTTAGCTCCCTGGAAGCAAATCCAGCAGCCATAACAGGCTATCAAAACTTAACATACTGACGAGATCTTTCACTGTCCCCTCCCTTTCTTCCTAAAACCACCAGGCTGGAAGCCACATCAGTCACTGAGTTAAGTTGCTCAAGGGACGACACGTAATCAGAATAATCAGTGCCAAGCTAGAATTTTAACCTTTTGGTTACGAGCATCTGTCCGACAGAGCTACCTAGCCGTTAACTACAAAAACTACACACTGACCTCTATAATAACTTACTTAATCAACCCTGAGCTTAGTAAGTTATTAAAGATTTTGTGTAACGCAGTAGTTATAGGTATAAGATCTTGCCCAGATTTACGTGTGGACGAGGACTGTCATGTATGGAGAAAATGCAGATTCGGGTCTCAGACGGAAGATAATAATTTTTCGTGGTTGTTAAATTCATATAGACCAACACTTACGCTAATTATAAGGTAAAATTAGAGGCAAAATTAAAAATAGAAGAGAAAGCTAAACTAACTTACAGCACTGTTAAAGCACGGTCTGTATGTCGCTAAGTAGTGAATGTATGTATGTATGCGACTTCATGTCCTCTTCTAATTTGCAGGACCAGGTTTGGCGTTTGTTGCTTATCCAGAAGCCATTACTAGATTGCCAGTATCGCCACTGTGGTCATTTCTCTTCTTCTTCATGCTTATTACCCTAGGTCTGGATAGCCAGGTAAGACGCAAGCACTTCCTACGTTCCAAAGGTTGCAACCCATGAGCAATGTGTAAGACCGTATACAAGTGTCTGTATTCAGACATGTTTATATAGGCTAGATATGCATGATATATACGTTTAGTACATGTATTTGTACATGCACAGACACAAACATATGCTCACATATAAATACTTACGTATATGTGTAGTATAAAATTCTATAAAAGTATATACACGTGTTTGTATTTAATGTTTACTTCCCTTACTACTGTCATGAAAACAATGACTTGTTCTTCGATTGCGTTGGTAAATTAGATGCGTTTGGACAGGCAGTTGATAAAACCTTATCTGTTCAATCGGCGATTACAATGGGGACCCCAAAACCAGCTTTTGTGATATGTGTACAGCTAGTAACTATTTTCTTTCTGATAAAGTACTTTTGTCTGAAAACTCGTTTACACACTTTAGCCCAGCGCACAATACTAGCTCGTGATCGGATCATTGCTTTACGACGTTTCCTTTGCATAATGCTATTGATTCCATGAAAGTAGACAATTGGTTAAATGTTTTTGGTCACTTTCCACTCATTTGCAACAGGTTCTCTCTGCCTATAATCCGGATGTAGTCCTGCTTACATCCAATAACCTAATTGTAGGTAGCAATAACTTGGGTACTTTTAGAAAGTGCGATTGGGATAAAACTACTAACAACCAAATAATAGATTATAACATTCTTTCTCATTATTATGCGAAATTTCTATTTCTATACCACATGAGCCCGTTAAGTGTGGAGGTCAATGTGTGAACCCAGGTGCCCATAAACAAGATTTGGAGAGCTTTTCTGAACGGATCACTTAATACTAGAACTGACTGTATACCTAGGAAAATTCCATTACGAGAAAAAAATTACAGCCCCATCCCCAGATGAAACAGCCTAGTTAAAGAATTTGATTACTGTAGATATATTTTTTTCATTTGAAAGCAAATGCGTTGCCCTCTCATCAAATTTTTTATGAGATAAAAAGCTTCCAGGTAAATGGATGGTCAGATTTCTTAACATCTGCTGACTTGCAGTTTGCATTTGAGAAAGAACATAGCACATATCTTTGTATCTTCTTAAAGCGATTATGCAACAATACAGAAATCATGATAGTCCGACTTTTATATGCGTTGTGGACGCAAGTAAAGTATTTGGTAGGGTCACTCATCGTATTTTATTCAAAAAAAAAACTGAAAGACACTGGTTTTCCAACCCTAATCATTAATTTTCTGAAATTCTGGTACTCTACTCGGCATATTAGCGTGCGCTGGAGAAGGACTGTTTCTGGTTCTTTTAACATTGGTAACGGTGTTCGACAAAGTAGTGTCCTGTCACATTTGCTATTTTCTTTATATATGAACGATTTGTCAAATAATTTGTCTCTGAAAACAAATGCAGATTACCGTCTTGGAAATATTGTTATTAACCACCTGCTATACGCAGATGATCTTTGGTTAATCGTCCCTTCTATACCTGCTTTGCAGGATTTACTCATTAGTTGTCAAGACTTTGCTAATGATAATGATATTATCTTTAACGCATTAAAAACAGAATGTATATATAATTTGCCAAACAGCTTACCCGATGTAACTCCTGGTGTTGTCGTGCTTTGTGGTAACAAAATCAGAATTTGTAATCATGTTAAGTATTTAGGACACATCTTTTCAAATAATGGTAAAGTTGATGGTGACATTCTCAGTCAACTGCGTTTATTTTATCTTAGAGCTAATGGTCTTGTAAGACATTTTTCTTACTGTACATCCGACGTTAAACGTATGCTGTTCAGTACCTACTGTTCGTCGTTTTATTGTTGTAGCCTATGATTAAATATAATGCACACAATTTTAATAAGTTGAAAGTGCACACGATACTACCATGGCAAATTTTTAAATGTAGACGCGGAACTCGAGTATCCACAACCTGTGACAATGTCTGCAAAGTTATCTAGTACGTAAAAGTGCCAATAATCTTAGACGTCGAATTTGAAATTGCCTCAATAATATTTTATCCTATGTTACTCTTCACTCTGATGTTTTTATAAACTCAGACATTTTTGCACACTGGAATGAAATTTTAATGTCATTTTAATATGTGTGTTATTTATGTAAATAGCTTTTTTCTTCTTTGTAATCAACTTTCTCTTTAACCCTTCTTAACTAGTAAATTGTGTTACTATTTATGTGACTAATTTTATTATATATTTTTTGTATATTGTATTTTATGGCTTAAGACAACGTATGTACGTATATATGTCGACGAGCTGAAATAAAAGAATAAATTAAATTAAATATACATATAAGAAAATATACAAAGGAAAATCTTGCAGTACTTATTTAAAATATCAGTACGTAGAGATGTCAAGTTGTGAGTCGCAAATTTTATTTCATAGCATAAGGTTACCGTAATATTGTTACAAAAGACAAGAATGGGTTACAAATAGCAGTGCGAGCATCGTGATTAATCACTGGCACATGATGATTTAAAACTAAAAGACTGAAATCATCGGCATATTCGAAACAGCCTTTATATTAATTTCCAATACGGCAGTCTACGCACTTAACAGAATTAACAGACTGTTCTTGTCAAGCATGGTAAAACAACAAATATCATGTTGCTGAGACGATTAGGTCTTTTGCATATGTTATGAGCATAAGATGAACAGATCGCTCACCTGTTCTTTCGAAAGGAGTACAGTTCCAGCCATACTGTAATCAAAATGTGTATTCTTAGTCCCAATACGTAAAACGGAACATTCAGTGACAGAAATAGGCAGTTGCCATATTTTTGGGCAAATACCTGGGCCTACAGTAGCGATTTGAATTGCCCTGCTTTATGTGTATGTGTCAGCAAAATGATATAAATTTACATTATCAGCACATAGCTACAATTTGTATAAGGAATTTCGTTTACACAGAGCACAAAAAGTAATGGACCTAAGATGCTACCTTGTGATACCTCAGAGCTAATAGGGGTGTAATCACTAAAAACGTCACCAATGGTAATTTGTGACGCTCTGAGTACGACCTTTTTAAGTATGACGCTTTGAGTACGACCAAAGTGACCCTTTGAGTACGAACTATTATGGAATTTTTAATCCAACTCTGAACCTGTTATATCCTACCACAAGACTCCTGTTTCTTTAAGAATTTTAGCGTGGCTGACAGAAACAAATGCCTTTTCATGTATATATTTATATGTAAAAGTATATATGTATACACGAACCAAAAAGTTATAATTTTATTTTATATTTTATGACTGTTCTTCAGTTTACAATGATGGAGACTGTTACAACAGCTATTATGGACCACTTTACTAAACTGAGAAAACACAAGGCCGCTGTTTTGGCAGCTGTCTGCATTTTGTGGTTTATACTTGGATTGACACTAACATGTGAGGTAATCATAGGATTCTCAACATACACAATCTTTCATCTGCTTAATATGTACAATCCCTGGCAAAGGGTTGCGCTTCACTTGTGCAACCTGTACCACAGTTTATTAAATTTATAAAAGTAATTATTCTGTAATAAGATGCTGTGAAACTGTTCTTAAATATTATATTTTTAATTAAACGTTCACGTTCAACAATTGCTTTTTCTTGAAAAGCGAGAAAAACGCCATCATGTGAAACGAAAATTATACCTTTTTATGAATGGAAATCTTAAAGCAATGGGTGTCTTTTTATCAGCAAGGACTTGATGAAAAAAATTAAGTTACCAATAATTATTGGAATTGGGTGTTTCAGAAGTAACGTCACAATTAGCCAAAATGAGTGTTTATGCTTTTGAATGTATTTCTTTCTTTCATTGCACGTTTTCAGGGAGGTGTGTACGTTCTGGAGCTGATAAATGGCTATGCGGCAGGCTGGTCTTTGATGATCTTAGCGTTACTTGAACTGCTAATAATTGGATGGATATATGGTGAAATTTATACATTCTTTTGTTTAAAATGTGATTAGAGCAAATACAATAAAAATGTGCGTATTCATGAACAGCTGCAGGCTATGGCAGTCGTTCATACTAAAACAACTTTACATTATATACTGCCCTCCCCTCCTGCCCCCACACCAGTCCCATTTGTAGAACTTCATCATACATTAGGTTATAACATAAATTCATTTGAAACGAAAGCCATAAAATGAGTATTCAGTGTTTGTGTAGTGAATGGTAGTTTCCTGGAGAGAAAAATTATAAACCGCGGCTCTGTACGTTCCGGAAAATGTGGCGTTTACAATGTAATGTTTATAATGAGTAGGAATGACTGTGTGAAATAGGTTTGCAATACAGCTTGTTTAGATCTTGCAAACAATTATATTAACTACTACCAACACTATCAGCATATAGTGACATATTTTAAAGGGTTATTGCTCAAACTGGCTTCAAAACCGGAAAGCTTTGCATTTACTGGATATCGAAAACAAGTAACGGAAGTGATGGTAATACAACAAAGAAAATGCTAATAATCAAATAGGCATAATGCTGTAAGTGATTGTGGAGAACACAATTCAAAAAATATATCAAAATACTGACTGACAAGTGTGGACCTGTAGTAACCAATGCAAATGATTCTCGACGCGAAAGCGCACCAACGACCATCAATTATCATAGTCATAGGAAAGCAATATACCGGAAATTTCAAATTTTATAGTAAGGTGTAAGGAACCCAGTATACACGTATACCAGGCAAATCTGAAATACGACTGCATTAGGCGATCTGGATTAGATAGCATACCGCCGTTGTGAAAGTGAGAATGTACATTTGCATAATGTTTCAGATTACCCAAATTGCCTCAATCCCTCAAGGATATTAGAAACGCATAGGTACGCTCTGAATATTGAAAAGATGCTTTATCGAAAACCTTACCTGTTTTGGCAAATTATGTGGAAGTTCGTCACTCCTGTGGCTTTGGCGGTGAGTAAAGAAATGTAAAAGATTGTTTATTTCTTATATGCGCACGTTCAGAATGTTGTATGAATATAATATTGCCATTATTAATCATTAGCCATACAACACCGTTATCACTAGCCACAAATTAAGAACCGTCGCTATTACCACCATCTCCAGTACAACTTTTACAAGTTTTACTTTTTTCCTGATTCTTTGTCATCGTTATTATATCTCATTATTGTTATTATTCGTTATTA
This sequence comes from Tubiluchus corallicola, assembly GCA_030141605.1. Taxonomy (NCBI): domain Eukaryota; kingdom Metazoa; phylum Priapulida; class Priapulimorpha; order Priapulimorphida; family Tubiluchidae; genus Tubiluchus; species Tubiluchus corallicola. The sequence goes on from JAQGDQ010000105.1 coordinate 331,669, forward strand.
TTCTCACTATTGTACTTATCATCATGGTCATTAATGTATGTGTGTTTGCTACTTTTAATTCAAAAATTATTTTCAGTTTATCCTTCTTTTTAACTGGATAAAGCATGTGCCACTGACATATGGAGACTACACGTATCCTGGCTGGGCCAATATAGTAGGATGGTTAATGGCATTGGCTTCAGTTATAATGGTACCGATTGGAGCTGTCGTCAACATAATAAAAAATAAATCTGGTGTAAGTGCTTTTGGCAATTTTTGCCAACTCCTATTTGTTCTTTTGGTTAAGACCATTTTTATTTGAAGGAAAGCATTACAATCTCAAAATATAATTAAACACACATTTTTGCAAATGCTAATTAGGTAATAGAAAAACCTATATCCTATATTTCAGATAGGTGAGAGATCGAATATAAGTTTTCTTGAAGTAAAAACGAAAAATTAGACTAGTGGGGTTAAACATGGCATGATTCGGTGTCGATTCTATAATAGGTTAATTCTATACAAAAAATGTGCCATATGAGCTCACAATACAAAAGAGCCATAGACGGACATCGATCTGTTCCAGTAACAGACATTTTATTTCAATATGAGCATATGAAACCAAAAGAAAATCACACAATAACTTTTCTTTTTTAGTCCATTTTCTCGCTGTTTCGAGCTACACCAGAATGGGCGCCTGCTGCAGAGCTGCGTCAGGGTAACAAGATTATATACCATGACTCTGCAGAACTCAAGCAAAAGGAAAAATTGGCGAATGCAGCTTACATTAATCCTGTTGATCCGATAGCTTATTATAATCCTCCACCATTCAACATTAGATTGTAGATTTTTAAAATATCGTTTTCAACTATCCACATCTTTAAAATTTGCTTGATTTAATTGACGAGAAAATGGTAAAAGTGTTATATGATATAGTAGTCATTTATTTCTAAACAGTACTTTATAAAATTGATCTAAGCAATTTAAATATTTACGTAAGAAGTTAGAAATGTACGGAAATACAGGAGGAAGAAAGATTACAAAGATTGTTAAAAATGTATTCATGAATCAGAATACTTGCATATACGTCTTTTGTGTCATCCCACAGGCCACAGGGATCAATATGGGTACAATTTTGTTTATTCTCCTCGTTAATGATATGTGTAATGTACTGGAATTGTTAAATTTATGCATTACTATAAACAGAATGAGCACAGAAAGACTGTAACTTACCACATTAAATAAATAAAGTTCATGTATAAATTTCTTGAAGAACAATTTGACCATAAAACTTGCATAAAAATTTCGAATATGACAAAAGGATATTTTTAACTGATGTATAAGGAACTGTGAAAAACATTTTAGCATAACTTTAAATATAACTTTAAAAATGTAACCACAAAAACGACATGTTTTTTCTTCTTTCTATTAGCTGTCTACTGTTACGCATATCTTACTTTTATGAACAATTTACTCTTATTCTTACGTACATGTATTTTTAAGTAAACTGTATATGTGATCAATACTATATGTAAATAGTTTTTTAAAGTTTGCTGAATAAATGTTATTTCTATCAATAATGATGAAGAAACATTATTTCATCAGTTTCATAATTTTACGGTCATCATATGATAAGCTTCTTACAAGTTAGGATTCTTGCTGTTATTTTTGTGTGGCAGTTGCTAGTTAATGGTATCTTAACTCTTTCACAAAACCTGTCTTTGTCCTCTGTCACTCTTTTAGAACTCTGAAAGATTTTTAATAACATAAATAACATAACAAAACTGTAATAAAACGATTTAAGAGAACAAACAAAAAATAGCTGATTATTTTTACTGTCTGACCTAATTTAATCCTAAGTCCAATTAAAAGAATTAGACGTATCCTGACATATTCACGTAAGATAAGAAATGACGTTTGTGCCATTTCACTCTAAAGGCTTTATGCAGACAAACACACGTTGAAGGTCCTCGTTATTAATTTTCTATAAAAGAGTTATAAACATGAAAGGAGCATTCGCCACTGTCTTCTTTTTTCTAGACAAGTTCTACTCAGTGTAAGACTAATCTTCAGAAAAGAACCCTTATTATGAAGGCATTAATATGATCTTGTGAGATCAGGAAGTGGAACACAGTGTCGGAGCCAAGACGGCGTTGTATTATAACAAAACTTCGCTACAAGCTTCTGTCCTCTACTCCGATTTGAGCAGTTTTCTCACTAAACATAAGGATAAATATACGGTAAAACCCAACAAAAAACAAGTAAGTCCATGCTTTTTTCCTGTTTTGAGACTAGGGAAAGTCGTGTATATATGTAATTTTGGTGGATTTTTTTCTGTTGTTACAATTGCAAGGCCCGTTGGAGAGGCTGAATGTAGGGAAGACGATCACTGCACATCCTTACCTTCACTATCACTGCTGACTTTACTATTGCAATAATGCCTTCCAATTTGCCGATAAATTTCCTATGAAATTCACTTTGTGATTTTACTTGCTTCATCGTTGACATAATCAAAATAGAAATATCCTGCCATGGACATCACAAGGCTGGTCTATAAGTTTTTCTTGTGCTCAACAGGTGCCATAGTTATTAAGCCAATTACAAGCTAGAGTAAATGCGCTTCCTAACTACACAAACTGTGGTACAGAAAACTTTTTGCCTAGAGCCAGTCATGAAATTCAGTCAGTCAATTCATTAAATTCAGTTTTATTTGCACAAATACATACAATATACATTGGCAAAGCAATACACGTTTAATACTACATAAACCGAAAAAAATCATAATAGGCTGTGTGTAAAATTATTTTCATAAACAAATGTTAAGATATGGTATACTGATACTAAAATCACAGTTACATAAAAATTGTATAATTTAGCAATGGAAAAAGAAAACTGACTTCAAAGTAGTAGGTATCTGTACCAGCTTTTTAAATGAAAAATTATAAAAATAACATAATGAAAGTTGAAAATAATTTGGTTAGAGTCTGCTGCCAAAGTGCTGATATCTTCTTTCTTAGGAATCGGAGTTATTGCTAAAGGTTTTTTGCATTGATGCCATAGATGTATAGATTGTAAAATGAAAACCTACCTGAAAAAACAAAGAAACAGTATTAAAAACGAAGCTTACAAAATACAACGAAAGAGTATTAAAAACAATTAACAACTATACATTCGATGATCGCTCTTATGGACCATCGCGTTACAGACAGTCATGTAGAAAAAAATACCTTAAAAACTTGTTTTTCCCGCACTAGTTTCCTTACAAAAAAGTTTTTTACTGTTAGCATCAAGGGCAAATAATGCTGTACAAAGCTAATAGAAAGTAATTCAAGCGTGCAGGATAATAACAGATTTAGGTAATCATCAACTAATTTGATGTAGATCATTGTGTGCGCCTCGTGTTTTGTGAAAACGCTATTGATAACCTTGAACTGACGGTTTTTTGGAAAGCATACTGAGCCACAGAAACGCGAAAGTGCCATTTTCATGTTAAAAGAAATTCTTTGGCCTCAGGCTGTCAGTCACAAGCTACAGTAAATAAGCGCTCACTTGCCATATTTAACAGAGAAAGCCTCTTTATAAAATTGAATTCTTGACACAGAATTTTTAGCTCCGTTTCCATCATTTTAGCAATTTAATATTATAAATGTGTCGGAAATATTACGACATGTTTTTTTATTCTACAGGTGAACTCACCTGTATATGTGAATTAATTATAACTTGTTTTAGGGCAAGCTATTTTGCATTTGCTTTGTCTTTAGCCAATAGACCTAGTATAAGCAATCGTAGGTTTTTAATTCCCTTTTTCTTAATGCTTTATAACGCAGGTTGATGATGACTGACATAAATATTTGCAATAAAAACTGACCCCTTTGTTGATCAAGAATGCAGTAGCCCATGCAGTACTTAAACATCCTACATGGATTGGTAGCTTTGAGCGTACCTCTCTTATGATAATCTGTGTGTATAGCCTGCAGACATCGTAGTGTGCTAATCATTAGTGTGACTTCTAAGGTGTTCTAAGATTATTATTCTTGTGCGGAGTGCAGTGCTTTTCGAGAAAATAATCGAATACGACAAAATGAGCCAAGTAGGCAAATAATAAATTCCTTAAATTATCTTTTTTTCTAGTTTGCATATGTAATTTGGGTTAGCTGAAATATTGTTTTGTTTTTTTTGCTGGAGACTATAATAAATTGCATATCAGTTTTGTCGATTGGTGGCAGGTGTTTTCAAAACTGGTCAGAACTACTTCGAGGCTTCGAAGTTCGATTGATATGCTGTCCATATTAATCATGTCATATCTACTAAAACGGTGCAAATGCCGAATAGTAAATCACGTACGTTTATTAAGCGCAGACGTGCGCTTAATAACTATGTTGATTCATAGAGGCTGGTTCTTTCATATATTTAATCACACATATTTTTAAAAAGTAACCATTTTTATGACATACTTTATTCAAACTTTATTATAAAAAATAAAAATGTCTAGGTAAAAATATAGGTACCACACAGTGAAAGTCGTTCAGGCGTATGCCACAGTGATCCTTTGAGGAAACCGTGACCTCGGATTAGCAGCGAAAAACGCTGTCCATATGTTAAGTACTCCTCAGTGAAATGTCAGGCGAAATCGTGAAAACATCTAGGCCCATGATAGTTATGGAGTTTTAACAGCATCGTGATCGTTATCTAATGTAAACGGTTGTAGAGGGATGGAACGTTTCTCATTACCCAGAATAACCTTCTCAGATCAAATACACTAGGACCTTCTTCTCTGAGAAAAATAGTACAGGCGGTATGGATGATAGAACCTTTCACAAGCAACTTTTCAGAGGTCGCCCAGCTACTTACTAACAAATCTCAGCGTTTTCTACTTCACAACCAAACACACGTACCGTGACTAGTCAGCTGTTCCATCTTTTACACTTCAAAATTTATCCATGCAAGAAATACAAGTTTTTGAGGGTCTCAACTCAAATCAAACCGTTTGCGCTTTGAATGCGAGTAAATCTATATTTGACAGATTATGTATTCCCAAGTGGTTTGAAACAGGAATGGAAAGATTTTTTTCTAATCAAGTTGTGGTGATATGTAAGCTTGTAGCTTTAACATCAGCGGGGTAAGAAATTTGAAAGGTCAATCGTCTAGTATGTCTTACGCAGAGAAGCTATTTTTTGTAAACAAAAGAAGTACACAGTTGACATGACTGAAAACTTGACATGATTGGAAAGTTTACTGGCTACTAACAAACTGACTGACCAATTGACCAATCGAAACACTCACTAGCTTCTTGCTCACCCACTCGCACACACCGCAAACTTCCAAACTAGCACTCACTGAACTTCAAATCATCAACAAAAGCACATTATTTATATATTTTATTCATTGTAGCCTAATGAAAGCAAGCATGAGTTGGCTAAACAAATGGAGGGAGCGGAAGAGGAGCCTGAGAGAGGAAATTGGTCAAACAAACTTGATTTTTTACTGTCTTGCCTTGGTTTCGCTGTCGGATTGGGAAACGTTTGGAGATTCCCTTACTTATGCTACAAAAATGGTGGAGGTGGGCATTTTCTAAAATAGCTGTCGACGCATGCATGTACATAACCGGTACATTTATACGTGGCTCCGACAGTGACGACATGGTTAATGTTTTTCTTTCTTCCCAACTTAGTTTCTTTTCAGGTGCGTTTCTTATCCCGTACGCCATCTTTCTTTTCGTTGCCGGAATGCCGTTATTCTTCTTGGAACTGGGAGTTGGTCAGTTCTCAAGTCTAGGGCCCGTGGAGGCATACGGCCACTTGTGTCCGATGTTGCAGGTAGACTCTCTGACATTTTACCTAAATTAAATGGCCGATAATTGTTCTGTAATAAATTCACATTGCATTGCCCATATAGAATACGTGACCTTGAATGTTCCTATACAGCTTTTCTTTAAGCCTTCTAAACCGTTCAATTTACCAATTTGGAAGAAGTTTACAATTCCCCACACAGTTTAAATGCCATAATGCTTACTTTAATCCTAACCATAACCGTAACCCTAATCTTGTGTGTGTGGAATTACAAACTTTAGCCACAAATTTCAGTGCAAGGAAAACAATCAGTTAGTGTAATTATATTATTATTGGTTTAAATAGGCGATGGCCTAAAACGTTTTTCTGATCAGTGAGCAGAAGTCTTGCATAATATACTATCTTTCAGGGAATTGGTGTTGGGATGGTGATCATATCAGGCATTACCTGTACCTATTACAATATGATAATTGCTTGGACAGTCTTCTATACTTTTGCTTCGTTTCAAAAAGTTCTGCCATGGTCCAACTGTGATTTCAAAGGAAGTACTCCAGGTATTGGTCATTAAAAGGCTGCAAAGGAGGTTGCACAATTTGCAAATTGTTGAACTAATTTTGAACACTGTGGTCATATATAAATATACACATATATTTTTTGGTGCTACACTAAAAGAACTGTGAGCATGCTGTCTGTATGGAACATTCCCTTCTATTAAAGCCAGAAATCGAACGGTTGCTTGGAAATCTAAGTTCCAAAATAAATAGCAATATCAATGAGGTCGTGCTTGGGCCTTTTATTGAAAATATAGATCGATCTGCGTGGTGTTTGAATCAGCGGTTAAATTTTGGTAGTTGGCTGCATAGTTTGAAGAGCGGATGTATAATAATAACACACAACATTTCAGTTTCGCTTCTGGATAAAAATTCAAAGGCCTGTCAAAGACCAGTGTTTCACATTTTCACACATATGCACATAGTGCTCTTACTCAAGCAGTTGCATTACCAGATTCTTGCCTTGCATCAAAAGCAAGAATCTGACAGTGAAGCAAAGACTGCTTTAGTGAGGGTACTGCAAAGGCTTGAATGAAAATGCATAACACCAGTTTGCAGAAATTCTTTGTTTCATCACAGTGGTGAAAGCGCATTTTATGTGCATTAAACCTAAAAATGTACCATAAGACTAACTTAAATAATGTATAAATTTTTTTCAGCTTGTTATGACTACAAACTAGCTGACGAATGTGCATCAGCTGGCGGTTTATTCTTTGAAAGGTATTGCTACAATGAAACAGAGGCAGAGTTATACTCCATCACAAATGAGACAGTGGCTAATGCAACAAGAAATAATCCAAGCCAGGAATATTTCAAGTAAATATCTAAATGTCTACCTTATTTAATTCTCGCTTGTGTTAATACCCCTTTCAATCCATCGCTGTATACATCCTGTTTTCCACCTTCTCTTCTTTCTTATAAAGTTTTTATGTTTTTTCTCTTTCCTATTTTTATTTTTTCTCTCTTTTGTGGCCATTTTATTTATTTTGTTTTATACAACTATAGATTCCCTATTAGTTTACTGTATGTTGGATTCATATATTAGAGCTCCTCAAATGCTTTGCGGAATAGGAGCAGAATCTCTGTGTTTGTAGATACAACTTATTGTGTTCTTTCTGTGTGTGTTTTAGCTATTTTGTTCTCGACATGACAGATGGAATCGAGAAAATGGGGAAACAACGATGGCAACTTGTGCTTTGTCTTCTTGGTGCTTGGCTGCTTGTGTTTTTCTGTCTTATTAAGGGCGTAAAATCATCTGGAAAGGTAAGACATATAAAACCAATTGAAGGGAAATCATTTGGAAAGGTAAGATGCATAAAAACCAAGAACAAAGACTACGCAGGTATAACAAGTTAACTCGGCTTAGCATTTGCATATTCAAAAACCTAAACTGTCACCTATATGATGCCAAGACAAAAGCTAAAACCCCTCTCTCACAGCATGACTCTGAGTGCATACATTTCCAAAATACATTCTCGATGAATACATTTCCTACATTTTACAGGCGTTTGTGTGTCGTTCAGCAACCAAAATTTAGAACTTTTAATTATGAGATGTGTTAAGTTCTCTCTCTTTCAAGCCAATGATGATATACTAAGACTCGTACCTTGTTATCAAAGGCAGACAATTCGCCAACTACTTTAGGCAGTTAAATAGATTTATTGTTATACTTTTCAATTTTTTTATTTTTACGGGTATTCAAAATATTTCATAGCACTTGGACGTTCAGAAAATACTGCTGAATTCGACGATGAAAGTTTTGACTAGTCTTGATCAAGATCTTGAAAAATATTAAATATCACAATATCACGATTCTGAGAAATGAACATTACTGTACTTGGTAGATTTATACTGTGTAGGCTATACTAAAGAAATTATGATATAGTAGTTTATACACTTAATAATGTTTTAAGGACTTACATGCAGCCAGCATTTATCTTAAAATTACTATAATTACGAAAGTTATAATTGCTAACTTCTCTTAGTTTTTGCCCAACAGGTGGTGTACTTTACAGCATTGTTTCCATACGTTGTACTGACCATTTTACTAATTCGTGGAGCTACTTTGCCTGGAGCACGACAGGGAATAGAATTCTACATGATACCTGACTGGAAGAAACTGCGAGAAGCGTCTGTAATGTCATTTTATCACATTTTTAACCTTTTGTAAATTCTCTTCTGCGTTTATGAGTCACAATAGAAAAGTTTTGTGCGTGAATGCAATGCCCATTAATTATCATCATTATTTGTACAGAAAAACATCACAATTACTGTAACATCACAATCGTTGTCGCCGTCTTCACCATCATAGTCATCGTCATTATTAGTGTGCCAATCATTGTCATCACCATTATTATCGTGGTATTACCATCGTTACCATGCATTATTCATTATCATCGTTAGTATCATCGACATCAGGGCTGGATTTACCAATTGGCCTACGGTGTTTGGGGCCCACAAAAGTATAATCTTGGTTTCAAGTACAATAAGTATGTGTTACATAGTATTGGAATTCGTATTTCTTACATTATAATATCATGATATTATGTAGTATTTGTTGAAATTTGGCCGTCATCGCCGACATGGTCACAGTAGTATATATATATATATATATATATATATATATATATATATATATATATATATATATATATATATATATATATAGGGCCCTAGGGCTACGCCCATAAGTAGGTAAATCCGGACATCAGCATAATTATTATCATCACTTTCTTTTTCTTCTACTTCTTGTCAAAATCATTCTCTTCATCAATGTCATTGTACTTACGGTTATGTATGTATTACAAACAGGTTTGGGGCGACGCTGCTAAGCAGATATTCTACTCTCTTGGACCAGCATGGGGAGGGCTAATCACCCTGGCTAGCTACAATAAATTTAACAACAACTGTCACAGGTAATTAGCGTAAAACTAAATATTATGGCAAACCGTAGATGATTTAACATATGGCGCTAACAAAAAACTGTTAATCGATTTTGCTTTTTATAGTTGCTTTAATGTAGACTGTAGAGCATGTGTTATCTGTCTGTGTGTTCTTCCGAGAGTAGTTCTTTTTTATTTCCAAAAAAGGACAGTGAAAATTTTTATTTCTTTTCCTGCAATAGTACTCGTTTTTATTGTTTGTAGGGACGCACTAATTGTTTCTCTTGGAAACTGTTGCACCAGCGTCTTTGCAGGCTTCGCTATATTTTCGATTTTGGGATTCATGGCACATGATCTTAAAGTTCCTGTTGGCAAAGTTGTCGATAGCGGTAAAATATTTCACGTAACAATTTCTGACTGTGATGTAGAGAATAGGCTTTAAAACACGTCGCTCAAACAGGACCCATGTGTGGCGAAGGTGTGTTCGGTTGGCCGACAGAATAAGTTGGTACATGAGGTTTATACGTTTTTGTCTTTGAGACAATGCTCACGGTGTACATGGGGTGAGAGCAAACATAATTTGTGCGATTTGTAAATATTGAAAAGAATGCCAGGATTAGCGAACACTGACGTATCTACCATACTTAATATCGCCATTGCGGAAAAAACGCATGTACAAGCAGTTTACGCAATTATGCTCTTAGTTTTTAAATTTGTTGTATCACATCCATTTTTGTGCGATAACTGGTTATTTTGCTGTTTTCAGGTCCTGGTTTAGCGTTTGTAGCTTATCCAGAAGCTATTACTAGACTGCCAATAGCACCCCTATGGTCATTCTTGTTCTTTTTTATGATCATAACGCTTGGCTTGGACAGTCAGGTAAGCGTATAATATAAAACACGATTAGCACTTGCTTGGAGAGCCAACGCATGTGCGGCTCGGAGGGACGACGCAGGCTGGCCTACTCAGATCTCACTCACAATTCACACTGACATAATTTACAGTCTATCTATTGAACCCTGCTCACACTGAGATGTTTTACCCTGCACTTTTACTCATGCTGAAACGACTTGTTGAAACCCACACGGAAAATTAGCCAATTAATTAGAGTAGTTTCATTAACTCATTTTAAATTGATTTAAATTTGGATTGCATGTTTCCATAATCCAAATGAGCAGAAATTTAGAAAGATAATTAGATGGAATGCCATTGGTTCAAAACAATTTTGTAGCAATTTGTTAATTATTTACTGAATTATAACAGTTTAATTATTTAATTTTAATTTAATTTAAATTGCATGTTCCCAAGAAAGTTCATGCAAACCTTGACACTCGGCTATTACATCTAATTTAGATTTTATTTTTCAAGTTTTGCCAAAACTTTCTGCATGCTTTTCTTCACTTTACCAAGACATTGAAGACTTGCTTCTGACATTGTCGATCGTCAATCATGGTTTTATTTTTCAGTTTTGTATGATGGAAACGGTCACTACAGCCATCATGGACCATTATACTAACTTAAGAAAGCACAAGATATGGGTTTTGGCAGTCGCCTGTACTATTTGGTTTCTACTTGGCTTGACGATGACATGCCAGGTATCTTAAGTTTCGACTTATTGATACTAAGATCCCACAGCACCGTATTAGCACATATTAAAATTACCCGGGTTTCTTAAAATTGCGAATTGAACTATAGCAAATTTATTAGATCCAACGTCCTTTGCTTGACATATACCATCACAACTGCTGCGTCAGAAGCGAAAGGACACAGATTAGTGTCACATAGACTTAGATTGGGAGATTTTGCGCATCTCAAATTAAGATAAGATATCTTAAAAGTAAAATTAATGGTTTCTGTACTTGATTAAGCAGTGAGAGCTTAGAAGGCATATACACACACAATAATTATAATTGTCAATTCCTGAATGTTGTACATAGCTACTGAGCGTCTGTAGACAATATTGAAAATTGCGCAATATTATTGTCAATACTATTGCACAATATGATGTTTAACATTATTACATAGCGCGTGCGTAATGGTAATAAAAATTTTGCAGGGAGGCGTCTATGTTTTGACTCTAATAGACGGATATGCTGCAGGCTGGTCTCTAATGATCTTAGCACTACTCGAACTGTTAATAATTGGATGGATATATGGTGAGATTAAATTCAGGAATTATTTTTCACGATGTTCAATTTAAAAATCATTAATACATTTAGTGTCTGCTCTACTTCCAGCTACATATACCATTTTAATTTAGGTATTGAATAAACAGTGTAGTTTTTAGCAACATAGTTAGAGTATCAGCATAGTAGGTTTTTGGGTATTTTCGGCTTTTTGCGATTGTGCTGAATTGGAAGTGAGACCTCTTTTTCAGCATGTTTTGTGTTTCAATGAAATTATTAACATTAACCAATTGTATCGTTTATGTTTTTTACATATATGCAGTTTAACACATTTTTAAGTCAGTCTCATTTTAGACAAAACTGAGCGGTTCTGCAGTCCAGAAAATTATCGATAACTTTTGTCAGCAAATAAGCACCAACTATTGTTTAACATTTCAATTAAATATGCACCCAAAAAACATCACAAAGGAAACGTAGACATTAATCACATTGACATGAAACTTGAAAAATTTTCAAATTTCGTAACTTTTCGACTTCTTTGAAATGGTCGATTGATTTATTTCCGGTTTTCGTTTCTTAGATTTTCCAAACTGGATTGACTTCAGCAGACCATTGAGTGTACTGGAAACACGCAGATTTGCTCTTGATCTTCAGAAGATACTGCACAGGAAACCATTCCTCTACTGGCAAATTATGTGGAAGTTTATCACTCCTGTAGCTTTATTAGTAAGCTGTTTGATTAAATTAACTTTCAAACAGTAGGCCAACTTTCCAAATTGGGACGCGCTGTAAGCCACTGTACATGAAGAAGTAGGAAATTAATGTCGAGATGCCTGATCTATTTTGGTTTGCCTAAAACAATTTTTAACTTATGTTTTTAGTTTTGCCATTATTATCGTTATCATTGTTTTTCTGTCCAATATGATACACTGCAAGGTGTCTGAATCCAAGGTCAATAACCAACTCAGTTTGAATGTGCCTCGTTATCAAGGGTGTACCTCTAAAATGAACAATGAATCGGAAGAGGTATCTTACCCACATTTGGATGCGAATGCGTCCTATCTCTACAAGGTAAACCGCTTAGGGTGGGTGTCGAAACAGGTCCACCAATCCATTAACTTACCCATCTCGGCGCCATTCTTAACTTCGGTTCCCAAGCACCAACACGTGACCACTCGCCTCAAATGTTGTTTTTAGATAAATTTTGATTAAACTATTGTAATAAACTCATTCAAATTTCAGTTCATCTTGCTGTTTACGTGGGTGAAATTTACACCTCTCACTTATGAAGACTATGTGTATCCACCATGGGCCAATGGAGTTGGCTGGTTACTAGCACTGTTGTCAGTCATAATGGTGCCTATTGGAGCAGTTATTAATATAATAAAAACGGGCGTAAGTTTATTTTAAGTACACAACTAATGCACTTTGTATTCGAAATAAATCAGTTAACCATAAGTTGTGTAATAACATTTGGTCGTCTTTAAGTGCTTATGCAGCTTATCCCACTGCTAATATGCATGGCATAAAATAATCAGTTTGGAGTTATTGACTTTTTTAATGTTCTAGAATTCATTATACACTTATACATTTTCTATATTTTCAACAACCAAAGCGAAATGTTTGAAAATAGGTACAATTCAACTAAAATCTATTCGTAATTCTTCTAAAAGAAAATCTGTAAAAAAACTGTTGTAGTAGAGGGATTTGCCTTTTCTGCTACTTACTTCAAAGCATTTCTGCTAATGAAAGTGTCAAACTTACAGTAGAAATCCTCAGTGGCTGTTCCAATGGAAAGTCATGTATCTTGCATTGAAAATCTCTAACAGCTCGTGAGCAGTCGCAATGGGCTTCTTGTTGAAAAGCTATTTTGTCATTAGTTAAAGAATAACGTGATCCATAATGGCGTTCTGAATTTCGCTGAACTTTAGTTGGTGACAAAAAGATTTCTTGTCAGGCTGAGATTTTGCGCTTCGTTTCTAACTTTACCGTAGTCGCTATAGCGAAGCGATGGAGTTCTAGTAAACAAATTAACGACCCCTTTATTTTCGTATAGAAGTTTGCCGAGATAGGAGAAAAATTTAAAAGAAAACTAGAAATTAAAGTGTATAGTGATTTTTGGGACTTCAAATATAATAATTATTGAAATTTGACTGCTTCTGTCTGTTTCAGACTGTTTTGAAATTATTTCGAGCTACTCCTGAATGGGCACCCGCATCGGAACTACGCCAGATTGGAGCACCCTTCCACGGAGCACAAGAGCTTAAACACCATGAAGCCATCGTCAATGCGGCATACACAAATCCAGCAGGCCCTACCGTTTACTATCAGCCAGCCACGAATTTCAGAATGTAGAATAAAAGGGACCAAATTAAAAAAAAGGTTTCATACGTTTCTGGGTTAAATAAGCTTTGGCTGAACAAAATTTTACATATGTATTGTAGGTTATCAAGTGTGATTTTTGGATAAAGAACATACGAAATTTATGACATAGTTTTAAATGCTCTGTTCTTTTTGCAGATGAATTTAAGAATTCCTACTATGTTCCCCGGGAAAATCTTAATGTTCTTATTTTTATCGATTAAAGCCGAGAATACGTTAAAGAGATGATCATAGCAGAATTATGATAAAGTTATCGATTTTTTAAATGATTTACGTAAAATGGTTCATCAGAGGAGTAGGACCATAGTTGTGTTAATATTTAAGGTATATAACTGCAGGCAGGTTAGTGATTGAAAAGATGTTTGATATTAATGCTTAGTATTTTGTTTTTAGTGCATAGGCCTACAATTTAAATTTTTTATTACCGTGTAAATAGTCATTATATATATATAATCATGACTTTAATTCAACAATTATACATTAGGTAAAGATAAATTAAATTCTCGCCAGGTTAGAAAATTAATAATGAATAATAATTTTTAACTAAAGACGATTTGATCTCTATCAGTGTTAAGGGAGCATCTGCAGCTTTTTATCTGTCTCTGAGGAACAGAAGCAAATTCTGTGATTTTTGAAAGTAAAATAAATTGGTTTTAATTACCATGAGTCATGAATATTTATCTTCAGAAAATTAAAGCTTCTTTGGACAAATGTCGGAATTATTTTAACTGGTAAGCACTTCAAATATTATACTTTGGTGATAACTAAATAAAGACTAGATCTAGGTATTTTTTAATTCGAAACCCCCCTATATTAACATTTACTGGCAATAATTAGAACTGAAACGTTTTTATTTAATGTACTTTTATTTTGAATTTACAACTATCTTATTTTAAAGTAGTTCAACTGTGTAACAAAATTAAGCAATTTCGATTCCATAAGTAGGAATCTAAAGGTAATTAATAATATATAAATGCAAATCAATCCTCCGAGAGCTTCTGAAGAACTAAAAAAACAAAAAGTAAAAAAATTAAAATTAAACACACTGCTTTTCGTATCTTAGTTGTGTTTACACTTCTAGTTTTTCTCAGAATTCTGACTCTAAGGTACAAAAACCTAGGAACATTGACCATTTTTGTCTGCTGTACAGTTCGATTTCTTTCTAAAGTTTCGATATATATAGTCAAAAAATACAGTGGCTTTAAAGGCTACAGTTTGCGGTTTATTACGCTTTAAGGGATCAAAGTTTGTAGTTTATTACGGTAATCTATAAAGACACTGCAGTTTACCGTAATAAATTGGTTTATTGCTAGCAGATTCATTATAATAGTCTGGAAACGTTTACAAAGCAAAAGTAGTTAACGCTTTTGATGAAGTTAGTTTTGTAAGAGTTTCATTTATGAATATTCTTTACTCTGTTTTTCCTATGAATATAAAATTGTTTATGCTAGTCAGATCACCAGACGCAAGAAATTAAGGTTTAAAGCAGGGTGCGTTTTCTTCTTCTTGAAAATTTGTAGTAAGTTTTAGTGTAAAAGTAAGCATGCAAGTAGTTTACCGTGCAATGAACTATACAACCGTTCCGCGAGTTTAAAATCAGTTTACAACAATACCTTAATACGTTTAAATCGTTTATTCATCTGAATACAGCTTTAACTGGGAAAGTGGTAGAAAAATACAAAATAGTATAAAGGTGCAATAACAACAGAATGTGCATAAGTAAAATTGGAGGATATACAACTAAAATTCCTCAGAGTCAATCAATAATGATACCCACAAATTACAAAATTTACAATCAATATTACGACTTTTAAAACGACAAGCCTTTCCTTTTCTTGTACATACAAGAAAATAATTTACTATGGAAAGGTGGAAGCACATATGTGATTAGCATTAAACTTGCGGTGCTAAACTCGAATACTATCTCTAACGATAGAGAAAATAATTATGATTTTTGTGCATTAAAATTATTTAATAATTACTGACAAAGCGGTAGAGCTTATACTCACTGAAACACTAAAATACTTGTGCAAACTCAGCAATATTATGTATACACCAAGGAGTAACACAAAACAGAACAATATCTATTTTAATTATTTTTATGCGCATACGTGAAATGATCTTCAAAAAGCTTGATACTATCTTTTTAACTTATTTAATCACTTATGTTCTTCAGAAGCCAATCATTGTTTACTAGTTAAAATGTGACTATTTAAACAGAAAAGTTTCCCAAGCATATCACAAAGTCAATAATAATTAAAAATTAACAAATATATAATCATAACAACAACAACAACAAGCTAAAATTACTGTACATAACAAATAAACTTCATATTGGTCATGGCTATGATTGCAAACCCCAAATTCCTATGATTATAATATATTACCTTTCAATTTGTTGCTCAAAATTTTCAGTTTATTTTGAAAAATTATTATAGCTGCAACATTTGTATCCGCAGTCCAGAGATAGAATTGTCAGCTCAACACTCAAATGTCAGTTGCGCACCCCATGGCCATCGATGTGTTGATAGGTTATGTTTAGGTTCCGAACAGACATTGCAAATATGCAATGCAAATATCACCAAATGATTAGTGCACAAACTTAAAAAAACACATTTTCTCGGTTTTGTGTCCTGTTTACACACAAAAGTGTCAGGTTTGTTGGACAATGCTGCTTTTCACCATATATAACCACTAGAACAGTCTTTTTAATGTTATTATAGCATGGGTGTACAAGAGGAATATAATGTTTTTAAAACGCTATTATGTATGATATCGAGCGGATATAATAAAAAAGATGTCTACCGTACAAGCAAGAAAACAAGGTACGGCATAAACATGAAACAAAGTTCCATCTCTGGGCATTACGTACTTAATAAAGCGAAATCAAACTAACGCTATAGAAAACGCCTCACTGCAAGTCAAATCAAACTTTACAACAAGAATAACTTTTCTGAAAAATGATATGTATATATGCTTCCTTTCTACTGTCCCTAATAATAAAGTTCTAAAGTATAGCCGAAAGCCCGATACCGATAGTCACGTGATCTCACACGTTATTGTGTCTGTCGTCACATTTTTTAAAGATTTGCAGCAAATTTATGTTGAAACCTCATATGAAAATCCAAACACCACCTGTAATGCGGAACTAACACTTTGCTGCAACTTATGTTATAGTTTTTTCAAACAAATAAAAGATAAACAGAGATTAAGCCTAAGCGTAGAATGACTACATTATATCAAATACTCGGTTTTTCAGCTACCTGAAAAATGCAAGATCATTTTCAACATAGTGTATTACTAGCCAAATTCTACTCATGTATGATTTTAGCCTCCTTTCTCAACTCAGTTTAAACTGTTGATAAATATTTACGGCAAAGCTTTTAACTGCCAAAAATAGTTTCTTTAACCGTCTTTCAACGAGAGCAATTCTGTGTTCCTCTTGGTGGTTTACTTTTGTTTTAATTAATGTCAAACGTCATACACGTTTCACAGGCTGCAAAGTATGAGCTTTGAAAAAACGGGGTAAAGAGTTTTTGCAGTCTTTTAGAGGTTACTTGCTTGCGATGTAACAATACAAAAGTCTGTTTCGCCATGATGCTGTTGTCGTTTTCGTTCTTGTTATTTTTGGTGTATGTTAAATGATAATTTTATCATTTTTTATATCACAATAGACTTATCCTGTATTCTTAATTTTAAGGAAAAAACGGATACCTGTATACAAGTGAACGATAAATGGCATATTACATGGTATATTCCCGAAAGAGCGGATCCATGGCAACAACAAGTGATACTCAAAGTGCATATCCTGCCAGTTGAGCAGAAAAATATTAAAAAGCGAGTAACCCAACATTTCGCGTTTGGACTAGTTTTAGTAAAAGTGAGACCTGTACGTGGTATATAACTATGGTGTTCAAAATTTTACAGAATATTATTATTTCAGAGACCTATTATTATAATACTACAATCTATAAATGCATTAATAAACCATTACACGACACACGCAAACGCTAAAGAGTTGAATAAAAACAAAAACTATATATATAATTACATTATGTACAAGATATGAATGTATATGAGAGGTTGTATGTAGCAAAGCACCGATTACCAAATTACCGATTTTGTCTCTTCAAATTTTAATAGTTGATGCCCCTTGTGCAGGTGTAAAAACTGTATAATCATTTAAAGACTAAAATTCTCAATTAGTTTTCTCCTATCAAACATTCAAGAATGAGACCAAGGTGACTAAAGTGAACTTTTTTGTATAACGCCCCAGTTCATAATCCTAAAAGTCCACAAGTCCGCAGTTCCATTTGAACTGTATCTAAGACTGGCTTTATCTTAGTTCACCCCGTGATAGATTACCTGGTATGATAGATGGCTCTAATGTCTTCTCTATACTCTTTCGAAATAGTTATTCGAGTACAAGTAGACAACAATGAAATTGCTCCATACCACATAGTTGCGGCTGAATATGTGATATGGCTTGCTACAAGTATATCACACGACTCAACTTCGTAATTGTTTTTTACCCTTGAATTAACCAGTTTAAACATAGGCGAACGGCTTTCTGGTCAACTCAGTTCAATCTGGTCGGATTTTCAGAGACATAGAATTACTAGAAGCAGGGCAATTCTGCAAACTTTGCAACTGGATAATGTGCAGCGGGCTATTTAAACGCTTGTGCCAGTAAAACTAAAACGACTAGGCACATGATCGCCTTCTCTCGTTCCCCGTTATCTTTTCATAAGTGAACAAACTATGATTGTCTTTTCCTTTCAGTCTTGAGAACCACTCAGGCATTTTCCATTTAGAACAAAATGTTATATACACATGATAAATAATAAAAGTGACTTAAGAGTTTTATGTGGCAGCCATTTCGAGACAAATTACGTCATATGTTGCTACAAAACCAAAACCATTGCAGAAATGGAAAAATCGTAATGGTCGTTTTCATCTTACATTCGTAGAAGTCCATAATCGAAATTGACAGCAGGTTCGCTAACTTCCGTATTTTTCAATTAGGCAAATGTAGCGGTCAGGCTTTATGTTCATTTTGAAATGAAGCCGTTTTTCACTTGAAATTTCACGTTGCAAAGGCCCGTGAACCGTTTGTCTTGATAGTTATCCACTGGTAACAACAATGCTACAGCGACACATGTAAGCCTAGTTATTAACGGATTATTACAGAAGGCCTTCGTGTAGGACTGTTACTGGGGCAGCAAGATCTTTTGTATAGGTACCATTTTCAGTGTGTGATAGGAAATTTTTGACAAATAATATATGAAACATCACAGGTATCACAAATATATAAATTTCCCCTTCATTTCTTGAAATGCCTGCCGTTTTTTATTGCCTTGCAGCCGCCATGTTTTCCTTTAGCTTCATCTGTCTTTCTTCTTTTTACTTTTAAGAGTGACATGCTCTATGACAATTTCCAACTTTAGCCTGTTTTCATGCAAATCCGAACCTTTGACAGTCACTGATTCACTATTTGTCGCTGATTGAAGGGCACGGGTAATGGAAATTACAAAAGCTATTTTTGAAAAATTTTTGGCAAAAGAGATTTACTCATAGCGTTAACTCTTTTACAGGCCAATCAATATCTGTATTTTGGGAGCGGAAGTAAAGATAAAATCAAAACAGTTTTTTAACCGCGAATTAACACATGTGCGAGCGAGTGAGCGCACACACACGCACGCACACACGCACGCACACACACACACACACAAACACACACACACACACACACACACACACACACAGCCTAGTAAAACTACAGTAAAACTTATAAAATTCTTGGAAGAGAGTTGAAACCGGCAGCATTCTCCACTCATCGCCTTACAATCTGCCAAGCTGCATCGGTTCATTGGCGAGCGCCTCGTTTTCGTTATAGGCTCGTTCTCCTTTCCGCTTTTTTGACAACAGTAAGAAGGCACTTCCATTGATAGCTACAATGCCAAAAGATATCCAAGCAAGGTAAAAAGAAAACCCGTATTTAACGTTCTTGATATTAAACTGGAACTTGGTTGCTAGTGGATAAAGATCCTCTTGCGAAACAGAATTGATGAGGACCTCCAAGCAGATGAGTATGCAGGCAGCTGTAAAAAATGAAATGACCAGCATTGACGAGACTGCTGTTTTCCAAGAATTACAAGCTATATATAAAAACTGTGAAAAACTAAACTACAGTCAGCAGGCCTGTCTGTCAATTTAAATAAAGAGCTGAAGTCACGTCTTACTACCTTTTGCGAATTTGTCATTACGGGCTTATGTGTTGAGGCGATGGGAATGACTCAGTATACTGCTAAAAGCTAAATTGCTTTAGAAAGTCACCATCTCTTTTGTCTGTCAGAGGGAGGATATATTTCACTTCGTACCCTGTTTTATGATGCCAATATTTAGTTTTTATCGCGTTTAATTGAAGTGGTTCAAAAACCGTAAATATCTAAATTAGGTAATATCACTGTAAATAAAATAGCAATTTAAACAGCCAGTTGCGATTTGGAAGAAACTGTTCTAATTTTTTTGCAGTGATCAGTGAGTTGAGACAAATAATAGATATTATATTTACTACAAGTTACGAATTGCACATCGCTTAGCCCACTTTGGCGCAACATAATGTTCTTTATTGTCCATCCTTTTATATTTTGACCTACGGATGACACTGCACGGGAAAAACAACTTCCAGCCAGTTTATATAGACCAGAGTATGTATAGTTACTGAGGTTAGGGCAACATTAGGGGCGTAGCTAAGGGGCCGGGTAGGGGCAATCCGCCCCGGGAGGCACTCTGAAAAGGGCGACATTTTGATCAGGGGCAATGAAAAAGTTGATTCTGTCAGAAAGTAAAAAAGCAAAACACGTGACAATTTTCCACGAAAATGCTGCTTACAGGGCTTGTGAAGTAATTAATATCGTTGTATTATTTGTAACGTAGTTTGTTTTTGCTTTCAAACTGTCTGGGCAGAACATGTTTTGAGTTAACTACAGAAGATATTTATGGTCACGCTTGTAGCCGCAAACTTATCACATAATATTTACATAAAATTTCGAGCGCTTTTTAACGGTGAATTTTCGCTGGCGTGTAATGCTGATTACAATTATATTGTCATTATTTGCGTAATGACAATTGTGATTCAATGGATTCTTCGCTCACCAACATAGTTTAAGAGTTTTTTAATATCTTCATCAGAATGTGAATTAAAATATCTTCGTTTAGCATAATTATTTGCGAATCTATTAACTAATTTACGAACAATAATCAAAGCTTCATCTTTGGAATATTTTGACAACATATAAACTTTTACTTTACTTCAATCAACTTTTACGATATTCAAAATTCACCGTTAAAGGGAAAAAACAAGTCACTCAGTACGTTGAGGTTATTTTTTACTGTTATCTCTTAAACTTAGAAAAATATGACAAAGAAATTTGCAAAAAAATTGTCAATAAAGCTTAAATTTAAAATATACTATCTCTGAATAAAATTTTCAGCCAAGGTGGTTGGTGCCGTTCACTTGAAAATTATGACGTAACAAGGAGATTTCGTGATATTTTCTAAGCGCATCGTAGCTTTCTGTAAGTGACAAACTAATTCAAACTTCAGCAGCTTAGCTAATGTTCACGCAAAATTATTAACAAAATAGTTATTTCTATTAAAAGGTAGCGCTCTACTTTTCCTCAGGACGAATGACGTCATTGGAAGAAGAATGGGCATTGAAAATGGGAGCGCCCAAGCGGGAAATGATAGCGAGTTTTAAAGCGATTTTACTAATTACTAAATCTTTCTAACATTTTTGCGAGCATTGAAATAAGCCTAACTTCCCAGAAGGCTTGGCCTTTCCTTTAAACATGGCGACGTCTTAAAAGACACTCCAACATGGTCTTCAACTGCCATTATAATGCTCTTTTTTGCGCTAACATTTGAAGAACCTTAGAGCATTATAGGGTGAATTTACTTCTTGACAAACTAATTTTTATATTTTTTTCAGTAATACTTTATTATTTTATTAATTTATCTCCGCAACTGCGAGGTAACACTGTTGAATTTTCAAAACAAATTTTCCTACGTAAAGATTTCCATTTTGGACGCAAACTCAAGTGCCGCACCGGGCGCCACAAGTTCTCGCTACGCCACTGGGCAACAGTTGCTGTTTTCATTCAGGGTTAAGCAACAACAACTTGCAAGCAAAAACATGGGATCAGCCCATTAAGTAACCTTTAAGAACACATCAGCCATGTAAACAAAAACCTTTTAAACTGAAAAAAGTATTTGGATAATACATATATACGAATGAATGACTAATCAACTTTGACGATAACTTAAACAATATAAAAATGACCTGTGGGTCATTTCATGAGATGCTGTTGTTTTACTTTTCAAACTTGCTAGTTTTCGCCAGCGTATTACAAATGAGAACTTATTAACACTTTTAAAATAAGCTGTGAAATTTACCTGAAATAAGATATACGCAACCCGCTACACGTTTGTACATATATCTGCTCTGTCGAAAACTATACATAGCAAATCCAATCGCCATTACTATTAGCACTAAACCAATGATAGCCAGTGCAGACTCAGTTCTTGGAAAATCTGAAAAGCATTAAAATCATTATTATTAAGAATTCGAAATCGTCTTTGATATGAAACACATTAAATAAAAAATACACAGATTAGAGCTGAATTAATTGAAGCGTTAACAAAAGGTTTGGTAACGACTAATAAACTTTCAAGAGACGTTTAAGTTGGCTTATAGAGTAACCGAAACAATTGTCTGGAAATTTTAATAAATGTGGTAATAAAATTACAGTCTTTATTGTTACTGCAATAAAGTTCATCTTGCGTAGTTGATATTTTTACCGTACGGATGCATACATAGAGGTCGTGTTATACTACTTGATTTTAATCTTACAAACAGATATACTTAATACAGCAGAGTCAAGAGTGAATCACAAAATTTGTTTCCAGTATCCATAAATTAGATGGTCCAGACTTATCCTACCAACCTTTCACCCACTACACATTAGAGGCCCCTCTTTCAGAAAACTAAATCATACTGAAGAGCCTTAAATACTTCTCTGCACTAAATCACGGAAATATTATATATAAAATAAAATGTACACATTAAGTTCCAAAAAAAGTAACACAAGTACACAAAATAAATTAAGACAAACAATTCTTGGTCCTGTATTAAATCCCTATTCGGGTAATCCACTGCAAAATGGTCACACGAATGACCTCTGACCCCAGAACCACTGATACTTCTGACTCAGGCATGCTGCATTACAGCAACCTGTGCAATAACACCACCTAGAAGACATGGTGATTTCGTATGTATATTTCACATATTGGCCTATATTAAGTGAGTAAAAATTACGTGCACCTGTTTCAAGGAATTAATTCACTAACCTGTATTTAAATCGGCGTTTTCATCAGGTTCCGACACGTCCTCTCGTTTGTTGCTTTTAGAAAAGTCTTTCTTGGTGCAAATTACTTCTGTAAATGGTAATCTCTTTATTAAATGCTGCAGATAAAATGCGGTTACGTCTCCGACAGCTTTACCTTCCATTAAACTACATTTTTTGGAAAAAATTGGTCTTACGGTGTCCTATACATCATTAACATTAAAACCAAACATTAGCAATAACATTAACGTTAATAGTAGCACCAATGCAAAGTTCACATGTTAGCGGATTTTTGATGCTCATATTACTAACACTGCAATGGGGCCCGGACGGAGCCCCGGAAACTAAACATATCCATGCATTTTGGATGTTTTATGGGGTCTCATTTAGAAACTAAAATCAAGAAATTCAAACTACTATGTAGTACAAATTCTTGGCTTTAGACTCCATGATTAGCTGTTTTGGTAATTGCAAATACAACTGTAATTATTGTATATAATATCGAACTTATTTATTTAGCATATATGTGCCCTACAATTGGAAGGTTTAATTTGGAATGTACATCATGTATTTTCTAAATAAAAGATTTATAATAATAAAGACTCCAAAGAAACCCTAAAAGTGTAAAACTTACAAAAGTGCAAGCAGTGTACATCAGTTTTTGGAGTTTCTTCCCAGTACATTTCTCGCATTTTCTGAGGTCTCTGGGGATCAATTTAGCAATAAATTATTAAGCACTGTGTTATGTGACTTAAATACTTGTTTTGCAGCATTTGCCGTTGTAGCTAAAATTGGGCGAAAAATATAGACAGAGTGAAATAATGAATCTATGGTTGAGACTACGGGCCAAATCAGGAGTGGTGGTAACCCCAAGTCCATGCCTATCGCAGTTATATCAATTTTAGTTGTGATACGGTCTAGATAAAGAGACTAAATTCACCACCTCTCGCGTGAAAAGCGAGTACTTTACTGTTTTAAGTTATTTCTATTTTTTTTGTATTATATCTGGGTTATGCTTGTATAGGTTTTACACGTCAAATGTAGACCTACGTTAAGTCAAATGTAGATTTAGGTAATTCAAATGTGTCTTGGTAACTCAAATGTAGACTTAGGCAGTTCAAATGTGTTAACAATGGTTTTCAACAAATCTTAAGCGTTTTTGGTAAGTCAAATGTAGACACATGTCAAGTCAAATATCCTATGTCTACATTTGACTTACCTAAGTCACATTTGAGTTACCAAAACGCATTCGAAATTCCTATGTCTACATTTAACTCACCTAAGTCACATTTGCACTTTCCTGTGTCTACATTTGACGTGTAAAACCTATATTATTTGTTATTTATTTCTATTATAATACATGTAGTGCTTAGTCCTTGTCCATCTTTCTCCTTAAACAACGAAAATAAAGAAACACGTAAAAGTGGTAAGTGTATTTCCCAGAAGCTTTTTGTTCCGCCATTTTTAAAATACCTAGAACATTAAATTGCATTGCATAACATTACAGCCTTCGCGTTATCCCCGACGTGTATTAATAATACACATTTGCTAGTTAAACATTCTATTTCTCATTGGTAATTTATGAAAGCAATTACTTAGCAGCCTTAGTAAATGAACTGCTGGTACAGGGATTAAAACACGAGAGAATTTTGTGGAGAGGCAACGTATATACTGACTCAATAATTTAATAACAGATTAAAATCGATGTTGTTGTGCGTCACGCCATGGTCCCATTTTGTACAGCAACATTATTTTATTTCATCAAAAGCGTTATTAAACATGCGTGCTGGTCGCACAATGAATTATAGACAAACAAACGCAAGAAATTGCTTTAACTGTAGCGGCTTAAAAAACCTGTACTGAGTATCGAAACATCAAGCCTAGGTATTACGCTCTCTATACGTAACAGGCTCCACAGGGCCACCAGAAGCAGTATTTTCACATAATCTCAGTTAAGTACCGGCAAGGAGCAGGCAGCACTAACTGCAGTATAAAGAATTACTACCCAGCCAGACTCAAGCTGCGAAGCTTAACTAGAAAGCGATTATCCACAAATTGCTTTCAGGGAATGGAATTATAATAGGCGCGGGATCTGCCGCTAGGCGGCGCTATGCATTTTGCACGAAGTCTTATTGACGATTAACCATTAGCTTTCACACGGTGGAGGATCGATTCGTGAGATTAATTAAAGGGCTTCTGACATGTTGTAGCCTCCTCACGTTGAAAAGGTGCACTCACAACTGGACAGCTAAACCCAATGAGCTCGATTATTTTATTTGTCCTACTTAACTGCAACCACTTTCGACGTAGCCCACGACATATCTTGCTTGAAAGCGTATAGTCCACAATAAACAATGCATTTTTTATACATTGAAGTAAAAAAATTATTACTGTATATATTTGCAACTATTCTCTTTTGTTATTTAGGGTCTTTTTATGATCTTGACCAAATGCCTCTTTGTCATGCCGTGCCAGTCTCTATGGCAACCATGATGGCAGGTAACAATTTCATTTCCTGATGCTACACCTGGCACTAAAGCTTGTGTGTGGTATAGGTTTATATTTTTAGCCGTAAATTGTACCATTTTTATCTTTATTGTATAAATACAATTGTGTACGTACATTTTACTTTGTGCCAGATAAATAATGCAAATGCAATATAATGTAAGTGTTTTCGATTTCTACTAGCGATAATCTTGTTATATTCACAATACTATATTTTTAAGTATTGCCCAAAAATTGTGCAAATATTTTGAATTCCGTATTATAATTGTTGTTGTATAAAACGTTTTGTGTATGCTCCTTATTTACCCATGCAAAACTGGAAAAGTAAAACTGTTATAAAGTACTAAGTAGTGATCTGCTAGCTCCTAACCTACCACAAAGATATCTAACTCTAAAATCATAGTTGGGCCACATTATGCTATTTGCAGGGTACGTGAATAAAATCATACGAGCGATAGGGAGAGAGAGATAGAGAGAAAGAGAAAGAGAGAGGGGAAAGAGAGAGAAAGATAAAAGAGAAGAGAGAGAGAGAGAGAGAGAGAGAGAGAGAGAGAGAGAGAGAGAGCGAGCGAGAGAGAATTGAGAACTAAATTGAATGAAAGACTATGATATATAAATCGATTTGTAGGTTAGTTAAATCACTAAAACTCTAATGTAACAGTGATTGATAGACAGCATAATGTGAAACCAATGACATATTAGCAACAGCGTCATCACGTTTTACAACCTAATAAATTCTTCATTTAATTTGCTTTCAATTATAGTTCAATTCCCTTAAGTACAGTTTTCCATGACACATGTTAGCTGCACATGAAACAGACTGCATGCGTGTATTATTCCAACTGCAAAAACCTACTTTGCTAAATAATGCTAACAAAAACAGTTCTACACCCCCTCGGTATTGGACTATTTTTACAGATACTGACTGCCGACTTGGAAAACTTCCACGGCTTCATCCATGGCGATTAGTTTGTGTACCTTTCAGTTAAAACGTCCCGAGTTTCAGATTTCTCAAGAGAGGCTCGCTTAAATGTCTGTAGATGATACTTGAAGATGAAACATAAGCAATAATTGCGTGACAGGGCCAATAAGATGAACACAAGCGTAATTTTGCCAGCTGTAACCGACTCTAGGTCCGACAAGAGGCCTTAAGCTATAAACAATGTGAGCAGACTGGGCTGTACATTATCCGCATTTACGGCACGTTTAATTTAAATGAGTGAAAGTTTAATTACATTAGTGTCAAATGAATTAGTATGAACGGAATCTAATTATTACAACACCAGAAACTGTAACGTAAATATAGTAGACATCATTTTGCCTTGTGTGATGCGCTTTTAGTAAACCATTCTGTCCTTCATAATTAAATAATGTGCAGATTTGACCCAAATACTCGTCCTGAAAAGCTTGATAGTCAAGCCATAGTTGTCTACCCCAGCAAAATAAGGACGGTTTCCTGCTTGCTTCCTGAATTCACGCTTCAAATTCTTAACAGACGTAGTGCTGACAAGCCACTGACATAGGAATAATGAATATATTCGTTGAACTGTCTGATGTGTTTACTTCTTTTGAACCAAATTCGTTCGATATTTTGCCAGACAATTTTTTGGAGATTTTGGGTCTTCAGACTTGTGGTTACAGTTATGCTCTTACTTAGAAATTCTTGTTTCTTTAACTTGCACTTTGACGATGACGAATATTACTTGTCGAATCACAGGTATAAGGATGTTTAGATTGTTTACAGCTTTTTGGCCGTCGTCTTCGCAGCCATACTTCCACATTATTGCTAATATTTGTCTCACGTTCTTCCACTATCCAGAAAACATGGATTATTTGGTGTTGACGCATGGCTACAGAGACATGACCCTTTTCAGTTTCGTTTTTTTGTTCTTGGTTGTCAGTTTGGATATTACGTTGAACCTTATTGGCGTTATATTTTTGTAATTATTCTCTTGAAATAGTTTTACAATATAATAGGTTAACAGATCGAAGAAAAAATATTCATTTAATTAATGTTACGCTAGTCTTATTGGGTCACGCTAGATCTTCGATGACGTCAAACTTCGTGGCCCTGACATTCTCGAGAACTTGGAGAATTCGATACTGCGGGATTCGCAAATATTTACAAAAAAAGTTTCCGACCGATTTCAAACAAGGAATCGCTCAAATTGCATCACATCTAGCCTTAGCCGCCGCTGACTTTAACCGCGCATAAATAATAAAACAGTCTCAAGAAAATCGCCAGGGATTAAGGATTACAGTAAAAGTATTTGCAGATTTACCGGAAATGAGATCTCCGGACCAGCTGATAGCAGAGAAACTTCGAATCTACTGCCACTAAAACAGAATGAAAACGAAGAATATTTTGTTATTTGCTGCTATTTCCAGATAACATAGAATTAGTATTTTGTGTGCAGCAGTCACGCTCTTTGTTCGAATCCCAATATTTCTAGGATTACTTTTCCGTAAAACGTTGTCTCTTTTCGTAACCAAGATGTCCCCGGTCAGAGGATAATACACGTAATTATTTCTCCTACAAAACCCTAAGCCCAATGATGATAGTTCGAAATGGTAATTTTGTGGAGCGTAAAACATACAAGCGGAAATTTTCACCATTTAACAATCATATGTAGGACAAATCTACTGCAACAACATTCTATTTATAAGCACTCAGGGCCAGGCGAGCTGAAACTCTAAAATATGTTGTTTATTCTAACATTTTTCCGCAGTCGTGTAGCTAAGATGAGGCATAATTAAAGAAGAGGGTGTAAATCATTTTCAATGTGACGACATGTTGGTGCACGTGCTACCACTTACTTAAATTACATTCTTTCTACCCACTGCATTAAAACAATTTACGATCAACAGAATAATGTTCTACGAAACAGTTCCAGAATCACAGCAATTAGCTGGTCAACAGTAATCAAACGTGATAATCATTATCGCACCAAAATGCATATTTGCGGTTTGTTTTCTGCCTACGTCACTTTTGTCAAAGCGCATTGCAGGCCACTTTTTCCATTGCAGCCTGATGTAAGGGGTGAAGACCTGCTGAAAATGTGATATAATTAGAATGATGGCACGCGGTAGTACAGCCCCCCTCTGACAATAGATCACTATCAACAAAAAATATTTTGACTGATCTTGTAACTTTGGCCTTTGACGTCCTGATCCAAAAAGCCAGGCTTCGCAGGACTCGCCTAGACCTGTCATTGTGTCAGGTTTGGTAATTATAGATTCGCCCGTGCAACATACATAATACACATAACACACGAACTCGACCAAGGCCAGTTCACACTGAGGACGCGCGGCGAATTTCCTCGATGAAAAATTCTTTGCGGCGTTCTTGACGAAAATGGAGCACATTACTTTCTAAGGCGCATTTCACACAAACGCCTCGTGAGAAATTTCTACCAAGCTTCTCACGAGGAGTTTTGCGCTTGGTAGAGATACTGCATGTTCCATTTTCGTGAGACTTCCTCCGGAATTCACATTAACTGCTTAACTACTTCTTTCTTGTTTAGCGAACATAAGCCAGCACAAAATTATGCCTTTAATCCACCTTTTATCGTATAGACGATTTTTGATTTTATTAATGCAATAGGCCTAGTCGTGAAAACGAAGCTAACATTCGTGAAAACAAACAAATAACACGTAAATATAATTATATATAGACCTATATATTCTCAATGTGAAGTGGTTAGTAGGTACTTTGAAAATAAGCAATTGATAAATGCATTAATTACAATTTCTGTAAATTCCAATCTGTAAATGCAATGTGAATACTGGTCTAGCTAGACGCGCGTAAAAACCGGGCGGTTTCTGTGTGAAGTGAACTTTCTTGCTTCCTTTCTTTCTTTCATTGTAGAAAAAAAATGCAAGTTTTCTGAAAATTTTCTGACAGCCATTCTGTGTCCTCCGTGTGAAAAGGGCCTAAGCGCCCTAGCCAAGCTCCGACTAATGTCGGAGTGGGTAATTATATATAAAGTGCTCGTTGGTGACGCACGTAGTTATACCATCCTGAATAGTCATAGTCATACCCACGCCATCTATATCCCCGAAAGCCTGAATACGTGTTATTTGTATAAAAACTAAACTACATAACAAGAGCAATGCTGAATATCGTAGAAAATCTGCCCAACTTACCCAACGGGCCCAATAAATATTTTCATCTGACACTTGCAAGCTGTTTTGCAGCTGCATCGCAGGAAGAATTTAACCAACAAAAAAACGAATGTTATTTCAACTTACCCACTACTTCGGCTCCAGTAGAATTGACATAAATTGTTTTACAATGTTTCCACAATCCCGAATGTGTCTCCATGTCATAGTGAGTTCTACTACTGCTAACATTATGTGCAAAATCCTGTACATCTATGTATAACCAATAGGGTGTGCTGACGGCGACAATCAAGAGACACAGGCTGAACATGGACAGTCCGGTAAGTACCAACAGGATTTTCTTCTCCCTCTCGTACCCCAAGTCGATGGCCATTCTTCCTTCTGGCTACTACACACGTCATTCGCGAAATAGCGTTTACATCTGCAACAGCACAAATAACAAATATGGGTCGGCTTCAGCATAAACCTAAACAAATTGCTAACTAACCAAACCCCGATAATAGTTTACACACGATGAAGTACTTAGAAGTAAAAACAGGCGCCTTCTTCAAAGCATTACAGACCATCGTCTCTGTAAACCATTGCAGGTGGATTGGCTATTATTAATAATATTGCAATGGACAATTAGTTCGCAAAAGCTGAAAAAAATATTCGCTGCGCGTTGCTGCGTCATCCAGCCCCCATACAATCATAGGGGAAATTTATTATTATCATTGTATTATGTTGATGAGTGTGGCAGGATCAGAGCCTAGCTCATTATCAAGGATTATTTTGTAAGATGAGAATTGTGTTAGCCACTTTCGAATGTATGCGTGTCTTGTCTGAACGACACGAATAACCGAAGGCAGTAAAGCAGTTTCAGAAGTTACGTTTTACATAATAGTTTACACGTAATGATTACAAACTTAAAAACAAATGTTTTTATAATCTAATTTCTGCTGCTTTATTATTCGTGGCATTTTTATTTCAGATGTACTTACACTAACGTAAATAAGTTGCGATAGTGGGCACATTTATTCGTTTATTTTTCTGCAATAAATAAAATGCTGTTACTTTACTTCTGTTTACTTCTTTTTATGGAAACTCTTTCAAGTACTCAAATTTGCGATTGCAATTTGGGAACTACGGGGATTAATTTTTGGAAATTTTGTTGCTTAACCGAACAACAGAACTCAATATGAAACTCAAAATAAATTAGTAAGCGAACTTCATAAAAACTTATTTGCAATACATATAAACTTAAAAAGCATTTCAGATTTTAATATTGCATTGTTTTGCTTTGTTTTGTATTTTATCGTATCGTATCGTGTCGTTCACTAGCGGATTTGCGTTTGGCCAAATTCAAGACATTTAAGCAGAAGTTTTTTGCGAAACGCTTACATCCTGACGGGCTGTGATTGGCAAGAAGTAACTGTCTCTCGCAAACTGACAGATTGGTACCGAAGCAGCGTTTATAGATGGACAGTGCTTTCTGAAGGAACCACGATAGTATGTCGCAACGGATCCGGCAATGCAACATCGTAAAAACTCAGTGTGTTTACTTCGCTTTTACCTACGGTCGTGTTCGGTACCTGATTTTACGCAGTGGCGTTACACCGCTGACAGCCTATGATTTACAAGCAAACTTTAATATTCGTTCAGCTAGTCACGTTGCAAGTGTGGATTCGTCGTCATTGCTACCATGTACATGGTGGCCCAGAAGTCTATCTTTCAAACTCAGTCAGTAGCATTATTGGTTCACTGTACTGTATTGCATTGCAACATCTGTAGTGATAGATATTATTAACTTGTGAGAAATTTCTCTCCCTCTATAATTTTTTCGTGTTGTTGTATAACGTCTCCTTTTCGGCCGTTATTTTCAACAAGTGTAATCTCATCAGAATAATGTTGTATTACAAATAGGCCTACAAGCAACTCAACTCCAGCATTCCAAATTCAAAAAATTGAAAGATTTCCCGAATACAGCGCCAGCAGCTGCTGAATTCATGGCTACCATGTACTTATGCATTATTTTGCTTTGTACTTATACATTATTCAGCGTATACATTAAGAATGCGAAGCCCAAGAGACTTCAGGCTGAAAGTTTGTCGAAGAAATAAATCTATCTGCGATTCCTGCTAGCTCCCAAATAATTGAAAATCTTGTTAAAGCCTAATAGTTCCATCTTTGTGCAAATGAAATTGGCGCTTTAACTGAATTTTCACTTTGGCAGGAAAAAGCAATTGGTCACTTTGTGACCTACCTGTTTTACGATCTACTAAATTCTGTCTTTATTTCATTACAATATAAAACGAAATTTAGTTTCATAAGTTGCCTCAGTAATTACCACTGCAAAACCGTAATGGTAAAAAAATTATTTGACAGCTATTAAAACCAAGTAGGGGAGAAAATAATGAAATGTTACGCAGGAGAAGGAATAATTATAACATGGGATTTTGAGAGTCAGTTCCTTAATTGCTCAAACATGGTTCTTTACTCATGTCATCATTATACTACTACTTAACTATAACAACAACCTCGCATAGGATGATGGAGACACTAGAACGCTGGACAGTACACTGTTTAACACTATAACGGCACGTTGCTAGTATTAACAGTCCTTGCTCTTGCAAAAATTGGCTGCTTGAATTACAGTTAACCTTAGAATCATGCCATAATAGGACCGTCGTCATCACTAACAATTTAGCACTGTGAAAATATTGAGTACGTCATTAAATTATTGCTAATGTATTGAGGTCCTAATGCACAGTCATTAACAAGCACTAAGCTAATTCCATAGAGTGTAGTTAAGCCTTGTAGCATTGAGTAAATTTACCAGCACTTGACATTTTGAACAGGCAGTCCTCATGTTAGAAGGCAGTCGTGATTGCTGTCGTTAACAGCCCCGATTTAGTAGCTTGCTAACTTTGCAGTTACCACAGGCAAACTAGTATAACAACTGGCAATTTAGTATAACAAATCAGCAGGCCTATTACTCAGTCTGGTTGGAACATGAGAGCTAGTATCAGGGAACTCGGACACGAACGTAAACGTACTGCCTCTTTCAAATCATCGCCAACAAAAAACCGGAAGTAAAAATAAAGTACATATAAGTACTTTGTCTATCTATGTCAGAGAAACTAACCACAATTTTGATTTTAATATAGACCAAAAACTTTATATCCAGCTAGAAACATCCCGAAATCGCACACAGATGAATTTGTCTTAATTATAAAAAAATCTAACTTGGCTTTAAACCAAAATCAAGGTTTTCCTCCACAGAACATTTTGTTGTTTATGTTGCTTGTTTTGCTAATCACTAATAATGGTTTTTTATTACATCTTTTGTTTGTTTTCTCTATGATTAGTATGTCCACGGTAAATTGTATTTGTGTTATAATGTTTTGTTTTGTTTGATTTTTAAATCACTCTTATATATTCCTGACGATAACTGATAATGAGGAGTAGAAACGCTGGATTTCCCTAATAAAAATGTAATAACATGTATTATATAGTGTGTTGTTTTGAAAAGGATACTGTTGCTATAAAGAATTTAAAAATGTTAATATCTTTTCACAAATGCAGCAATTAGAGCTTTGTCCTGCTTAGAAATGTGGCATCTGTTGGTTGGCCACCAAGGGTTTTCACTAAGTGATGATCACCTTGATTGATGATCTAAACTACACAAGCAGTCTTAAGAAACTAAAGACTGCTTATGTTCGTAGCGTCCTTTTCAAAAACTACAGTGTTGGTCTTATCGATGTTTACAGTCATATGCCAATTGTCACAACATTTTGGCAGTATATTCTACAATTTTTCAAGCCCGCTTTTTAATACTCATCTATAATTGCAGTGCCATGGGCATACGCAAACCTTATATATGTTATATCTGTACTACATAGAATACTGTATCGGTTACCCGATAATATGTTACTTTTGTTCAATCAGAAATGTTCAATCAGAATTAATTGCATAATATGCAGAACTGACAATGTACAGAGAATATCGCAAGCGTAGAAGCGTTAGAGCATAAAACACATGTGATGTCTGGATAATTACCTACGACCGCAGTAGCAAAATCCGCTTCTGTTTCATTAATTTGCAGGTTTTAGTTAACCTGGGGTCAATGGCTGAGTAAATCAATAAGGCTTCGTGAAGAAATCTTACATATAGGTCTGCTCAGTAGTCATTAACAGCGATCAGAAAACCAGACAATGGAACTATACATATAGCCATCTGGAACCTAATACACCTATTCTTCCTAGACAGTTACTAAGATCTGTATAAAAAAGAATCAGCACGACGAACCAAAGAAGCCAAAGATACGATAAAACAACGAACGTCATTATACCACATCAGGAGTCATCAGGAAGCACCTGACTAGGACTCTAGAATTCTACGTACGTAGGTACTGAGTTTGCTGTAATTGAGAATTATCTGGCGTGATTTTGTCTGAAGTCTGTGGCATAACTACGCATCCAACCATGCAGTTGGATAAAGTGGTCATACTGTGGTCATGAAAAGTATACGTGGACAAAGTATACGTAATTACATTTACCAGACACTGTTGTCAACATGAAATCACGAAGAAAAAAATTAAAATGCAAATTGTTGCAGTTTATACCTGATTTTAAAAACTGTATCCATAAACCACAAAAATGTTACATTTGAATGATAGGGGCCGGTTCATTGCAATGTTATCCATAGAAGGTTGTAAAAAAGATCAAACTGTACAGAATAGGAGAAGTACCGATACGAGACTACTAAACATATTAACCAACTGAAAAACTAAACTACTGGATTTAATTGCTTATAAAACAGATAATGCACTATTTTCACCCTGCAGCAGGATTGCTACAAGTTCAAAGCAAAGCTGCAGACTGGAGAAATCGGCTGTCCCATATGAAAACATGTCTAGTTGCGGAAGTTGTTGCCATCAATCTTCATTATTACAAGAGCATGTCTGTGCACCCCCCGTAGTCAAGGCTAAGAAGAATTTCTCGACGAAATTGTTTGAGAGTTGCAGGTGCTGCTGCCACGGTCCAAAGAGAAGATATCTGCGGCTGCAATTTCACGTAAAAAATGTTGAGAATTATTGAAAATGTTTGGTTTATTTTAAGCCACATTACACGTTTTTCTAATTAGGTCGACGTGCGTCCAATTAGGACAAAAGCTGCAAGTGCCGCATGACATTTACTTTGTAGAGTCGAGCATTTAGGCTTCAGTGAATCGCTTGTTGTTATAATGAACCATCAGGTATTTGGTGCAGACTGCAAGTGAACACCCAGGAGGTTATTTGTTGTAGTACCAACATGTTTATCTGAGTAATACAAAGCAGATCGGCTAGTAGCACATATTATGGTTGGCTTCATAAAGCATGTATATACATTGTCTCCTAGAAAAAGTTAGGCGCGTGCCAACTGTTTGGGTGAGCAAAGTCGTGTTGGTGGCACCATGAATGTAATAACCATAATATTACAAAAATAACTGCTGTTTGTGTCTTTAGGCAATATTGCAATGCTAATGAAATTTCTATTTACAAACTGGCCGCTAATGATTTAGTTCACACAAGAAAGAATTCTATTTAACTCTCCCATATTTTACATGTAAGGATTAAAGAAAATTAAATTTTCTTTATTACTTAAATCCATTCTCACCAAAAAGAAAAATAACCTGACATGAATGATCAACCTTTACTTAACGCCACAAACAGCGACATGTTTCCATTTACAGGTATTCTAAACTGTGTTAATTACTAATGTGCTTGTGTTCATAAGAAATAAGGCACGATTTTGCCTATAAGTTGTTCAAATTTGTCTTAAAGTGACAGTCATTCTTTTAAATGATCTTTTGTACGAGACTCTACATATACTTTGACAATGTTTCAAGCCCTACTTACCCACCATGTTTCCTTCCTTTACATTCGATTTAACTACTGTTCTGACATTTCCTGTCTTTTGACTGTCAAACTCTACTACTCTGTCAGAAAAGAACAAGATTACCTTTTAATTCAGGCAGCCAAGTAAGATATTCCATGTACATGTATTACTATTATATGTAGGTTATGTGTTTTTCGGGATAAATCTTGTAATTGTATTTTGTTTAATGTGGAAGTAAATATTACACATTAACATGTAAAATGAGTAACTCTTAATGAAGAGTATCTTGAAATGCCAGTGTAAACGCGTTTTAGTTATTTAGCAGGTACTAGAATCGCCCAAAAACGCCCGAAGAAAATGCATGTTTGGATTACCACCAGTTTGGAAAGCGGCATGGATATTTGCCAGGCACATTCTACTGTATATACCAGAACACTAACTGTTTATAGACACTTTTGCAAAGCAAGATTTATGCGCCAACGCCTCAAACTTGGAGGAATAAAATCCTGATAACCAGTCGTGCAAGAACGCTGTTATGATAATGACGTAGTTTGTCATGGAATTGGTAACAGATGGTAACCATGTGAAGAATAACATTAAATGAAGCCAAACGACAAGCATGAAACTGTATCTATAGGAGTAACTGATATGTTAGATTATCAGTATTTTATGGCTTTTTCATGACAGATTTCTTTCGTGTACGTTTTCCTAAGCAGAACCCCTCAATCATCATCCTCAACATCACTTTTCATAGCAATTTAGCTCATCTTGAATCCAAAAGGTACAGTAATTGAAAGTTAGAAGTCAGAAAACTACCGCATGTCAATAGTAAAATGAAGCCTACTGTTCGTTGTGTGCGGGAACTACGTACCGCGTGTAAACTTTTTTCGCTTTTAATGTATTTAAAGTTGTCATAAAAATACAGAATAAAAGTACAGAACAATTAAAACGAATTAATTCTCGTAAACATGAAAACTTTGTAGCCGTTTCCATGCGCAATCATTTCAAATAATTAAGTCAATGTGAAAGTAAATTTGAATTGGGAAAAAATTTGTATGTGTTAGTGACGAATTTCAAACCGGTTGGAAATCTAAACTTATACATCGTGTTTTCAGACAGACTTTGCAAACTTCAACGCATCTTGCACACTGTTATTATTAAAAGTGAATGAAAAGTATGAAACAAATCCTATTCATTTTAAGTACGCGAATACAAAAATTTGCAATAGAAATGCAAAATTATACTGTTAGTGTTACTGCTGTAAGGTTTAATAAAAATGGTTTAATTTTAAGACTGTTAAGTGGAGGCTATGTGTTACTTACAGTAATGGTCTCAGAAAGTTATTTCTGTAAAGGCCTATTTCACAGTGAGGACACAAGGAAAATGACGCATGGAATGCTATCAGAAAATCAGAAAGTTTTCTGAATCTTTCCTAGTTTTCTCGAAATCCCATGCAGCAAGAAACTTCATATCATAGTGAACCCGCACGACTTTTTTTCAGCGCATCCAGTTAGCTGCAGCTACTTTGCGACTTTAATAATGTATAACCGTGTCTAATTTAAGTTACACTTGCCGTATTTCTCATACGCAAATTACAATTAATACGGTTAGTCAATGCAATGTTCTACTAACCACTTCAAAATCTGAAAATATACATATATAAATTAAATATATACGTGCGTCATTTTTCTTTTTCACGAATATAGTCATCGATGTTGCATTAATAAAACACAGAATCATCAGTCTGTTAAAAGAAAGTTTAAATCTTATAATTTTATGCTGAAACGTCTTAATTGGGAGACCCATAGCTTCTAGCTGGCAGCAGAATTCCTCAGGACGATCAGAACGAGGAATTTTGTCACTGCGAAATGCGCCGTAGAAAACAATGTATTCCATTTTGGTGAGGAATGCCGCAAGGAATTTCTCCTGGACCTAGTGGCATTTTGCTGCGAGTCTTCACTGTGAAATGGGCCTAAAGCATGACAGTAGTGCTACGGGAATGTGCTGCTTCTCTAATATATAAAGTTTGCTCTTCTGCAAACTGCGATCCCGTACTCAGTGGCAATGTCTGCTTAATAGTGTAAGGGGAGAAAGAAAAAGAAATTTCCCTAAGAAGAAAAACACTGAATTCCGCAAACACATCTTAACCAAATTTGAATATGTTTACACCTCCCTTGCCTTAGCATTGCTCTACAAATACCTAAGAAGTCCTAAACCAAATGCAAATACACTACAAAAGTCGAAATGTGTGCAAAATCACAAGCTTTGATATTTCCGAGAGGTTTAACTGCAGTTTTGCACAGTATGTTATTTTGCACTGTTTTTTTAAAATTATTTTTCAGTGTTTCTGTGTAATGTACTGTACATGTGTGTCTGTATTTACGTGCGTGCTGCAAAATACTGAAACCTATTCACTCGTGGATACCCCGGGAAATAAACTTTTTACAGCTGCGAGATGAGAGTTTGTAGTTCTTGGAAGACATGATTTTATTTCTTCGCGTGCATTTTGAGAGATATGGTGCTGATCTAATCAGACAATTTAGTTTGTCATAATTTGCTGTCATTGACCAGACTGCCTATGGGCACTAGTCTGCTGCAAATAACATGATAAAATGTTATTACTCATTTTCAAGCTCACTTAAAGGAAAGTCTGAAAAACGTATGCCATCAGAAGTCCAAGACTAAGAAACAAGCCCACTAGTCGCAACCCCAGTGAAAAGTACAAACTCATTGCTGTTGCAGTCCACTATATATTGTTAATGCTCTAGAAGCGGTCGACATAGAGTTTTGTTAGTCTTCTTTATGTCTGTGAAGCCTGCGTGAGTAAAAATGAAGCCGCGGGCGTTTGTACAGGAAAAATTTTCGCCAGTGTATACACATTAAATAAAAAAGTTTGCGAAGTCTAAACAAACATCTCCTTTGTGCAATTTGCAGGTGTATATAGCACAGAGGGAGTAGACATCTTGGCCAACGTCGCATACGACAACAGCGCCAACCAGCCATCGTATGATCACCCACAAAAAAACATAAATATATTTCTTGCATTAACTTCTCAGCTTATAATATTAAAGACGTGGACGCACTTTGCGTTCACCAAACCGTGAATTCTTTCCAGATTCCAGTGGTATCCCAGTCTGGATTACCGCGTAACTCTTGCCAATATTTGCTTATCGCAATTTCAAGCCCAGCTCGATAGATTCTTTCGCGGCGAAATGGCAGTTTATAATTTACATAAACGTCTCCGTTTAGCTGTCGTGTTTCAAGAGTATCGAGTTAATCGATAACGCGTGAGATACATACAAGAGGACATACTGAAGAAGATGCTAGTTTATCTACAGCTTTCGGCAATCTCGTGATCTAAAAAGTAAATAAATTATCAAAAAGCTCCCACCTTGCCGACACTGCACTAAACCTGGATGCAATTCAGAGGTGAGCTCTTTTATAAAATTTAAAGGAAATTAACATTTTAATAAAGTTTAACTGTTTATGCTTAATTACGCAGTTATTATCCATGAAGAAAATTCATCCCTATTTTCTTACGAAATAGTTTCTTGGAATCCCATAAATCATTACGTGATCACAAAACTGAATATATATATATATATATGTACACAAATTTATACAAAATGAAGGTAAAAACAGCATTTAAAAACGTGGTTTTTAACGTAGTTGGTTGGATTTTTGAAGCTTGTTAAATACTTGAAATGTATACAAACAGAGGTCAAGTTCCAACATAGGTTTCATTACATACTTTTGAAAGTTAGCTTTTTGAAACTTGTTGTTTTAAACGAACGCCTTTGAAAAATTTCAAACGTTGCTTTTTAGTTATTTTTATCCCGTCCTATCTCACCGAATCTGGTCGGAAACCCTATTTAGTTTCCTGTCGTTGAAAAAGGCCATCCTAATAGGATTCCCGAATCCCATTTCCACAGATAGCTGCATTACGCAGCTACTCGGAAAGCTATAGCAATACCTTGTTCGAGATACAGACCCTCGAGATTAATTATCCAGCATTAAATGCTGTGCTGTACGATCTTTTATTCCGATTATAATAAACTCATTTCGGTCGCCAATGTCTAGCTAAGCGGCAAGCGCTTACTCTGCGACACTAATTAATCTGCTACATTGCTGCGTGATGTATTAGTCATATATTAGCCTCACAACTCTGTAATGTACATAATTATGAGCAACAGATTGGCGTACACGAGGTAGAGGTTCTCCAAGAAGTAGTCTCCCACGCACAGATATAATGTTTGAGCTACAGAAGCCCACTCATTTCCGAGTATTAAAACAAGCGCGTGGCTTCCCTTTTGCAATGAAATTGTTTATACGAAGATAGTAACCTTGCAGTAACTATATTTGAAGTCATTGGAAACTTCACGTAAGTGATCATGGAGATATGTGCCAATGAAACGTTTTTATTGATTTCTAATGAATCACTTTATTGCGCGGCGTAATACAACGAGAATGACGTAGACCACATGGTGCTAAGGACAAGTGCATCTGCGTTCCACATAAGAACACAATTACTGTAGTCCTCTATAATTAACATCCAGCGATAGAGGCTAGCGTGCAGTAATAATTGGCAAATCTCAAAAACGCATTTTCGTGGTCATTACTTTCTATTTTAGCAAAGTCATTGGCTGTCACTTGCAAATCAGTGGGCAGAGCGAGACAAAATTTAAATCCTTCCAGAGCTTTGCGGTAGATTAGACTACTGAAATTAATCAAAGAGAACACCTGCTAAAACTATGATTAATTGCCGGCAATTTATTTCTCCCAGAAATTTTTGAATTTTCCACTGAGAATATATAGATTCATGACTTGGCAACAGCCAGGGTACAGTCAAGTTGTCAATTGTTATAAACTCAAAGTTGAAAGAAGCCTACAATGCAAAATTAAGCAGAGATTTTAGGCTTACTTTTATTATTTATTATTAATTGCGGTATTAGTTAAAGTTTTGACGAAATCTATAAGCTATAGGTTACAAAACTAAAAAAACTTCAGGTAGTCATATAAAAATCTAATCTTATAAAGTGCCTTAAAACAATTTTCGAGCTGACGAACACCTTTTAAGGTGAGCTTTTTTGATCGGTGCATCTTCTGCTTTTTATTACGTTTTTGACACTTTCTTTTCATGACTTAGCAGGCGGTAAAACTTCTAAACTAAATGTGCTTTCACCTGTAGGCTATGTATGACAAACAATGCTTATAACGTATATCATTTTGACATTATATGGTAACATGGACTTATGGACATTGACATGAAAACCATACTTGGGTATAATCAGTGCTACCTAACATAAGAAACATAAAAAAGTGTGGGTTGTCTAATTATCTTTGCGGTCAATAAATACAGACAAATTACATGCACACATGCACAGGCGCGAGGACTTTAATTATTCGACGTGTAATAAATGTTTTTATAATGAAGACTGTTAAGTAGTGAAAGAAGTTTCCTATCAAAAATTTCCTTTTTCAGAAAAGGCCTACTTCCCCGGAAGAAAAACAACCGCCTTACGTTGTTTCTAATGAGAAAATAATTATAGAGAATGACAAATAACAACATTTTATATAGCTCCCAGTCTCCATTCTGTGTAGTTTTTACCCTCTGCAACTATAGCCTTATGTGCTTTTCTGTGAAATAATTTTGCTTTCATTTATTCAGCAGCTCTGTTAGTAGAGGACGTCTACACGATTTTGTCACTTTCTTACTGATTTAAAAAAAAATTGCCAAGAATTTAACTATTTAAATTGATGACGACAAATCCTGTGACGTTTGCTGTCCAGAGCTATTGGAGAAAAGTCATGTACATGTACCGCACTCTTTTCAAATGCAATTTTATTTAGTACGAAACAGGTAAAAAAATTCAGAAAATCAAGAAACAAGACAAGTGGCGTTATAATTTCTTGCTTCTGACAAGTTAAGGTGCTGCTGCAACACGTTATATAGCAGATTCGTTGCATAAACGATTCTACACGAATTTATTCAATGACCAACTAAAATAATACTACGAGATTCAGAAACGCAGAGAAGTGAATCGAGTAACTTCAGTGCTTTACTAATATTTAGCTCTAATGTCCTTTGGAAGTTTCAACAAAAACACTTTCTTTCTCCAAAATTTTGTTCCGCACCCTTCAAAACGTACAAATCAGTGAGCTGCATGATTACGATCTGTGTTCTAAATAACAGAGCGGTCTTTATTAGTTGCAGACCTTTTAATCATCCTAATAAAATAAATACCAATATCTTCTCTTTTTGTCCCAAATTAATAAACGGTTACATAATAACAGATATCACGTTTTGATAAAGAGACCATGACATCACCAAGACCATGCAATCTTTATTGATTTCACTTACCTAGTAATACGAGTCTAACCTGAACTTTAGAGTTTTCAATGTATCAGTTTCCAGTGAGATGCTCGGGTTTCGTCACCGAAATCTAGCACACTAAAATTCGGAGCCGTGTAACGGCGTGGTTGTTACATTAAGCTACATGTGCTAAATATAGGGGCCTGGCGTAAGCGTTTATCCAATACGAGCTTTCATGCACCAAGCACAAATAATACGGGAAGATAAACGACTAACATGCAGCCATTCAAATGTTTCTCTGACTATGTATACACCAATACACTGTGATACTAACTAATGGACTGTAACCAGCATCAGTGATTACCATGTGTCGTTAACTGATGATCAGTCAGTCTGACGCGCTTCTCTATTACTGACACGTGGTCAGTACAGAGCAGCGCACCATGCAAGGAAGCCAGCGCAAGTTGCCTGCATATGCGTGGGGTCGTGAAACCAGCCAATGCGGGCATGCATAAAACTTCCAAAACAGCGAGGACTCAACAGCCGGTACTGACAGTTTATTACTGAAGACATAAGCAAAGTGGTTATCATGTGTTTGAGTCTGAAAGCGGGGCGAATTAATAAACCCCGTTTAAAGATATTATCACATCTAACTCATCCAATCTAGGACGCTTGTCTGTAGCGGCATTGTGTCTGTATTACAATTATTAAATAGCTAAGTGATGTCATGTGTATTGAGATGAAGGCGAGGCGAAATTCGCAAACTCTTATTTCCAAATAAAACTAAATGCATAATGCCGACATTGGCTAAAATCCGTATCTGTTCATTCAAATATAAAACTAGAGGACGTTTGTGATCGAGCCAAAAACATTGGTAAGATTCTGTTTTCTAAACTGGAGCGACTTTAAGTGGCAGATTTTGTTTCATATTTGCAAATAAAAAAATGTTTTTCAAAATAATTAACAACGCATATATATATATATATATATATATAAAAGTACCGTTGTGCTTGACATTAATGGTTTCAATGAAATTTGAACTTGTCACTTTTCATCCGTGACTCGTTTAGTTAAAGGTCAACTAAAAGGCGGCACTACTCAATTTCTTTTTTCGAGATTTTCTTTTGATGTGACGCAAAGTCATAAAACTTGACCTTCCTTGACCTGGTGACATCATTCCGTTTTTCAAATTTTCTTGTTTCTTAGTTATATTCAGTAATGTGAGAGGTACATACTACCAAATAGCATTATCGAGGTATGATAGTGTCAAAATACGCGACACATGTCTGCAAAATATAAGAGTTTCAATGGCTTGCTCACGAGATTAACACATGTCCTACAACATGTACAGCGCTGGTATAAAGTTAAAATTTCCGCTTGTTGTTAACTAGCATAAACTTTGCAAAGCGAATCTACACTCTGTACGGCATTTCTGGCGATTCATGCCCGATGATGTCACGAAAGGCAGCGCTCACTTGAAAATCAAGATGGCGAAAGACAGTCTGTTTTA
Source organism: Tubiluchus corallicola (assembly GCA_030141605.1). Lineage (NCBI taxonomy): Eukaryota > Metazoa > Priapulida > Priapulimorpha > Priapulimorphida > Tubiluchidae > Tubiluchus > Tubiluchus corallicola. The sequence goes on from JAQGDQ010000105.1 coordinate 375,093, forward strand.
CGGTGAGAAATTTGCATGTTCATTGACTGCTTACATCTTAACCAAGCTCTAAATTAATTGAAAATGTATAAGACTTTCACTTACGCTGTAAGAACGTTCATCTAAACCTTTCATTACACTGTGTTTCAATTCCAATTTAAGAAATTATTTTAGTAATTAGCTCTCAGGTAGTTTGAGTCGTATGATAATTATGTTTAAACATCTGTACATCAAACAGTTTTCCCCTAGAATCGGGTACCCCCAAGGGCTTGTCTTATGCCCGATTCTTTCCCCTTTGTATATAGTTCCTCGGGGCGATATATTTTGCTCTCACTGTGCAGATTATAATATGTATGCTGACTATAACACTCTGTAGTTATTAATCCTACATTTGAAAACAATCAACTGGCATCAATCGCTTCAAAGGAGAAATATTTATTAGATATGAAAGCATGGATATCTTTTTTTTAAATGAGGAGAAAACCAATTTAATTTTTATTGGCTGTAAAGAACAATTAGCCAGACTTTCCTGTAATTCTTTGGTATTACTGTAAAGTAGTAGCAGCAGTACTAAAATTCGCAGCCCTTAGCTGCTCTTTTGATGAGACACTCTCTGTGACAAGACGTTTTAATGAAATCTGTAGCAGTACTTATTTTTATCGGAAAAATATTAGGTCTGTCAAACACTGTCTGTTAGACAATCATAAATAACATCACGTTTGGATTACTGTAATAGTCTTTCGTTTGGCCTTCCCGAATACCAAATTCAAACTGTGTAGCAGAAGTTATTTTATAATAGCGTAAATTTTGTCACGTAACACCTCTTCTGATACTTTTTTATTGGCTTCCTGTTAAAAACAGGATAGCTTTAAGATATTGCAGAACAATATTTATTAGATATTCAGGTCTACTACCACATATGAATTAGCCATCCCTCGGAATCTTGTTGCTTACAGGGACCGCCCTTACCACGCTGAAGCACATAAGCTATGAAATGACCTAGCTTCTTAAGTCAGGAGCATAAACAACAACGATGCGTTCAAAAAACTACTTATAACTATGCTCTTTAATGAGGCATTTTATGATTTCTAGTAAATTTTATGTCATGGCATAATGTTTTAATTTGTAAGGTGCCATTGAACAGTATCCTGTAAAGAGCACCTAAAATATATAATAAATTATAGGTTATTACTATTACAACTTATGTATCAAGCCAAAGATGGCACCACTCGACATTGAAGTCAAGCTCAGCATCACCATCACAGTAATCACCGGTTATCTACAAAATGAAGCCACGCTGGAGACAGCAGATGAATAAACGTTGGCATATTTTCTAGCAGGTGGAGCTACGACGTCGATTCCTAAAATGCGTTGTAAGTCCTCTGATATTATTTATTCACATCCTACAATCACAACCATTTGCTATGAGACATTTTAGACATTGTAGAGAGTACAGAGATCATTATTAAACGGCACGATTACAATAAAGAATTAGCAGGCTAGCAGGTTCAATTGGTTAGTAAATTAATGGGTAATTTTCAGAAAAACGTGTTCTGGGTAGTTTCTCAGCTGCCATGTTATTCATTCTCTTTCTCTGCTTGAAGGAAAATAGATATAATTCCAAATAGAAGGCACTATTCTTGAAGTAGCTCCTCTAAGAGGATTATTCTTACATTACTTAAGGTGCTTCAAAACATGCGTCAAGTTCTTATTGCAAGTTTGCAGTGTGCCGAATCACATTATAGAAATTAAACTTAAATGCCGTTTATAAATTCTCCTGAGCCTGCAACTCAAATAGCAGAGCATGGGAGAGTTTTAATCCCAAGATCTCCAGCTCACAATTTTCTTTTTTTCACAAACGTCTCTTTTCTTCAAATCACTGGCCGCTAGATTACTAGCTGATGACACACAAATCGCAGTTGTTTGTTACTTTCTGACTATCACAGTCGTAATATCATTAATAACATTTTTAGTTTGGCGCACGTTCTCAAAATGAGTATATAAAATTAATAGAGTTGGAGTTGACAAAATTTTGATCATAATATGAACTACCTTCCGGCAATTATCATCTACGTAAAGAAATTGTTAAAAACCATAATGTATAATTTATAATAATTATAAAGGTAAGTAACAAAAAGAAAGAAGCAAAAACAATAGCAATCGTATGCTATCAGAATTTTTGAAGTTTAAGGTTTGAAGTTTTAATATTTAAGCTTAAGTGAATAAAGAAATGTAGAACACTACCAAAAACAAACATATCTGAAAAAAAATTCGACACTACATCAATCACGCAGGTCATTTTTACAATAATTTTTGACCCCGATATTATGATTTGTTTCAGATGTCATTCTTTCTTTTTGGTAATTTTATTTACTTTAATTGATTCATTTAAATTTGTGAAACTTTTTAAATTCTGATAGCATATGATAGCCATTGTATTTGGTTCTTTCTTTTTTATTACTTAGTCCACATGTCATAATCGGCTTTTACATTCCAAATGATAAATTATGGTTTTTAGAATGTTTTTTATATCTGACGATGTCACCCGAGAGTTGAAATTTTATATCATCACTCTAGCCTTTCCTTTTTATTTGTTGATATTTTAATTAGTAATAACATTTTGCTTGAGCAAAGTAATTTCGTGCACAAAGAAGTTGAGAAAAGTGTAATTAATAACCATTAACCAAACGTGTTAGTTTATTTCTTTACTATTTGTACATGAATTTATTAATTTCTTTACTATAAAAAACATTTACAATTTTTTGTTGCCCAACATATGAAAACGGCACATGGTAATCAAAAAGTTAAAAAAGTTAAAAACTCTGTCGATATCTTCCTTGTAGGCAGCACATTCCATTGTTACTCTATCACTTATATGTCAATCTTTTCAAGCTGTAAATTTAACATTTTTTTAATTTTTAGCCAGCTGGCAAAGTGACACAAGTATCACGTCATTATAATACAGTTGGACGCGCCTATACGTGCGCCAAATAAAGTTCTGTATTTCTAAAAGAAACTTCCAATAGATTACGACATCATCATTAGGAACTGGTTCGCCATCCGTTGCTCTAGTCTTGATGCTTCTGGCTCTAAATAAAGAAAAGTCTTTTTAGGCTTAGTGCCACCACTTATATGCCGTCCAAATTCATTTTAGGCCTATTACTGATTTTGTTAATGGTTGAACCACCTAAAGCCAATATTATCACTGCACAGACAAATTATGTCTGCGTAGTAGCTGGCATATATACTGATCAATCACAGTGACATTTTGAACTTTAAGTATTATCCAACTAATGACAATCTATTATGCGTTAACAGACAGAGCTGGACATTGCAATGTCTGTCGTTGTCCTATTATCATCCTGTTCATCAGCAAAAGGAATATCAGTTTCTCCTGACTTTGGCCTTGCACCTAAGAAGATATTTTGATTTTGTAATAAATTGTTCTGGGGCTTTTGATTCTCCTCAAAGGGTTTTAGCTCAAACGAATTCTCTGGAATGAGTCCATGCTTTTGTTTGGAGTGTCTGTTCACTGAAGGCGAGTAAGCAGTTCGTTCGTGGAAACTGCCAGCAACCCTTCGAGGTGCCAGTTCTGGAACTTCTAAATCGCGAGGTCGCTTTTCACGGTAACTTCCCGCTGAACGACGAGGTAGACCGGTAGCATCTAAATACACGCCATCTTTTGGCATTATGTGCTCAGAACTGCGACTATGATATTCTGGCTTTAAAGGTGATAATGTTTGTGAAGCTCGTGACGATCTTCGAGACTCAGAACGAGAAGTAGGATGCTGCATTTGAGGCAAAGCAACTTCAGCTTTGATTGGAACTAAATCTCTTCGAGACCGAGGTCGATGGCGGTCCCGATCTGCTCCCTTATATTGCACAGAATAGTATCGTTTAAGCATTGGTGATACATCAGAGTTTACCACACCATATGACGAAAAACTAGCGTGGCGAGCAGCCACTGCTTGACATTCTGGACAGTTTATGTCAAAGTAATCATACTCGTCGACGTGGCATTGGTGCATTCTGGGAGGTATGCGCGGGCTCCGAGCAGCCGTTCCCCCCGACAAATGAGAGGCTGAACGTTCCCGAAAACTACTATGACTACCTCTGGATCCCCTGCGAGCTTTCAGGAGTTTGGTCTGCTGGTGTTTATATGCACAATATCTAATTAGTACAATCATTATCATAATGAATATCACACAAGCAACTGCACCAATACTGCTGCGAATATACGTGGATGACAGCTCATCGAGCGTTTCTGCGCGCACACAACTTGCATTATTAACTTGAACACCAGTCTTATTAAGCAACAAAACACATATGACGTATTGAGTGTTTGGATCAAGGTTGCACACATCATATGATTGTGTTCCAGTCTTAGTTTTATCAGCTATGCTGGCTTGAAAATCTTCGCCCACTTTTTTAAACTTCAGTTCAAAGTCAAACACGTTTAGTTGCTGCACCACCTGCCATTCGACAGTAATGCAGTTTTTTGTAACACTCGTGGCTTCCACTCTATGCTGCGTTGAATGCACACGGTCGCCTTCTGCAGCTCCCCCCGTAGGTGTTGAATTCGACTTCTGGTTTCCCACACCCTGCATCTCGCCATTTTCATTAAGTCGCAATCCGGTTTCAGTGTCGCGTGTGGAACGACCATTTTTTTCACTCATCTCCAACGAATGTTGCTGCAAAATTAAAATGAAAAATGTAAATTATTTAAAAAACAATATTTTGAATGCCAAAGCAGAAGCTGTCAAGCTGTCAACGATAGCAAGAAATGGTTTTCGTCGTTCAACTTCGGCAATTTGAAAAATCCTAATTTTCCTCTTGGACTTTTTGCGATCAATTCTCGCACACTAAGATAAACACATTTGCTCAAGATTGTCGCCTTTGCGTAAATAACAAACTTGACAGATTGTTCTGCATGCAAGAATTTTTTGTTTTTTATGTACTAATACCCAACACTACCGGTTTCAATAAGAAGGCAAGGCTCAGAGTGCAAATTTATCAGAGGTAGCTTGCTTAAATGACACTATATCGATACTAGCAACATGCTAAAGACAATAAGAACGAGCAAAGGTGATTTCGTTTTTAATAGCTTCAGTAGATGGATTTTTAGTCAATTTTAATGTCAAATAGTTTATAGACAGCTGGCGGTTACATCGAATAGGAGTTGTGGGTTCGATACCGCGGTCGTGTCTTACCAAAGACTTCGAAAATGCTGATCTTCCAGACGCATGGTATTTAGGGTTAAACGGGCTAATAATGATCTACGTAGGCGTAATTTGTTAAAAGCCCATTGAATTACGTTACCTATTAATTTTAAGTTCTATATACTTCACAAGGCAGTTAAAAAATTGTTTTTTGCTTTAAACAACCTTTCTTTCAAAATCATGAACATAAAGAATAAAGTATGAAAAAATCGGTGCAACTTCTTAAAGAACGTCTTTTAACGAACGAATAATACAGTAAACATTTTTTTGCTCCGTGAATGTCCGACAGGTATTTAGGTAGCAGCGCTCGCTATAGCCCGACAGGTTTAGGACACAATTTTTGTCATCAAACCTAAATCCGATTCTGACAACGAAGAGTTTCTATTTCCTCTTAGGCATTACACCCTTTTCCTTCTAATTCATTCGTTTCGTGAAAACCTTGGTTAAAAACTCGAGTGCACAATAACAAAGCCGTTGATTGAAAAAGTCCATTTTCACAAGTCGCCTAAAATGTTTACACGTAAACACGCTGTGCATGAAAGATTTTGAAATGAATTAATCTTGTCGAAACAGTCGCAGCATTAAGCAGCGTTAGGCTATCAAAAATCACAACGCGATCAAGATCATAGTCGAAAGCTTCACAGTCATCCGCACAACTAAAGACAGATAGGCAACCTCACAGGCAGGTTTATAAACTATTTTTATTTAAAATTATAGCTCTGCTGCAAAGCGTTTTCCCGCCTAGTACTGGAACTAACCGGAACAATACATGTATTAAGCAAATAATTTAAATAGCTGCAACAACTCTAATGTGTTGATTTTATTTAGCGAGTAAGGTTTAGATATCAGGCAGTCCAGACCCCCAGCCAGACTGAGTAGGAGCCAGACTCTATCTCGAACAGAAAGCGAGTAATACAATAATACAATAATTAGAGAAATCCATACCGAGACAAGACCTAGTCAGAGTCAACGATCACTGCCTAAGTTAGTTTGCGTCATTTTTGTCACATAATGATTGATGGTTGTTACCTAATGATGAATTTTATGATTTGTTACACGATGCAGCATTTTTGTTACAAAATATTGGTACATAATGGTTCACATGTTACATAGTGAGCCTTAACAATAGTTTTTGTTCACCAAAAATCCAACTCACTTTTTGAGTTCACGAACATTTTCTACATCACAATTAGACCAATCACCTTACTAAAACAAGGCAAGAAAAACGATCGACAGTTGAAGGCTTAGTTCCATTCTCAGACATTCTTCAACAATTTACTACCGTTAGCGTTCTTCTCTGGCAGTATCTTTCAATTATTCTAGACATCTATTGTTACATACGTGACAGTTTATTAAGACAAACTATACCGTCTGCAGGAATGTAATTTGACCTCGCCAATCTATACGTTCGAAACAATTTAGAGTGGTTTAATCCTAAAGGGGACGAGTCCTTCACAGATTAACAATAGGTTTACCGTTGCTAGTTCATTAAGGAATTCCGTGCTTTTCGATAACTTATGTAAATTGTTGACACTTATAACATTGATTTATTTTGTTATCACAAACGTTTCAGGACTTCAAGTTACACTTTCAATGTGAAATCTAAATATCTAGAAAAAATTGAACAAAATAGTTAAAATTACTAATAATTACTGAAATATTGAGTTACCACACATTTTAATCCAAGACACCAATAATGACACTTAACTTAACAGAGAACCTTCAAAATTAATAGATATAAAAGATACTGATATTCTGGTAGGTAGAACCATCTTCTAACATTTAATTAGAAATTAAATTATATCATATCGTAATCTGTGACATCACACAATCTACTTTCTGCCGCCACATTTATCGACCCTTAGCTACTCTCTAAGAAGTATCTTTCAGAATTAGTCATGTTTCACTAAGATCTTTTTTGCCCAAAATCCATCCATGTGAGTAACCTGTAATGGTTTTCTCGGCACCTTAATTGACTTAGGAAAAGCTTTATAAATGGTCAATCTTTTAGTAACCTTAAAGCGTGACCCACTCGTGAAAGTTATTCTTCTGCGTTTAATTTCCCTGTCCCATTTTTCTTCCTCAACTTTGTCATATAAATCTTCCTTATAATTTTTGGCCATTTTATGCCCAGTAGTGATCTGTATAAACATCTAAACAAAAAAATCAATTTCTGAATACTTATGTATTAATATTACTTTGAAAATACACAATTACGAGTTGTATAAAAAGAGAGGAGATACGAATGTTAAAAGTCCTGAATACACATGCAGCTCTTGACTGTAGGCGTTGCGACGGAAAACTTCCTTGATCTGTAAGTTTTATTATAAAGCTATTTTATTACACAAATGCAGATAAATATAAATATTACCAAAACACTCACATTTATCATCACCTATATCTATTTCATTACGTAACACATTTATAAGAGAGGTGTTGTTTGCTTTGTTGTTCTGTTATCTTTTTAGAACGTATTTATCTCTTAGACAGGATTTTATGTAAAAAGCATGAAAATTTCAGCTCTTATCGTTTACGTAAGTTGGAAATAACAAACTGTTTTTTTAATCTGGGTTCACGCCGATTCAGATTCTTCTTCTTTTTCATTGAAAAGGGGTTCCATTAATGTTAGTACGAGTTCAAGCTGGGGTCACCCCAGTTTGAAAAGACTACACAAATAAATTGTTATGAAACGGCTTAAAAATTTGAAGTTTGAAATGAAGTGAAGCTCCTGAGGCAGGCAATTACAAATAAAAATATTGCATTGGATTCCGCCATATGGTGAAGTCACGTTCAACGTCTCTACGCATGGAGTATCAAAAAAGCAAGAAGAGATCAGCTAATGAAAACTACTGACATGTATTGATCAAAAAGGTTTAGTTCAGTAGCACAATCACAAACTTAGGTTTTGCCACATTGTGACGTCTGTAGGCGATGTATATTGAATCCGAAAAAAATATTTGCGCAATATAATTGACGAAATCATTTTGATAAAATCGAGAAAAACGCAAATTTCGTCAGTAAAATTGTCTCAGTATACCTGGCAATTGTATTGACTGTGTGTAAAGTGTATGCCCTTTTACAAGTTCAACAACTAATATTTCCAAACTTTTTATCAAGTTATACATGTACTTTCAACGAAAGGTAGAAATATAAACAAGTTTTTATGATTTTGCCACAATTCTGTGCATCATATATGGCAAAATCACATTAGGACAATTTTGGAATTGGGACCTTGAGCATCACATAGGGCGTTTAACTGCACCGCGCTTGAACCTGCAAATAATTTATTGCAACATATGTTGCACTACGTTGGACGTCCCAAGCCAAAAGAATGTTAATACCAATAAATAGCAGCGTTTTACCTAAGCAACGTGCAAGAAGCGGACACAAATGTCAAGCAAATAAAGTAACAGTGAAACTTTACCTGTTAAAGAAAATTCGACTTGTTTTATAAACTCTCGCGGCGGGAATTTATAAGAAGCCAGCAAATGTCAAGTGTTAATAATGCGACGGATATGGTTTCACCTTGAAATGAGCCTAATTAACTCTTCGTGACCGGAAATAACTACGGATCGCGAATCTTGGATATCCGCTAGCATTTGACCTGGGAAGTAGTGCGATTCTGCAGCATTAATTAACGGGGATACATGTGCGCTTCACTTTGCTGCCTGTATCCCAAAAAAATCTGCGATCGGACACCTTGGGGAAGATTAGATCAAGTGTTTTAAAATAGAATAAGTTCAAATAAAAATTTCTGTTTTACATAAAAATGCAACTTGCCTTACTGTAACAAGACGAGCGTGAAGTAACGCGAGATTACACGTAATTCAGTGTTAGCACGTCATGAAAGTGAAGTCACGTCATGTATTCGTGCTTTGCGTTGTCTAATTCGATTTATTTATTTTAAAATGAAAGTATAGTATAACTCTTTAGCTCTAGACATAAGATGAACAATTTTTAACTAACCTGCGCTTATGTAAAGTGAAAGCACGTCATGTATTCTTGCTTACCGTTGTCTAAGTCAATTTCTTTATTTTAAAATGAAAGTATAGTATGACTATTAAGCTCTAGACATAAGATGAACAATTTTTAACTAAGCTGCGCTTAAACAGCTAATGTATGAATACCAGATGATACCTAGAGGATGAAATATGAGTAGATAATTTCATGCAGCGAATTAAATTGCAGATGTACAAGCTGACATTCACAACAATTCTAGAGAATGGTGTTAGCGCTGACGCAGGTATAGAATGCAGTTATGATATATATCAATCGTATCTATTTAATCCTGGTCACAGGTGCCAGTTATGATCTATAAATCTTATGATCCTTTTGATACTGATCTAATACACCAGTTATCACTTATTAATTATTATATCTTGTGATCGTATAGCATTCACGTGATTTATATATTCATTTAAAATTGATTCGCTTCCCATCTTAATTAATCGCTACAAGGTGTTTTATCACCTGGCTCCTAGGGCTTAAGATTAGTCTATCGGGCGATAATCTAGTCCCTCTAGACTGACTCTACGACTTCGCGCTGTGAGAAAAGTCTTTGTCCCTAAAGCTTTCTAGCTTAGCTCCCGCAATAGAGCTTTATTAAATTAATTAATGATTAATACAATGCGAATCTACAGGTTCGTTATCGAATCTAGTATTGCTTAACTTTAAACACCTATAAGCATACATGAACTCGTAATTTAAGTCAAAGTGAATAAGCTTTTATTGGTTTACAACAATTACTCTTAGCTAGATATTTGTACACGATTTGTTCTTAGAAGCTGGTCGGCGTTCACAAATAATGTTTAGCTCCAAGAGATACACTAGCAATTCACTTAGCAATTCTCGTACGTTGCACTTAAGGTGCTAAATACAATGCGAAGTATACACTTTACAATCAATCCGTATGCTACACTTAAGGTGTCTACTACAATGTGAACTACTACTATGCAGAGTTACTCTCAAGTTACTAATGCGTTAAGATTACTTAACTCGGTGGAATGACCAATGCAACTCCCGTACACTTGGTCAAATCCAATGCTTCTGTAAGACTGTTCGTAGATCCAGTGCTCAGACGTTTAGCTGAGGACGTAGAACGATGGTCCACGCTGGTTCGAAACGAAGTCTACACTCTGTCAGATTTCCTGTCGCCTCTCTCTGGCTCCTCTCTCCCTGATGTTGCTCTCTGCTCACACTCGACTAACTAACCCCCACGTGTCTTCAAACACGGGCTTATAACTCCAAGTTCCGCTTTGCGTAATTTCGCGCTCAAACGCAATATGGTGCAATAAGGTGAAAGGGTGACATCCTTGGCTTTACCCTGCCAAGAAGTTTATGACCATCCAGGTGGTTCAAGAATTCTTTCTCCTGCGTGGGAAGTTAGCTGCACGCCAGGTCTGTCTTTCAGAATTCCTTGCTCCCAAAGTCTCCTCGTAGCTTGGCGTTGGCCATAAAGCTTTCTTTCCAAAGAAGTTTTGCTTCTCGCGACTTCTTAATAATTACGTGGAACTCTGCATATGTTATATAGAGCGTTTATCTACGCTTGCATAAGGTTATAAAACAAGATTACGCTCTCGCTTAATGAACACCTGTTTACCTTCAGTAAACGCAAAAACACACCTGTGAAAATAATTTGCTTCGCATTAAATCTCGTGCCTTGCCAGCTGAGTGAGTTCTTATAATCAATCAATAAATTTATGTTATCAAATCAAGGAGGTATCCGTTTTATCAACTGAATCTGATTCAGTTGATAATTCTATTAATTAATCTCCAAATTACCGATTCATAAATTAATTCATGACACAGTAATATAGATATACATCCAAATACAGACACTTATCTACATACATCTGTCCATGTACAACCTAACCGCCTGTCCAGAAACACAAAATTCAATGAACTTTTCCTGTGAGATTTGTTTGCTTAACAATTCAAAATAAATCACTTCCATCTCTAAACCAATCAAGGCTGTTGCAGCAAGTATTTGTTAAAACGAAAGTGCAAGGCAACTAAATTGTAAATCCCCCATTTTCTGCTCTAGCTCTCTCCAACTCGATTAACTATAGACAGAGTAATGCTTAACAAGCAGAATTGCATTTCGTGAAACCACACAAGTACTTAGCATTCTTCTCCAAGCACTTCAATATTTCAGGCTGAAAATCCCTACGTTGTCACCAAACTAATTATTGTACTTTTGTTTGTGAGTAATCAAATACTCTTTGCGTACATTTACTTTTTGAGAGACATGTTTTTGCCTCACATCTGATTTGATGGCAGCTCCTTTGATGCGTTTTGACTTAGAGAACGTTGAATGGCTTCCTTTATACTTGAGCAGCCTATAAAGAAATGCCGATGCAACCTGTGGCTTGTCACAGAAATTTGAATAAGGACATATAGATCTGCATAATGTGAGAAGAGGGCTGCTACATGAAGACAAGAGACGGGTGCTCTCGATAAGTAAGAAACATAATACATTTCCTGCTTTTTCCACAACACTTATTATTTTGTGCAATCACTAATTAATAATAACAGAGTGTTCCAATATATATCCCAAACACCTGGTTATGTACCGGAGGAAGAAAAGCGGCCGAGCCGTGGGTTAAGTCACGGTTCCAAACCTTGAGGTCGCGTCCGCAATTGGGGTCGCAGGCTAGTCCAAAAACTATTTTTAAAAAATGTTCTTTTCATGAAAGGTGTGTAAGTAGGTCTTGTTTCCTCAGTCTCTGATTACATATTTTGTTCTAGAAAGTGAAACAGGATTTTCCCGCCAACAATGCGGTATACCAGTGCTTGATTTTCCGGGATAACGAAAATGCGCGTTGTTCTGTACATGTACACCGTCCGAAAGCGTGTCGCTATTCATTTTACATCGGGTACACTTAGATACCTATTGCATTGCAATACTTGTCACTGAGAAACAGATGCAACATCACATGAATGAATTAACGAAATAATCACTCGTCATTCAATAATTTGCTGAATAGTAAGTTTAAATTAGTAAATGCGAACGATACATGATGTGTAACAGTATAACATGCGATTATGTTCTTGGTGGGACCGCGAAATGATGCAGGGTTCTGGAAAGATGTCACCGTCAACAAAAGGTTGGGAACTACTGGGCTAAGTAAACAGATGTTGCTACGTAAAAGTTATTATCATTATGCTCAGCCAGGCGTATGGGATCTTTTTTCCTGGCTGGAAAGCTTTCAAATGTAAGTGCAGCTACAAATGGTGAAAGCTTTTAGAGATCGGAGTCAATTTCATAAGGAAGAATCAGCAAAATTTCTAGTTTTTTTATATTATTTTAATACGCCACTTCGTTTAACAATTCCAAAAATTCGTTTCTTGGAAAAGTGTGGCTTCCATTCTCTCTCGAAACTGCAGAATTCAAGCAGCAACAAAGCTAGTTGTTGGCAACTCGCGAACTTCGCCATTTAGCAGAAATCATCATTCATCCGCAGAGCTAAGAATCCATCCTGCACGTTAATCAACAATCAATGAGACGCATTTGCAAAACGCTATTTCTTCAGGCGGTATCAGACGTATTTATTCATTTTCTCTGAGTTGCATGATTTGCGTCACCGCTGATTAGTCACTGCGAGGCTAATTATGAATCAGAGCAGATTAGCTATAGTCACGGTGGTATTAGTTTTTTTAGGAATATCAACTTTGACTTGGAAAAAACACTAAGGATGAAATAAGTTGGGTATTGTATTTCAGACGTATCGCCTGTAAAAAATGAAGTGAAACATGATAAAAACCGGAACAGACACGACGTGCCTTTACTTGTGCTCAAACATATACAACATTTTTCTCGATTGTTTGAAGTAGAAATATTTGTGGTTAATTAGTAATTTAGTATATTGCAGAACAATTTTGATAGCGGCAAGTGTCTATTTCTGACTACGCTTTTTTGCAGTCTTAATAACATTACATCTCAACATGTTTATCAGCAGTTCGTTTCGGATACTGAAGCCATCGTCAAACTATAAATCAAGCCAAGGAGTAAATAACACATTAATGATACAAATGCACAAACTGAAACTACAAAACAACAGATTAAAATTTAACTTATCAAAATAGACTAGGTTGAAACGGAAGAAGTTGCAGAGAAATGTACAAAGTATTTATCTAACACATGAAAACAAAAAGAGATCACAACAGGTAAACAATTAATCCAAGTCTACATAATGAAAAATCACAGCAATAAGCATTATAAGAATAAAAGACAACTTCTACATTTTGCACAATTTACAACAAGTGGGAACTACAATAAGGGAAAGCAGCAGTATGTGCATGTGAAAGTGACAAGAGACTAAATCCACCAGGACCACTATAGACCCTGAGTAACATAATCAAAAAAATTTCAAAACACAGAAACAGATAGAGTGCGACAAGGTACCACCGATGATAGCTGCGTATGAAGAATTGGGCGGTGCTTCATAATATATAAGGCCTCTGTTATCTTGAGATCTTGAACATTACTTGCACTATATAAATGCTAAATGCAGAATTGAATCTATCCCAATCAACTCCGCATGCAGTACGGTGAGAGACCAAACTGGCCTTTGCGATGCTCCCCAATTCTAGTACAAAGATTGTGCTTCGTATGACCAATGTAAGACGCCAGGCACACATTACATTTGCTTTCCTTGTTTCCATTATTTCATTATTTCTAATAATGCTTAAATGATAAATAAATAAGTTAAAACTCTGCCCGCAACCAGGGGTCAATTTATATAAATATAATGTCTTTTTTAAAATAAGAGATTAATCATCGTCGTCATCAACGTCTCGGCTGAATACAAAACCATCTTCAGCAAAATAAGGTGAGCACAGAACAGAAGCAAAACGGATACTTAATTAAACAGCGTATTGATACAAGGAAATTCATGGCGGTGATACTGATATAGCTAACAACATACCAGTTTATTGATATATGCTTAGCATATACTGTACAAGTATCAACTACGAAGCTCTCCAGCCTTTGCTTCACCGAATTGGGTGAATAACTGACTTTAAATACCTCTGTGACGTCATGCATAGGTCACATATTTTTACTAAAATTGTTAATTTTATTAATTTGCTCATGATTTGATGGTTATTTAATTACAAAGATACAACTATCCAACTATCAAATTGACTGAGGCGAAAAAATATGGCACAGCGTAACGTTTATTACACTGACGAAGTGGTAACTACTATCTTGTAGCATCTGAAATCTACAGAAAACTTTTCAAATCATACTGATGACACTGCCTTTCTGACAAACACTTCTTTTCTTAATTAAGCCAAGGTTCCACTCCCACAATCAAACATTTTAGACTGTTGAACTTTGTGTTTTCCAAACCATTCTGTAGCTTTTCATTCAAATAGTGATTCTACTACTTCCGTGTTTTTCATTTTTATTTCATGTTTATTTCGTAAATTATGAAACGCTCACGCAAATTAAAGCAAGTAAGAAGATAAAACCTCTGACATTCTCTTAATGTTGACACTTAAACAAAAGTGCAGTAGTAGAACCAACGCTAGCTAACATTCTATACGTGTATTTTGTGGGCATCAGCACGATCAGATAAAAATTTTTATGCTTCGGGTGCACCTTGTCTTGTTTATTTCTGATAAAAAAGAACAGATTTTTCTAAACATCAGCCGACATAAAAACGATTGTATCTTTTAGTAATTTTACGCCGAAATTTGGTTTCCATGGCAACGATTAGAATAGCTTAGATGGCAGTAACTGTAGCATTTTTTAAATAAATGCTCGACTTGGCGCATTGCAAAACCGAGAAAAGTTGAGCAATTGCAGTGACCAGCCATTTATTTGTTCTGTTTGCAAACGTGACATTTACATCACTACGAGGTAAAATCCTGCGGAAAAATCATCCAGCGACTAATCAGACAATATAACGCTACAACCTTTTCACAAATTATTAAAAGCTGAAGCTATGAAATAGGGCGTTGAGAAATCAAACAAATGGATAAGCACAGTATTTGTTCCCAGTATAACAAGGGATATCCAATAACAGTTTGTCAATAGATTTGATAGGGCCTTTAATTGACATTTTAAAGATTGGCTTTCTTTGTGGATTCTGTGGATTAAGCCACTAACCTTTAGCTAGGCAGAGATTTTGGCCCATCTGTCAATAAATCAAGTACGGCAGAGAAATACGATACGCGAAAAATAAAGAAATAATAGAAAAAAGACGGACAAAGGCAGGAAAGGAATAACGAAAATAACGTGGAGAACCAAAGGAGAGAAAGAAGAAAATTGGAGAGGTGAAGTACTGTGAAAATTATAAAAAAAGAATAAAAATACGAAAAAAGAGAAGGAGAAAGAGGAAAGGCAGAAATAAATTATGGAAGGGTTAGACGATAAAACGCAAAAAATGCAGGAAGACAACAAAAGGAATGGCGTTAGAAAGACACAAAAGTTTTAGCGAATAATAATAAGAAAAACAAAAGAGAGAACAGTATGAGGAAAGGGCCGAAGTAGGAGACTTAGGAAAGGGAAAAATAAAGGTGAGGTGAAACGAAAGTAAAAGAAAAGCAAAAGAGAGTAAAAACAAAAAAACAGGAGAAAAGAAAAAACAGAAGCAGATGAAAATGAAACATGAAAACTGACATCTAAAAATGCAAAAAAGAAAAAGAAGAAAATGAAATTAAGCAGAAGAATAATAAAGGCACAAGATAAAAAGGACAATGTAATGTGACTATAAAATTGTCCGGATTCTTGTTTCTATTACTATGCTTAACATTTTCCAACAATGAAGCAAATACGTACGTGTCTGATTTGTACTTGGTTCCGTCCGCCTGTATTGAAAGGAATGCTGAATATTAGGCATATAATGCTGTGATACAACATCATTACTCCAATCTCCTATGCATACGTCACACGCTTTGGCTTCCCAAAATTAGCAGACTGAGACTCATCGTTTGTTTACACGATAATCAGCTTTAGGCACCATGGCACTGATTCTGCACCTAATACAGAAAATGATGATGTGACTTATAATTACACATAATCTACAAACAACATGTAGGTCATTCTTGTACACATCATGTTTGGCTTACGTCATTGCACGAAGAGCCCTCTTGACTAGTAAGCATAACATTTTTCAATAGCCAGCCTTTGTCATAAGAAACGACAAATGGCGAAAAGACAATACAAAAATACATTTTTAGGCATTTATACGTAATTACTCTTCAGTTTTTGTAGTGATGATGACTGAAAAAATGAAGTATACTTGATAAATATACTAATTTATGCGAGATGATATTCTCACCACTTAAGTCTCTTGATTCAGAACTGACTGCCCTTTATGGAATGAGTAATGGTCAGCTCTTCAAAAATGTAAAGCACAGAGGACGTTCCCCTACGAGTAGAATTAATCAAAATTCACCCTTTCAGAAACCTAAAAATACTAACGATATTGTGGTGGCGTTATTACTAAATAATAGCAAAATTTATGCTTCATCCAGCTATTTACTAGGATTAATATAACACCAGGCCTTTTCAGTTTACGTCATACGGTTCCTGCACAATAAATATATGTGCAAACAATATACAACTGTGTGTGAAATAAAAAAACTAAAAACTCTGTGGAATTTTATTATTCAACTGAGATTGAAATCCCAGATGTTCAGCGTTCCTGGTTTCCTTATCTTCTTTTTCCTTCTCCCCAGCAAATTATTTGTTTGCGGTTTGTTGTACTTACATTATATTGCCGTTGTGTAATTATTAATGTGGATTAAGTATGTTGTGTTGAAAATACGTGAACAATAATTACTTGACGCACCATAAATGTGCATATTTTTGCGTTGAAAAAAAGTGCCAGGAAACATTCAAAACACTTCAGTAAAGGGACAAAAACGCCATTTAAAATGTTTATTGTTCATATTATAAAACAAATATAATAATAAACGTCTTAGTATAAATTGTGTTTTTGCTCTATGCAACCAACATTTTTAATTTTTTTAAATATAAAATTTTATTGTGTTGTAGGCCTATATATATATTGTATGTTTTAATGTCTTCCGTATTTGTTTACTGTGTCTGGGTGCGTAACATTTTTATAATCTGTGTAGCGGAGTATCTAAATTTTCTATAATGCTATGTGCTTTTTAAAGTAGGAAATAAATGTTAAATAAAAAAATAAAATAAATTGAATATATCACTGCATCTGAAATAGTCACCAAATAAACAGTGCCCAAAGATTCTAGAAAATAAGCGAATTAGATCCTGGCTTTTCTAGCTCATTCCACACGTTTTATTACTTTTATTCTTTTATTAGAAGGCAATGTGGGTCCATTTACACTACACGCTGGCTAACTAGACTTACGTTGGTCTGTATTACTAAAACGGCTATCTGATTAGCCGCCTGCAATAAAACAATTCTTACCAGGCATTCAACGTGGTGTTCTTAAAGACTAAAGTTAAGAAACACCGAACCTGGTCAGTGAACGGATCAGTGACTTCCTGGAACCTGTCTTTTGGCGTTTCTGGTGTCATGCTGCCTGGAGCTGTTTACCTTGGTTGTTGAGGGAATCCCCTCTCCGTGCATATGAATGCAAGTCCAAGACAGTTCAGTTTCTCGTCCGTAAGAATTACCCTCGATAATGACATAGGTTCCGATGCTGCTTTAACCATTTTTTGTTAAGTAGGCTCTGTCGCTGAGTGCTGAATCGCAGCTTACGGAGTGCTGACATTAAAGAATAAGAACATTAATAAATACATATCGCTTGCATGTAAGGTTCATCTAAATCACTGAAGTGAGAAATAGACGAAGAAAGACCGGGGATGTTCTCGCCTCAAGTTGTGATATAACTGCATTAAAAATGTTTCGATGGCTTTGTTATCATAAACCCATTTGATGCATTCTATAGTTACTAGAAACATTACTTCGATTTATGTTTGAGCATTTAAAGAGCTAATTGCTAAAAACGCAGAACACATTAAAAAAGAAACTAAAGTCAAAACAATTCAAACGTTTTGAGCAGCTAAATCATAATAAATTTACAACTAATTAAATTAGCAATCCCTTATATTTTGTCCTATGTTTTTGAAGATACAACAATTATGCAATTACAATGTTGACATGTTCAACGGCGCAGGTGTTTACTAGTGAAGCCATAGCTGTTACAGTGGAATTTAATTAATAAAGAGCTCTTCTGCTTAGCGTCCTTGCACAAGGTACGTTTACGTTCTGACAGGTCAGAGAAACTGATTACACGATGTGAACAGCATACTAAAGGCACTTGAATTAGGAATAAGCACGTGAGCTTCTCAAAATGTAATGTAAACTAGAAAGGGTTACGAAAGTAATAATATGAAAAGCTGGCTCTGTTTAGTGTTCATAATTAATCACAGACAAGAGGAATTATTACGCAAGACAAGAAAATGTCACTTGTGAAAGCCTTTTTAATCAAAACAAATGATATCCTGATAATTTTCAACATCTAACTCTAACCTTATAGCATTTAAATTTGTAATAAATTTCAAGTATAGCAGTAAAATTTAGTGGTCAAGTTGCTGTTAACTTACAAACCAAAACAAATAACAAGCTACAGAATTTATCCTGCATCAGTTGAAACTCAACAAAGAATAGTCGAACTGAGGAAAAGGCGCAATGACAAAATTAGGCTCTCTTTACATTGTTTGCAGATTAAATGATTTCAGCTACAAAATGTTTTCATTTTTCATCCTGTAGGTCGTCAATTTTGCAAAAAACGGTTCATCTGTCTGCATCGTAGAATTTTGTTCTAAGTGCACTGTCCTGTGAGGCTGTGGCAAAACAATTGAAGACGTATAATTAATTTTGGAGTGTCTGTCATTGTTCGGCACAACTTGATTCTCAGACATTAATAAATTATTCAAAATTGAAATTGCATATCATCACGCTAGTAATAAATTACATGTTTCTGTTCACTTATATCGTTGTACAAATGTATGGAGTGTACATAATGGAAATATATTTGGGGCGGCTTGAAAATTGAAATATTCCATGATCTGGTAAACTGAGGCGAGTAGCTTTGCATTCTCATTTGTCGCCTATTAAAATAAGTCGCATGTTTGCTATTGACAAGTCCTTGCTGTAATGCATGGCAAAAAATCCTTTATAATACAGGTAGAACAATTTAGAGACTATTTAGCTTCTATAAACACTCCATTTCTAACATGTGGTGTCTAAAAATGAACTCAGTTCCATGCAACCTGCATTGAATAATTTAATGTCTGTATTTGTACATCAAAGCTAATTTTGTAACTCCACTTGCTAATTAGGATTTTATTTATTGTATTTAAATTATTGTCTATTATACGGATGTGATATAAAATGTCAGTTGAATTCGTACATAATAGTGAAAATAGCAGAAGTTTAAATAGGTAACAGTAAGAAGAACTATATTAGGTGCGTATACATTAAAATTTTCTTATAATAAAGCATTATATACAGTTGCTAATGGCGCCTATCATTCGGATAATAATACATCATAGTGAAGTTATTCAATATGGTGTTACAGAAAGTCACCAGAGAAACGCGTACCAGAACAACCCAGATATAGTAGTCATTTTTATAAAGACTTATTTATAGATAAACAATTGACTGTAACAATAACAATTGACTTTAATATGAAGTTTACAGACCGCGAGAAAAATACGGCCTCATTTGACAGCCACCTTGACCTAATCATATATGATAAGGAAAGTTTGACCTAATCACATATGAAAATTAGTCTTGTGACCACACAACTTTGTGCGAGACTGATATATTTCTTTCCTGTGATTTTGCCTCGGTGTAACAGTGTTTTTATATAAAGCCTTCTCCATTTATTCAAGCACCGCTAATAATTCATTTGAATCCCTTATGTCACTTCCACAACTTCCAAACATTGTTTCTGTGAGCATAGGAGGAAACGAACCAAAGGTCTATATAAGAATGTGGCTTGAGCTAAAAGGTACGCGATTGCATGAATTGATCCATACCAAATTCCTTGAAAAATCAAGCTATCTCACTTTTGCAAATATTCAGCCATAATTCTATTAGACTCTGACAAGCACACGGTGCGCAGATGTGCCAGGAAAGTTAGGTTTTAATAAGGATTAGCTAGGGGTGTTTATCATAGCAACATCTGCATCCCAGGAAAATGATGGTAAGGAAAAAATGCTATTAGTTAGATCTACATAACTTTTCTTCTTCTGAATGACCAATCGTCCTTTTCCGTCGCAGACTGATATCATGAAGATAGGAATTACGTTGTGACCAGAAGATAAATCATTAAAAACGCAAACATCATCAATTTACGGATAAGAATAATGTTAACTAGTTTTCTTTTGTTCTATAGAACACCTTACAGTCTCAAAATTACCCAGTTTTCTTTCGGCCTATAACCATCATATTCTGACAGTTTAGAAATCACCTGCTAATTTCTTTTTGACCTATAAACACCAACTATACTAGTTTCTAAATTACATTGAGGTCACTTAGAAGTTTCAGTAAAAAGTCTGGTTTCAATCTCAAATTGAGCGCATGAATTAGGAACTAACTAATGCTTGCCAAAAAATTGCTTACGGGGCTGCATTGCTTGCCAGAAAGACGAGTTTATCTGAAGTTGCTGTTTTAGACACTCCAGATGTTTTGTCAAATGCTTCTATTTACTAAAATTTTACGTTTTTAATTCGCCATTTTCTCAGCTTGCACTCTCGCGATTAGTCTTAGTTTAGCATGTAATTAATATAACACTGCATAATTCTTGTTTACTTTCCAGAACATGCGCTGTATTTAGCGCGTGAAGCCAGCAGCGGGCGATCAACACACATGTGTAAATATGAACAGCCAATGCATCAATGTGCACAGTATTGTGTCATCTTGTCTTACAGAAAGGTTTCTCGATTGCTTTCTGCTCGAATAAAACGTTGAATGCAGAGAAACACTCATCGAGTTATATTCGAATTATTGGTGTATAAAATGTCTTCTAAAATAGTTTCCACTCTTGTAGCAGCAATTAGGTTGTCCTGCGAAAAGCAGATTGGATTTTAATTTATCCTATACCAAATTTTTTCCGATTGTAGCAGCTAACACATAGCAGCCTCTCTGCACTAGTATTTCAGCTAGTATTCTCCAGCAAAACTTGTACCTAATTTCTACAAAAGAAACGAAGAATCTTTAGATGGGCTTACAGATATATATATATATATATATATATATATATATATATATATATATATATATATATATATATAGAAGCAGTTTTAATACGTGCTTTACACTAAGCGTAATTCACTGTTAGACACTGTTTCCTCAACTCTGTGTGCTGCTAATATATAAACTATCGTGATTGTTAATTTATTGCTATTTTATTCACAGCTCTTGGTGTGGATCAATTGCCATTACTCTCGCAAGGTTTTCTGCCGCCTGGCCATTAAAGGCTAGCTTCCCGCTTAATGCCAGTCTGTTAAATGCTTTTGTCATCATTCCCATTCGGCTGACTTCATTCAGTTTCATTGTCATTAGCGTCACGTGCTTCACTGTCTTTGAATTTTATTATCACAGATTTTGCGGCTGCCATCTCATAAATAACCACCGTGTTTTTCACACTGGCACTTCCTCTAAAACAGACTAGGGCATGGCAGCCAGTACCAAGCTCAGCTAAAATGCAGCTAGAGTAAACAGAAAAATTAACGTTTGAGGTGATGTTCTGAAGTTGCTGCAGTAAGATTTGTATAAAATTTTCCGAAAGTATTTCTGCTTCGCATTCAGATTAAAAAAGCAGACACTATGGGGAGACGTGTCAGACAGAAGAGGAAACCACTAGAATAAAGTAAATCTGCATAGCAAACATCAAAGTACTTATGAGGATGAGCACATGAGGCGAACATGTACAACTACAAACTGTATGAGTTCTTTGACTCTTGTGCACGCTTCAGCACACTGCAATCCCATATCCAGTATTTAACGAGAGAAACTACTTAAATCGACAGAAATCAAGTCAATTATTAAGCCACTGAAATAGGCACGTCCAACGTGAAGGCAACTTACTTTAGCAAAAGAACTGAATTAAATTTAAGCATTTATTTCAGAATTTTCCCCAAGTAAAACAGTAGTCAAAAACGTACTAAATAAAAGATATAGAACTACAAAAAAATGATAAAGCACACAACTATATGCAGCGCACACAATCATCCTCCCACCGCCCATTTCATTCACATTTGCCGTGCGTGTACGTGCGTGCGTACAATAATAGTCAGCAAAAAATACTAAAAGTCACGCTGGCCTGTTTGACATATTTAAAATTTCAGCCAGTGTTGGGGAACGTTTGACTGAAACCTACAATCACTGTTCCATATGTTCAGCAAAAGGAAATATTACAACTTTTACATAGCTTGTTTTTAATACATTTTTCGAATTATAGTGTCAAAATACGGTATTTTAAGTTCAGTAAACATTCCCCTTGCTGAAAATTCATATTTTTGTGTAATTAAAACCATAATAATAAAATTTGTTCTATAGGGGTGCACAGCAAAGTTTGAGCAATGCGACATAAGCAATTTCCTTTTTGCGTTTACATTACCTAAATGAACGTCACGAATTTCTAAGTGCTTCACGCAAGTTGTCTTTGTGGATAAAGTATATGTTTCTTCCATGTTTACGACAAATTCACGTTTAATTGAAAAATCGCTATTACCATCGATAAGCTGTTAAAGTCCCAACGCGGTCGGAGCCAACAAACATAATCATCTGCATAGGACAGGTCATTGCAGTAAATACCTCAGAAATAGCCAGAATCAGAAAAGCAACTGAAACTACACAGAAGCCGTATTAAACACGTTGGTCACCCATCCACCTACTAACTGAATTTGATGTTTCTCTATTGGTATGTTGCAGAAAGGTTATCAGAAAACGAGATAGCACCACCATAAACAATGAAAAAAGCATTCAATTGAAAAAAAGAATCCGGAACTAGTTAGCCCTCTTAATGCCTCAAAACTGATACATGTAACAGGGCTTACCTGTTTAACTGGCTTTATTCGCGCTTTAGCAGGTCTACTATTCCAATAGTAGCAAGATACTTCCATTAGAAAGTAGAGTACAATAAACCTACAAATGCGTTTCGTACAATGAACCATATATATGGCTGGTCTTTTATCCAATGGTTTTAGAAACAAGTTAAATGAGTCAAAGTTATGGACATTTGATTTAAATGTTAGTTAACTCCACTATGCAGTTTATGCCCCAATACCAAACGCAAATAAATGCAATTTCTAAGCTTAGCATTTTGTGAGCGAAAGTCGGGTGGCGCAGCTGGCAGTCTTTAAATGCTGATCCTGGCAAGAAAATAAATGAAGTAAAAACACTCACCCACTTTTATCTACTGCCTAATTAGATTTAATCTTTCCGCTCCGCGAAACAGTTCCTTGCTAATGCGCTTTCACGACATCGCTCGGCGACAGTCGTATCGAAACTAACTTTTTTCTCCATTTTCACTGTTTTCCAGGGCCACATTAATCAAAGAAAGGGGAAATGTATCGAAAAAAGGAAAATGTACAACTGGTAAGAAATGCACGCGTTTATATGCGTACTGCCTTATCTTGTTTAAAAAGAGCAGCAAGCTTTCGCCTCATATATTTAGGTTTTGTCCTAGTAATCAATACTTATCACCACATCTAATAATTTTCAATCTCTTTATTGCATAATACCGGAAAACGCCGAAGGGACATAAAACCTTAAAAACGGCAAATAACGCTTTAATGAAAAATTAAAATAATTTCCCGTGTATTGCGACCCCTTCTCGGCGCTTCGTGAGACTTATTTTTGGCTAGACGCATCTTCGGTGCTTCACCATCTACCACACCATCTATATAGTCATCCGCAGTTCTACCAAAGTTGTGTTAACACTATAAACTTTCACCAGTTTTGAGTTTACTGTCTACCGAAGATCCAATTTCTTAGAGGTGTTACGTATTGAATCATTATTAGTAACAAATTTGGCAAAAAATAATAATAGTGACAAGTTTTATTGGCTAAAGAGCACCTAAAAACCAGCAACGAGAGAATAGTAAAAAAATGGTTAACAAAATCTACTGAAATTTGTTGAGCATTTTCAAACTTCCAGGCAGACATAAAAATGGCAGATACAAACAAACAAAATTTCAAATTTACGAAGGTGCTAAAGTTCTTGAAATGACTCATTTTCGCGGAAATGCTGACGTCACTGACCATGAACTTAATCTATCTCTGAGTGCTCTTCTGTCAAGGCGGTGATTATCTTCATCTTTTAATGCGCCGTTAATCATTTTCCATAAAACGTCGTCAAATTTTCCAATTACGATATAAATCGTGACAGATTATTGCATCATTAAAGACGTTGCGGATAATGGGTTGCTGAGTATGGCGGGCATGCAGCGGACATGCTATTCTCACCCGCAATTTTATTCATTTGTATATCCAGGCTTTATTCAGATTCCAAATCTGCAGTCATACACAGAGTTGACATAATTAGCAAAAATTGTGCAAATTGTCATAGTAGAGTGCAATATGCTCCTATGACCATTTGCTATTTTTATCACTCGACATTCCTGATGTTTGATCGTATGTCGAAAAGGAACAGCTAGTTTCTGTGTTTATGGTAAAACAACGATTCTGGGAAACGCATTTTCATCCTGGCGAAAATATTTTCTGTGAAATAACACCTTAGAGAAACGATTGGAGGAGGTGAGAGCAAAAATTGTGCCTATAAGAATAATTCTAGTATATGCAAAATTTCTGGCAAACTGTTTCTTGTTTGTGTTACTCTTCTCTATAAAACTTTACAAAAAGAAAGAATCTACCAAAATCAAGAAAATCCTAATAACGTCGCATCTTCTGAACCTGCAAACAAGTCAGACTTTAATACGATTTACTTTTCAATCGCGCTTTTGTTCACTGGATAGTCTCTGATTTCTCTAAAAAGAAACTTCAAAACGACGCCGTACGGATTAATATTTCTTTCTTAATTCCAAACGGGTTTTTACAGACACGGAATGAAAAAAATGACATCTTTTTCACCCCAGCTTTATAAGTGTTTCATTTACCACTTGCTTTTTTGTTTGCCTTCCTGCTTGCCTGGTAGCTACACTTCCAGTCTACCTGACAAAACGACAAACCCAGCTAACCTATCAGCATGCGTAACCTATTTAGCATTTATATGACATCTCAGAATGCAACAGCGTAAGCAAACTGTCCATAAGAACAATAATAACAAAGTAAGCAAGCATTAGGCATGCCATTCTTGGATGTAAAATTCCTTGTATTTTGGTATTTCCTCGCACTGTAATACAATCTTGTGTGACGCATTAAATAGCCCCTAGTTATATTTACTGAAACTATTGTTCGAAAAACTGAATCCAACAGGCATTCAAGCAACCATGCAATGCACTTTTTTGATAGCGTGATTTAACTTTGCTGATTATTTTAGAAATTACTGTAAACAGATGCGTGACTCATCTAATCTAGAAGCGACATTATGTATTAATGACAATACTGAAAGTTCTAATAACAAGATTTCACGTCAACAAGTTGTTTTTATTTGATAATATCGAAAAAAAATTTCTCAAAAATTTGGTTAGGTAGGTTTCAGCTAAAAAGCTTTTTGTGTTTCTTAACAAAACAAAAAAGGCATGGCTTAAACAAACTATAGAAGACATAGGAAAAACGTAAAACATAAAAGGAATAAAGAGGGAACAAGAGAATAATCTGAAACAGAAGAAGCAAGCTAAACCACGACGAAAATCACCGTGGAGCTATTAATGGAAGATGAGGAGCTAAAAGGAAAACAAAAAAAATCGCAAATGCACCACTGTGCTACAGATGTTTTGAAAGAAAATTTTGTCTAACAACAGTTGTCAAAAATGTGTTTATAAAACCCAGCTGGCTTTAAAGTAGCACAAACTTTTTGCTCCATTTCGCTTGTCCAAACATCACTAAAGATATGAAATGCTCTGAATTTCCATTTCCCTGTGACCAGTGTATATATATATATATATATATATATATATATATATATATGGTTCGATATATCCGATTCAGCCAACATTTTATATAGATCAGCCTATACCTGTTCTGTCCGCTTTTGAAACGTCTTTTCAGTGCAATAAGCTTGGAAATTCGCCGCGGTACATGTTTATTAGTGCTCCAGTAGTAATAAATGCGTGGAATAATAAACTTTGCCAACATAAAACCTGCAGCGTGGTTTCATTAGATAAGCATTACACTAGCTGGAATTAGTTAAACAAAACGAAAACGACGAACTCAAACACTTCACAGTTTATGGCAGAGCAACGGCATAAATGTTTAGCGCGATTGTCATAGAGTAAAATTAATTAAACGCAGGGTAATTGTTATTATACACTGTATTTGCTGAAATAGAGTTCGTTTTACACGGATATCGATGTATTTTGATCAAATACTTGATAATTTTCGACTCAAGCACAATAAACAGCCAAGCAAAACACTTAGGTAGAGGTATGAATTCCTACAATAAAAATCATGTGCTACTTTTTATCCACATCCTACCAACACTGTTTGAATACAAATACTACTACGGACTGACGTCCAATTAGACCCCATTTGAAATTGGGCCAACAATGAAATACTTCTGTTACAGTTAATGGAATGTTTTTCTTCTATAGAAATGACCAAAATTCTAAGTTATCTGTTCTATGTTTTAGATAAAAATGTCTACAGAATTCAATTCAAACGCAAACTGAATGAATATCATCAACATCATATCTCCATCACGTCAACTGTAGACAATGGGCAGGTACAATTGTAAAGTGAAAGAAATCTGCTCCAAGACAGGTAAAAACAGCAAAAATCCAACAAAAACTAGACACTGCTACACCACTTCCGAACATGAACAAATATGATATACTTCAAATCATATATATTTATAATATATATTGATTCAGACTTCTGTCAAAGAATTTTGAATGTTGTTAGTACTACAATGAGTGTGACAGAGCTGTCAAAAGTGACAGTTGGTTGATGAAGATGACAACGACGATGACGATGACAATGACGATTTATCAGTAAATTCGGGATTCATGCCGCGTGCTCAAAGGAGCTCATATTTCTTTTTTCAAAAACAAATCTTTCGGTTGCAAAAAAACGTAAAAGCAGCGTAACATCCAATACACTTACACAACCCCACTGTTTTCCAATTAATAAATCGTTTTATAATCTCTTCTAATCCTCCGGGCAGCTGTGATGGAGAAATAGTCTAAGGGAAGCCATGCAGTTATGCCGTACAGGGAAGCCATGTTTTAGGCGGATTCAAGGAAATTAGGCGTCAACTGATTATGCCGTTTGTTTGCTGAAGTCTCCTTCGCTTTTCGGTTTAGCCTGGGCAAACATCCGTTTATGAGTTTACTACACGTTTCTAAATGAATTTCAGATCTCAGAGTTCACTCATATCGTAAACACTTCCCGGATGTTAAATATTATAATAGGCACACTATAACGAGTCAATAACAATGTAAATATTTCTTTGATGTTAACTCTGTTGGTGCAGCCGACGATATAATTGGTAAATCGCAATTTCATGAAAATTTCGATTGCAGCACAATTATATTAATTAATTTTTATTTGTGCCCTTTTACTGTTTCGAACAAGCTTCAGTGTTGTTCGAAATACGGTGTGTTATTTGTAATTTAATTTTTAGATGACTAAAAGCTGTGAATGTTAAATGAATTATAAAATTGTAGTTATTCGTAGTTATTGAGACACTGAGTACTTTCCTTGCATTTTTTGCATTCTGTTTTTTTAAATTTACGTGTTTGCGTTTAGGATTGGACCAAACGATTGCGCCTTCTGACTAGAAATACGTTTTTAAGCAAAAACCGTATCTCCAAAAAGTTCAGTGATGGTGTTAAGGGTATGTGGGCGACTGGCTTGATTAGTAAATGGATTTAAAGCGGTTGTACAAAAATCTGCCTCTAGTCAGATTCAACTTCCTGCCTCCAGCCATATTTCTCTTTGAAAAAAAGGATATTGTACATAAACAATTAAATATCAACACATGGCTACAAACTCTGTTTACGCTAAGCAGAAAATCGATGGCACATTCTAGCTTTCTTAAGTCCAGACCAAATTTAAGCACTTTCAGCTAGAGCCACCTAAGTTTTTTGTAACTACCTGCGCGAACATAACGTAAATGAGTGGGTACGCATGTTCAGAGTTATCAAAAGTTAAAATGAGCTAACGTCTTCGCTTCACTTTACCGTATAAATGCGATTTGAGACACCGCCGCTCCAGTGATTTATAAAATTATTTTTGCAATAAGCTGTTCTGATAAAAAAATTAAATAAAAATGATCTCAGGAGTAACCAATCAACATCGTCACTGTGAATGTGCATTTTTTATTTTGTATAATTCAGCTGTTGTATAACGGGTGCAGTCATCATCATCATCATCATCATCATCATCATCATCATCATCATCATCATCATCATCATCATCATCATCATCACATCATCATCATCATCATCATCATTGCTATACTAAGCGTTGCAGTTGACGTTTGGATTCTGGTTAATGTCAAAAAACATTGTAGCTGTCGTGTCTGTATACAAGATATGAACACCGAACTGCAGTTTGCTTTGGTCGAACTCAACATAATCTTTCCTCTGAATACCGGAAAAACTCGGCTTGGCTTAAAGGTTTGGTGAAGCATAAACTAGGGTTGCAGTAGCAATAATTAAATTCTACTTCCTATAATTTACATCATTAGTTCCAGCCAGGGGCTTCTAGACCTTTTAGCCAATTCTTCGAAGTTTCGCTAAACTCACAGTTGATAAATAGTAATTGACTTGGTGTAGATTTGCGTTCGACACAAACTAAGCTCGCGAACAAAGATCGGTAATATTTCATTCAAGTCAAAGACGCGCGAGAACCTATATCAGAGCAAAAGCATTCTATAAGTCACCTTTTTAGCAATTACGTCCCAACGTATCAATGCGAATTGAATGCAGGTTCCTCACGTTGGGTGCTGAACTGGAAAACACAAACACACGGGCCTACTGATTCGCGTAACATCCCAACGTCTTTATAGATGCGAGAATGCAATGTCTTCGTAAAGAACTGAACCGCAACATGGTAGAGGGTGGGAGGGAAAATAAACAGCATTTCACGGTTGTTAAAATATCACTATTTAAATGCAACAGCATTAATTAAACTGATATGAATGTCAAATAGGCATTTTCCACTAAATGTGGTTGTAGTTTGTTCACTTAGCCAAAAAACTATCATTTCGCCAAATAATAATCGAGCCAACATTAATAAGAAAATATTAATATTTAACAAAATCTATTTCCTTATTTGAATTCCCATTTTTGACAGAGCGCGGTTTGTCCCACCATACACCTTCCTTCTTTCTGTAAACGAAACATGCGCATTATGCGAACAATTTTTAATCAGGCGTAAGAATTGTAGCATTTTCATTAATTATATGCTGAGATGCAGTTTAAATCATTAATTAGGATATTAAAATATATTCGCAATTCAATCAAGCGCAACGGCGCAATAAAAGCTCGTTACTTGGGGGGGGGGGGTAATTAATCGAACGCTGAAATTAAGAAAATTTGATGAAATCAAGATGCTTTTCCTCTATGTAATTGAGTGTTTACATTAATTTCACAAGGCCAAGACTAGCACACAGCAGATACGTTTCCCATGAGCAAACATGCCCAACTGCTCAAGCCATTCAGGCAATATGTAATTTCGGAATTATTGCCAGAATTTTGGAACAAAGATCAACAATTATACTGAACGAAGGCTAGCATAGCAGGAAAAACTAAGTATAAATAGTCATGGTACGCCGGGTCGATCGGGTAATAACAAGACAATGTAGACCAGTCGATAACAAGACTCTCAATATAAGACTAATAAGAGATATCAATGTAGACCAGAAAATCGAATACAAGTGACTGTTAATTTAATCTTTTTTAACTACCTGACAAAACATCGAACATATGAGGCGTACAATTTATTTAATATCATTGTCGTAAAAACGGCAGCAAGTGCGATACCATTTTATTAAAATTTGAAATCTATGGTATTTGCAGAATCAAAACCCCTTCCGGTGAGCACACTAACTGGCTAGTTCAGCTTTAAGAAATCATAATAATGTCATCAAGCTGTGTTTTCTTACGAGCGTTGATTTAGGTTCAATTTCGAGAGCTGTCAGTTTAACTATTAGTGACAAAAAACTGAATAAAATGGCTGAATAAAGTTTAACTTCTAGCTGAACAGGTTTCGCTTCTTGCCTAACTGACACAAAAATGGGGCCTACTACAGTAAAATTTGCTCAGGATTATCATTTGTGATGAATCTTGGTATTAAGATTGTAGCTAATCAGATAACGCATTACCGGAATTTTAGGCTCAATGTTAGTAAAATAGTCTATTAGTCTAATTAGCTAGAATATCTGTATAGTGTTAGCGATCTAACATTGGTAATGCTGATTTAACATCAGTAATGTTGAATATGGTTGGCCAGCGATAAAGGGTGAACTTTGGACTGCTTTGATCACGCAAAAATATTGTGGCCTAGTGGTTTAAGACGTCTATCTTGTAAAAGCAGAAGGCAGAAGCTCCCTGTTTCAGATCCAGCCTGAATTGCAAACTTTTCACATTTCCTGTCCTTCGAATTTGATACTAAAATTTTATTATTTGAGGATTTGTCCTATCACCTTTATTATAATGACTTGTTGCAAAAAGATTCACTAAAACAGAGCTGGATGTGCTGAAAAGACATCCAATAAAAACATAAAGTAACTTGTAAAAGATCTGCTGTTCTGCGTCGTACGATTTTTGTTTGTTCTATTTTTTTGTACTTTAATAGCATAACTGTGAAAGGTTTTTAGTATACAAAAGCCGTAATTCCCACTTGTTAATCAATCGCACAAGAAGATTGCAAATTAATTATTTTTTGTTCTAAATAAGGAAATGCAAAGTTCACGGCAAGCCTATTTGTAGCAACAATCCCAGGTGCAATAATCCTGACTATGAATTTTTGAAACCAAATTAGGTCAAAAGGTCCAGATTGGAGAATTATCATAGGTGTAATAGTCTTTAAGTTGAGTCTTTATAGTACATGTAATGGCTAGTGAGACCGCATTTATGCTAAAATTGAATATAGACGTTGCATTCTAATCATGACATTTTAGTTTGATATATTCAGAGTTACAAAACGTTCAGTTTTGCCACGGATATAAGCAATCTTCTTAGGGCGCTATTAGGTGCAACTTAATTCAGATTGACAGTACTGATAAAACTGGGTCAGCAGAGCAGAACCACGTTATTGACAGGCATACTCTTTAGATAAGATAGTTTTTGTCTTTATACAACAATTAATCAACTTAATTAGTAAAGTATTACTTCTAAATTAATTGAACAATCTAAACGTTCATATTAATTACAATCTTCAGAATAGAATCGCAAAGTCGAAAGACAAGCTCTAAGGAAGGAGATTAATGCGATTAGCCTTGAGACCTTCTCTTATCTCTCCTTTACAGACGAATTAGCTCATTGTGGAATGTTATCAAATTCCAATCAAGCATGGCCAACCAATGCAGCAATGCGTTTCATTTTCACAAAAGCATTATTACTTCGTCGGTAATATCAGGGACAGCGGCGAAAATCGGTACAATTTTTTTCAGTTAAGCATCGGTGGCTCCATTTAAAGTATCCGGTTTAACACTGCGTCTTCTGGACGACAAAACCGCATAGAAATGCAGAATGCCAACAGAAAGAACAAAACTAACTAAAAGAAGCCATTTGGTAGAAATTGGAAAACGGCTGTACTCTTAACAAAAAAACTCAGTTACACCAAGATAAAAACATACACCACTGATGTCGTCGTCCAGTCTGAGATTCATATATCGTTATATATTCGTTATATATATTCGTTAGCCATGGCAGTATTCAACTGGCGTATGTTATTGCAAATATGAACTCTACTGTAAGGGCTGGTTTGCAGCACAGCTTCCTCAAGCTCTTGAAGTATTTGAAAGAAACCATTGAAGCTTGTCTGATGTCTTTTCTTCACGCGACCGCGAAAAGCTGTGTGCTCTGTTCGGCAGTCAAAATCTACTTGAAGGCCCTTGCGCAACTAAATTGCTAATTTACTTGTAGTAATTTCGATCAGTGACTTTTCTGGTTCTTAATGTTTTGCGACTCGTGAGTCTGATTAACTCACTACGTCAACAATTAAAACAAGGGATGGTAGCTGGAAAAAATTTTCAGCTTCAAAAAGACCAAGTTTAAAAACATGTCTTTGCGTTTGGGGTTCTAATGACGAAAAATAATCAGAAGAAAATAAATAAATACATAAATAAATGTTTAAAGAACCTATGAATGAAATAATGAATAAATAAATAAATATTTAAATATGGATAAATGAACGAATAAACGGATGAGGGGTGGGTCAGTGAATAAAAGCATCTGAATGAACAAATGAGTGAATGACACGAGACAACACGAAACGACGCCAGGGCACATGACAGAGTACAGACTAAATATAAATAAAATTACAAGAAAGAGATATACGAATAAACAAAGGAACACGTGAGCCAAGTGACACATGTTATGTAATGAAAAATCTCATCAAACAAAAGTTATAGTAATTGAACCATTATATGATTATATGGGTCGATATGCAATTTGTATTGTTTTCCTAACCACTTGTATTTAATCTCAGTNNNNCGCTCAGGCTTATTTTAGGCCAGGTTATGTAACTAGTTCCTACTGTTATAATTCCACCATTAATTATTGTCAATTTTTATAAAAGAAGTTTAGTTAAACTGTTTAATGATATAAGGCTAGAAGCCAACTTGTTCTGAAATCAGATTTCACCTGTACATTCAATGATACTGTTTATGCATTACTACTATATCATGTGACTGAAGCCACGTAGACGAAATTTTGGCTGTTGAGTTCGCCCAGGTATTCCGCTTTAAGTTGTCGAGTTAAGCGGACGTTCTCATGTCATGAAATGATGGTTTAGTAGTAACGGTGCTCGTTTGTAGAAAAGCTATCTGTCTACCTGGTTACGACAGAGACGATAGTCGCATTTTTGCGATGATGCTTACCTGTTGCTGATTATATTTTCCTGACGCTGATGATACATCACTTACCAGTTGTCGATGATATCTGCTGCTGATGATACTTACCCGATTTACCTGACGTTGATGATACTGTCGTTGGTGCTTCCATGCTGATTACAAAATTGGTAATCCTTACCTTGCGACGAGTGCAGGAGCTTGGATGCTACCCCATTTTGGCGTCATATAAGTGGAGGCGTGTACATCAGGAGTCGTCAAAGTTTGGAGACGTCGTCGTCCACGTAATCAGCTCCATCAAGAGGTAGTGTAGTCAACCGTTCTATGGTGCACCATTCCTTGATCAAGCCCCTGGTGAGGAGATGCTGCGGAATGGGAGCAGGAGAATAGTCGCTTGATGATGCCAAGACTGGACTGGTGAAAAACATTACGTTGTTCTTTCTCTTCTTAGCCGGCTTAATCTTTATTATTAACATTTGTCTTGTAATGTGTTTTGAAATATTCATTAAATTGTTATATTATTTTATTAATTCAGTGGTTTCTTCACAGTGTTTTCGACTAAGTGTTTTATTCTTTACCTAAGGGTTACACTTAAGTCACGAACCACATATTTACAATAACGGAACTTAGACTACATCGTCACATTATGGTGTCAGAAGTGGGATATTTGACTTTATTTGGTGTAACTCGGTAGGAATAAAATTCTTTGTCAGCATTTTGAGAATTTAATGATATTTACTTTCAGGTAATTAGTTACATAGCTAATTTTCTGGGGGAATCTTTGGGCAAAAGCATTTCGAAAGAACATAGCATCTTCCGTTGAGTGAATTTATTGATTACTCAGTTGAATGTGTTTTTGTCCATTACTTAAATAGGTTTCCTGTAGATTTTATAAACGCTATAATTCCAGGTGTATGCCGACTTGAATGCCGATTTGACCTTGATTGCACTGTAAACGTTTCAAGTGCTAGTGAAACCGTTATTTCGTTGCAGGCTAGTCAAAAGTCTTGGCCTAGATTTTGTATATTCTAGTTTGCTACTTTGTTTGATTTGCACGTACATTACCCTACTATACAGTATTTTTGTCTGTTTGTATGCGTTGAGCCAGTGTGTGTCAGTTGAATGATAGATCTATAAATATTCTGCAAGCATAAAGTTTTTTTCACTGTAACTACTATTTGTCCTATATTATCCTGTGATTAGAATGTCACGCGTTTACGTGGAGAGTGAATTGCAGCAACTTACTGTACCTGTCTTAAAGCAGATAACTGTTGAACGTAAGCTAACTTTACCACAGGGTGCAAATAAGGCCGGAATAATTGATATAATCATGAATGCACAAGGTAACCCTGTGACGACAGGTGAACCTAGTGTTAGACCGAAAGAAGTTGGAGGTGTGTCAAGCACACCGAGTGTGTTTGTTGCGCAGATGAGTGGGCGCAGACGTGTGTCTGATCAACTGTTAGCAACTCCCCCTCCTGCCGACCTTACCTTGCATTCTGCTATTAATGGTAAACCTGCGGATGATGAGATGACAGAACGTTCAGTACCTCTTTACAATATTGAAAAGTTAAAGTTAGTAGAGCGCGAGAAAGAGCGTGAATGGGAACGGGAACAGAAACGTGAAGAAAGGCGTGAACGTATGCAACGTGAAGAGAGAGAATGGGAACGTGAGCGTGAGGAACGCAGAGAACGAATGCAGAAAGAGCAGTATCAGTTTGAGTTGAAGCTTCGTGAGCTGGATGCCTCATCTCCAAGTCACGTGACACAGGTTCCTCCTCAATCACCTGATGGCATACTTACTACAACCGCATCTCGAATACCCCGTGTAAAGTTATCACGTGTTTTTACAGAGGGAACCGATGATCTGCATACTTTCTTACAGTGGTTTGAAGCAGTAGCCAAAGCTAATGGCCTTGAAGAGAAACACTTTGCTGCATCGCTGGGCCCAGCTTTATCCGGAAAAGCAGCCCAGGCTTTTCAACAAGTACCACTTGACAGCATGCAAGATTACAATGTTTTAAGGAAGACTTTGTTAGCTGCCTATGTCCTCTCCAATGACATGTATCTTGAGCGTTTCCGCAAGATTACTCGGAGACCGGATGAAACATTCCGTCAGCTTTTTGTACGGCTTGATCGTGCCCTGCAAGAATGGCTGAAAGCCGAAGAAGCGTCCACCTTTGAGAACATTTGTGAACTGCTATGTATTGAGCAGGCCCTTACATTGATGCCCCGTGAAATGAGCATTTGGGTCAGGCAGCAAGGGCAGAAGACAATGGAAAAGGTGGCAGAGAAAGCTGATTTGTACATTGCTTCTAATGCATTAGGTACGGCTTCAAAACTTAAACAAATGCAACAACAGCGTGGAAATTCTAGGCCGGCAGTTTTTTCAAATGGTTCTGGAAAAAAGATGAATAATGACGTCATGAAGAAGATACGCTGTTATACTTGTGGAGAACTTGGACACAAAAGGATCCAGTGCCCGAAACGCCCTAATTATGGTGAAACTAGTGGCAAGAGTAGAAATCCTAGTCGTCAATTCTTGGCCAAGACAGGAAATACCAGTCACTCTACCAGTTCACCTGCGGCTATGCCTGAGTGTGTGCCTGAGTCTGATGAGTTTAGCTTTAAAGCTAAAATTAATGGTATCTGGATCGATGGTATAAGAGATTCTGGTGCTAGCGTGAGTTCGATCCAACCACGTTATGTCCGTCCAGAACAGTTTCTACAAAGTGAAAATTATACCAAAATTTGGTGTGTGCATGGCGATGCTAAAAATACACGTATAGCTGTCGTTGAGGTGGAATGTATGCTAGTTAATGGTAGATT
This sequence comes from Tubiluchus corallicola, assembly GCA_030141605.1. NCBI lineage: Eukaryota > Metazoa > Priapulida > Priapulimorpha > Priapulimorphida > Tubiluchidae > Tubiluchus > Tubiluchus corallicola. The sequence goes on from JAQGDQ010000105.1 coordinate 411,215, forward strand.
GAGAGTGGCAGTGTCTGATAGTCTTCCTGTGCCCTTTTTGCTAGGTAATGATTACCGAACTGCTGTGACACCATTTAGCATTAAACAGAGTTTTAGTACACCACCTAAGTCAGTTGATTTAGAATGTATCACACCTGAAAATTCAGATACGTCACATTGTTCTGATGAACTTGTGAGTGGAAATATAAATGTCGCGAAACAAGCTGGTAATTCGAAAAAAGCTTTTGCTGTAACCCGATCAAAAGCAAAGCAGCTACAAGCAGAAGCTAAGAGTGAGAAAAAATTACTAAGTAGTTTAAACGCTGATCAAAAAGCGGAAAAAAATATTGCATCTGGCGTAGATACTGCTAAAGCACAGCAACAGCAGCTGTTACAGCTTAGTAAAGAACAATTGCGGCAAGAACAGCGCGATGATGTTAGTTTGCGCAATTTACGTGATCACGCAGTCACAGAAACAGTAGCTCGTGCCCAAAGAAAGGGTTACTTCATTAAAGATGGGGTTTTATATTACCTGACACGTGAAAAGCGCGATGCTGAACCCCGCGAACTTTTGGTTGTACCCAAGTCTAGACGTTTGGCAGTCTTATCTTTGGCACATGATGCGCACATGGCTGTTTTACAAGAATGTATTTGGCCTAGAGTTAAACGTTCAGTGATACAATATTGCCGCTCGTGTGTCCCATGTCAGAAAACGGCGAGAATTAAACGTTCTGATAAAGCAAAATTAAAGCCATTGTCCATACCTTCGATTGCATTTCGAACTATAGCCATGGATATTATTGGGCCTATGAAGAGAACACCCTCCGGGAATAAGTACGCGTTAGTAATAATAGATCATGCTACGAGGTACCCCGATTGCTACCCGCTGCCAAATATTGAAACCACTACTGTTGTTAAAGCTTTATTGCAATACATATGTCGACACGGCATCCCGCGTGAGATTTTAGCCGACAGAGGTACTCAATTCACATCACAGTTAATCCATGATTTAGAACAGGCCTTGGGTGTAAAGGGAATTTTCACTTCCCCATATAACCCACAGGGGAATGGGTTAACTGAGAGATTTAATGGCTCATTAAAATCCTGCATTTTAAAAGTCATGCAAAATGAGAAACATTTACCCTGGGATGAAACTATTCCGTTCATTTTATTTGCTTTCCGGGAAGTACCCCAAGAATCCACTGGGTATGCCCCATTTCAGTTAGTTTATGGTTTTCCCGTGCGTGGGCCTTTGGCTGCCCTAAAGGAACGTTGGGGCTCTGTAGAAGCTCCTAAGTGGGAGGAAATTGATGATTACGTGACTCGCATAATTAACTCTGTAGAAGAGTCAACTGCTGATGCCCATGAAGCTCTGCAAAAAGCTAAAATATCACAGAAAAAGTGGTATGATAAAACCACTTCAGAACGCTCGCTTGAAATAGGGCAAAAAGTTCTTGTTTTAATGCCTGAAGGTAGAAGCAAAATGCAAAAGCGCTATCGTGGCCCCTTTACAGTTGTTGATAAATTGTCTGATTGGACATATAAAATACATTTAGGAGGCAAAAGTGCACGCAAACGCGATACAAGAACATATCATATCAACATGTTGAAACCATTTGTTGAACGCGACGAGCACATGGTTTTGTTTGCAAAGTGTGAGGAATTTAGTACAACGTCACTAGACAGTGTTTTGTCTGAAGGTGGTTGTGGTAATGTGAAGATGGATGAGCAGGAGGAAAATGAGTGTTCATTGAAACTTCCTGAATATGCATTCCCGCCTTCTGCCTCACCCACCCAGTCTCTCAATGATGTAGCATATGACTCTCATCTCAATGATGAGCAGATCGGTCACTTGGCAGCAGTACTTGCAGAATTTTCAGAGATGTTCACCGATCTTCCCGGGCGCACTGAATTAGTTCAACATCGTATTACTCTAACAATTCCTACGCCAGTTAGACAGAGGCCATACCGAACTCCTCATGCTCGCAGAGAGGTTATCAGAAAAGAATTAGAAGAGATGCAGAAATTACAAGTGATACGCAGATCTAATTCTGAATTTTCTTCACCAGTTGTCCTGGTACCAAAAGAAGACGCTGCATCAGGTTTTCGTTTCTGTATAGATTATAGGCTTTTAAATGCTCAAACGGCTTTCAATCACTATATCATGCCTCGGGTAGATGACATCGTGGACGGCATGCATGGCGCTCTGTGGATAACCACATTAGACCTTTCAAAGGCGTACTGGCAAATAAAACTCGCCGAAGAATCCCAAGCATACTCTGCTTTCGTTACAGAATTCGGAAAATTCGAATTCGTTGTGATGCCTTTTGGCCTTGTCAACAGTGCACAAACCTGTCAGAGCTTGGTAGACAGGGTGTTAGAAGCTGCAGAGGAATATGCCCACGGATACATTGATGACATCATGATTAAATCAAACACTTGGCAATCCCATCTGCAACATATTCGGTTGGTATTAGCCCTGCTACGACGTGCTGGTCTTACACTTAAACCAAAGAAGTGCAACTTCGCCCAAACTGAGACCAAATTTCTCGGATATGTTGTTGGAAAGAATCGCTTACGCCCACAGGTCGAGAAGATTCAAAAGATTCATGAAACCCCTCGTCCTCAGACCAAAAGACAAGTACGAGCTTTCCTCGGTTTAATCGGTTTTTATCGACGGTTTATTCCGATGTTTAGTTCTATTGCGGTACCCTTGTATGCACTGCTTGAGAAAAATGCTCCTGTACATGTTGACTGGAATGAAGAGTGTGAACGCAGCTTTATAGAACTGCGCACTGCACTGAACTCAGACACGGTGCTTCACTCACCTGATTTTTCGCAGAAATTTGTTCTAACAACTGATGCTTCATTTAGTGGTATTGGTGGAGTGCTGACACAAGTAAAGAGTGAGTTAGGTGAGGTGCCAATTACACATGTGAGCAGAAAGTTGACTACGTGTGAACGAAATTATAGTGTTGTGGAAATTGAGTTGTTGGCAGTAGTGTATTCTGTATCTAAGTTACGTTACTACTTAGAAGGTCATGAGTTCATAGTACGAACTGACCAACGTAGTTTGCTAGCACTCCCATATATGAAGAGAAATAATCGCCGCCTTTGTACATGGGCGCTTACTTTGCAAGAATTCCACTTTACTGTAGAGAATATTGCTGGAAAAGATAATATTGTAGCAGATTCTCTTTCACGCCTATGAGTGGATAATTCCAACCACTAAAGCCCAAGTTAGGTGATTAAAGATCACCCGTGACCAGTTTGAATTTTCTTTTACATTATATAAAGCCAATTCATTAGAAATGAATTAAAATAATAAAATTTTGTTGCGAAATTAGTTTAATGTATTCGCAATGCCATCTAGGAGTGGTAATAGAAAACATGTGTTGTTGTATTGTATTATTTTAATCTTGTTAGGCTGGTTAATAGTAAAAGTATTTCTCCTTTGTTCAAAACAATACAGTGTTTTATTTTTAGTTTATTCATTTATGTTGAAACCAAGATTTGAACCTTGCGTTGTATGCTTAAGAGTAAGTAAATACTGTCTTACCTAATATGTAATTATTTCATGAGCGAAGGAATTCACAAAGATTTGTTGATGAAGACTGTGATTGAGTATTGCATTTTTTGTCATTGACATTAGTTATTTTTGTTCTATTATTGTGATGAATATGTATCATGATTTTTTGTGTAACTAGTTTATTGCCCTGACCTATTGTGTTAAAAGTCTTGATATCACATTTTAGTAAAAAAATTTGATGGATCAAGCTTTTGTAACGGAGGATGCTATGTGACGCTCAGGCTTATTTTAGGCCAGGTTATGTAACTAGTTCCTACTGTTATAATTCCACCATTAATTATTGTCAATTTTTATAAAAGAAGTTTAGTTAAACTGTTTAATGATATAAGGCTAGAAGCCAACTTGTTCTGAAATCAGATTTCACCTGTACATTCAATGATACTGTTTATGCATTACTACTATATCATGTGACTGAAGCCACGTAGACGAAATTTTGGCTGTTGAGTTCGCCCAGGTATTCCGCTTTAAGTTGTCGAGTTAAGCGGACGTTCTCATGTCATGAAATGATGGTTTAGTAGTAACGGTGCTCGTTTGTAGAAAAGCTATCTGTCTACCTGGTTACGACAGAGACGATAGTCGCATTTTTGCGATGATGCTTACCTGTTGCTGATTATATTTTCCTGACGCTGATGATACATCACTTACCAGTTGTCGATGATATCTGCTGCTGATGATACTTACCCGATTTACCTGACGTTGATGATACTGTCGTTGGTGCTTCCATGCTGATTACAAAATTGGTAATCCTTACCTTGCAACGAGTGCAGGAGCTTGGATGCTACCCCATTTTGGCGTCATATAAGTGGAGGCGTGTACATCAGAAGTCGTCAAAGTTTGGAGACGTCGTCGTCCACGTAATCAGCTCCATCAAGAGGTAGTGTAGTCAACCGTTCTATGGTGCACCATTCCTTGATCAAGCCCCTGGTGAGGAGATGCTGCGGAATGGGAGCAGGAGAATAGTCGCTTGATGATGCCAAGACTGGACTGGTGAAAAACATTACGTTGTTCTTTCTCTTCTTAGCCGGCTTAATCTTTATTATTAACATTTGTCTTGTAATGTGTTTTGAAATATTCATTAAATTGTTATATTATTTTATTAATTCAGTGGTTTCTTCACAGTGTTTTCGACTAAGTGTTTTATTCTTTACCTAAGGGTTACACTTAAGTCACGAACCACATATTTACAATAACGGAACTTAGACTACATCGTCACACTCAGTAATAGCGTACTTACATGTAAAAGATACACTTTAATTACGTGCATACAGTTAATTTTATGGTCTCTTAAAAACTCCGCAGTAATTTGCCTACAGCTGTTTTTCTGCATAGAAGATTAATGCTCTGATGGCTGTAGAGTTCATCAAGAAGTGAAAATAAAATGTGTGACACAGACCTACATTTGCCTCCAGCAGAGCGCCAGGCCTGTAGATTTCAGCACCGCAAGCTCTCGACTTCAGTGCAGGGAAGCCACATTATCTACAAACGAGATCTTGTTATGGTAACCTAATCTAATTTTAGCCTCGCAGTGCAAATTTTGGCATAGACGACCTATTTTTGGTGCGGCAAATGAAGGCAGCCGAAAGGACGCCGGAAAAGAAAAACCTGTAGTCAGACAAAAACTTCCGTTGCTAAGTGAGACGTTTCATAGATTTATAAGAACATTGATTTAAGTCTGAGAGACCAGTAATGCAGAGCAGATTTAGAAATTATGAAAGATTTTCGCACTGCTGACCCTGGATATTGGTTGCGGTTCAGCATACTTGCTCTGTTAGTACAGAAGGACTTCAAAACATAACACGTCATGAACTGAATACATGTAACATCATCAAACATTTGTAATTTAAAGTCAGCTGTTAGCGTTACAGCATAAATACAATGTTTCGCCATTGTATTTTATTCTTTGCCTTTTTGACTTTTATTTTTTATATATAACAAAATATGAGAAGCTCAACCATTGTCCACTGTGAAAGCCACGTGCAATTCTTGTATCTTGATACCGCTAACCAACAGAGCACGTAAGCACTAACAGGCCTGTGTACTCTGACATACATGTATTAGGATTTTTAATCTTTTTTCCGTTGCATACTATGCTTTCTATTTCAAATTATAAAGCTTCAGAAAAAATGAAACTAAATAGTATTTCCAAGTAAAGCAATCATGGTTACGAAACGTGTGTTTATGCTTTTGGATATAAACCATTGGGGATATGTGATCTCTCGAAATTTTTCTTGCCAGTTTGAAAACACCTCTGGAAATTCTTATTGCAAATCACGAAGACACAAGAGTTTCTCCGGGTTTTTCTTGCACTATAAATTGTAAATTACAATGAATATAATTTATTATGAACTCTCAAGATATTCTAAGTAATCCAGTCAGTATGAGATCCATGTTCCGTTTCCGTTTTCGCCAAAGTGATCACTATAGCAAATATTACCTGGCTTCCTATCTGTGTGGCATTAAGAGTAACTATTATCGACAAGCCATTACGTTCTGGTTACTAAAGCCATGCAATCACGCGCCAGCAAGCTTTATACACTGTTTATCTATTAGCGGCATCTGATTAAATTTATTTCCTGTTTGCCGACTAATACAGATTGGTCGATGTGTACATAAATCACTTGTTTGTCAGATGATGACGGCCGTATTGCTTGACATATTTATAGTGCTCTATAAAAGTTATTCATGGTTTTGTGTTTTTAGTTCTGTGAAAAACTGCATAAGTTCTAAAATAATATTCCAATAATGAAAAATCTAAACTTCAGTTAATTAAGATATTATAATAGTTGAGAAGAAAAGCGAACTTAGCAAACGACGACTGACATATTCCCTCATTGAAAACGGCACTCAAAACGTACCATCAATTTCGCCCTTAGATCAACTATAGCTTTCTTTAAAATGTCGCACAGACTAATTATTAGCAGACATTGATTTAGTAACGATTGATTCGTGCCAGTTTCGTCTTTTTATTTATTGGTTTCTATATTTCACCATGCTAAATTTAAATATGCCTTTCTATTTATTTATTTATTTATTTGTTTATTTATTTGTCTGTCTGTCTGTCTGTCTGTCTGTCTCTCTCTCTCTCTCTCTCTCTCTCTCTCTCTCTCGCTCTCTCTCTCTCTCTCTCCTTCTTTCTCTATCTCTCCCTCTGTATCTATCTATCTATCTATCTGTCTGTCTGTCTGTCTGTCTGTCTGTCTGTCTGTATGTATGTATGTATGTATGTATGCCTGCCTGCCTGCCTGTCTGTCTATCTATCTATTTATCTACCTAACTATCTGTCTGTCTTTCTATCTACCTGTCCATTCCGCCATTAATCTATCCGTCGATCCATCCATCCATCCATCCATTTTTCTTCTGTTATGCAGAGTGTATCGTAGTGCTATGTTATTACTTAAAAACCTGATTGGTGATGGGGGAAACGAATTCTTAAAATGAAAATAACTGACAGCACGCACGTAAATGAAAGACATAGCAGTTTATTCAATACAGTCATCTACAATGTTTAGACGATAACCTGGTTACGATCACGCAACAATCTCTACCTAATAAAAATGTAAACTATAAAATTAATATTGAGCTCCAGAAGTTCACTTTGTGAAAAGCAAACAAAAAATACCAAATTGTAAACTTACAGATCGTGCAGTACATTGTCAAATTACAGAAAAAAGAAAGCTATGTTACTCCAACACAATTCATTCTCCAATTAAAGGCCGCGTATATTTATTAAGTAGATTGTTGCGTGATCGTGCCATGTTATGGTTTAAATATCGCAGATGACTGTGTTAGAGAATAAATAGCCATGTCTTTGCTTAAGTAGGTGTTGGCAGTTATCCTTACTTTAAGATTGTATCGTTTAACAATCAAAAACTATAAAAGTTGAAAAACATAATAAACGATAGCAACAGATGAAAGCAGATTTTTGTTGATCTTTTCATTGTTTTTAACTGGATAGATCTAAGTCAAATGCCAATTTTTATTTTCTCTAAATTCCGCACTTCACAGGCTAGGATTTGTCGATATAATAATAATAATAATAATACACCAGTTCAGTACTTTCGATCTTAGGGCCAGGTGTCACGGTTGAAGCTCGCTATCAGGTTGGAGCTCACAATTATCACGAGATTATTTTTAGGAGCTTTATTTTCCCCGCACGGTTGATAAGCGGGGGAGGAGATGCATCGCACAAATATATCCAGAAAATGAAAAGAATGGAAACAATTTTGGCCAGAATTAGTGGCCGGTCATTTAAACTACCTACTGACGTACTAATGCTGATACTAATAAAACATCGCAAATTACATTCACAGCAGAAAGTATTTTTAATTAACTAACAAATTAATAACTCGAACAAATTTTAAATTTATGGCGCAGCTGTTGCGTCTTAACCGCTTAAATTGGCTATTAATTAAACTCGATTATTTCGCAACTGAACTAAAACTTCGAAGCTTACGGCGATTTGGAAATTGCGTGCTTTTGCAATACTAATAGGAAAATTGCAGGAAATATGTCACCCACTCTTTCATTATCTTGTTAAAGCAAAAACAAAAAACCAAACGCAAATCCAATTCACAATAATTCTAATGCGAAAATAAGGAAATGTCAAACATAATTCAGTCGAAATAGGGGCTAGATTGGATTGCACAGGATTATGTGCAATCAAGTAACTATGTAAACCTGCAATCTTGCATGAGCTCTGTTATACCAAAAGAAAAAACAGAAATGTGTATAATAACACTTGTGCAACTATATGAAAATTTTTCATATTTCGAATGAAACAAGTCATATAGGGTGTATATGTACATTTGGTATTAAACGCATACATGTTCCTTGCCCATGTTTTCATTATTTTTGCCAATAGTCAACATCTTGAAAAATTATAATAGTACTTTTGAAATTATACAAAAATTTTTCGAACATCGAATTAAAGCAAGTCATATAGGGTGTATACGTACACTTCGTATACAGGTTCATAATATTAAAATTTCTAGATTTATTAAATTTCTGGATCGTCAATGTTTCTAGAGAAATTATATAAATTAGCAAAAATAATCAAAACATGAGCAAGGAACATGTATGCGCTTAATATCGTATTTACAATATACGCGTATGTAACGTAATAACCTGCAAAAACCAAAGATTATACCTAATCGATTAATGGGCTTTAATGTAATCACTGGATCGTCAAAGAAGAAACTTGGGATTCCCAACTCTGAAACCAATTCGTATAACGTTTTCGCAATATAGTGATGTCACAAATATCTAGACCTAATACATAGAAAACAGGACAAACCATAAACTGTCTCCAATTCGCAATCGTTTGCGTCCTCACAGAGAGACTGCCAAAACCCTGACCAAAAAATTATACAGGGTCGTCCACAGAAAATCCCACAAAACTAAATCGCAGCCCTTTACCATAGTAGAGGCATTTGTAAAAGAGATTGCGTGAATGCTATCCGAAATCTAGACTACTCGACCACCAACCCAAAACATCCATCCAAAAATGGTAGATTTTGCTCATTCCCGGAACACCGTGTAGAAAAACGTCTTAGCGGTGCTCCTTAGAAAGAGGAGAAAATGAGATATACAATGATGTGGACTTCTTTTACAAATGCCTCCTACAGCAGAATTAATGGTATGAGTTAATTTAGGCGAAAGGTTTTTTTCTGAGCGATCCCGTATTTGTGAGTCTACTCGGTAGTTAACATCCGTCGCCCTTTCTGTCAAAATTGCTGTTAGAAAACCACTGACGTGGCTTCATTACAGTGAGAAATCTCGATTCTCGATGCCAATGAGAAAAGCAACGACAAAAGCTGCCTGTTGATAAGTGACACCACGTGGTACGCCATGACGTGTGAAATAAGAATCTGCATTTTCATCTCAGTCGCCCGCAGCATCTGTTGTTGCATTAACGGATTCTGAAGCGGAAACGGGATTTTTCCATCAACTTTAATCGAGTAGTACCAACAATTGTATAGCCGTCATAAAGTACTCTTGGAGCATTGTTTGCAACCTACCTGGCTTCGCTCAATAATTACATTATTTAGCCCTGACTGCGCACATTAAAATAATCTGGCGTGGGTCATATTTCTATTATCCTAATGCTGTAGTCATGGCAACGACAGTTTTTCGCAAAAGCTCAGGAAATGTTGTTCAGCTGCTCCTGACACTAGAGAAGTACATAGAGACTAAATTGTGGTTAAAATACCTAACAAATAAGATCGAATTTGTCTAGGCTTAGCAAAATCTACAATGCGATCATCACATATAAAAAGACTTCTTTCGTTTTGTTTATTTGTTTTTGCTTGCTTGTCTGGTTGCCTGCTTGCCTACCTGTCTGCCTGTCACCTGCCTGTCTGTCTGTCTGTCTATCTGTCTAGTATCAGGAAAATGTGGAATGTAACATGTAGAAGCTCAACAAGACATTTTTTAAGCTAAAAAATAATTAGTCACAATAATGACCAATCATATCATAATTATAACGCAGTTCTAACTGCGTTGCAATTATCTGTCTTTTGTTATGTAACTTCATTCATGCAAGTGTGCCTGATATACGTATGTGTTTGCGTTCTGTTTGTTTCGTTTGTGGATTTAGTTTAAGTTACCTTTGGATACAAAGCTTACTTTTGTACAGAAAAAGTAAAGAACAAAGTAGAGTGTTCTTTACAAATAAAAATCACTTGTCTCCTTCACATTAGTAAGAGTATGAAAAATTCTCGTTATGGCTTACCTGATACATGAAGACTATTTTTGAAGTAGTGAACAGACAGCTACGGTTACTGCTATCTGACTGTAACGATTCTGTTTAGAAGCTGAAGCAGAAAAGAAAACATCACAGCACATCGCAAAAACATTAACATTCACCCACAGCTGACGATGCACTGCAAATGAAGCCATTTGGTGCCCAGTCAAGCGCCGCTCTGATGACGTCATCTTCAGATGAAGCCATTACCCCGTACACTAGGGTGTGACAGTTATATTGCTTCTTAATGGATTTTCGCGCACCAATCAACACCAGAGATTCAGATCATTTAATTCCTAATCTATGGTACTTCCTTGGTATACTTAATATAACGCGAGCGGACACAGTGAGAATAAATGAATTGTTTTAGTTTAATTTACTATAATTTACATTTTGCTTTTATAATTTCCTTCCAATTAATTTAAATTTAGTTTATTGTTCAATCTATGTCAAATCATTTTAGAATGGAGACACACGATGAGATTAGAGTATAATAATTGCACAATAATTATGATAATTTACATATAGAAATAAGTATTAGAAAATGTTTACAAAGGATTATAGTTAAAAACGCACATAAAAACCATAATAGATTTTTATATTATACACGTTTTCACTTCGTAATTTTTTAAATATTATTATACGTGACTTGTACTGCTTATATCAAGACGCTTGATCGTACGCTATCCATATATATATATATTATATATTTGCATTTGTGCATACATATTATTTCGTATGCAATCAACAACCACACGTCAACTTGACATAGATACTGTAGCAATCAGTAATGGCTTTTGATTATGGAATACAGGTAAATAGACAGCGTGTGCTGCATTGTTGTTTAATGTATCCACTTGTGTCGCATTTATTCGCACATTAAATGCGCAATAAAACTTTCATATGAAATACATATAAAATCACATTAACGCGCACAATTGGCACTATAGGATATAACCTCAAAATACTCTGTTCCGCCTAAATTCACATTTTTTCATTTCGGTTATGTTTGTTTTCGAAAATTATATAATTATCAGTTGTTTTATCAAACAGTAAGCAGAAACTGTGCGATATAGCTATCCCTTTAAATACAACCTATAACTGTGCCTAAAAATTCGTTGTCAGACTTAATTCCTAGCGCAATGCTAACTTAAGTTTGCATTAGAAATGTGGATGAACACTTGAATAGTTTTGTCTAGTGCTTGGATCGACCTTTCCTGCCTCAATTTCACTAGGCAATATTACAGATTTAATTAAAACCAGTCAGTCTATAATCACCCAGTGACCCAAGGATAATATATTATAATCACTAATTAGTGAAGCCTTTCATCCATTTTGAACAACATAACACAGCTCTTTTCATAAGTTTCATGTAATTAGCATAATAATTATGCTCAAAGGAAGAAAATAAATCATGTAACCCTTTGTAACCCTTATGTACTTCATTACTGAAGAGAGGACTTGATAACTGAAATATATTTTACAAAGATAAATTTGCTCACATCAAAGGAAAACTTTGAAGACTGGTTGAGTGTAACTTAATTAGGGTCTACGTATTATTTAAGAATAAGTGCATCAAGATTTCAAGATAGCATTTCCTTTTACTTATGTACTAGCGCTGTGAGAATGTAATGTACACGCTCAAACCAGAGTTGCGCTTCCACAGCTAAGTTGTTTATTCTGCAAAAATACAAATTTGCTCTAATCTACAAAATTGTTAATTAATTATACTGGTTAGCTACAACTATTGTCTCTACAAAGCTACTGAAACACGTATTAGAAAAATACGTTTTACAGAGTACTACACTACACTATAAAGTTATCATGCATACATACATTGTTGGTCCAATATTGAGTCCAGAAATGCCAGAATGTCAGCAAAAGGTAGCCAGTTGCAGCCTAATCACAGATTAAATTTTAAAAATAACAGAGACTTGCGCACAAGTTCTACCAAAACAGTTTAAGAGTAGAAAAGTAGTCTAGCTCGTAATACTACAGTTTCATGCAAATTTAATGTAATGTGGTTTCTAATGCATACATACAGCCTGGGAAGGGTTAACGACGCAAAACATTTTAACCTGCAACAGAGACTGCTTCGATTTTGCTTCAGATCTACAACATTTTCAGTGACAAACTAATATTTTTGATTATAATTGTCAGTTTGTCACGTGCATCTTATTAATAAAAAAGACGCAACGTTTCTACGTTCAGGTGAAAAGAAGAGTTAAAGATGCACAACATTTTTGAATTTTGTGAAACTTGTAACAAAGTCACTAGTTAAGCACATTCTGCACAGCACAAAAACAACAGAAAATAGGAAGTTAGAAGCTTAGTCGTGAAACCTCAAAAATGCACAACATTTTACAGGAATGAAAAGTTTAGAGTAAAGTTAGATGCTAATTAACTGACACTGTTTGATTGTAAAATCACTAAATAAAGGCCTCTAGGCTTAACCATGCACGTGTTTTTTTCTATTTAATAAATCATCTTTTAATTTCATCATTATAGACATTCTTTCGTAATAACAAATAAACTTACTAATAAAAAAATTTGTAAATACAAAATTTTAACATGTCTTGATCCATTTCAAAATTTTTAAGTCATACTTCTACATATGCTTCGCAATTCACTCTCGCCTTTTTTTAAAACCAAGTTGCAGCACACCCAAATTCTTCCTCCTGCAATATTCCAGTTGAAATATGCAATGCGACAGACCGAGCAACAAATTCGTACAGAATCCCCTAATCCTCTAACTTAATCCAGCCGCATAAAACTACAATAAAGTGGATGCAACTGATTAAAGCTCAGCGAAGCGAGAATTCCGTTCAGTTGTTGGAATCTGTAAACAATATCGTGACATTAGCCACCGGGAGAGGGGGAGTGGGTAGTAGAGTGACAAGAGTCAATGAGATAATGAGCAATTCAGTTTAAGAGAGTTGACGAAAGCTATGTTTTAAATAAATTAAGTCTCTAATGCCGTAAAAAGCTCGGGGATTTGATTTCATATTTGCTAAAATCGTAAAACTAGCGGGGTGCCATTTGTAATACCAACTATATCAGAAATAGCCAACTGAGAGAACATAATTTTCCTATTGATATGAAAAAATCCGGAAATAATTCCAACGAAAACATCTGATGACATTGAAAAGGGGAAGCTACAGGCCAGGTAGTGTTTTGCCGTGAATTTCGAAAATCTTAGAGAAATATATATATGAACAAATAGTAGGCTTTAGTAATACTTTCTTACGTTCATCCGTTACTGCCTACTAAACAAATCGTAGCTGCCAACACACACTATTGTATATAACTGAGATGTGCTGACAAACTTTGAAAAAGACATGTTAGTTATGGACTAGTTATGGACCTGTCTAAAGGGATTTAATTGCATCCACTCATGATATTTTCTTAGTAAAGTTTTTAGCATTTGTTGCGTCTGTAAATAGTGCTGCTCCTTTAATGAGTTATTTGAGAAACACCTCACAATGTGTAAATTTAGGCACTGACAGTTCATGGACGAAATTGAAACGCATCCAAATGGTTTCACATTGAGGCCGACACTTTTAATGTGTTTTTATGTGTTTAATGTTTTTATAAGAAAAAAACATTCTAAGTAACGTTGTTGATGATAAAGAGTTAGTTGTTAAAGCTAAAAATCATGATCTTGCAATAGCAAGTTTGTTGAAGATGCGGAAAGCGCCAGCACGTTGTTTCTGTGTAATTAAATGCAGGCAGTGACCATGAAAAGTACCATTATCTGATAACTAAAAAGGAAAAGAATCTTCTAGCACACCTGTTAACATTAGAAAACGTTAACATAGAAGACACGGATTAATGTAAGCTTCTTTTTGTGCATCCGAAACTTGACCAAAGCAGATATTGCAGCTTTAAGATGGTAATTAAGTGCGTTCACAAAAATTGCTAGTAGTTTAAATGTAAAAACGACATTGGATGTATATCAAAGTTTTATATATTGCCCATATATGTGACTAGGTCACTCTGCAACACAGTCTGTTCAGCAACTCACTCTGTCCAGAAGCTCCAAAAAAGCGCACTGAAAATTGTAGACCATGACTATATAACATTGTTTAAAAAATGCCAAAGTCCCAAGTATAGTTACTATATATAAATACAACTTGCTTAAAAAAGCGTATCTATCAGTCCACAGCGTCAATCGGTGTTATACATCTCAAATGTTTGTGATGAGAAACACTGTATATTCTTTGAGAAGCGATTTGACATTAGGACTCACGTGGAGTCAATTATGAAACACATGGCAAACAAAAAGATACAATGACTAAAATAATTAAGCAATAACAAAGTGTTTCCGGAATAGAGTTTTCTTTTCACAAAAAAGAGGAAGATTATAATGCCACGACATAGAATAACTCGGGATCAAGGGATCAATAGAGTATTTGAACAACTTACTTTCCTGTGAGATGGATTCACAATATTGAAAAGGTTGCCACAGCCCGTGTGTTATTTTTTTATAACACTCTCTGATTGAAAAAACTCGAGTAATCAGTATTTGGGGACATATTTAAATGCGGCGCGTTTAAAATCTTGCTATTTACACCAGTGACATCGAATAACTTTGTGACGTCGTAGGTAAAAAAAATATCATTACTAGGCAACCTTGGGTAGCAACAGCGAATACACCATCAAGTCGCAAGTAGTTGTCAATAAGGGTGGTGGGGAAGTGGGGCAATATTGTGATGCCTTTTAGGGAATGTGATGCTTAGTCTGTTTGCCACGACCGAACATGGCAACGGCGGCGAAAAAATCACTGCCCAGGTGTTACGAAGAAACGAAGCCTTCATTCATACAACAGCACGCCCATAAGAAAATTCTACAGGTAAGAAGTTCATTTAAGGTCAAATATATTGCATTTCACTTAAACTCATTTTAGCTTTGCATCATTCCGTTTTACAATATATTCATGATTGTAACGTGCATGTCAGGTTTCCACATAAATAGACTAGTGTAGTAGATTACGTCATGTGAGTGTGGTGTTTGTTCAGTTAGTCTGTCAGTTGGTTGGTCACCCCAGTTGCAGAGTTTGGGAAAGAAAATACAATCTCCAATCATTTTTGGCCCTTCTATGTATTCTACCTTTTGTTCAAATGTGGAAGTAAAATAATATTAGTATTAAAAAGACCTTTTCTATAGCCTGTAAATGATAATGGCCATTAGCCAAGGTTAGTAAGTACTGCGGGAGGGCCAGTTTAATCGCTTGTAATGATAGGAAGCCAACGTATACCTATGTCTACTACTACTCTCGCAGGTATCGAAAAGTGGTCAGCAACTCTACTCCAGATACGGCACGCAGTTTGGTATGACGTGCAAGTAGTATTGTCCACGTAGTCAGTTATAACGTATGGTGACTTTGTCCATGAGGTCTGAAATTATTAGACAACTTGAGTGGGCAGATGTTTTTGGTGGTAGAGATTTCCACGAAGTTTGGTGACAATTAAAACTTTGTCTCATTGCTGTAATCGTATCGTTGGGAAGTGCTATGGGAGTGCCGACAAACCCTTGAGAGGCGGATCCATGTTTGAGGTGACGAGGCACCCCTAGTACGGTAACAACCCAGAGACTGTAAGTTGCCCAATTTAGCATTTGCTTATCTGATGCTACCAGTTGCGTGGAAGCTGGACTTAACTTCCTCGCTGTTCAAGAAATTGGTGGTGACATTAACAGACACTGAGCTGCAACCTCATCATAGAGGCGCCTGACGTTAAACTTAGTAGGCGTACGCAACCCCCGTGGTGTATTTCTAAGTGAGATAATGCCGGTTGATCATCATACCGCTAGCGAGGACTACATCATTTGGGGTGGCGTGTAGTTAGGCAAATAGGTACCCTCTTTTAGTTAGGTTTAGCTGTGGTGCATTATTTGCCAATTTATTTGTTAGTTTATGGACTTCATATTGTAAGTCCCAGGCTTAAAGTGTTTGTTTATTTTGTGAACACGGTAAAAGGTAACCATATTTGGCTCATTCAAAAGTTGTTAAATTAGTGTTTGACTAATGATAATGTTTTTTTACATATAATTTTTTTTTGTTGCTGCTTAATAATTATTTCTACAATATTTATGCAATTGATTGTTTGTGCAATAGTTGCCTACGCATCGTCGTTTGCACTATCACAATGAGTACTCCAAGCAAAATAAACTGCACATCCCACACCCGAACCACTCTGCTCAACAGACAGCTACCCCCCCCCCCCCCGTAGACTGCCTATAAGCTCGCCACTGTCTGAAGCTAACAGGTAGATGATTGGTCGCCCCTTTCTTTAGCTCGGTCAGGCCAGTCAAATTGTTACCCAGCGACTACCTTTGATCAAACAACCTACCCCCAGACGCCAGATCGTTACAATGATCCTCTAAATACATGCACCTGAAACAGTTTTTGTTGTTATATTTTCGCGATGCAGTGTATTTTGTACTACTTGAATTTACGGCAATTAAGTTTATCTTACACTATAAACAATACTTGCGAGTAAAAATTATATAATAGAGTTGTTCAAGAGTGTTGCACTGGTTCGCTTTTGGGAATGGAATAGCTGTTACATTTTTACTAATATTTTCTTGCATATTTATCTGTTAAAACAATCAGTTTTCAAAATCACCCGATTTTTGTAGTAAGTGCAATATAACGTGCATTGTTAACACTGAATTTAAGATCGTTTAACATGAGAATATTCTTGATGGTGAGATAGGGGATTCTATACTTGATGAACTAAATGAGCGGTACAGGCAGAGGTTTCGATACTTCTTAACAAGAGCAGAAGATCGCGTGCATCAAGACGAGGAAGTAGTGCGAGAGAAAGCTGTCCAGGTAGCAGTTGAAAATGTCAAAAAGGAACAAGAAGAGAAGGAAAATCAGCAAAAAGAAGAACTCCAAAAAGTGCATCAACGTGTAAACGTTGCTGATCTAGCGCAGCACGCTAAGACTGACGGTGGTGACGTGGTGTTAAAGGATCGCAGAGAAAGTGAAGATGTGGCATTGATCGAAGTAGCACTAGATCGTGAGAGAGCGAAATGGTCAGGGATTGCTGACCAGATGGTGCATGAGACAGAGCAGAAATGGTGGAGGATATTACTGGATTCAGTGACAATTGCTAGGCAACAAGAAAGAGATGTCATGCAGAAAATGATAGAGAATTTAAAAAGGTACGCATCGCGTTACGTCGGCAATATTTTTTCCTATCATTAAGCCACAGTAATTTAGTGCACATAACAACGAAACGCTAAATCAACAAGTACAGACACTCACGAATTCTGAAATACTTTATCATGCTTGAGATATGTACTTGGTGACCAAAGTTAAGCAACACCAAGTCTAATTAATAAATGGGTGTCCGCAGGGAAAATTGTAGACAGTTTCATCTGCAATACTGCCCCTGGCTGTTGACCTTGTTCAGGAAAGACGTGTGCTCATTCGCACACAGATAGAACACCTTTGTCTGTTCAATATTTCATCCTACATGATTTACTTGACAAGAAAATAGATCTCGGGGGTATCACAACCATCTATTATATACCTATGCGTTTTGTGGTGTTACAATATGCGTTAAACTTTATTAAATTATTCGCTTTGGAATCCTACGTTATGGGTTAACTTTTTATTACATTATCGATTCATTTTAATACATTATCAGTTAATTATTACATTATGCGTTAATTTTTTCGCAATACAATACCGGGCGTTTTGACATTACCAGTTGTAACGCGCTCACCACTCATTGTACAATATAGGAATTAACTTCTCATGTAGACAAAAAAACTGAGATACAACAGATATTAGCAGGCAAGTGAGATTGTATTTGACAGGTAACTAGTACAGAATTTATCTTGTATGAAAGTTGAGTTCCATTAAAATGTGGTGTGTTTAACAGTGATTTCAAACTTGAGCTGGAAAAGGCAGAGTTTCAAGGCGATGAGACACGAATTACAGAAAAGAAACAACTCTTAAAAGACTTCAACAAAGCACTAATAAACGAAGTTGCAGAAGCACATGTCACAGAAAGAAAGATTGCTTCAGGTGAGATATGATGCTTACGCACGGGATTTAAATCCGTGGTTAAGAGAGAAAAACTATAGATAGAGAGTGCTTAGAGTTTGATTTGTTAGAGTGCGATCTTTGTTCTTTGCTATTTTTACCTGCATTTCTTTAAGTAGCATTCACGGCTTGTTAAGCATTCATCATCATTTATCATCATCAGCAACAGCAGCATCGGCAGCATCAAAGCATCATCGTCTTCTGATCCTCTTCGTCGTCGTCTCATCATCACCTTCATCATAATGATGATGATGATCATCATCATCATCGCTAGCTCCTATTTATAATAGCAGCAGCAGCAGCAGCAGTGTTTAGGCATCAATTTGAATTCTCATTAGTTATTTCCATCACTGTCATATCATCAGCATCGTAATCGTCGCTATCATCACCGTCATCATCGTCATCATCACCATCATCATCATGGCTATTCCCTTCAACTATCGAAACGAAAAACGGTTAGATGGAAACTATTTACATATTACATATTTACAATATACTGAGCGCCATGTAAAGCAAAAAATTCGATTCTATTATGTTTATTGTTCTATTCCTATTCTGTTCTATTCTGTTCTGTTCTGTTCTGCTCTGCTCTGCTCGGCTCGGCTCGGCTCGGCTCGGCTCGGCTCGGCTCGGCTCGGCTCGGCTCGGTTCGGTTCGGTTCGGTTCGGTTCGGTTCGGTTCGGTTCGGTTCGGTTCGGTTCGGTTCGGTTCGGTTCGGTTCGGTTCGGTTCGGTTCTGTTCTGTTCTGTTCTGTTCTGTTCTGTTCTGTTCTGTTCTGTTCTGTTCTGTTCTGTTCTGTTCTGTTCTGTTCTGTTCTGCTCTATTCTATTCTATTCTATTCTAGTTTACGGTGTCCAAGATAACGTAATTAACTTCAACCAACTGCATTTACAAAAAGATATGACAAGAACGTACACTTGAGCCCTTGCAGTACTAACAAAAATAATGAAATCAACTTGCCATGTTCGTCTAATGTAGGCCATTTAACAGCAGGATTTTTCTTTTTTGAGATCAAATTTAACATAAAAACAATTTTTATTTAATTAAAAAAGTTAACCGAACTTAAAATTTGACACTAATTTTATTAAAGGTCGCGGTTTCCTTCCTAATGGAATCGAAACTCGAAGTGCATTTCTTAGACCCCAAAACATTTTGTTGGGTTTGCTCGTTAAAGTTCGGAAAATCGCAAGATAAACAAATGTGCTAACAGTTATACCGATTCGTTTCTGTGACAATGCTACACAACGAAACATGCCGTTCTGCGTTGGTCGTTTTATTCATTAACTTTAACGGACAAACAATTTTTTTAACTCACAGTTTTCAATAAATTTAACATTATTGAACTGAGACACTGATCACAATGAGACTGTGAAACTTACGTCTCTAGATTCTGCTACAATAACATCGGTACTACAGCATGCGAAATATGACACGTTATAACCAATCGCTGCCCTAACTAAGGACTGTTACTGAATTTTGCTGGCGTCATCTAACGAGTAAAATGCGCGAAATCATGTTTATGTTCCAGGGAAATGACATCCTCACACACGATTTACTGTTCTATATAAACCGAGAAAAAGTTGCAAATATCAGAAAATCTTAGCTAAGTCATTTAAAACTGAAACTTAATAAAGTACGCTTTTGACTCTTTGTTGGAAGCACTAGAGATCATTGAAAACAAGTTTAGATTTACATGGTAAAACAAGTTGCAAAACTGTTTTATAAGTAAATGAATAGTAGTGGTGTAAGGCCATATTTAGATAAGCAATGTACATTAAGGTGCGAAAAAATATTAGAACCTTACTAAGAAACCTGGATTTCTCATATTCTGTCAGCATTAACAAACCTGCAGATAGAAAGTGTAAATTTCAATGGGTGGCATTTTGTTGCCCAGCTTTAAATGTCAAAATACAACTGAAACAATTCAGTATGAAAATACGTACAGATGAACAAAAATTGAAATGTGTTTAGCACGTTGTGGGTGTTAAATCTAATTATAACGCCGCAATTGTACAGAAAAACTACGATTGTTAGATGTATGATTGTTATGATTTGGCACAGATAATATTGAAAACTTGAAATCTCAGTTTGCAACTCGACTAGAAACAAAAACAGTAGAGGAATTCGACCTGCAAGAGACGATTAGCAAACTTCGAAAAGAACTCAGGAGCAGCGAACAGCACGTTTCAAGTCTAAAATCTGAGCTCGAGACGATGTCCAGAGAATTTCAACGTTACGTGGAGGAGTCAGAGATGTTTATAGGAGAAAAAGCTGACTATCTTTTCCCCGAAATGGATGATTACAGTAGAGTTGACAAAGAAGGAGAAGGTGGGCTTTAAATTTCATAAAACTAATGGTGTAATTAATTATTAGTAAACCGTATTATAACCCTGCTATTGAAATAAGCTGGGTATGTCGTAACCAGCATCAATTAACTCTGCAATTGTAAAATAAAAAGTTGCTTGTCACGGCTATAAGTATTCAATTCTGCTGTATTCTGTGCAACTTCCTGTACCTGAACTCTGATTACTGCAACATCAGTTTAGGTTCTAGAGTTACCTATATTATATCTGATCAACAATGCTATTCTAGTACAAGCCTACACAACTAAAAATTAGGAAATATTACAAAATTACTCTTGTCCTGTCTATGTGATGGAAGCTACACTAATACTGTTAAAATCCGGATTTCTATGCTCACCGGAATCTCAGATTTCTGATACGAATAAACGTGCAAAAACTAAATTCGAGTTAAGAACAATTTAATCAATTGATTGCACTTTCTCTTCTACTAAATTAGAATATCTTTCTTGTGGTTAATTAAGCTTTATTCACACAGGATGAAACTGTAATAATTAATATCGCTTGTACACCTAGATTATTTTTATAATTTTTACAGAAGATAAGCCTACCAGCAACCCAGCTAGCCCACAGTTACAACTCGGTTCTGCAATATGGATGTATCAGTAATAAACAAAATGCCATGGACATCAACCATTTGTGTTATTCTGAACATTAAAATAATTTTGCTATATGACCAGACAGTTAGTACTATATATGTAAATGGATGGAAAATAAAACTAAAAATGGAAAACTGAATTTAATTTCTTTGACGTTTTTACCAAAAAACGTAAAAGGGCTATTTTAAACAGTTTATTAACTTTACTTCAAAAACTGCAGTTTGTGACCTAAAAACTAGTCCAGAATGCAAAGCATAAGGGTTGCTCGCTTACTGAGTTTTTCAAACCAACTGTCTGGACATATCATTTAGAACGTCATTTACTGTTGTCATGGAATCAATCTGGTGAATATATTAGTAGAACGCCATTTAGGCTTGCTATACATCCGTTTTATTATAAAAATCTAGAATACGAAGTTACTCTATTATTTATGCTATCACAGTATAAAAACTGACTAAAACGTATTACGTGTACAACAACAACGAGATCAATTTCTCGGCGAAACAGATCTATTCATAAAATTACATCTAACCGAATAGTCCAACTAGACTCCGTTGTCTTTTATACAGATTAGCAGGTATAGTACAACATTATACTGTTTTAGTTGGGTAGCAACCTGGCTCATTATCAAGGAAAAGCCACTCGAGACAAGAAACTCAGCCTGCAATAGGTGTCTTATACTACGATCCTATACTGTAAAATACACTGTCCCTCTATTCGCTACATAATGAAGCAGTGTGGCAGATGAAAGGACCAGAAGCAGTTTCCTCCGACGTTTACTCATCCACTTACTAACCAGATTAGGTGCCGCTTAACTACTCTAACCAAGTACTCACATGACCCCTCCGCTATTTGCTTTACCCTTTTCACCACTATAATTGAGCAGAAACTTTACCTAGAACTCTCTGAGACAGGAGAATAATTAGCTATCCAAAATCTCAAGGTCATTTTTGTTAGGGTTGCACAATACACATGGTGATTTACAGAATGCGTTACATAGATGTAAATTGGGCCAACACCTGGCAACTGAAAATTGCCATTAAAAATGCAATGTAGGCCTACATCACGTTGGGGAAAAATAATCCACAGGAATAGATATTACATCAACAATTGGGCAATTCCAGACTCTTCTGTTGTTAAATACCTGAGTATTATGGCGTCTCATGACTTAAACTCTTAAAGATAAATTAAAACACATTCCATTGAAATTTCAACCCGGGCCGACAGAATAACGATTATGATCTTTCGCATTTCGCAGTTTTAATACTAAAAATTGGAAGGTTTTCCTTAAATTAAAGCATTTAAGATTTATGTAAAGCCTGTAGTTAAATATTGCTCCCCGATTTGGGACCCGTCATTGTTTGACGATTATAAATATGGTTAAAATGTGCAAATATATTTACTATGCCATTATGCTATGTAGCTCAAAACTTATTTGAAACCTATCAAAACGCTTCATTTAAGATTATTAGAGAGATAATTGCTAAACGGTCTGGTCAAAATAATTCACATGGATGTTGATTTAGATCCTGCTTTGTTTTCAAGAGCACTCGCTGATAAGACAAAAAGTAACCATAGTCTCAAATTGTGTGTTCGTAGAAGAAATTAAAAGATTTGGGTTTTCTCCAACCGCATTGTTCAAGTATGAAATTTTCTGCCCATTTCCGTAAATGATGCGCTTTTGGTCATTACAGACAATTCTATACTTTTCAAAAATAGATTGAAGTATTTTGAATTTTTATAAAGTAATGGCTTGTGCACGATAGGCGTATGTAAATAGCTTGCCTTTTTGCGTATCTCCCCACGTTCATGCTGTTATTGCTCTAAAATTTCTTATATTTTAATGTAATTTTATTTATTTTAAATAAATAAATAATGCCTGATCTCAATTATGGGAAACGTAACTCGCCAAAGCCCAACTCCAGTTAGCTCAAAAAGCAGCAAAGAAAGAAAAACGAGCTTGCCACCGCAGTGAATAGTTCATTGCTAAAATTGCACTAAACGCCACCGAACAGCAAGTAAATTTTAATGTTAAGAGCAATACTTAATAACTTAATAACTCATTATTGTTTTTCGACTAGTACAAGGCTCTGTATTTATGTTACAATGAAAGCTAGGAATTTTAATTAGAATTTATACTGACGGGTTATATTTTAGCGCAGATAATTTAGGTAGTTTGTAGCTGAGACCACCTACAGCTCATGCACACTTACCTTGCTCAGTCATTCCTAAATGTTTTCCAATTTTTTTAAATAACATAATTCTGACTAGTCAGTATCTCTAAACCAATAAAAGTTTGTAATCAGAATTTCTTTGAAATAATCTTATGTCATTCAAAACATCCACTGGAAAATTGTTAAGAGTCATGCATCAATAAATTTATTGAATAAAAGTTATTCGCACAACTAGTACACCTTTGTGAAACGCATTACTGTAATTTTAATTCATAAACAAATAAACGTAATTTTATTCATATTCGTAAGTCATAAACAAGAATACAACAATAAAAATAGCAACTTGTGATGAATAAGTGGTACAAAAAAGAGAACATGCATTATGTAACGATGTATAGCAAATGCACTAAAAACAATTTTATTGGATGTAAAACAGACAAGAAATTTACACAGTATTTTGCCTGCTCTAGCAAGTGTGTAATAACTACCAAAATAGCAAAAAAGAACTGACAAGAAATAGTTCTAGCAAATGTGATATTTTAATAATAAATTCTAACCGTATTTGTATTAAGACAAACATAAAAGCAGATTTTAATTATCAGCTTAAAATGAATTAACCTGAAAAAGAAATTTTCAGGTTTGAAAATACTCCCACACAACCATTCACATGATCCTATGCTTTGTACAACAAAAGTATTTCAACAGAAAATTTCTCTCTAGGATTTGATAATAGTCACAAATACTTCATAAAGGGGTCAACCAAAATATTGCTTAAACTTTCCATCTATTATCATCCATTAACTATTTTAACTATTTGCATCCGTTAACGAAATATGAAATATGAATAGGCCATATGTAATCATAACAGTTAAACACTTAATTCAATGCTTAATCTTTAAGAATACAAACAATCATATTACTGAGGCAAATATAAGTAGCTAACATCTAACTGTACATATTATACATTATTATCTTTACATAAAGTTTACGATTGCAATACCTCCTCAACTTTCAATTTTTAATTATCAGAAAATTCTGGGGTTACAATCAAAAATGTTAAAAGCTTTACTGTCCTGTGCTCTCCATCCATCTCTCTCATCCTTCCCCCCTCTCTCTCTGTCTCTCTTTCTCACGCACACCCGCCTGCCCGCACGCACGCACGCACACACACACACACACAAACTAGGAAAGCAGCTGTGTCAATTGTCAGTGATGAAATACAAAATTCAAGTTTAGCTGCTGCAGAAAACTGTCAATTTTCATCATCGAGTAAAAACTAAAAAGAGACAGATCCGATATAGAGTCATAACCTCAGTGACAGACACTTGCACAAATATGCAGTAGTTAAATATACATCATTATTACATATTTACTTAAATAAATAACAAATTAATCACATTCATAAATTACGTATAGTACAATTGCCATATGTATTCGTGGAGCTTCAGACAGTCACACTGGTGGTCTAAGCACCAGCACAAGTGTAATCGTTAATCCAGCTATGACGATAAAAGGCAACCATGTTTTCAACAGACCACGAAGACTGCAAAAAATTCCTTTTGTTACCACAGGTAAATTCAATTTTAACGCAAATTATTTATTTTCATGCTATGTTTCTATTTGTGATTGATCAATGACTGATTATCATCTGCTCAGAGCAATGGTGATTGGCCCATAATTAGCTTACTACCAAAGGTTTAATTGAGAATTAATGTCAAATAATTGCAAGTAACATTAACTACTGTTACTATGAGGCAAATAAACGTGTCAAAAAGTGTATAATTTCAAATTGGGGCAATGGAAATCCACTGACAACTTTCTGGATAGTTCTGCTGAGGTACAGACTTAGCCAGTAATAAATCCACAAGCAACAAATATAGCAAAATTAAACAATCAACTAGAATGCTAAATGCTTTCTTCATTTGTTAATAATACAACAAAAAGAAGAATAAAAAATTTATCAAAAAAAGTACAGCTTTGTCATTGCTATACTAACTGTCAACTTGTGTCACAGTGTTGGATATTATAGTAGCAACCATAAAAAAATGGAACTTTGATATCAGTTTTCCCCCAAAAAAGTCAACTTCCCCAAAGGGACAGCTGTTGTATGTATGATTTTTCTGGTGACAGCTTATCAATGGACCAAGTACATTTAGTGCTGTAAGCTATAAGCATTACCTTACATATTTACCATACAGCAACATAAGAAAACAGAGCTTAATCATATTCCATGATGTGCTACTGTCATACTTCATCATATTCAAGGCTGTTGCAACATGAGAATGACAATTATCACAGCAGAGATTGTGCTAGAAAAGTAAAAAACAAACATTGCAAAAACTTTGTAACAAAACAGAAATTCTAATTTCTAGCTACAGAAATATAACATAGCAATAATATAAAATAACTCATCAAATGACTAAGAGTTGTTTATAACAACAGCATTTGTAAACTATTTTAGCTTATCTCTGCCACATTACAGTTGCACTTGAGGAGAAAATACTGCCATAGTATATATACTACCATGGTATAGTACCCATACTCATACTAGAGGTCACATGATTTATACCCATACCATAGTATAAGCAGCAGGTTTTTCAAAAATAATTTTTATACTCTATTGCTGGATTCAGCCATGCATTTTAAATCAATTTTTTTAAATGTGGAACTGTTTTGACTTCATAATGTGCAAATGCATAATCTCAGTGTTTTTAGCATAGGTATAGTTACTGTAAGTATTTTAATTGTGTGTATAATATGGCTTTATGCTCAAATAAAGAGTAATCAATCAATCAATCAATCTGCAAGCTCAAAGTTAAATTTCATTAGTTTCAGTACTTTTAAAGTCAAAATTCTCAGAACTACTTTTACCGGGTGAAAAATAACATGACCATAAGTATAACAATAAAATTTAAGCAATCTCATTCAATTATATCTACCATATGACCTTTATACTCTTCTGATGCATCAAAGACACCTCTATCCCAAGCCTGCTGTCCACCAGGCACTTTCTCTAGTGGTAATCGCCAATATCTATTAAAAGTCATTTAACCAAGTTTGTAAAAAAGGAAACATAATTCCAAGCATTAACAGATATATTCTACAAGTAATGATCAACTACTCCTCGAAAACAGAAGAATATGAAGCTCACTTCAAAGTCACACACAATTGATCACATGAATCTAAATGATATTAAAGGAAAAGCCAAGTCTCTTGGTAAGGTGAGCTTATTCAAATATATGAGAAAATGTTAGAAAGTTTCAGAAATAAAACTGTGATTGAACACCTCGTATAATCAGTAAAATCAATTTAGAGCTGCGACCACTTCACACTTGTGCAAGTTAATTTTGAGCAAAAAATGGCATCAATCATTTACCCTGCAATACAAACACTTATCCCACAAGGTGCTTGAGCAATCGCTTATGAAGGTGCAGTTACAATTATTAATTATAAAGAATCCAAAAGTTAAACTAGTAATTGTTAGTATAATTTTTAATGAATCTCGTTGCCCACTATGTAATCAAAAACAGTAATTGACCATAGTATAGTAGCCTGGAATTAACCCTGATAAAACGTAAAAATAATAGAATTATTTTAACAAGCTAAAACTGAACTTTATAAACTAAGTAACCTGCCTGGCACTTACTATATGCTTCAAGAATTGCATTCTTATCTGAAAGTCAACAAAGATGTCTGTAAATTAACAATGTGCCTTAAACAATTTACAGTACTTACACATTTTATTATAATAACATGGATTAAAGCTACGTAAGCTAAGCTCTTTAAAGCTACTGCTAATTGATCCGATAACTAATTTTCACATAAACACAGCTAAACATAATGCAAAAATAGCAAAACTTCTGAGTGAATTGCAGACGTTTTGCTATGCACACTTTCACAGCATTCACACTGTCCACCAGCTTACGCATTTTTTCAAACATGCCAGCAGCAAGGTTCGTTTGGCGGGAGATAAGAAATATTTAAATATCCTTTGCATTTCTAAGCAAGACATTTTGTGCAGATATATACACTGTGTGGTAATTTCAATATTTTTAATTGTGTGTTAGAATACAATATTGTTCAAGGGTTGGTTTTCCTTTTAAACACTTTTGCAATAACGAGTGTACATATCCTACATCCAAATACACACAGGGAAAAGCAGATTTTTGGAGAAATTATGTTTGTATAAACAGAATAATTTAAAACATATTTCTGAAACTTTTGCATACTTTGTCGGATTACCAAATGCCATACAATCTTCCTGAAAAGAAAAACAAACAGATTTATTAACAAACTTCAAAAAAATAAAAACTATTTAATTCATAAAATACAATTTATATTTTTATTTAATTCCAAATTCAAAATGATATTATGTATAGCATTTCAGCAAAATAATGTAATATTAATAGCAGCAAGACCTAGCAAAAAAATATGTTTGCAACAAAGGGACTTGACTTCATGCTAATGCATGTTAATCATTGCCAAATCAGAAGTATGGCTCCTTTGCTTTAAATCAAATTATACTAATGGATGGTTCGTTTGTTTATTTATTTGTTAGCTTGTTTTTTTTAAATTGTTTTATCATAGATCCAGTTCTGCTGGATCTGGATTGAACCCATATCTTAACATCCAGGATCCAGAACGACAAACGTCACTTAATTGTCATTTATGCCTAACATAAATTATATTAAAACTATTAAATAAATTCATTGTATTACAAGTACCATGCCCATTTGCCAATGGTTCATTGATTTGTTAATAAATAAATTCAAGTGAATTTACATTTATTTTTGTTGGGTTCATAGTAAAGACACCAAACCATGTTTTTACTGCTTGAAGTTGGCAAAATAGATGGCTCTAAATTTTTAGCAGACATTTTGGCAGGACTAGTGGTTCTCTTTGTAGTGAGCAACTGCATGAAGACTTGTGGTACCTCTGACGCTACTTACAAGCACAGTAAGGAAAAAATAAGAATTATTTTTGTTAAATTTCTAAATATTTTAATGGAACCAATACAATTCTTAAAAAAACTTAACATTATTTACACAGACTGCTGTGCATATTTTTTTGCCTTATAATAGTGCCTTATTATATTATATTACATTACATTACATTACATTACATTACATTACATTACATTACATTACACTACATTACATTACATTATATTATATCATGTCATATCATATCATATTATATTATATTTCTATATTATAGTGCCTTATTGTTTTTGCTTTTCCCATAAGACAAACATGGGAAGGCAAACAATGAAATTATTAAGCCTGAAAATTTTTTTTTACCAGATCCAGATTAGTTTCTTCTCTATTAAATTTGCCAAATGGCATGTACCCGAATCCTGTACACTCCTAACTGCTATAAAGTTCAAGGTTCAAGTTGAGAAAAAATACTTACAGAAACATAATATGGTCCTGCAAAATCTCTTATAATTCCAGATGAAGTTGCAATACCCATGTGCCCAATAAATGGAAACAACCATCTGAAAAATAAAATTTGTTGATAATTTTTTATATGTGATACTGTTCTTCTGCTACTTTACAAGACTATAAAATTGTATAATTTATATAATTGCATCTTATATAATTTTTCTTTATAAAATTTAAATTTCAAAACAGAAAATACAGAGCAAGCCTCACTTCAACAAATAATATCTTGAATGGCATTTTGTGCAGAAGCACAGTCACAGAAGCTGGTATAAAATAGATGTTTGTTAGCATTTGAGTAAAATGAACAACAAGGTAATGAACTTCAAAATAAAGAAAACCATCTGAATCCAAAGCTTAAAACCACTCACGTCATCACCTTACTATAAAACACATTATGTGTCAGTGCTAATTTACATCTACTTCTTCCTAGGAAGGACATACTTATGTTTAAGCTGAAGTCACTGAAAACATTTTACTCAAATATCACATATTATCTGCATAATATATAAAAATAAGAAAAACTAAAAATGTAGTGCTTAGGTCATTTGATAAAAATACTACCACAGACTGGTTGGCAGAAATTACAGAATCAAAATGGAAAAAAGCAATTTGTTTTTCTGTCATGATGTTCTTTAATGGGAAAGCATCGTCTGCAACAAATACAAATGGGAGGCCTTTGTCATGGAAAGGATCTGCTATCAGTAGGGCATCCCAATTCTCATTTTACAACATCTCGCTGAACCTAGCATTTCTCCATAGTCCTCCATCAGATACACCTCCATTAATTCCTATGTTTGTATATAGGAATTCATATATAACTGCCATTAATATTATACGGTGGAACCCTTTGTAATTGTAAAAGTATGAACCCCACTTTCTGCTGGAAGTTGAACGGCAATATGCTTCCCAATGATTGGGTATCAGCAGTTGGGAAAATACCACCTGGCTTGAAATTGTTCTGCGATTTGCGTCTATGTAATTGGGGATCCATTGGAGTCTAAAAATAATTTTAACTCTTTTTTGTTACCATTAGTCCACCCTTCTTTGTTATAAAAACACACAACCATCTATAAAATTTGTGCGTGTTGTGTCGTATCATATTACAAGCTGTGTATCATTGGTAAAATAATGAACAGTATCATTATCAAGTGAGAACTATGCTATGATGTGATATTATTTAAGTTGTAAAACTTGAAAAAATAAGAGATAACTACATGCAGACGATATAATAATACAGGCCTAACAGTTTACCTGTAGCAAATTTCTGAAGCATGAATTTATAGAATACCTGCCGGTACTTTTCCTGAAAAATAGCTTCGCACATTTCTGGCATAATAAAAGATAAACTGGGCTTCAATATTCTAGTCGAATATTGTATAGTGGTGCAAGAAACACCTGTCACCAAAAATCTTAGAGTGGCCTCCAAGCGGGAGCTGGTGATATCGCTTCTTTCACATTTGTCTCCATCTTTTGAATATAAAGAGAAACTTGTTCCAATAAATAGTCAAATACTTTAGGTGACACACGCATGTAGTTCAAAAAAAAATCACGTGGCAGCTCAACTTTCAAGTCTTTGAAAATCTAGCTGTAACTGCCCCTTAGGCCTCTTCGCTGAAGCCATTTGTTCATCCAAACTTTTCTAACTCTTTCTTTTCTAACTTTTCTAATCGCACAACCTAACACAATAGATAATAAAGCACGTTTGCATGTTGGCACAATAATTTGTCCAAGAGACGGACACCATTTGTTGGTTTGTTGAATGCTTATTGCCAGTGTTTGGCAGAGTACAGTTTGATGTGTTTAAACACGCATCAGTTTTTAGACTGCCAGTTTTGTTTTGAAAGTTTAAAAACTGATCGTGTAAATGGACTTTAAGAATGAGCTGTTGATGTAGCTGAAGGAATAGAAGATATTTCATATTCCCAGAAGCTCAAACATCTATGGTTGTACTGGCTGACTATTAGAAGCCGCCATGGAAGAAGTACATACGCAAATCAAGAGGAAGACAAACTTTTGACAGAACGCAGAATATTTCATGCATCTTACTCAAAGTCACTGCCAAAAATGATTTGAGATGCTCAAATGTTTCAAAAATGATGATGCACACCTTGTCTTTCTAATTTTGTACGAGATGCTAAAAATCTATGCAACACTGCCTGTGACTACAGCGACTGTAGAATGCTCCTTTTCAAGTGTCTAGAGCCCATACTCCAGAAAATGAAATTAAGCAAGAACTTAAAACAAAAAAGACACCCCTCCTCACTGAATAATTTTGTACACTGCACAGACATATTATGATAAAGAGTATCCAAGGCCAAATTATTGCCTTTTTGGCTTCTAGGTTAATGAAATTATGGGGTCCCCTCAGACAGAACCACCATGTAACTCGCCCACACCCGTCTTGAATATTATTTATTCATGATATATTTTAGCGACATTTACATAGCTTGAAGTAATCTTATTGAAGCAAATCTATCTTTTGTTTGTCAATAAAAATAGTCTTTAAGAAATACCACTTTTTTCTACTTATTGCAAACCAAATTAACACATATGTCAACGCAACCGTACAGAAAAAAACAGATTTTTTACCAAATGTTACCAAAGCTTGATGGGCCCTACGCTGCAACCTACACTAGTTTACAGGCTATGCATTTAATACAATAAAAGAATAGGATAATCTGGCCCTGCCAATACCACTCACGTCAGCAAAGGTATCGGTGTCCACACAATACAGTACGGATATCGACAGCGTTTATGGTCAACATCATCTCGCGAAAAAGTTGTAAGTTGTCGTTTCATGTTATTAATTTCCACACTTTCCTCAGTATTTACTTCTTCCATCGCTAGATCACTATTATCCCATATCAAGTATTAGCGGAAGATCGCATAATTACGGCGCACCGTATCATTCTGGCTGGACTACATTCATTCGACTAGCCGCACATATACGCCGTATTACGCACAAAACTTCCAATAATTACAAGTACGGATGAGCAAAATAGAACATCGAACGTTCGAATTTGATTCGAACTTAAAATAGGGAGTCAAATTTGAGCACTTTGACTACATAATTATTACGTTCTTTATTATTAAAACGTTTGATAATGCAATCAGCACAGTTCTGCTGCAATTTCTGTGCACGTTTTTTTAAAAAAAATAATCAAAGTTTTTGCTGGCAGAACAAAATCATGCAATGGTCTTTGTGACTTTTTTGCATGATCCTTGTGAGACCACTTTTTAGTGATTAGGCAAAGCCCTGCAAAGGATTTTGCTCATTAATATAATAATAATAATAATAATCTTTTATTTATCTTTTAACACACACAGTTACAATACAATTAATTTAGCAACAAAAATGTGAAGAAAGGGCAGCGAAAGACCAATTGGTCATCTAGTCAGCTGCCCTTTGGTTAGTGATGAACATTTTTTAAAGGCGCTATGCTACAGTGTATTAGTGTTAGTACTGCTTATTATAAAAACTAAATTGTTAGGAATGACATAAAATTGATAATGATATGCTTATAATGTGTTAGTACAATTCATACACAGTAATAATAAGTGCATAATAATAATAAAAAAAAATCAAACTGAAGATAACTGAAATAAGGACTGAAACAAGAACTGAAATAAAAATCTGACATCAGGAACATAATAACAATGGCAACTGAAATTTACTTTATAACGCAAGCATAATGTAAAAAAATACAGAGCGATTTTTGATGATCTGATGTAAAATAAATTGGGAGATAGTTAGAGCACAAAAAATTACCTGTATGACTGCATGAGGAGATTGACAATTGGAGTCCAGACTTTGAAAATGATCTACAGAAGTTAGACAATAAACAATCAAATATGGAAGTTAATTGATCCTGCTATAACAGTAACTGCTCTTGCAAAAGGAATAAAAGTTGTTCAGTAATAAGTTTGCAAGAGTTGACATTTATATAATTTACTTAAGTGACAGATACTAGTTGATTGCTTAAGATCATCTGAAAGAGTATTCCATAGAACTGTACCATTATGTTTTAAAGTTTGTAAACCTTTTGTTGTGTTAAATCTTTCCTGAAAATAGTTTTGTTTGGTAGCTGCTCTTGTAGAATACTGATGAACGTCACTAATCTTTTTGAAATAATTGCCGTATAATTTAGGTAGAATGCCCTTTTTATAGTTGAACATGAATTTCGCTAACTCAAGCTTATAAATTTCATTAATTTTTAATAATTGCAAAGCATAATAGGAGGGGGTAGCATGATCTCGGAACCCAGCAAAAGTCATTGTTTTGATAATTTTGTTATGTGCTGCTGTAAGTGGTTTCAAAACAGATTTTTTCGCTGTGCCCCACGATAAGATACAATAGTTAATGTGTGGGTACACAATGGCAAAGTAAATCATTTTTAGTATATCCGTGCTCAAGTAATGCCTCAATTTAAAAAATATACCTGTAACTTTGCTTACTTTGTAGGTAATATTTTTTATGTGTGTTGACCAATTAAGGGTGTCATCTATGTAGACGCCCAAATATTTTATGTCTGATACTTGTTCTAATAAACAGTCTTGCATGGATACTGTTATAATGGAGTTTTCGTTGTTTTCAAATTTATTTCTTATGATCATAAATTTTGTTTTATTATAGTTTACTGTTAACTTATTTGTACGCATCCATGTGTTAATTTTGATCAGTTCTTCATTACTTTTAAGCTCAAGATTTTGCGTATCGTTGTCTGCTAAGAAGAGGTTAGTGTCATCAGCAAAAAGTCGTGTTTGCATGTTAGTACAAAGAGGGAGGTCATTTATATATATCAGGAAAAGAAGTGGACCCAAGGTGGATCCTTGAGGTACACCACATTGTATTGAGCATAGGTCAGAGGCAAAATTGTCAACTACCGTAAATTGGTGTCTGTTCGTAAGATATGACTGGAATAGTTTTTGCGTGATTCCACGGATACCATAATAGTCCATTTTGTTGAGTAGAATGTCGTGTTGAACGGTGTCAAAAGCTTTTGTTAAATCAAGAAAGATGCCGCAGGTAAGTAATTTATTGTCTAGGTTTGTCAGAAGATTGTCTATGATTTCAGCAGTTGCTAATATTGTGGAATGATTTTTGCGGAAACCGAATTGAAAACACGATATTGTATCATTTTTGATTAAATATGTCATCAGGCGTTTATATAAAATTGACTCAAAAATTTTGGCAATGGGTGATATGAGTGAGATGGGTCGGTAGTTGTTCAGCTCGTTTGGATCATCTTTTTTATATATGGGGATTACTTTTGCCAGTTTTAAAGTGTCGGGGAATGTCCCAGTCAGAATTGACGCATTAAACAGATTTGTAAGCGGAGTTGAAATTATGTTTTTTGACATTTTGAAATATGTAATTGGGATGTCATAAGGGCCTTTTGCTTTATTGGGATCTAGTCTATCAATAGCTTGGGAAATCTCGATTTCGCTAACTGGTGTGATATAGAAAGAATTTTCTTGGGGATGCATTAAATAGTCTGTATACTTACAGTTTTGGGGTTGTGTTATGCGTGATGCCAGTGATATACCAATGTTTGCAAAAAAACTGTTAAAAGCATTAGCTTTATGGTGCGGGTCGCATGAGGTTGTGCCTTGGTAACGAACTTTAGTTGGCATTATACTTGCTGTCTTTTTTTTAATTTTGAGAAGTTCATTGATAGTGCTCCAAGTTTGTTTCATGTTATTTTTGTTTGCAAGCAAGATCTGGGAGTAATACTTCTTTTTGGATGCATGTTTGATGTGATTAAGTTTGTTAGAATATGTTTTATATAAATTTTGCTTATACAGTGAGTTGGATAACTTGTGTGTTGTATACATACGGCTTCTTGTTTTAATAGAATTGAGAATGCCGGGAGTGATCCATGGTTTAGCTATAGTTTTTGAGTTTTTCCTTGATAACGTTTTGAGTGGGGCATGTTTGTCAAGTAATGTTTTAAACGAGTCCATGAATTGTGAGCAGTAAGAGTGTATGTCTGCTTCGCCATCATTCAGTGTTAAGTTACTTATATTAACTTGAAGCTCGCTTAAAAAGTTACCTTGATTGAATGATCTCGTACATCTGATTGTTTTTTTAATGTTGTTGTGCAGGAGATTAGTATTTCTTATAATGGCAAATATTGGCAAGTGGTCCGCAATGGGGTTAGTAATGATGCCAGATGTGATGGGTGTAGAAAGATTATTAGTATAAATATGATCAATTAGGGTGTGTGACGTTGGAGTAATTCTAGTTGGTCGCGTGATAATTGGTGTAAATTGATTTGAGAAGAGCATGTTGAGATACTTATCAATAAATGGTTTGTTATCATGTTGATATAAGTCTATATTAATGTCTCCACATATATAAGCTGGTTTGCCTGTGGAGTTGATAGTGCAAAGAACTGATTCTAATTCGTCATGAAAATGTTCGACTGGGGTGTTTGGATGCATTAATATCAACAATGTGCAAACATCCTACATAATTATGTTTATTTACCTAACAAATAAATATCCAAAACCCAACAGATTTATGTATAACAGTGAAACACGGGGTTTCACGATCGTTCAAGAAAAACAGATTAATGAGTTTCATAGAAATCTTCAAAGTTTTAAAGCTAAGCTAACTATTCATTGGCAGCATATAGCTAATAAGGCAGCAAGGACAGCAACTTCTTACAAAAACACATTTTTAAATTAACACCTTTTCAACAATTTTTTAACTCTTTAGTTCACTTGTGCAATAGAAATCGAATATTTTTAATCACATGGTCTTGGAGAATTTTCTGGAGTCGTTACTTTATTTGATCAGCTTGCCTCCCATGTTTTTTAAATGCACATGCCATTACACAACTATTTGTCAAAGTTGACTCATTGAACCAAGGATCAAATTGCCTCAAATCTGCTTTGCCCTTCATTGAAAGAGAGTTGGCTACTCAGTTAGATTAACTTCTTTAAAACTGCACCATTCAAAATAGGTCTTATAATACCTATGACTTTTCCGCTACTGTGTGGTTGAGCACAGACATCAATAAATAACTACAATATAAGTATTCAGGAAAATCTCGGCTATCCAATCATACTATTTGTTTAAACATTTATAAGTGATTTACATGCTCTTTTCAGGCACTCCAGCTAAACCTATTGAGTAACTTAGTCTATGAACATTTACGTGATCGTACACATTAATTTACTGATCACCTGCTCAGCCCAAACCATGCAGTGTTCTGCAGCTATTCCAGGAAAAACCAACCGATCAGCAAAGGACAAATTAAGGTCGTTTCATTTTCTAACAGGAATTTCTATTTAAAAATAGGGTAAACTTGAGGCCAAAGTGTATAAGAGTGTAACGTCTAGATATTTGAAAATTTTCGCATTAGCCAATTTCACACAGGTGATATTGCGTAATATATTGTTACAGTGCAAACACTGCAGATCGGAAAGCTTTTTTTAATTTTTTCATCAAAAATCGATTTTTAATTTGCTTCAGACAGGCAAATGAACTTCATATAAAATTTTGTAAAAATCCATTGTTGTAGGAGTAGAAACCTACAAAAATTAGCAAATGTAACGGTAATCGCTGCTCAGTGAGAGCAGTTTTTCATGAACTCATGCAAAATGCAGCAAACGCTTACGGTTCTGAAGGATCTAAAATCAATATAATTAAATAGCAACATTCTTGTGATGTCTTGAGATTTATAAACTTACTGTAAAACTTCTTATTGCATTAGAAGTTTAATGTTGGTAGCTTGTTTAATGTTAGATACAAAGCAACAATTACACACTTCCTTTAAAACTGTAGCTTCCTCGTGTTTTAATCTTAAACACAAAAACTAAAATGTATAATCAATGCATTACAGTATAAAATGCACAAAATGTTTGATATGTGTTACGGCACCTTTTTTATGTACTTGCTCTCCTTAATTTTGGAACTTGGTTATGCCCCTGTCGTTCATAATCAAAAATGAAGATTTATACATTAGAACAAAAGAAAGACGGTTAGGACACCTTCTCAGATTACTAAGTGAACTGGGCATCAGCAAGAATTAGAAAGCACCTGGCAAACAAAAAACAACATGGACAGCTAAGATAAATAAAGATGTTCAACAACTCCAATGAAATCCAGCTTTAGCGCCAGACGAACTTATACTGTTAGCTGCAGAAGAGTGGGTGGCGTGCCTTAGTCAATGGCAATGCCTCAAAGTCTGTAATAGACGGATTCTCCTGAAGCGAAATTGTAGGCATGTCCTACTTCTTCCCAAACAGCTATAAATCTCCTTCCAAGACCTCCCCCAAGCATTGCTAGAACGCTTTTAGGCTACACGGGGTCCTGTCAAAATTTTGGCAAAAAGCAGGCAGGTGGATCTGGAGAGATGCACATCGCAAATAATAATGTCCCTCTGGCAAATTCTAAATAACCCTAGCTACTACGCCCTCTGTTGAACAGGCTATCCAACCATTACCTGTGCCACCCTGGGCCGACATAATCATTCTCTAGAAATAAGAGGTACAAGTTTTGTGAGAAAAAAACGGCCGAGAAAATGCCATTTTAGAGGCGTTTTGCCTCTCCCAATACTCCCTGTGCACCCGATTCGATAAATAGACCGCCAATGGCAAAATCTATATCGAGCTCTTTCATTTGATTTGACAGGTCACAGAAAATGGCACAGCAGTTATCTATACCCGCGAGATTATATAGATTATCCAAACCTCGCAAAAAAATTATACATAAACCCACACCAAACCCACCATACCACACCACACACACATCCACACCAAAAGACCAATACTACACCGCATGATCCACACCACATCACATCATTTATACCACACCGCCTATACCACACCACCCACAACATGCACCCAAATCATCCACACCATGCTACACTCACCATGCCCACACCGTACCCATCATATCATATCACACCTACCGTACCACCTACACTACACCCCCACACCATGCCACCCACACTATGCCACGAACACCAACACTCTAAAAATGGGCGTATTATACTTCATTGCCATGTACGAACCTAACTAATAGGGTGAGTGACATATATGCTCAAACAGCCTCTAGAAAAACTCAATTTGTGCAACTGTTTGGGCATGTTGGGAAATAATAAGCACACCCGCAGAAAGAAGACAAAACGGTCCATAAAATGTTCAAAGTTTTGTTGGGAGAGAGGTCCACTAGACGAAACGGGAAGGGTGTAATTCAAAGTTCTTTTTCAACCTCCATAAGCTGCACACTATTTTGAACATCCATTATCGTTGAGTTTGAGAAATTACACGGCTGTTCCAGATATTGTTGACCTGCCGCTCTACAGTGATATAGATTTTACATGTAAGTTCTGTTAGCCTATTATCGTGTGAGAAGCGGCAAACAAAACTGTGTGGAATGTCCGTGCATTATTGATCATTGCTAAACAGACAAAGAGGATTTATTATAGCACACAGTTTCGACTTTGTGGATAATGTTTGGAATGGTTTTGTTGTGATGCTGTGCTGTTGGTGTCGTCATTGTTGCCGCCATCATCATCGTCATCATCAACACATGATCACCACGTGAAGTGGTGGGGATTGTGTAGTGTGGTGGTAGTGGTGTGCTGTGGGGGTTGTGCTATGGATGGTGTGGTGGGGTGGTAGGGTGTTGTGGTGTAGGTGGTGTGGCGTGGCGTGGTGTGTGGGTGTGGTGGTGTGGTGGTATTATGTGGTGCAGTGTGGTGTGATGTGGTGAGGTGTGGTGTGGGTTGTGTGGTGTGACTGGTGTGGATGGAGTAGTGTGGGTAGTGTAGTTGGGTGGTATGGTGTGGGTTGTGTGTTCATTTATGCGCAAAATTCTTTTCGCGGGGTTTGGATAGTTGCAATTAGTTTTCAAGATTTTTTCAAAGTACTGGTAACTAACTGGTAAGACCATTTTTGTAAAAGTAATAGAGCAACTTTGCACATGGGAGACTAAAATACAGCCAAACTTTAGTTGAGTTGATGAACATTTTAGCAGACGCTAAGGCGTGGATGCTAGGAAGGTATTACTATTACAATTAGTGCATGAAGCCATGAAGAAAGTCTTCGAGTCAGGTCGAGCTACTGCGAAGATCTGAGAGGCTGAGCGTCCCGACCATAGATATACATACTGTATTATTATCCATGGTCGCAACAGTTAAACTTTATTGCTCGTGTAGGGCGCCAAGTTGACCACTGAGCCAAGTAGACCACTTCCGGTAAACCCGATGCGCTAAAAGTAGTGTCCTACATGGGCAGCCCAAGTAGGACATTAGCGATTTTTGTCGAGAATCGGTAATTTTGTCAAATTTTTGAAAATTTACAAATGCATTTCTCACAATAATTTCATCATTATGATTAACTCCATTAATATATCATAACATTAAACCTAGTATCCAATGCTTTAAAAAGAGAAATTCTGCACACAGTTATTACAGAAATAATTGCAAATTTAAAATTGAGACAGATGCTGCTAAGCATGTAGGACACATAGATCGCTAGAACATTTACTTATAAGAAAACAATTATTTGCCCAAGAGGTAGTGAAACGGATCACCTGTTTGTGAAGTGAGACAAAATCAAAAATGATATACCTTAAACAAATGTTGAATTCGCAAAAAAGTGTTTTTTTCACTTCAACAACATTAATATCGAAACCAAATTAATATTGTCCGTTCTACCAGCTCAGAATAAAATTCTTT
Organism: Tubiluchus corallicola; assembly: GCA_030141605.1. Classification (NCBI taxonomy): domain Eukaryota; kingdom Metazoa; phylum Priapulida; class Priapulimorpha; order Priapulimorphida; family Tubiluchidae; genus Tubiluchus; species Tubiluchus corallicola. The sequence goes on from JAQGDQ010000105.1 coordinate 450,855, forward strand.
TATTTTATTAGATGTATAATAAATTATTCAATGTGTACTAACGTTTTTAATTATTATTATTACATAAACAAGCACAACGGACGGTGTCAGTACACTTAACGACTCAATTCGCGACCTGTCTCTAGTGTCCTACTGGGGCAGCCCAAGTAGACCAATTGGTCTACTTGGCTCAGTGGTCCACTCGGCTCCCAACAGCTCGTACAGTCAGCAATGCATTCGTTATTGTGACCTGGACATGGTTGACACGCGGGTTTGACGGTAACAATGTGAATTATTTTAAATTAAGCTGCAGTTGATGCGTAGTAGTGTAACTACAAAGAAATTATAAACGCACTTGTCAATGATTATATGTGATGAGTGACATTGATACTGATCTTAAGTTTAAAAGCATGATAATAAAGCAGTTTGAAATAACATGTTGAAATCGATATCTTTTAGTTTTACTGAATTAACTTCAGACCAATCAATAGAGGATTTGGCTCCTAGTGGCACAAGTCACATTTACTTTAAAGATGTTACCTCGATACCTTTAATAAACAAATATGTGCAAGGTTCAATAAAATCGATAGGAAAGCTCAAAATTGATCCTAGAAGACTTAGTAGCGGGAAAATCATTCAGGTTGTTCTTAACCAGTCTGCTTGTGCTGAGAACTACTCTGCAGAGAACAAAAAGTTGCTAAACGTTATATTTTTTAATGAACTTGCAGAATATGTGAGTACTGTACAGCTGGGTGCTCACTTGTTAGTGGGAAATGTTAACACCTGGCCATGCCCAGAATCTCAATGTAATCCAGCTTCGGGTTTGCATAAGTTTGCTATAGTTGTACAACCTATACCTGTACATGATCAGTTGCCCTTTGTTATACTAAAAGGAACACGCTCTGCTAATCAAGAAATAAAAACTAATATAGAAATGTCGGATAACAATGTTGCATTTCATGGAGCCGATCGTCGTGGCAAAGTGCCTCGATACGATTACAGTACTATAAACAAACTGGTAAAAGGTGATGTCATCAATATTTGGGGTGTAGTGCGATTTTTCAAGCCAGTATTTCAAACAAAAGGCACACATCATTGCTCTGTGATTACTCTTGTGGATCCATCTTGTATTAGTGGAATTAATTACCAGTTAAAATGCAGTTTACTGGCTGCTCGTGAATCTTTGCCATTAGTATCGGAGGTGCTACAGATTGTGAGGCTTCATAGAGTGATGATAAGTACATACATGGGAGAATTTCAAGCAAAAGCTGGATGTGGGTTTTCTGCACTAGTGTTTGATGGGACAATTGATTCACCAATAGAGCCACTGACAATGAGCAAATCTTTCACTTTCGGTCATCCAGATGAAACTAGAGTCCTAGAGCTAAGAAAATGGATTGCGCAAAACCGTTCATTTATTCTTGGTGAAGAAATGGTGTTTAATCGAACTCTTTCAACTGTAATGCCTAATACATTCTTTAATTTGCCATGCAGAGTCCTAGGCATGTGTGATGTGAAAGATAAACCTTTGATGGTAAGAGTATTTGATGGAACACCACTGCCTAACACCTGGAGATCTCGTGTTGCAGATTTTTCTACAGAAGAGTCACTAAACTATGTACAAAGTGAAGAATGTGCGAGATATGCAAACAACACAGTTGACATCTTTTTGTATGGTGATCAAGCAGAACACAATCGAGACATTTTGCCTGGTGAGTTAATTCTGATCAAGCAGTGTCACTGCCGACAATTAAAAAGTACGGTTTTGCCATCCAGTAAAAGACTGCCATCAGCTGACAGGGGCGAACAGCCTGCTTTGGTTGAATTTTGCTTGCTTCCTGGGTTTAACTGTAAACAAACTGTTGTGCGTAACATAGGTGGCATGGAAGAATGTGCCAACCTTCTAGCTCAGTTAAATCATTCACACCAAAGGTCGACTGTTACTTCCCAGGCTTTACCCAGCATATTAAGTGCTGACACTTGTGAATCTGCACACTCAGAAATGCTAATTAATAATAACGAGTACTTGCGTGGTAGCAAAGAGATGGATTCTTCCTTAGGTTTTACTCAGTTTCTTTCTTCACAGTCGCAGGTAGATGACAAGGTAGGCTTTAATGGAAATTCCAATGATGTTATACCTGAGGGAATTATTATCGTAAGGAACACTGATAGTTGTCTAGCCACCAACATTGACAGCTGTATTTCATCAGAGCCTCATGCATGTTGGTTAAATGGGGTAGTTTGCTATGATTATCAGCCACGCATTTTTGAAAGAAGCACTGTAAACAGTTTTCTTACGGTCACTTGTCCTGTATGTACATTCAGAAGTGTTTGTCCTGATCCTAAATGGACAAGTGAGCCTAGTGATAGCAACATTGAGTCAGTTAGTGATAGTAGTTCCCAGTGGAATGGAATTTGTCCTTGTGCGATAGATTCTTGTGGAGTTGAATACTGGCAGTGCCCAAAATGTACAGATGTCTTGTGGAACATTAAACTCAATGGCGACTCAGAGGACAACAGTGATTGCATGATTCCTCAGCTGGAACATGAATATGATTTAAAAATTTATCTCAAGGATTCATCAGGTCATTTGTTAGTTCATCTTAGTAGTGCAGATGCAGAAAAGTTTTTTGGCGGTCTGACACCCATTGAGCTTCTTAAAGAAAGAAAAAAGCTATGGCCAATTTTTAAAAGTTTTTTTTTAAAGTTAAACCCTGTGCAAGGTCAGCCAGGCCAACCTGTGAATGTTATAGTGAATCGCTCGACTGAAAATTCTTTCACTTTCTTAGATACTCAGGCTGCATTCACGTTAAGTACTGCCAAAAATTTTGATTAGTTACAACACTGATTCACACAGTGATGTATTATAAATTTACTAAAGATGTCTGGCAGTTTGTTTGTAATGCAGAACTTAACTGAAATCTTATTAATTGATTTACATTAATCAGTCACACTGAATGTTTAAGTTTTATTCACTTATTATTTCAGAGCCAGTAGCTTTTATTTAGCCTTCTTTTTTCGTTAGCCTATAAAAATTTTGCTCATGTTAGCAAGAAAATTAGAATCAAGATTGAAGATCACAGATGTAATAAATCATTTTATCACTTTTATTAAATATGTATTATACAGCTACTGGAAGCAGAAAATTAGTAATTCTAACTTTTCTCGGACTTCTTTGCATTTGAGGTAATTATATAAACACTATTGACTTTCACTTCTGATGCAACAGTTTTTGTCAAATCAAAGTCCCATTGTGTTGGATTTTTTCCTGGGTTATTATGCCACGTAGAAAATTATTCAAATTTGTTACTAAGCCAGTGTGAATGTTTTAAGAGTCACTGATATTACAATAGTTGTTTATAACATGATGATTCCGCTTCCCTTTCCTATTTGTAGATGTCACTACTTAAGGCATAATATATTATTGTCAAAACGTTTTACAACACTGATATATACTTATTTACTACTTACTGATTGAAATAAAAGAGGCTGCCATGCCTTTGTAGCAAGACTCAAGTTGTAGCTCAGACATCATTTTGTTCACATTTGTATTTTTTATGTTGTAAATGCAATCAAAAAATAATTTAGTAATGTGCTATAGCACAGAAACATGTAGTGTGGCAAAACTAATTCACACAAGCTCTTTGACTGTCATGGTAAGGTGCAGTACATTCTGTGTCATTGTTTAATATTATTTTATCATGAAACTTTTCATATTGGTGACTGATTTTATAATATTTTTGTGTCCTGGCATTCATTTGTCCAACATTAGGCATGATGTCACTCTTCATTTAAAGACTTCTTTGTATGTTTGATTTGTTTTAATGTTTGTAAAGTTAATGTAAACTAACGTTAGTCTCACATAATATAACACAAAGCAGAAAAAATATCGACACTGGTTTTGTTGTTTCTCAAAATTTGCTTAAAATTTTGTTATTTTTTTTTAATATGTGAACGTCTAGTTTTGCACAAATGGATGCTGGGCATAAATCACTGAGGCCTCTGCACAGACTACGAACTGCTTCATGTTAAGAGATGGAGTTTATGCTTGGTGGACTGGGTGCCTGTGCAGCAGGTGTGTTTACTAACCCATTGGAGGTTGTGAAAACCAGATTTCAACTTCAAGGTGAACTTAAAGCACGAGGAAAATATACCAAGCATTACAAGAATGTCTTCCATGCATTTTACACAATCGGAAGAGTAGATGGTATGGCAGCTTTGCAGAAGGGTCTTGTTCCAGCTCTTTGGTATCAGTTCTTTATGAACGGCGTACGACTAGGTGTTTTTCAAGTTTTACAAAATAGTGGCATTTGTTATGACAAAAATGGGAATATATCTCACTGGAGAAATGTCCTCGCCGGTGCTGTATCGGGCAGCATGGGAGCATTTGTTGGAAGTCCTGTATATATGGTAAACTATTTTTTTCTAAATTGAATCATCTTAGCTTGTGTTGCAAATACACAGCAAAAATTTGATGTTACAGGGCCTGCAGTATGTTTCTAAAGACATTAGCTATCACATTTTTTTCTAACCAACTCATCTGTCTCACTTCAAATGGCTTTTGAAAGGCAATGTTTTTGTCATAGATAATGCAACAGGGTTTTTATAAAATATTATAGAAACATATTTGCAGTATTGGTGTCACCATTAAGAAAAACTGTAATATAAGTAATTGATAAAAATTAATCTCTTGCTCATAGCTGCAGTGCCACTCTACTAATGTTCTTGCTCTGTCTGGCTGTTGCTGCAAGCCGAGAACAGTGTCATATACTGTGCTGTCAGTTCTACTAAATTCATGTCTTTCAAGGCCAAAGAAATTACTGTGAGTTATGGAAAATACTATTAATTTTTTGTATGCATAAAATTCCATCGAGTCTTGGATTTTAATACTCTTAACTAATCATAGCACATCTTAATTCTTGAGCAGATTTTACTGTGCATATTGTATCCATTTTCTAGATCAAGACGCAGCTACAAGCAAGATCTCATGATGAAATAGCTGTTGGTCATCAGCATCGACATAGCAGCATGTTTCGTGGGTTACACGACACCTATTCAGAGTTTGGTATAAGAGGCCTCTGGAGAGGAGTCAGTGCCGCTATTCCACGAGTTATGATTGGCTCTGCAGCACAACTTAGCAGTTTTCAGGCAGCGCATGATCACATTGAAAAACTTCGAGTGAGTAGTTTTTACAAGCATTTCTTACCATAGGAGTTAGGAGTGAAATAAACAAATTATCAGATTGTGAATTTCATTAAATTGTACAGTGGTAATCTTTCAAGTTATTCAAGTGGATTAGTCTAAATTTATCTAAATAGCAAGCTTGAGAATCAATCTTGGTGCAATTCAAACAGAAAGAATTTCTTATCTTAAAGTCTCTAAGTAGAATTATCATGCACCCATGCCGCACATCATTGTCGTAATTGTTTAGGCTTGTGCATGAAAGATGCTAATTATCTCTCTCTACATTCTGCTTTAATACTCTCTAGCACTCTTGCTTGACCTTTGCATGAAATGAAAACATTTCCAAAATTGGCAGTATCAAAATTTATATGTGCAATGTTTCTTTCAAGTGTATTACAAAAATTTATATACTAAGTCTTTGCATATTTTTTTCTTTTTCTGGACGAGTTGCAAGTTTATAAACCAAATTACTTATGAGAATATGGCAATTACCACCAATAGAATGAACTTATTCTGTTCTGTCATTTGATGTAGATACAGTTCTTACATTTTTCTTCACTACTTGTGATTCCTTATTGGACATTTAAGATTTCTTTCAAAATTTGTGTCAACTTTGTTTGAGATGCCACTTTCTTGGATAAGCTGAGTAGTAGTATTCATTTGCAAAAATGCAGCAGGTTGCTCATGTTAATTTTAACCATCATAAATAATACAAGTGTCATAAATGAATGTGTTATAAATAAACGAACTCATCCTGCTGTTTCCTTAGTAACCACAAAATAGAGACTTAAACAACCGGTTTTTTTTGTTGTTATTGTCTACTGTTCAACAACAGAAAAAAGTCATTGCTTACTTTATCTGTAAAAGTATGAAAAATGGAATGAATAATTTGTAAAAGTTGCAAAAACATAAGAATAAAGCAGATTTCTAAACAAAACCAATATTTGGCCCGAATGCATACTCATAACATTAGCCTTAGTTTCATATAATATGCGAAAGCAAGAACAGTTTCCTTTTTGTATTATTTTATTTTTGTAATGCATTTTTTCGTTTTCTTTTCTAGTTTTTCAAGTCAAACAGTGTTTGGACTAATATAAGTGCAAGTGTGGTAAGTGGTGCTGTTGTCGTTTTGTTCATGACTCCATTTGATGTTGTATCTACCCGCCTTTACAACCAAGGTGTCGACACTCAAGGACGCGGTCTCTTCTACAAGAACTTCTTTGATTGTTTTATAAAAATCTTCATTAGAGAGGGGCCTTTCGGATTTTATAAAGGATGGTCAGCCTCATTATTTCGTCTGGCACCGCACACTATTCTCAGCTTGGTGTTTTGGCGAGAATTTCGGAAAGCATACCATAAACTCGAAGAAAAGATCTGAGACATATGCAGTTCTCTGTTCTTTGAGATTCGGAAACATTATCTGAACTCATAATAACATTTGTAGCTCGCAAGCTGCATACATGCGTAATGGTCAACATATCATGAAGTTCGTGATACTTGTACTTTTTCTTTGTAGGAAACTACAAAGTTCGGCTGTAGCAACTAAATATCTATAGTTATTTAATGACAATAACATCTACAATTGCCCAGCGAAAATTTATATAAAGTGCGCATTTTACACAATTATTTTTTTCTCACACAGTTTTTACTTACATTTAATATGCACAGATTTTTGATGCCTCAGGTTTGATACATTGAAAGTGGTGGATCTCATTTTTGTTTTACAAAAAGCATGTTAAAACCCACATGTATGTTATAAGCAAAAAGTACGTTGTGTATCAATGATTATGACGTTTATATGATTTTCATTCGATTTTTATTTTTTTAAATGCCTAACTAATACAACGTATTCAGAGTTTTCAAAAACAAATTTATAAAAAAAATTCTGATTACCAAAAAATGGAGTGTTCGTATTTTTTCATTTTAGAAGGCAGTGGCCTTCTATGATTCTTCTAATGCTTTTGTTTTTCCTTTTGCGAATATGACATTAGTGAGTAGTCAAATGACAGTGTTCGAAATTACTGCTTAAAGTCAATGCCCTACGATACATCTTGTAATGATTGCCAAATGTGAAACACTCGCTAATAACTTGAAGCTCGGCATAATCACAAACTGACCGACTTTAAGAATATCATTACTTTTGTGTACTGAGTTGAGATGTGACGAGCCTTACTTGGTTTCAGTTATATTGATGCCTTGATAGAGGTTTTTATAACTTATTGTCCTTAATAGAGAAATTTTAACTTTTTTGAATTTTTATTGCATAGTTTTGGATTATTGGTTTACAAACAATTTTATGAATAATGTGTACGTTGTAAAAGCGAAGGGAAGGGCATACAATTACTTTTGTTCGTAATCTTGTGCAAACTGTGATACCTTATCTTAATTTTACAATTCAGTACACTGTTTTATAGTTGCAATTGATAGTGATAAATGTTAATTTTGAAGTGCGATATTTAATTTATTTGTTGATTTTTCAGAGGCCTTGGTAAAAGGCTTATTGATCAAGCCTTCAAAAATTTGTTTAAAAAATACAGTGTATAGGTAATGTACCAATGCTGTCAAGATGTGTGGCACCGCTTTATCAGACCTTTTTGTTTCACTCATAATAATATAATAAAAAGATTAAAAGTCACGAACTATAGATTCATTCAAGCTGTTTTATTTAGTTTCTAAACTGTTTCTTGATAATTGAGACGTTGTCAGCTGACTTTCTTCGGGAAATGCAATAATTATTATTACTGGAAGAACATATTATTATTTATACGCACAAGCTTTATTACAAATAAGTCTAATAAAGCAAACTAATAATGAATCCTGTCATCTAAAAATAAAAACTGTTGGGACTGTATTTGCTCTACCGTACAAATCAGAAATCTTCAAATAATGCATTGTTACTTTGCAAGTCCTAGCTACTTGATAAACAAAAAAATTGTTCCATACTTAGAAAATAATGTTATGTATAGCAGTGTTTAGAACAACATGTAACATCTTGGGGTTGTCAGACTCCCTTGAATAAAATTCCCAAGAAGTATGCTGGTGTTTATTGTACTGAAATTCTCAGGCACAAACTTGTAACTTTGGTATAGTTGCCTATACAAGTGGACAACTACTGTATAGAATTTTCAATTCTATTTACCCATTTGTCCATTCATGTGTCTGTCTGTTAGTATGCCTGTGCGTCCGTCGCCCCCTTTACTCAACTTTTACGTAATGCAGGATTAGGAAGTTGATATTTAGCATACAGATAGAGTATGGGTCATAATTTGGAGGAACTTTTGAACCAATGATTATCTGTCATCTGTTGCCACTTTCTCCGCTATGGAGTAATTTAGGAAGTTGATACTTGTGATACAGGTAGGATATGAGTCAAATTTTTGGATCAGTGGCTGTCAGTCTGCCACCACATTTGCTCTGTAGAATAATCCACGTTAATATTTGAGGTGCGGGTAGGGTACTGGTCAAACTCTAATTTTTGGATTACTGTCTGTTGTCACTTTTTTAGCTGTGGAGTAATCTGGGAAACTGATACTTGGCACATGGGTAGGGTATGATCAAACTCAGAGCTAATTATTCATGGATCATGGTTTGTCCATCTGTCTGATGCCACTTTTATGTCACCATGGAGTAATCTAGCTTAAAGTAAAAGCAATCCATACCAATGCAGAAAATTCATTTTTGCAGTTGTCTCCAATCACACACTTCTGAAATTCTTTACATGTCTGTCGAATTATCGATTTGATTAAGACTATTATGCCCTCAGATGAGGCTCAAGTTTTGGGGATCTTTAAATTAAGTTACTTTCTAAACGTTAACTAATCTTAAATTCAAACTTAAGTTAAATTAGAATGAATAGATTGTAAATATTTTTTTCAAACACGAAGAATTGTTTTATCTTTTTTTATGTTTATGTTTTCCGTTTATTATTGTCTGTAGTTGGCTTGCGCCATTACTTTTGTTCAAATTAAGAGATGCTCATGGTTTGACTGGTTTAAAATTGCTTTCACTTGGGCATGTTCACTTCTGAAAGTGAACATGTTCTGTACCTGTAATCTCTGCATGCCATCCACCCTTGGTTAACACAGACTGCAAACTGTGGTCATCAAATGATATACTATTAGTGTACATATCCAGATTATGCTAGTGTTTGTTTAAGCTGATTCTGTTTTACATGAGGCTCTAACTAACCATTAATCATTCAGAAAAAGGGTGAGCAGGCAGAGTGGTGGCTGAAGTTGCACTGCAAATGGGTGAACGTGCTTGGTATAAATAACAACACGTTGCAATCAACTACAACGACAAAAATTACATGTATTGTATGTCCTATTTGTTTACATCTTTTAATAGCTGAATGCTTTAACTAAAATTGTATATAAACTTCAAATGCAAACAATAAACTGAATAAAATAAAACATTTAGGGTACATGAACAACATGTTTGGGTTAAAATAAGTTACTGTTTGTATGAGTCTAAATAATGAATGCACACAGGCTACTGTTTGTATAGCACGTGACCGTTAAGGGTTGAATAATTTGGTTGGTTTACCTTGTATGAACCTTGACCGGTCAAAGCTTATATGTAAAGATAACTGCTAAGCAATATTACAAGTGCTTGGACAAAAGAGTTTCTGCTGTGCAACTTTGTTTCTCAGTCCTTCAACAAGGGTAAGCAAGCATGGCATATGTGCATTATGTTTTGTTTTAGATGATGCAATTTAAAGTCCATAAACTGACCTATTATATTGCTTTCAAACTTCAGTAGTAATTCTAAATGATAAGTTATGGTACCGGTAGCACTTTTTATGACAGTCTGAGCAGTGCTCATGTTATGTTTAGAATAGCATGAAGTGCATCGATGTAGCCTTAAGTTTCTCATTCGGAACAGAGGTTTTGATATTAGCCCACAGTCTTAGTAATAATTTAAACAATAGCATTTTAGAAATCATCCTGGCAAATTGTGTTTATTTACTGTTTAGAATTTATAGCAACTAATAATTGTATTTTAAGTAAGTAATTTGTAATTGAAGATCTTGAAATGATCAGTCTGGCAAAATGATGTTAGCTAGAATAAATGACTTTTATTTATATCTCCTTGCATACTAAAAGTGAGGTTCTGCATCCACAAGACTTCCTTCCAAAGTATCCTTCATTTTCACTAGCACTGGCTAAAATTAAAATTTATGTGTGATAACACCTCTGCATATAACTATTATAATTGTGCAAGAGATTTTTATACATAGGTAGTTGTCTGAAACATTGGTATGTCTTTTGTACCATTCATGAGCAAAGTATCATTACATTTAGTGACTTTGAATTTGTTACAGAAAACTTTGATGCCCACCAGTATATGAGGCATGATGTCGGATGACCTGCCAAAGTACTTCCCAGAGCCAAATCCTATAGACAATCCATGGAATTATGTCATCATCTTTGTCTGTATTCTTATTCCAATCATCATACTGTTTTTCATCTGTTTAATCTTTTACGAAGTCAGACAGAAGCGCGACCTTATCAAATTTCGCGAGAGAGAGATAGCTAGAAGAGAAGCGTGGGTTCGCCAACTATCTGAATCTGCTAGACACTCATATACGCCTAAAAGCCATAAACCATCTGACACTGTAGAGCTAGAAGAAATGATAAAAGTAGAAGAACAGAAGAAAAACTCCCGTTCAAATTTAGACAATTTATGATCTTTAAGAACACCAGCATCAAAAAGGAAAATTAGTTTTATTTATAAGTTGTTACAAATGGCAAAAACGTAGTCTCAGCTGGTCCACACTTTCACTGCGCATTCATACAATGTTTCAATAGTTTACCAATAGTCTTGATAAATAGATCAATGTAGTTGATTGAAACACTGTAGCTGGACTGGTTGGCAGCACTAGAACGCCTAGATGTGGTTTACTTACATAACTTTATATGCCACGCATATCTTATTGTCATTAATCATGTTTTGTTACTAAACATCACTAGTCTAGTTATACCAAAGACTGTGAATAAAGCTTTGAGTTAGAATTCGTTTTTTTCAGTTCACTCTCAAACAGCTATATGTAGGTTTCACCATAGAAGATTATGAAAATTTTATTACAGAGAACCATATTAATAATACCATGATCGTTAAAAGTGGAGATTAATAATTTATAAAAAAGTGAAGTAAAAATGAGAAAACTTTCTTTTGGGATGAACATTACTAGTGTCTGCTTCAGCTCTCAATTATGAAGTAAGAAATCGGCATTCACCACTGTTTCTGTAAGTTGCATACAGGTCTTCATAAGAAATGTGAAAAACAAATGTATTGTTTAACTATTGTGATTCAACTTTTTGTACATTCAGAATCTACAAGTGTAAAACTCCTCACAGAAATAAGCCTCAAAGCAAAACCTTAACATATCGGCAGCGAAGAAACACTGAGTGTGACAATCTTGATGTACAAGAATAATCCTGACAAATTTGCTAACCACCAAGGTTATGGTAGTAATCTGTTGTACTCCGAGAACAACGTCGACTTTTTCACTGCATCCAGCATTCGAGCAGCGTAATGAAACCAGTTCCTTTCAGACAGTGGTGTGCGTGTTAGCGGATGTCGAGTAATGGATAGTATCTGATTACGCAGTGACTTCAGCAGAAAGTTGGTGCTGGGTCTTCCCAAATATGTATGTGCATTGCTTTGCGATTCAGACTCTAGCCAAGGTAAAGCAAACAAGTTTGTGGTAAGTGCTCTGTTTGTACCATTCAAAGCAGGAATAACATCACCATGTGAGAACGAAACCATACCTTGGTATTTCAACATGGAATTATGAAAAACAGTGCTCAGCGTATTATCCATTGATCGTAGAGCATCAATGCTAAAGTCATCAACTCCAGCTTTATTAAGAATAAAGACAATGTGCGGGTAATACTCAGACTGACCATCTACAGGATGTCCAGACTCGTGTGACATCGACGGCGAACTAGGCTTCAACATCTCGGCTGTTTGGAGGAGTCTCAATAAATTGAAGTCAGTAAACCAATCTTGAACGATAATCACAACATGACAAACTGTCATTAAAAATGAAGCAATCTGCACCGACTGCAGTTCTGCATAATTCTCCATGTAATTAAAATCTATTGGACATTTCTTGTCGAATTGAATGATGTTGTCTAATATGGAAGCACTGAGAAGGGGTTGTGTATCCAAAAGGATCATCCGTTCCCCAGTTACGAACATATCTACACCAGATGTCTGATGAAGAGCACTTTCTTGTTTTTCGTCTGATCCGGTCTTAAACACACAGTGTGTCAGATCATTCAAATGATCTGTTTCCGTCAACAAAGAAAGAACCGTCGACTTGCCCACTCCTTGTAAGCCAAGTACGCCGACAACAAGGTAATCAGTCTGTTCAAGAAGAACATCTAATCCACTGTCACACCATTGTAGTGTTTCATCAATCAGTTTAACTGAACACTTCATCGGTGGTGCAGATGCTAATTTACTTTTAAAACTTGCTTGCAGATCTTGTGCTAAAATAGAAAAAGGACAACAGCAAAAATTTAAATCATGCAGTCCTAGACACTAATGCTACTGGAAAAATTAAATCACGGGATTACATGCGAAAATTGTGCAAACCCATATTTAATTGCAATATTCGTTTCTAGGTTCATTTGTTAGTATGAAACATTAACTTTTGAATAAACTTGCCCTAAACTACAATTTTCACAGTGGCTTCGTCTCTTGTACAAAATTATAAACCTTTCACTGGCACTATTAATTATTATAATCTCAAAAAAATGTCACGATTATTATTAATAATGTTACAAACCCACAATTAATTAAATTTTGACAATAAACTTGAATAACAGGAAATGTGAAAAAGTTGGGATGCAGCCTTTTCACATTTCCTGTCTTTCAAGTTTACAGAGACATACCAGGCTAGTGACTTAGTGAGGCTACTGCATAACTTTGTCAACATACAGAATACAAGAGGTCTAAAATGGTTTTGTCTGAAACCATTTAACTGATAAAGAATGTGCAGAGATTACAAGCTGATAAAACAATCCAACACAAACTCATTTAAACTGGTAACTTTTAGTTTAACACTTATGGCTATTATTAAACCATTTTTACATTCTCGGACGTCATTTACACCAAAACGGCACTTGCAACCAGCTACGCTTACCAGAAGGCTTTTGTTGCAGAATGTATTGTGGTTGTATTCCTGCCTCCCGGCCAACCATAGTGATACCACTTTGAGAGGACACAGACGAAGTGCTGGGCATCATCTGATCATCTCTTGATCTCATCAGAACCATGGGGCTTCTCTCCGTGAATAAAGGCTGTGAATTGGCTCGATCCAATGACGAAGCCTATAATTGATAATTAGTAATTTTAAAGTTACCCCATATTTTGTATTAAAATAATAATTCGTACTCACCATCTGATGAGATACGTGCTCTAAGACCTTGCCAAAAATGACAGCAAGTTGCAACACTTTAAAATCAACTCATTAATCTCCTCTCTTGAACTTTGTCTCCTGATGAGCTTCCAACTAGTATCACAAGCAACAGGAAATCATATGACCATTGAAACCGTATTTACAGTTTTTCCTCATCAAAAAGTTTCAAGTAAATAGAATACGGACACGTGCAAAAAACGCACTTTGCTTATAAACAGGTATATGTAAAAAAATACAAATTTAGAACTATAACTTCGCCACACGTTTTCTTGTTAATTACCATTATGACTGTGTTGCATTGACAATAATGTTATTGTGATCGTATGAAATACAGCACAGCATGCAAACAATGAAAACATTATACATGCACTATCTTATACAAGATGTGACGTCAGACAAACGTTTACTCAGCAGCGCATATAGCAGCCTCGAACAGTTGAGGAGAACCCGCTCGCGCTAGTTAAGATTGCTGGGGGTACTTCATCAGTAACATATATATTAATTTCTGTGGCTTATGGCAGGTACTGGAAGGCAGTATAAAGAATTAGTTTCATATACATTTGAATCCACCGTTTCATTCCTGGCCATTTTGCAGGCAATAAATGAGTTTAGCAGTATAACGTGGGCTTGCCTGTACATCTGACAAAAGACAGAAATTGAAGTTATTTTAGCAAAGCATTACAAGGCAAAAGTTCAAGTCACTGAACAGAAGTCACATGCATAAGCTTAGCAATCTCAGAAATTTAATGCAAAATTATGACGGACAGAAGCATGCCGCAAGGAATGACGAACAATTGAGCATTTGTGGAATGATGAACATTTAAGTTGTCAGACACAAGATAATCTGGATCATTTCAAATGCACATAATATTCGATGTTTTCCAGGAAAAAAATGCACTGAGAATGGTGCTTTTGTGAAGAACTGCCTAAATCCGTTTAATCAGTTAGTTCGTTGGATGTGAGCATTACCTACTTGAAAGTCAAAAGCATTACAACACTGTTTTGAGTTTTCTTAGATAACGAATAAAAATAAACTAACCCGATCACTGCCTTCACCGCCAGCACTCGGCCCGCTTCCACTGCTGCCTATGGGAGAGTGCTTGGCAAGTATGATTGGGGTTTTAACGCTTGATGGTGTAGTTTCTCTTTCCCTCTCTCTTCTGCTTGAAAATGCAGCAGCACCTGAAATAGGTGCTATTTAATAGGCTTCCGAGTTACTGATATTTTGAATAATACTAAAACAGACAAAAGGCGTTATCTAATGATTAAGACCATATATGCCAAATATGATTTGAAAAAAGCCACTAATCTTGTCTTAAAATTTTATACCGACTAGAGTAATACAATACATTTATTACCATTCCAAAATTTTGGTATAACCGTAAGCAATGGTTATTGATACACAATTATGTTAAGCACAGAATTTTAAGGCAACTGAACAAGTTACAGTAAACAAAATAACATTTTGCAAAAAAGTGTGATTCAAGGTGCATACATTTATTCTTTTTGTTAAATCTAATTATATATCTGAAAATAGTTTTCTAAAAAAATCCTGAAGCTATAACATTCAGAATAAACAAAAATTAGGCAAAAGAGAATTTTATATAATTTTTATAGTTACAAATATCTGAAATAACTTACTACCACCTCGTCTCCCCCTCTCTTGCCTCTTCTTTCTCCCAACAGGTTCAGACATTAGTAGCTAAAGTCTCTCCAGTTGATTGATATTTAAACCTGAATGTAAAATAGAGTTTTGTACAGTTTTAAAGAGAAATATATCTAAAACATTAATATATACAACTTTTAAATGCAATTTATTTCCTGAAACATTGAACACAATATTATCTTAATAACAGAGTGTGTTAGCAGTTAAAGAATAATTAGTGCTATACAAGGACCAGTATCATGTTTAATGAACCAGTAGCATTAGTGATTTATCATTTATTTAACTAAGCCACTATTAATTTTAAGAATCCTGATCATATATATTCTTACAGGTATGCAAGTTTAGAACAGCTGCATATTTATGGATTAAAAAACATTGGCTATACTTCCTCAGAATTGTGATATACTCTCATTTTACATAAATGCAATGAAAAATAAGAGAATTTTGGGATTAGCGGAATTGCTGAATAGCATGGGGTGTGCAAGGTAGCAAAGATAAGCAACACTAGGCTTGGGTAGTAAAGTGGATGACTGACCTGAAATATTAGTCCTATTAGGTTGGGGACCCATTTGCCATATTCCACTCCAGCATTGAGGGACACAGTATACATATTGGAATGCACGCAACACCTATGGTTGTCTGTCTAGCGTCTCATTTTAACAGCCCTGCGAGTTCCTAGCATTGATTACTAGCTCTTCGACTTGCTGAACTGTATAAAGGCTAGGCTAGCAGATTTAAAAGGCCTATAAGCATAACAGCACCAGGGGGCATATTCTTAAGCTCCGAGAATTCAATTGTTAGTGCAAAGTTATGAAATCATAACTAGATCTCAGAATGCATGTTTAGACTAGTTCAGATTCACTGCCGTACTTGGAAGAACATAACAAGCAAAACAAAAGAGAAGCAAAATTGTTAAGGTCTGTTGTTAAGTAAGCTTACTGGGAAAGTTTGCCTTTTCCCATCTTAGTGTGGAGCTGCCCCGTGTTACTTATTAAACAGATATAGATAGATCCAAACATTAAGTTAAAATTTGTGGCATGGCTTGGCACTTACATCAACAAACAACAAACTACATGCAAACAAAGTGGTGACAGGATTATGCCCAAAAGCCATTTTATTTACACTATAATGCTAATACAACGTAAGTACTGTGTACTCAGTTAGACATCTATACATTATACATGTAACTAAAAATGACAAGATAGATGGCAGCACAATAAATTATACATAAAATAAAGCAGGCTCTACTAAAAAACTTATTATTAAAAGCACTTATTATTATTTGCAAATGCCATATAATTTGCAAAAAAACTTAAATGTGGCCTACCTACTTTTGTTCAAGTATGACTGGTCAACATTTAGCAGTAAACAGGCAGTGAACACAAAACTGCAAAAAAGTTACTACTCAAAAACTGTAAGTAATTGAGCAGCCAAACTTGGATAACATGTAATAACAAATAGGAAACACATTCTAAAGTGGCAGTTGCAGTTGATGAGCATGCGTGAGTTTTCAAGGTCAAAGGTCAATTACAGTTTGCAACTCACAAAATGTAAAGAATTAGGCAACTCAATTTGAGCACTATGACAACCAAAGTTTAGGTCATTCACTCAGTGAATAAACAAGAGTCCGACAGTGAATACGAAACTACAAGTGCAAAAGCCTGAGAAAAAAATTTAAAAAATGGAAAGATGATTCCCTATTTTCATTTACTAAATTTTGTGAAAGTTTTTTTAGTCATTCAAAAGCTTGCATCTTATCAAATTTATTAATAAGCTGTTAATTAAATAAAATATTACAAAATGGTCTCTTATTATTGCTTACACTTATATTGTTATTATTGTACAGCAATTAGATAATTCTAATTTCTAAATTTTAAACTAAAATTTTAGTGTGTCTGTTGCATGAAAGGATTTAAAGACACGAAATAATTATGTAAATTAAAGAATTACAAAAAAGTATATTATGTAGGTTCATAGAAATATCGATTAGCACTACAAAAAGTATGTTACACAGGTGCATAGAAATATTGATTAATTTATCATACTTGCTTTGAACATACATTTTTGCTATGATTTCAAATTACCTTGAAACTTATATTTAAGAAAACTGCCTCTCCAGCCTATACAACAAATCAATATTTTCGCTTTTTAGACATGATGTGCACATCATTTACATTTAACAATACCGCACATACACATTCTCACCAGAAAATGTACAAAACTGCTTCCTAGGAAGTCTTCATTTTTTCTTGCATGCTATTGGACATGTTAGTTTTGCAAATGTATTTCTTAAGAGGAGAGTGAAAATCTTAAAGGCACTCATTAAAATATGTTGGGAAAAATCTGAAAGTATTTAGTACATAGGTGCAGCAAATAATAGTTGAGAATATATCATTGTTCTAAGCATTAACGGACAAAAAAGAAATCTGTTTAACAGAAAAAAAACTAGTTTCATTCAAAAAGTTCAGTTCATCAGTTACCAATTTATATGCCAAAATTGACCTATGGAATAATGACTATGTAAAGTGACCTGTTAATACTGATTGTGTAAATATATAATGCATGTAATATATTATACAAACTAATAAAATCCAGAATACTAGCTACTATGTGCAGCTATATATACATAAGTGAATATTTACTTCAAAGCACTAGCAATAATTAATTTACTAACAACAATGAAATTTAAATTTTTCTCAAACTATCACAGCTACTACAATAATTACAAACGCAAAGTCACTTTACAAATAACAATTAATCTTCAAGCAACCAAAACTATAACAAATTTTGGACTTTCAATTTTAGCAAAATCGCTAGAAACTTGTTACTCATTTAAGCTTACAGTGCAGCCGAAGTAGTTTGTAAATGCTCCTTGATCCTGATACACCATTCTTGTAACAAATGCATACACGCAAACCAGTCGAAGAATTAGTAAATTTAACTTATTATTTGTTTGTACAAGACAAAGATGTCTACAGTATAAACTTCTAGTGCTATATCATAAAAACACTTAGTTACATCATGATCAAAGTTCAAAAATTTGAATAAAGTCACCATAAATTTTTCATTTCTATTGAGAAATGCATTGTCATAATGATTAAAATAAATATCAGAAAATGAATTCTACATAACATGAACGGCATGCTTTATATAGTAATGTATCAGAAAAATTCAAGCAAGATCGTTTCACAATTAATACCTATTATTATAATATGCGCTTATAATCAACACTTGGCAGCTTTGGTAATGTACCACAAGGTTCACAACTTTGATATGTGCATGTTAACGATTTGTATTTTAATAATCATATTGTTTTAACTAGTTAAGCCCTAATAAATCAATGCAAATTAAATTCGCCTATAGGTGCTGACACGCATCCAGTCAAAACTAGACTAATGCTCTACCGACATAAATTTTTACCAAATTTCAAACAACATTCTCTGTTGGCAATTTCAGTTATTTAAAAGCATACATACCAAAGTGACCATCTACCAAACATACAGTCATTGCATATTTAGTCATAATTAAAGGAGTAAGAAAAGTACAGTCAACCTCAGATATAAGAGACACCTCCGGACCGGAAGAAATCATCCCTTATATCCGATGTCCTTTATAGCCGAAGTTGAGTCAGACCGAAGGTGTATCTAGACCTGTGAGCTCTATATACCTCATCTGGTAGCCTAATGCCCAATGAACCGTTTGTCGCAATGTAGGTAATATACCAATATAATGCAAACACATCCAATCGTCTTGAACTGAACACAAAAAGCGATGTTTATTCATACTCATCCCAAATACAAAATTTTTACAAATATAAAAAATATTTGACCATAGGGTCCCTTATATGCGAGGTAATTTACCTGGGTTTCTATTATGCGGGACCTGAAGATGGTATCCCTTATAACTGAAAGTCCCTTATATCCGAGTACCTTATATACGAAGATTTTTATAAAGAAAAACGTTACGAAAAATTGGGACCAGCGTTGGTGGTCCCTTATAAGCGAATGTCCCTTATAAGCGAGTACCTTATATCCGAGATTAACTGTAGTAAATTTTGTCTACCCTACTGGCTACATAAAACTCAGGAATAAGACAATATTCAATTTCTGTTGATTCAAATATAACTAGAAGTGCTAATGTCTTCCCCAAGCCAATGAAAGGCACAGTAACAGGGATAAGCCCAAACAGGTGATAGTTAATTATTAAGAAAGTACTGTAATTGTAAAATAACTGCACACAAGTATTTGGTAGAATAATGTACACAACTTATAATCAGATGCAATTTTCCACATAATCTCCAAGTACAAAAAAATTATCGATGCCAACAATCCATTAATATTAATTATTATATTATAGTAAGCCTGAAAATTTACATATTTACGCAGAAGAAAATGATTGAATACTATTTTAAAAACTTGATTATGATGGTACAATAATAAAGCAAAGCACATAGTTACATCATGGCAAGCACAAATTGGATACGTAAAAATATCCTACACACAAAATTTATCAACACTGACACTTCTGCCTAGGCTGCACCTCATCGTAAATGTTAAAAGCGTCATCTTTTGGAATTTTTTTTAAATTGTCCGGGTTCTTACAAAACTGTTCTGCAATTGTATAAAACAATTCCCTGACATTTTCCCCTGTCTTACTAGATGTCTCTAACAACTGAGCCTGTATCTCATCTGCATAATCTGAGACAGTGTAGTAGTCTATTTGACGCATGTGTTTCTTGTCACCTTCTACCAAATCTTTTTTCGTTCCGCATAGAAATATGTTGCAATTCTCTTCATGCTGCTTTAATTCTCCTACCCAAAATTTTGCCCGGTCAAAACTTGACAGGTCTGTAACATCATAACACACTATAGCAGCTGATGCACCACGATAATAGATACGACTCATCGCCTCGTACCGTTCACTACCGGCCGTGTCCCAGATACCCATAGTAACAGTTCTGCCATCAACTACAATTCGTCTTGCACCATAGGCAGCGCCTATCGTGTTTTGATACGGCAACTCAGCATTAAAGCGATCATGAAGATAACGTTCAACTAAACTTGTTTTGCCACCATACTCCTTGCCCAGCAAAACAACCTTTAGATCCACACGTGATGCGCTCATGACGAGTACGAAGTAAAGGCAACACTGCAAAAAAAACTTGATGTGAAATCACTAGTCTTTGAAGCCAATGAAGAATAGACATTGCAGTGAAATTTTAATTCACAGCGTAATTTTCAGTAGCATAAAAATACAAAACTGTTTGTCTCCAGTTTAACAGGGTGACACAATTTTTGAGATTATTTCCAAATTGAAAATTGGCTCAGACACTAAATCAATGATTATTTCATAAAATTTACTTTTACAAGTTGTTTTTGCATATGCCTTAGCCTCAGTCATAAATATCATACCACCACATAATATTACCTTAAACAAATAATTCCAGAACTGAGATCTTAAAAATGCGATCAGGGCATCGGGAGCATTAATACATACCCTTTCCATATTATAAAAGCATAGTTTCTTTAAATGCTAGCCATATCTGCTGGATGCGTTTAGCAATTCAAATGCACATAAAACACTGCATATAATGCAGTAAGTAATTTTATTGCTGTATACTAACAAAAAATTTGTTGTTACTTTCTGGGTATATTTGTACATGCACTTCCATATTACACACCTGTAGAATGTGTTTATTTTTTTTTAGTTTGCATTCTGTTGGCTTTAACAATGAGAATAAGCAATAGAAAAGTTTGTTTACTGAAAAGTGCTAGAAAGTCCACAACCAAGTTTCTAAATAATACATTGTTTTCAAAAGCTTTTACAGTTCAGATGACAATAATCTACTTGATGAAAAGAAACAATATGCAAAAGAATTACCTCTCAATTTATGAGTACACTGAAAAACACATACACACAGGGCACATTCACTCCAAGCCTTAGGCCTAAAGAAATGTTTGTTTCCGATTTGTTGCCACTTAACACCATGTGTAAGTATGGATTTCATTTTAGTTTTCCTTTTTTAATACAATTGACTACCTCAATGCGAATTAGGTTTTTTACCATATTATCAGGTCTCATTTTGATGAATTCATCACTTATCTCTGCACTTATTTAAAAATGCAGCAGTTATTCAAAAAATAATACAGCAATTCGTTTTTTAACCAATTAACAAAAGATAAATGTGCTTCTGGGTACCTGATTTTTCTTTTTTAAATTAAAACGAATAAACCAGTATATAAACACGTAAACTGTAAGCATTAGTAGCAATGGGCAGTGCTCATGAGACCAAGTACTACTCAGGGGTTTCAGCAATTAGTGGCAAAACTACTCTGGCAAATCACCAGACAATTTACGTTTATGGTAATGCTGAATATTAGTGTGCGTTGGCTACTGTATAAAATAACGAGAAGTTTGTTATTATAATTACTTTATTGTTTAATTATTTTATATTTTACGTCTTTTAATTTTTACTTTTACTACAGTTTTTATAAACAGGCATAACTTACAAAGTGAAATATACTGTTATAGCTGTACTATACATAGACACTAGGGTTATCTGATACTAATACTTTAGTACAACCTAGAACTAGTCTTGTTTCAGCTGGAGACGGCCCCTCGTCTATGGAATGCAGTTTCAGAAGAAGTCAAAAACACTCAAAATATTAAAATATTTCTGTTTTTAAACATCAAATTAAAACATTTTTATTCTTAGAAACTTTAACTTTTTGTTATTTTGCTCTGTATCAGTATAATGTAGTAAAGTAAGTCTTTTAGGTGCTTATGTACTTGTACTCTTTAAAATATGGTTTGTAGATTCTTTGTGAATTTTAAATGTTTGTACACCAAACAACATTTTTATATAGATTTTAGGCAATAAAATTATTATATATTATTATTATTATTATGAACTAAAAACGATGTTTGCATAGCATGAATCGGTTTTGAATCAGTTTGCTTCTGGTGTCCCTTATCTCAACATGTTCTGTTTGTTAGACTTTGGTTAGCAGGTCACTTGAAAAATGCTAGATATAAACTACGCCAAGTCTCAAGCTTGTTAATTATTTAAATGGTTTGAGAGACATATTTTTACTTTTACAGAAATTCAGAATTTCTACAGTTTGATAAAATGAGAAATAAACACAATGAAATTCGAGAAGATTTTGCAATCTAAATTTTTAAAAATTGTACTACAAGTATAAATGTACAGTGTTCTGATGCACTTACGTTAAAGATTGACAGATTCAGATTCATTTTTTCCCTTTATAAATATCACATTTATAATTTTTACTACATTAAAAAAATAAAATTCAAGGGAAGGGTGGCAAAACACTAAATAGTTATTTAAATCAGCCACCCTTGTCATTAGTGAACTTTATTGGGTCAGCAAATGAGTGCATAATTTTACATTAAATATGTAGTGCATCTAAAATACATTATCAAATCAAAAACATGCATAAATGTAAAACAAAACAAAAGTCAAAAGAAATTATAAATTCTACAAGGCAAAATGAAACAAAAGCAAGCAACATACAATTCTAGCACAGATCCATTAAACGTGCTGCATGTTACCAATAATGGATGTTATAATTTCACAATTTTAGCCAACATTTTTCAATATAAAAACCAATACTAAAATAAAAAATAAAAAAAGTACATGGAAGTTTTAATTACTTCCAGTTCACATTAAGATATAGTGACATAAACGAAACATAGGTCTGTTATTACACTATTCAGTAGGCCTGTAACGATACATCCACGTATAGATGCATCGTAATATCTTTTATTACAATATGTGTATCGCCAAAGTGCACAAATACTGTGATAATATGAGTCAATGATATCTAGCAAATTAACACGTACTTGATGGTATGCTGATAAAAACGATTTGAAGTGATTCAAGCTGCAGTAGTGGAGTGTACTGTAGACAAGTAATAATCGCATTGAGCAGTTGACTTTAACGCAGGCATATCTAGCAGCCAAAGTGGTTTAAAATGCATGGTGTTTAATTTATTGTAGGCTAATTAGGTTGTTTCACGTAACCATGTGAAATGGCAAAAATGAACTTGAAAATGCATGAGCAACTTTTAAACCTAAAGTATTGTTGCATATTGCTTTTCTGGTGGTTTTCAATGAAAATATACAGTTTTGTCGAGTTATTTTAGCATTTGTTACCAACGGCTTCATCTATTTTTTATAAAACCAGCAAATGTTAACCCGGGTGGTACTGGGATAAGTATCGTATTGTGAGGCTAGTATCATGGCGTATCATACTGTGTCTTACGTGTATCATTACACCCTACTATCTAGTTACTTTAAAGGAAAACCAGACGCAATCTTAAACTATAGGTCAAAACAATCTACTCTCTAAAATATTGAAAGGAAACACATTTTTTTTCAAAAATGACATGTGAAAGAATTATTACCACAGAAACGCAATTTCATGTATGTGCCAATAGTTCTTCTCTGTTAGTGTTACATAGATTAGGCCATTCGCTAGTTAGACGAACAATAGCGCCTGCATTTCGGAAACACGTTGAACAAAAAAACGAGCTGTACCTTTCAGTTCAGAGGTACTAATTTGTGATGCACTGCACATGTTGAGCAGCTGATGTGTGAGCACAGCAGTAAGTTGGAAATTTGAATTTTTATCTAAAAATTGTCGAGTTTTGGTACAACACGCTGAATCTCCTACAGTAGTGCTGTACTTCAATTTTCTCTTTTGCAAACACGTGTAACATGCCAATGATTTTTGCGTTAAAGATTGTGTTCGTTTGTGACGTCACCAATAGTTGGGTTCGCATGCTGTTAAGAATAAGATTTTAATCTATTAGTATTACTACTAGTATTATATATCAGAAATGCTTTTGCAATATAATTGGTGCTAAATTGCAAACTTTTTACCGTACTTGAAAATGGGGTAGTATATGAAAAATCATCCTGCCTTCCTTTAAAGTTTTACTGTAAACGATATAGACACGCTACCGAAGTACCTTCACTCACGTTTAAGCAGGCCTACTGTTTTCACGCTTGCATGTCATTAAAATGATGTCAGCTTGCCAGGTATAACAAACAACAGTTAATAGTGATACAGAAAGCCTGCACACTTTATAAAAGTATAACTGAAATAACCCAAATTCCAAAAAGGGTCAAGAAAATTTCTTTTTCTAATATACCGGAAGTTATAATATGGGAAACTTTCCACAAAAAAAATATCATATCATATGACTCATCAATCAAACCAACATCCGAGAGCATTGCCACCGTCCACCTCAGCCGCCAAACTGTTAAAGTGCATGTATGTTCATATGATACTCTCAACTCACTGGGCAAACTTTGCAACAGGTGCATCAAACCATTAAAAGTCTACTCACCTACAGGAAGGAAATTCAGTAAATTCAGATTTCAACAAGTGTCAAATATTGTGAAGTGTTTAATTGGAAAAGTGATTCAGTGTATTGTATCTTGCACTTAAATTATTTGAGTGCCTGCTGTTTAGTAGAGGGGATACTGCAGAAGCGCAGAACTCTCCCGAATGAACTCCCATTCAAAATAAACGATTTTTCATTAAGGTCTCTTTATGTGAAATCCATCCCCCACCCCTTGGCTTCTTTGATGATTAACTGATTTGTGGAAAGCTTTAATGACAGTACTATAAGTGAACAGTATCTTCCATTAATTTCGCAGCATATGACACACCTTGTTATGGTTGTTTCATCAATTACCAAATGGCTAAAAAATTTACTTTGCAAAGCTGGAGAACTTATAAGTTAATTAAGATGTTTTTGTATTCAGCTATTTGTGCTAATGCTTGTGGTATTACATTCCTTCGTTAACGTACCCAAGGTACACATAATTATAATTAGCAAGATGCACAGAGATTTTACATTACTAATTGTGTTGTATAACTAACTTATACTATAGCTCATTTGCTATGCTTTAATTTTCCACACAGTATATATGTTTATTTAAGACAATTAAAGCTTGTTAGCTTAACAGGTTAATTATACCAGAGAATATATAAATGTGGAATGGATATTACATACTCTGTTACTACTCAAATATTAACTACACAACCATGCATGGGTGACAAACTAACAGCAATTCCTGTTTAGTGCTTAGGGGTGCATCTCACCTGTTAAAGTTGCAGTTTTGCTTTTGATATTTTGTTTACTTATTTATCTTATTAATATCATTACAAATTATCATAACGAAGTCATATACAAGTACCTCTAAGCATAAGCAGACTGATTTTTCCAGGGAGGGGGGCTGAGCCACTTTTGCCTGAAAAATTCAAGGTCAGCTTCATGTCGGGAATTGCCTCACCCTACCCCAAGACCAAAAAATGCCCATGCACTTCATTTGGTGGCATGGAGAAATTTCGAGATTTCCTTTTATGAAAACATTATTTCATTTTTTTCCATCATTTGGCTGCTGCCCAAAAAATTAGTGATAGGCTGATTGCCTGAATCCAGAGGGCAGCGTCCCTGTGAGTGCTCCAGGTTCGGATAGACGTTACAAATCTGCAATACTTCAGCAAAAGTAATGAATATGGCAGCTGGTGAAAATGTATGTCTTTTAGTTTTAATTGCAATACGATGAGTGCATCGTAATAAATTAAGTACTAATATTAGAAATAATAAATCTGTGTAAAATATTTCAAAATTGTGAAAAGCGAATTAAGGTTACTATTAATTCGGGAGTCCCTCGATTAAGGAAAGAGCATGATTATAAAATTAAATGTATGCATTTCACAGTTAACTCACTATATGTTCTGTGCAGAAACTTTGAAAACAACAACAAACTGTTTTACAAACATTACAATGATATTAGATTACTAATCATCTTCCTTTGTTGCAGTCGATAAGAGGTGCTGTGTTTTCGAGAACGAATTGTCAGGTGTTTTGCCTTTCTACCATTGCAACAGAATTAACTTTTTCAGTGCACTTGACCAAAGTGCCACCCGGGGCGGACGGTCCCCCCCTTTAGTTACGCATGTGCCTCATTATACAGATTTTTAAAATTTGCTTTAACATCTATCATATTAGCTCTAATTGCCATATCTTTCATTTCATCTAACCTGCCTATTTCAACATGCATTTGTCTTTGGAAGTTTTCGTTTTTTAGAAATCTCAATTTTCAAAATAAGAGCATAGTATCGCTAGTATTACATATAAACTTGTATGTAATCTGCGTTCTGTAATGGGCATTCACCTTGAGCATTTACTTTTTATTTTTAGACTAACAAAGGACTGTCATTGCGACAGAAGTCATTGCTGAAACAGAAAACATCAAAAGAACACAATAGTAATTTCCGTGCAGGATATGTGCAGATAAATGAAGATTACCTTCACAAGTCTGGAATTCGCGGAAGAAAGATGTACTGCCTTTGGTGTTCCGCTATAACACTGTTACTTATTGCTGTGGCAAATCTTCTGGTAAGAAACCGTGACTGTTTTATGAATAGCAGATAACATCTTAAATTACATCTATTATCTATAATCAGTACAGCCAGTAAAATATGCTTTTATTATGCACCTGTTAGATAACACATGTTCATTGCAATTTCAGGTTACAGTGATTATCATATTGGTGCTTCGAATTGATTTTCATGGTATGGATTCTCTGGAGTTTGTTAGACGTGGTGTACTTTTAAAATTTAAGAAAGCTGCTCATCTCGGCATGCTTATACCACAAAATGGCAAAGTAGGCAGCTTTGCAGACTCAGATTTGCACATAGAAGCTACAAACCAGTCTGTAAGTTGCACACGTATTCATCTTAATCATCTAACACTGTGCAAAATGCAAAGTTTTTAATGCTTTCAATTTTGATTTGATGTATTGTTGTTAAAATTTGCAGCAAGATTTATAAATGTAAATGTTGAATTCTTTTTTTTTGTGATAGTTTGTCTGCACTGCACGCTTACAGAGCTATATATTTTTTCAGATAAAAATGACTGTAGTCAACAATGGTGACCCAAAGTCATCAATTTCTGTTGATCCAGAAAAAACAGAATTTACAACTTCTGGAATGGTCCAGTTCACAAATCCAGAAACAGGAAAGACGTTTTTCACGCCCACATGGGATGACTTTAAGCTCCCTAAGCACGTCAACACATTTTCTGCTGAAACTATAGAAGCATCAACAGTGAGCAGCAATTTTAACAATACCCAAAGTTGAAGGAAAAAACAACCCTCAAACAACATTTGTTGTATTTTAATATACACTTAAAAATATTGAAATTGCCACGTAATATATGCACATAAAATACCTTACTTAAAAACTCAAAAGAAATATAAATCATTCTTATCTCCCACCAAGCAAACGTCGCTGTGGGCATGTTTGAAAAATATGACGAAAGCTGGTGGACAGCAAGAAGACATGCGTAACAAAATTTTTGCAGTTCATCTCAGAAATTTCACCATTCTAGCATTGTCTTTAACTATGTTTATACAAAAATTAGTCGTGGTATCAATTAGCAACAACTTCAAAATGCTTACTTAGCTTATTTCCACAGAATCATACCTCAAAATGCTCAATTCTTACATGATAATTACAGATGAGCATGGAATTCTGCAAAGCTGCAAGGGTAAAGTTTAGTTAAAGTCAAAATCATTACTATTGTCGGCGTTAGGTAGATTAGTTCATTTTGTCAGATTATCGTTGGTAACTGGTTTTCATTACATAGTTGGCAAATGGATTCACTAAAAAACAAAAGATAGTATTAGTAATCTCTTGTTTAACATTTTGGATTTGTAGTTGATAATAGTAACTGCTATTGCAAAAAAGTTTCCTCAAGCACTTGGCGGGATGTTTTTTATTGCACCGCAACCAGATGACACCATTTTTCATTCAAAATAAGCACACCCAAGCATAGAATGATTGCAACATTAAATTTTGATTTTACTTGGCTTTTAATTTAACTTGAATACAACAGATCACTTACTACCACAGGGCTGTGCTTAATGTGCCAGTAATGCCTGACTTTACTATTGCAATATTTATGTTATTAAGATCTTCACCAACTGCAGCTCAAGCACTAGGTGACTATGTATTTCCATCGTAAAGTGAGTCTATTAAGCGGCGGCTACTGTATCTATGATTTAAATTGGCTTTGCATGTTTCTAATCTGATTTTTGAGTTGTTTGTGCATAATATAAAGGTCCACCTGCCAGCAATGGTTCTTTAAAGCAAAGTCCAAGTTTTTTGGGAAGTTAGGTTTATATTGATGTTATTGTAGAAGGTATTGTAAAAATTGTTAGAAGGAAAGTTGCTATCATTTCGCGCTTGGGCGCTTCCATTTTGAAGCCTATTTTCTGCCAATATCGTCAGTCATCAGCTTCTGGCAACATCGCCATTCATCAGCTAAAAAAAGCAGTCTACTACAATTTCCATCAAAAGCACAGTAAATTTTTACAACGAATTAGATGGCTAATTTTGTGATATTTTGCATGAACATTAGGTAAGTTGTGAAAGTTTGAATTCATATCAACAGCGTGCTTTCGGAGTTTTACAATACACTTACGATAGTCACGAAGTCCACCAGTTATGTCACAAATTTCAAGTGATTGGCAGCTACCATTATGCTAAAAAATTTCTATACAGTATTACTATTAATTAATTATGTACTTTATAGACAGTTTTTTGCAAAATCTCTTTGGTATATCTTTCTAAATTTAAGTGATAACAATAAAACAAACCCAATGTGCTAAGTGACTTGTCCTTTCCTTTAACAAATAAGCACTTTATGATATTGAAAATTGAGTTTAGTTCTTTAATTATCTCTAAACTGTCATGTGGCAATAACAATATGTAATTTCTTTTACATACTTATACGTCTTTTGATACATCTAGGTTTCTAGCCCAAGCAATAAAGATCTGCGTATAGAAAGTAACAGCACCGTCACTCTACAGGGCAATGAAGGTGTTCGTATGGAAGGACGCCGTATCCATTGGAAAGCCAACAATATTCAATTGCTCTCGGTAAATAGGTTTTAAAATAGTTTCTTGATTAGATTCTTGACCACTAAGTTTTGATATCTGTTTATCTAAATAGAGGTTGATGTTATAGCTTTCCTGTTTCTAATAAAAAACTGAAACTGTAATGTTTTTTATTCATCTTTTATGTGACTATTAATGTTTAGTGATCTCACTGCTTTACCTTTTTATCTCTACTTTTATAAAAGGTGCTATCAAGATCCTTCGTTTCTAAAATTTAATGTTTACACTTTGTGCAAAATACACATTTCGCTAGTATCTTCAGCCTAGTAACTCCTAAATGCATAATAGTTGCTTATAAATTACTTTCTTTTGTGCCACTGTTCTATTAAATTCTATAGCAAAAAATTGTATTTCCGTAAATTACAACATCATTTGTTTTATTCTATTTGTCTGTGTTTACCTGTATCCATTTTTTTACTTCTCATTACATTAAGTGCTTGTTTTGTTTGTATCAAGAAATAAAGCAATTAGCAATTATTAGTTTTGTTATTATAAAAAGGAGAGTTTGTCTTTTTTGCAAAGGTCTCTTATATTACATTATTACTGATCCTTATATTACGTTATTTTGAAGCACTAAATGTTTTTTTTATCATACAATTCACTTCAGATATTCAGATTATTTTCATTACTTTTTTTCTTTCACTTTGTGGGACAATCTAACAAGCCTTACTTTTTGATTGCCTGCAACACATTTACATTTGTATATAGGTGTACAGTGTGTGAGACGTTTCTTGTACAGAAACAATAAAAGCTTATTTGTATTATGTTCATTGTAGTCTCTTTCACTATATATTGTACATGAAACTATTGTAAATGTGTAATGTGAAATAAATGACTTATGACTTATCCAGCTCACACTTCATTCTCCAGTGCATCTCATTTAGTGTGTTTATGGGTAACACAATTGCTAATTGTATTTGAGTAGTCATTTTTGTTTGCAGTAGAACAATTAGTGATAACAATTTCTTTCAAAAATTTAGCATTGCAATACGAATGAAATGTAAATATCTTGTATATCATGAAAATGTTTGAAATTAAGTTTAATCAATCACAGAAGGGAAGTGAATGATAGCCAATGTTATTTATTTATTTTGTTAAACAACTTTATAAAGGTGATAGAATGTTGTTGAAATGTAATCATGTTATTCAACTGAGCTAACAGTAATTAATGAAGTTAAACTACGCGCATGCAAATAGAGGCACATCTGTAAATATTTTATTTATCTGCAATAAAAGATTTACCATCATCAATTTCAGAATGAGAAAATTAGCCTCCAGTCAAGAGAGGGGATTTATATCAACATCGGTTCTTTACCCAAAGAGGATGGAAATTCTTCATTTGATGCACCAGCAATCACATATCAGCTATGTGCTTGCGTACGAAATGGTCAGAGTTATCGGTTATTTCGTGTACCAGTCTTTAGGCCGGGCCTTGGTTGTGCTACTGCTAATGAGGAAGTGAATCCTTGTGACTAAATAAACAGCTTCATGGTGCACTCTATGATCATCAGATGGGGGATCTAGATTATTATTATTATTATTATATTTCTTTATTTTCCTCTATTTGCAGGTAAGGTCACCCGAGGTTAAATGAGGAAAGAAATCAAAGTTTCCACATGTATATATAAAAATACGTATAGGGTGTCTCAGAACTCAGTATACACTTTGATTTCTGATTTTTTTTTAATTATTCATCCAATGTTGACAAACTTTAGCATCATTCAAAAGAGTTGTCTAGCAATTCTTCTTATTTAAATTTTGACTGAAACCACCTTACTATGGCAACAGCATTAAAATTAAAAATGAGGTGCAGAATATACCCTAGAAAGGGATTCTTCAATCATAAACCAGCGTACAATGAA
Organism: Tubiluchus corallicola; assembly: GCA_030141605.1. NCBI lineage: Eukaryota > Metazoa > Priapulida > Priapulimorpha > Priapulimorphida > Tubiluchidae > Tubiluchus > Tubiluchus corallicola. The sequence continues at coordinate 481,979 of JAQGDQ010000105.1, forward strand.
ATTCAGAATTGCAAGGACCTCACTATGCTCTCTGTTAACAATGTAGTTCTGCAACAAAGTGAAACTCTTCCTCGCTACTTATGAACTGTGAGAGACTTTCTTAAAGTAAGATATCCAATTTATCACTGGATTGGTTGCTGGTACTCTATCCACTAAAAGTTGGGTTTTCACGGATTTGACATTTTACAGTTTTGTTTACAATGCCCTATCAGGCAGAAATTTATACAAAAAAGCCAACACACCTCCACAAACTCTAAATTGCAATTGAAGATTAATAACAAATTAATTCTTCATGATAAGAATAGTAACAATGAATAAAAAAATCCCGTAATTAAAAAACAAAGAAAAAGAAAGGAACGTGACAGTGTTTTGAACTACCACTGTAATTCTTCTTCAGGTGAACATAGAAAGACAGAAAAGAGACAAAAATCACAAGAAATTACTAAAACTACTAAACTATTTTTTGGGAGTTTCTTGCTTATATTATTAACAAAAAAGGATATCACACTAAAAAAGATACAAGCACATAGAAAAACACAAAAGCATAGCAGATAAAAGCACACATGAGAAACACAAAGTACAAAATCACTAGCCACAGTTGCTAAACACTAGAGAATACAAAAAAGCTAATGAAATGTTTAACAAGGGCCATGGTGTATACATAGGAGAAAGTTAGCAAACCAGTTAGGCAAAAGATAAACAGAATGCAATCCATAGAGATGAGAATGAATGGCAAAGAAGTAAAATTCTATTGGGCTATTAATCTGAAGAAAATGCTGAACACAATGTAAACTACCTGTGGAGTTGGAAGAAAGGAACAAAAGAGTAAATCAGAAGAAACGGGTGAATATAATACAGACAACAGCCAAAAGGTCAAAACCCCCATGGTAGTAAGTTAACAAGTTATTGGAAAAGTTGATTATATATAGTTTTAAAGTTTAATTAAATTTACTGCTTAATGATGTAAAGACCATGGGTAAAATTCAGCTACTCAAGCTTCTAATAATAATATAAATTAAAAAACTTTGTGTTAAAAACTTTAATGCAGCTCTCTGTTTAACACTAAGCTGGTATTCAAATACAGCAATAAAAACTACCTTCAGCTCTTTCTAACAACCTTTCTGATTTAAAAAAAGATTGAAGTGTTTACATAGCGCCTTGTAAATTGTGATAATTTCTGTTTTGTGAAACTGCATGTGACTAAAAACCTGGCTTGAAAAACATATTTATGACATTCAGAAGCTTGAAAGTAGCATTGTCAATTCATACCTTTGATTTTAACAATGCTAGAAATACTTTCTCTTTATACAACGCCACTAAACGGCACACTGTAGAATCTGCTTTAATTAAAAAAACTTTTCTAATGTCTTGAGTTCAATGACATGTTTTCACTTTACATCATTCTATTTTCTCAACACATCTCTGCATTACTTAAATGTTACCAGTAGTCAAATTTATCCTAGTCTGTCCATTTTCTACTGTGCTGTGTGGGGCAGTGCCTAACGTCACTAGCACAGTCTTCGTATTATTAAGTGGCCCTCTTAAATTTAATTAAATTTTTAACAGTATCTGTGGTTAGCTAAGCTAATAAATCTGTTCAGTTACTACAATTTGGGCCGTGGTCAAAGTTTGCCTAATGCCCGACTTTGCTAGTTTTAGTCTTTATGTTATTAGGTGGATTCCTTCAATTTAGTTAAATCCTAATAGTATCCATAGTTGACTTCTTCAGATAACTTGTAATTTAGTAACATAGTTTGAGTAATGCCTGACTTTGCTAGTTTTAGTCTTCATGTTATTAGGTAGATTCCTTCAATTTTTAGTTAAAGCCTATTAGTATTCGTAGTTCACTTTTCATAGTTAAGTTGTAATTTAATAACATTGTTGCTTTACTCAAAGTGCCAGTAATGCCTGATTTTGTTAGCATAGTCTTTATTGTAAATGGACTTCTTAACTTCAGTTAAATTTTAGTAGTATTCATAATCAAAATTTCAAATAAGTTGTTAAGTTAATACCATGCGGCTTTGCTCAAAGTGCCAGTAATGCTTGGTTTCGCTAGCATGGTCCTTATGTTACTATATGGACTTCTTAAATTTAGTGAAATTCTAATAGCATCCATAATCAAAATTTCAAATAAGTTGTTAAGTTAATACCATGTGGCTTTGCTCAAAGTGCCAGTAATGCCTGATTTTGTTAGCATGGTCTTTATTGTAAATGGACTTCTTAACTTCAGTTAAATTTTAGTAGTATTCATAATCAAAATTTCAAATAAGTTGTTAAGTTAATACCATGCGGCTTTGCTCAAAGTGCCAGTAATGCTTGGTTTCGCTAGCATGGTCCTTATGTTACTATATGGACTTCTTAAATTTAGTGAAATTCTAATAGCATCCATAATCAAAATTTCAAATAAGTTGTTAAGTTAATACCATGCGGCTTTGCTCAAAGTGCCAGTAATGCTTGGTTTCGTTAGCATGGTCCTTATGTTACTATATGGACTTCTTAAATTTAGTGAAGTTCTAATAGCATCCATAATCAAAATTTCAAATAAGTTGTTAATAATGCCATGCAGCTTTGCTCAAAGTTCCAGTAATGCTTGGTTTTGTTAGCATGGTCTTTATGTTACTATATGGACTTCTTAAATTTAGTGAAATTCTAATAGCATCCCTAGTCAACTTTTCCAGTAACTTATTAACTTACTGCCGTGGGGGTTTTGATCTTTTGGCTGATGTTTGTATTGTATTCACAATTAATCACTTTTTACTTTCATCTTTCAGTATTTACTTTTCTGTGGTTTATCACTTCATACAGTTTTACTCTATTGTTTTTCCCTTCCGAGTGCGTAGGTTGTTTGTGTTGCTGTTCGCCCCTTTCTTTGGATTAATCACCCCATACAGTCTTACAGTCTTTGTCATTCACTCTCATCTGCATGTGCTGCATTCTGTCATTCTGTTTATCTTCTACTTAACTGGTTTTATGATTTTTTTCATGTGTATAAAACCATGGTTCCCATCAGACATTTTATAAGTTTCTTATTTACTCTGTTCTGCAACTTATATTTGACCTGTTTTTGAATACTCTTCTGTTACTTTCAGCTCGTCTAAAAATCAAATTGCGAGTAGTGAAAAAATTCAAAAACGAAGTTGTCGAATAAGTTTCTGCATGATTTTATTCCTTATGTGATGCTTTGCATAAGCTCAACCTGATTACTCAGGAAAATTGCAGACAAAAATTGTACTTTTGCTTCTAAAATTGTGTAGTACCATAGATGCTTGCTTCCTGCTTCACATCTTAGTGTAAGCAATCTACATGCTCGAAATTCTAATGAATTATTCATGCCTAAAATTTGAACAGAACGCTGCAAACTTTCAGCAGTTTTTATTATAATTAGAACTATAAGTAGTAATCAGGAACTTCTTTCTAAATTATATTAAACAATTTATTGTCTCAATTGGTTTTATTAGTAAATCAGTAATCAGGAACTTCTTTCTAAATTATATTAAACAATTTATTGTCTCAATTGGTTTTAAACTGTTTTACTGGTTTTGTAATGTCATTGCTCTAAATTTTTATTATGTAAATGCAACGTCTCTTTTTGACTCTTTCTATTTTTATTGTATTCACACCTTGTATTCTGTTTTACTGCTGTGGTGTGACTTTCTAATAAAACCCGTTATTTATTTATTATTACTCATTCATTCATTTATTTATTTATTATAACTGTGGCTATTTACTTCTGTGTTTCTCCTATGTGTTTTTATCTGTTGAGCTTCTGGACCCTTTCCTTTTTTTGTTGATAATATACACAAAAACTCCCAAAATAATTAATTTAGTTGTTTTAGTAATTTCTTGCATTTTGTTTCTCTTTTTGTGTTCACGTGAAGATGAACTGAAGTGGTATTTTGAAACATTGTGCCCTCTCTTTCTTTTTTCTTGTTTTTCTTTAATTGCGGGATTTTTTGTTCACTACAATTGAAGATTGTTGTGCAGTCATTGTTACACGCTTCAATAATATTAGCAACCAGACAAATGCGTGTATAATAAAGTATATTTATTAAACTAATTAAGAACTCAAACAAAGAAGATCAGAGCAGCATGACAGTCTAGCATGTTGAACACTCCTAAGCAATGACCAAGATCTTTGATCTACACAAACCATATCTATGGTATTGTTACAGTCATTTAAGTGGAAATGCTTGCTTATCTTCAAAATGCATGTGTCAGCAGATTTACTTTGAGGAAGGCAGTGAAAATAGAGAAACCTGCTAGTACCAGTACAATAGTTTCTTTTCAAATTTTCATTTGATTTCATTAAGATTGCCAAAGGTTTTTAGTTAATCTGCACCAATTTTCGAACATTTTGCTTTGTTTGTTAAAAAAAATTAAAATGTATACTAACTTCTGAGGCACTGTTATATTTTAACTAACAGTTAGTGACAAAATATGAATTTTTTAAGTGTGCATTATGACCAGCAATCTCTCAAAACATTTCAGATTTTAGCTTTTTGAGGTTTCAAAGACACGTCATACTCTAATTATAGCCCTTCCAATATGTCTACTCACAGAGAGAACACTGTCTGAAGCTATTGGGACAGTGCATAGTTTTCTTAATAACTTGTGTTATGTTGCCTTAGTAGTAATCTCATGCAGTTATTATTATTTTATCATACTATTTCAAATATCCTTTAATGTGGTTGTACGTTTTATCCTTTTGTAGCTTCTTTACAATAGTTCTGTCTTTTTACAATGCAGCTATGTGCCTATATATATATTTATAAGCTATTGACCTTTTTGTTCTACGCCATTTTATTATAGTAATATAATACATGTAACGGTGAAGCAATAATGGATGTTTGAAATGCTATCAGATTTTTATGTATATAAAATTTACCAATTTGTTGTGTACATTTTACATACTCTTATTATAGTGTTTAAAGATGCTCGTATAGATAGCTTCAGTTTAGTGCTATTTTGTGATGATGATGAATGGCTATGTTTTTCTTAAAGAGTTGTTGTCCATGTTGGTATTAGGACAGTTAATTTTATCTAACACCAATTTTTGATGCTTAATATGCTGAAGTAATAGGTATAATTTAATTAAGCTTTGTGGTGGTCTTGTCATTAATTTACGTTAAATGCTAATCTTACTTAATAGTGTTACCAACCATCCATTGACTAAGCAAAAAAATCACAATGGTTATTGTTGTGTTTTTAATTCATGTATAATAGTGTACTGGACATCTTGCTTGAGTTTTCACAGTTTTAAGAAGTACGATTACATGGTTAGTTATGTGTTAAGGCTGTCACATTTTGGAATATTTATTTGTCAGCCGGAAATTTGACCAACAGTAAGTTTTAAAACATTTAATGGTCTTGGTGCGTGACACCAACACTTACGACTTGTACTCATTGTAACACTATCTTATTGTCCAAGTCAGGTGTCACACATTGCTTATTGTGCCAGTATTAATAATGTCATTACAAGTATTTCAATGTTATGATAAAATAATTTAATAAAGCTGATTTGGTTCTTATTTTGTTGTTTGATAATTAATCACATTTCTGTGGGTAAACCATTAATAATACCTATTAAGTCATTACATGTAGGACAGATTTAGATTTGTGTGAACCGCTCTCGTGCAAAGGCAAAAAACATTAAGAATATTCAGGGCATTCCTGATGGTGAATTGATTTCATGTTAGCTGTCAAAAATGACAAGACATGCGCACTCCTAAATGCTCGCAAGCATTTGTTACTATTATTAATAACATAAGGCTGCATAGTAGATTGGATGTATATTAGCACTAGACGCCAGATTATATTGACAAATGTGATGTCGATTTTGTTGTCTGACACTGCAGTGCCTCACAGACTTTAAAAAAGTCAGTTAAAAGAAAAATTAATATTCAAAACATTCACAAATTCTAGGTCTCGTTATACCCACTAGCGCCAGTCAAACCTACGTTTGATCTTTATTTTTTCAAAACTCCTAGTCATTAAACGGACTGTAGTTTCTGGAGTGTGCTGGCACAATTTATTTATTATACACTGTAATAATAATTATGTATGACGCGGAATACACCACTAGCAGAAGTAGGGCATTTACGCTAAAGTGCATGTGCTGAATTTGCGGAAGAGCAGTGTCGTACATCGGCAGCTCTAGTAGGGCACTGGCGAGTTCTGTCGAGAATCGAGAACTATGACATAATAAAACACAAAACTAAATTTGTTTTTGGAAAAAAGTAACTTTATAATAATGGTGGATAGTCCTTGACAATTTATAAATGTATTTTTTACAATAATATCATTATTATTATCAGCTCCATTAATATCATCATAACATTAAACTAAATATCTAATGCTTTAAAGAGAGAAACTATGTAGGGCACATAGCTTGGTAGCCCGTTTACTTAGTAGAAAAAAATTATTTGTCCAAGAGAGGTAGTGAAACGGATCAACTGTCTGTGAAGCGAGACAAAATAAAAATGATATACCTTAAGCAGATGTTGGAATCGCCTAAAAAGCGGGCTTATTTTACTTCAAAGAGATTAATATCAAAGTCAAATTTAATATTGGCCATTCTACTAGCTCAGGATGAGATTCCTTTGTTTTATCAGATGTATAATAAATTATTCAATGTGTATTTTCAATTATTATTATTAAATAAGCAATGACAACGGACACTGCCAGTAAGGCTAATGACTCAATTCGTGACCAGTCTCTAGAGTCTTACTTGGGCAGCCCATGTACGACGCGTCCTGCTTGGACTAGCCCTTGTACGCCAATTGTCCTGCTTCGGCTAGTGTCTTATTCTGGTCCCAACAATTATTATTATTTTATTCATTTCACCAACACATAACATATTTACGAACAAGAGTTTGTTTACGTTTACCAATGCAACATTACAAAGTAGAACAACAAAATAGTTTACAATATTCTGTCATGTTTGCTGATGACAAAAAACTGACACATTCCTGTCCCTGACAATATTCAGATTCATCAACTTCAGCAATCGTTAGGTGATTGACGCAATCGTTAGAAGATGTAAACTAACTTTTCTGAAATAAAGTAGAATATTTTTGCATTAGTGTGTGACATTCAAGCTGTTGTAAGTCTGTAATAAATTTTATTTTCGCGTCTTTCACGAATGTATTGTCATTAAAGGCCAAAGATTTGAACAGAATTGTTTCGTGGACAAATGATTCAATGAATGGACGATTAGATATGTTGCGAAGCAGGGAAGTGGGAATATCTAAATATTTGACTGCATTAGGCTTAGACTTCATTAGCTTACCAGTACAGAAGGCCTACATTTTCTTTCAATTCTTCCGCTTTTCTGTGCACATGTATACTGTATAGGCAGCATAATGGCTTACACTCATTGAAATGTAAGTGAATTTTGACTAATTAGCTAACTAAATATGTGAAACATGATTTTGCTTATATTTATACAGGACATTAACTGTATCGTTTCGTTAGCTGTACCACTACCAGTACCAGCACGTTTTTTGGAACAGAGTTATAGAAGTTATAGAGTTATAGCCATTCGAACTAACACTAATTTGTTGACTTAGATTGAGCTTGTTATATTAACACAAAAGCATTCAAGTTAAGGTTAAGTGGTTAAATTGTCACTTTTTGCAATATTGGAATAGCAGATTATCATTAATTAGGTTTAATTCATTAATTAATTTAGAAGTAAAGAAACTTAGACTTCTGTTGCAATAAACTGCAGGATATGTCGGAAAAGAATTTTTTACAGATTAAATCCATGTTTCTTAATGCAGTAGCTGCTGCTTTATAAAACCATCTCAGTTTTGAAACATGTAGGCATTGTCTGAAATTACTCTCGCGTAAGATTCATTAGAAAGGATTGTTAAGAAAATTTGGTTAAGACCCGTTTTGATTAGCGTTTGTCTCTGCATTTATCGTGGCGATTTTACGCTCAGCAAAAATGGCTATCGCTCTCTAAAACGTTCAGGTGTTTTCACTAGAAGCTTTCTCATTGCATTTTTAACGCTCTGTAAAAACAGATATCGCTGCGGAAAAGCTGCGTGTACAGGTATAACATATTTATTTTTTAATTCATTGATAGATAAATTGGATACATTCTTGTCTGTTATTAAAGCTGTGAATACTTTCTCTTCTCGTCATTGTTAAAGTAATGTTTAGCTTTTATGTTCCATAAACATGGATGTTTTTGAATATTTTAGCCAGTGCTTGCCTTGTTATTTTGTGCCATTCAAACAATTTGTTTTTTTGGCATGTTGAATCTCAGTTATTTGTATAGTAGCACACACACGCACACACACTACATAAAAAGCAAATCGTCAACACGTCATGCAATGGCGCTTATACAGAGAAGTTGTCTATGTATAGCAACATTATTCAATAACATGCGCATTGTGCAACCTGCAGTGATAACGATGTAATAGCCATTTTCATGGGCAATTTTGTGGCGTAGCTAGAAAAATAGATCTAACATGCGAGCCCTTTTTCTCGCTGCAGTGATTGACGCTTTCATGGGCATCTTCGTGGCGTTTTGAAAAGAGATATCGCTTCTGACTGCAATTAACGTCTTCATGGATATTCTGTATTGCTTCAGTGCAGCATTTTCTCGCCATTGATTTTTGTGAGAGCATTTAATCGCTATAGCATTAGATATTTTGACAGGCATCTTTGCAGCAATCTGGCCAAAATAATAAAAACACAGCAAGAAAACGCTAGTGAAAACAGGTCTTCAATAAAATCACTACGCCGTTTAATAAGATCATGTTTTTCTGTAACAGGTGACAAAAGCGATATCGAAATGAAAAAGATAAAATGTATATTTGGCAGTTTGCCTATTTCTAAGATATACATTTGAAATTTAAAGCAAAAGCCAAATCTCTCTGGAAGTTGAGCTTATTTTACCATTTGAGAAAAATGTTAGAGAGTTGCAGTAATAAAAATGTGATAAGCTCTCGTGTAATTAGTAAAATCAATTTAAAGTCATGATCACTTCAAGCTTGGGCATGTTCATTTTGAACAAAAAATGGTATCGTCCAGTTACCATGCAATATCAACCCACCACCCCAGGTGCTTGAACGAACAATCCAGAACATTGAACGAAAGGTTATTAATGATATCTTTTTTGCTTTTTGATGAATCCCATTGCCCACTATGTAATGGTAACCAGTTAGCGATGATGTCTCCAACTAGTTAATGCTGAGAAACTACCTGAATATAACCTCAGCTCAACACAAACATTCAGCCAGCTAGAATAGTGGAATTTCTACCATGTTTGTTAATTATGCCTTCGTGCTTGTGTGATTTTTTTCAAATATGCCTTCAGCAAGGCTAGTTTTGTGGCAGACACAAATTAGTTAAATATCTTTTTTGCATTTTTAAGCAAAGCATATTATTTGGTAATTTCAATAGTTTTTAAGTGTATATTAAAATGCAGTAAATGTTGTTCATGGGTTGGTTTTTCCTTTAAGTCCTGTTTCCTAGGCTTTTAGTCAAAGTTACACTGAAAGCTAAAGCCTATTGTTCACCATCCTTGCTTTGCATAATCTGCATACTCTGTATATCATTCTATTGGCATGCAAGCTATTGCCACATGTCTGTGTGAACCTGTTAGAAAAGTTTTATACGTAATGCATTGAATTATGTCAGATTAAATAAAATAAATCAAAATATCTTTGACTGAATGCCTAAATTTGTACATATGCCTTGGCTACAGAAATGAATGATAAAACTACATACATATAGTTAAAATTGACAGCCAATACATGTTTTTATAAAATGGATGTTTACAACAAAGCTAGTGCATATAGTTAACATTGGTAAACATCTTGGACATGTGTGCATGTCATATATCGGTTATAGTGAGGTGTTTAATTTCCTTTTATTATTTTCTGCACTTGAGAAAACCCCGTAGCAACCAATACCTTTCTAATTTATTAGAACAAATTACTGAAAACGTTGCATGACTTTAAAAGCCATTTTCTCAAAAGCATTAGTTTTTAACATACCGCACTTTCCGAAACTTAATCCTTAATGTATCCTACATATAATTGTACATAATCAAAATGCTTAGAATTTTCTATAGAATCTGATTGCATTAAAATCACAAAATTTGTTTCTAGTGGTCACTAGATTTCAGAATGATACATCACAAATATCCTGTCTTGGTGAAGTAACATTATGGCAGGCATATCCAAAGAGAAGCAGTTTTTTGACTGCCAACCATCAACTTACTGACCAGGCACGACATTGTTTAACTTCGGTCAACTACTAAACACACACTGTGACCACACTGCCATTCTTGTAACCCCCAGTATTGAAAGCTACAGTATGTTTACAATAACAATTAATAACTATTTGCTTTTGTTAAAAAGAGACTAATATCTGTCAAGCTAAAACCGATATGATTTTTACATTTACTCATAAAGATAAACGTGTTTTTGACAAAACATGGCTTTACGTGTTTACATGTATGATTATTGCAGTGTTATGTAATATATGGGATAAAAAACTATAGGCCTGCCTATGCTGTTTCTTGCAACAATGTTTCATTTAACGTCATGTTTAGCTAAAATACATTAGCACAAGTTAACAAGGATTTACTTTATTAGACTATTGCTGCCTGCCTTGATATGAAAGCCCTATTTTGATTTTTATAGTGACAATTAATTATACCTAAGTCATTTATTTTATTGTCAGGTAATCCAGCAACATGATCCATATTTTTTGATGCTTTGTGATGGTCATATAAATCTCTGTCACCATGGCGATGCGACTCAGAAATAGTTCTCAGTCGGACAGCTACGTGGATGCCAGTACAGATGTTCAGGCTCAGCTTTTACAATTACAAGAGCCCGTTGGTGCAAACTTGAGCAGTACTATTGAGAATTTGACATCAAGTTTATCATCTAATGATGTTCAGCACAGGGGCAGTGACAGTGCAGTGATGCAGAATCGTGTGCCAATGGATTCTTGTATAATTGATTATGAAATCGAGGCAAATATGCCCGAGTTATCACCGAACTCAGACTCGGACTTGTTGCCTGATGATGCCACTTCAGGGCTTTTTAATATTCGTGCTCTAGTGTTTCTAGGCTTGTGGTATTTTTTCAGTTTTTGCACTCTATTTCTCAACAAACATATCCTATCTACGCTGAAAGGAGATCCAACGTTGTTAGGCAAGTTTTGATTAAGTACTGGCGAAAGCAGTTGTTATCTATCTTTGCATACTTGCCGCTATATTTGGGTTTGTGAAAACAGCAGTACAAAATGAATGTTTGTGCAAACTGCAAAGGAAATACAAACTTTCAAGATAAGAAAATGTACCTAGTGTGTACAAATCCAATATATAATTTTGTGCTGCATTAAAAAGACCATGCTAGATTTATTTCTATAAAATGAAAGTTCAACAAAATCTATAGCCACTTTTGTAATACCAAGGCAACAATATGGCTATTAAACTTCCAAATTTCAACGCCTTGTGCAAGACTTGCTCATCTAGGATTTGTTGTAGATATTCAGGCTATAGTATGACTTTCATGTAATTTTTACATAAGCAGTTTGACTGAGCTCTGCATGTTTTTTAGCTCATTAGTTGTAATGATCGCTACAAATTCGTTGCAAAGTACTTGGAAGCTCCTAGTTTTTTACTTATATTTGTACGTGGTAATGAAGTGTTTGAAAAATAGTTGATTAAATTTTCAAATCAAGTACTTGCACTTGCCGTTTAATTGCTGATTTTATTTATTTTGAGCCAGCTTGTTTCCTTTTACTGCCCTGTCTTACTTATCAAATGCCCATTACATCTGTTACAGACATTGGGCAAGCAGAATTCTAAAATAAAAGAAATTGCTCTCAAAACAGTAGTTAATATAGCAAACACTAGACCCTGCTATGAGAGTGGCTTTGTCGGAACTACTTCTGACTTCTATCCTATTGATACATAACAAATAATGGTTTTGATTAGCTTATTACTTACTATTCTTAAAAATAATTTTTACTTTAAGTATAAATAAACTCAGTGAGCTCATTGGTGACAAAATTACTGATTATAAACTTGGCTAATAGTCTTCCCTATACAACTCATAAACTGAAGTTGTAAAAAACCAACTGCAACTGCCACTAAAAACATGATCCTTTTATTGCACACTGGTACTTTTGAGTTGAACTGAAATTTGTAGGCCAAGTGTGGCTGTTGTAATTGTTTTATTTCTCCTCAAGTGAAGATTTCTAAGTGGTAGATCTATTGCTAAAGTTGTAACAGTTGTGACCCTTGCACTTTAATACAGGTGGAACCCAAATGATGATGACGTTAATATGTGGTTACATACAACTGTACCTTCCATGTGGCATGTTCAAGCCCATTGATCGGCAAGGAAGGCCACCACATTTTATACGTAATATGGTTGTGCTCGGCTGTATGAGGTAAGTTTCAACCTGTGCACTGTTTCTGGACTAACGATTTACGCCATTGGGAAACATTGGACTGTAAAAACACACAAATGTGTAAAATTGAAGCAGCATTTTGAACATCATTGGCTGATTTCATTCCCACTTATTTTTTTATCCAACAACACAGATATGGATGATAAGTGTGATTAATTTAATGTTTCTTTAGTTTCATTAGTTTTTCAAACCTTTTTATTACCTTTCTGTATGTTTTTCTTGCTCTTTTTCCCACTTGCTCACAAGGGTTTTTCTTTGCTGATTTGCAGGTTCACTACTGTTGTGCTTGGGTTAGTCGCTCTCAAGTTTGTTGCTGTGTCTTTCACTGAAACTGTAAAAAGTTCTGCGCCTCTCTTTACTGTCCTCATTTCACGTATAATGCTGAATGAGAAAACAGGTTTGTTTTAATCCAGATATTGGTTATTATACCTAATATTTTTAAAAACACTAGCCATAGAAACAATAATTTTTGTGTCTGAAAAGTATTATGAAATTTATATAAATGGTTATATACCATTGTAATTATGTTGTAATTACAAAGCAAGTTAATATAATATAATGATTTTGTCTGATTTTAGTGATTTATCAAAATTTTATTATGCTGCTAATGATTGCCAAAAAGTCAGCAAGATGCTACAAGCTTACACTTATGTACTAGGCCATGTGCATAGTTTGACGCACTGCAGAGCTTGCATGCTGGCATCCACATTACATTATCTCACTACAAAAAAACAATGCTCTAAGATGAGGCACACGACGTGCAGAAGCCTTAATTAACCATGTTTATGCGCTAATACATTTTTTCTTTTTTTATTGAGATCATAAGCCAAAAGCAGCAGCACAAATAAGAATGCTCAGAAAAATTTAGCTACTAGTTACCAATCAATTTAATAGCCATACTTGCCATGTCTAACTAAGCACTCTGTGACCACTTGGCTACACACCATCAGTCAAAAAGAACTAGTTTTGGCACGAGGGGAATAATCCACTCTGGTGATGTGCAACCAAAGTTAAGCAGCAAGCACTAGTTAATGCATGAATGGGTGACTTTCAGGTTCAGCCCTCTTAGCGGTTTTATTAACCTTGTTGAGGGAAGAAGGTATTGACATCTGAATGTGGTTATGACACTTTTGTCAGTACAGAGCCACATCTTAGAGTATAAACTCTGATATTGAGGTAGGTTTCAGTCCCACCACAACCATTCACATCAAGTAGGCCCTGCCACAAGGCACAAGATTCCAGTTTGCAGTATGCTGAATCATATAAAAAAAAGCCAGACTACTAGATATGCGTGTATATGTTTCTGAATTTTTGAAAAATGTAATGTTTTTTTTTTAGGGCTTGCAGTCAACTTATCTCTGATCCCAGTGATGGGAGGCCTGGCATTGTGTAGTGCTAATGAACTCAGTTTTAATTTTGTGGGTTTTGTTGCAGCACTTTCTACAAATGTTTGTGACTGGTAAATTGTACTCACATTTGGTACTTTCTAGATTTTGCTTATTCGAATATTTATCACACACAAGACTTTAGATTTTTACCTGTGAAGAGCAATTCACAGCATTTTATCCTATGTAATAGTAACATTTTTTAAATTTAATAAAGGAAAAAAGTCATTTCCAGTAATGACAGCATACCAGTTCAAAAACATCTAATAAAAATTATTCTGATGTATGACTCATTACAGAGTTGTAATTTCAAATATCCTGTCGAGTTTTTTAAGTGGCGTTCATCTTTCAGTGTTTTAGCATTATTATTTCTTTCATTGAATTAAATTTATGCTCAGGCTATATGAGAAGTGTTTAAGAAAATAAGCAGCAGAAGCTGACAAACTATGCTATACGTTGATGGTGCTTTCTAAAGTTGTTATTTTTTCAGTTTACAGAATGTTTTCTCCAAAATGCTCATAAGTGTGGATGACTTTAAATATACGTAAGTTTAGTGTGGCACATTTTAAAAATCATATTATTTCTAAATTGTAGGCATGTCATCATCAGTTGTAATTGTCAAATCGTAAGCCACTTAATAACATTCATGTTTCACATTTAATAACATCAAATTGTGTGTGCAGAATTTTAGCAAAGTATAATCAACCAGTTTTCAAGTAAAGTTAAACTTGTAATTTCATATGTTCTATATATTATAGTAATATGTCATGTTGTATCATAAAAGTCATTCATAAATAAGTTTTAAAGCAAAACCAGACCCAATATTAAACTGTAGGTTAAAACAATCTGGTCTTTAAAATATTGAAGGGGAACACACTATTTTTTCAAAAATGAGTTATGTGAAAGAATTATTACCACACAAACACAAGTTCTCGTTTGAGCCATTAGTTTTTCGTTGTTACACGTATTTCGGCATTCGCTAGTTAGACGGGCACTAGTGCCGGCATTTTGGAAATGCATTACACAAAAACAGGTGCTGTACCTCTCAGTTCAGATGTGTTAGTTTCTGACGAACTACGCATGTTCAACAACTCGTGCGTGAGCACAGCGGTAAATTTGAAATTATCTTAAAACATGATTAGTACAACACACTGAATATTTTACAGTAGCACTGTACTTCAATTTTCGCTTTCACAAACATGTGCAACACGCTTGTAGCATATTTTTGCTGCTGAAAATAATGTTAGTTTATGATGTCGTCAATAGTTGGGCTTTCCCGTCGTCAATTAAGTTTTTAACCTATTATTTAATTATCAGAAACACTTTTGCAGTATTAATCATGTTAAAATGTATACTTCTTATCCGAGTTGAAAATGGGGTATTATGTGAAAAATCATCCTGTCTTCCTTTAAATCAAATGTTGGTATTCAGTAGGCTTGCACATGCATAATTTCAACAAGGACCACTATAAACATTTTATAAGAGTAATTTATATTTTATTTTTAAATATCTTGTTGAAATAAACGTTCATTTATTTTGTCCCATTGCATTGAATAAAATTTATGTCACAGTAATTTTATTTGTGCGAAATGTGTCAGAGCACTGTGTAGGGTTGTCACATGAATTACTGATATTCTTGTATCGTGTTTTAGTCCTGCAGAACTGCAGTTTTACACCAGCATGGCTTCTGTTGTGGTAGAAATACCAGCTCTGATGATAATGATGGATTTTGATGGAGTTGAGCAATCAATGAATAGAACTCTTGTATTTGCACTTTTTATTGATGGCTTGTTCTTTCACTTTCAAAGTATAACAGCATATGTCTTGATGAGCTACATATCACCAGTTACTCACAGGTAACTTGTGTTTTAAG
Source organism: Tubiluchus corallicola (assembly GCA_030141605.1). Lineage (NCBI taxonomy): Eukaryota > Metazoa > Priapulida > Priapulimorpha > Priapulimorphida > Tubiluchidae > Tubiluchus > Tubiluchus corallicola. The sequence goes on from JAQGDQ010000105.1 coordinate 497,684, forward strand.
TATTTTTTGTTTATATATTTTTAAAGACGTCAGTTTCTAAAACTTGTGTAGTGATCTTAGTAGAGAATAATGTCACTTATAAGCTGTTTCTGAGTGGTATAAGTTTGGTATAAGTATATGCACCATAAAAAAACCTATGGAGTATTTCTCCAACTTCAGATTCACAGCTACACAAAGAATTAAAAAATGTTTCAACTTAACGTTTTAAGTACAGCAATTTGACTAATGCCAAAGCACTTAGTAAGCTGTATTCTAAGGTAACGTTTCAGGAGGCAGTTCATCTTTGCTGCTCAGTTAATCTTACCCTTTAAATTCCTCTAGAAGTTACAATTCTTAATTTTGTAAATGACTGTTATTACTAATGCCTAACTTTCAGACTGTTTGTCTATAAATATCACTGTAATAAACCCCTCCATTTAACTTTTTGGTAATCGGTGTAAAATAGTGGTCAGTTGATTGATAGTGGTAAAAGAACTTTTATGGCGAGCAGCTAGGCCAAGGTTTATCAGAATTCTAACTTAACCATTTGTTGATCTGTGACATAACAAATAAGTTTATTTGTTTCTTGTTTTATCTTAGATGTACACAGTATTAATAATGTGTGTCATCTTTGTGTTTTACACTAAATATTGTTCACTGCGTGTTATTTTATTTGAAGTGTTGCAAACACCGCAAAAAGAGCACTCCTGATCTGGTTATCAGTTGTTGTTTTTGGGAATGCTGTTACCTTTCTCAGTGGCCTTGGTACAGGTATAGTATTAGTTGGTGTTGTACTGTACAACCAAGCTCGACACTACGAACTCAAACGACTCGTTCAATATCACCAGCTCAAACAAGCAGTTACAGTATAACCCACCTGCTCACTGCGTCTCAAAGATTATCAATGTCTGAGATTGTGAAATGTTTGGTTTCATAATAGACATATCTGGGAAAATGCAAAGCTTGGGACCAGGAAACAGATTTCACGTTTCACGAAGTAGGAGACACTTTTTGAAATTGATAAGAGATTAGCAGTTATTCGCTATTTACGAGATGCGATGTATTATTTGCATACTGGAAAAGAGTATTATGTAAATGCACGAAAGGCCATACAAAGAATTTAAGTTATCTTAAAAGTTATTGTTGTATGTATTTTGAATTCAATATAAGGAAGACTTACCTGAATTATAAATGTTGTATCAAGCTGTTGGCTAATCGTTATCACTATTTACATTTGAGAATTATGAATCTTGCTGATTGGCAGTTGCGTCTAAAATGCAAAATTGCAAAGCGAATTCGAGAAAAGCATGGTATTGGGTAACAGCTCAGCGGGTGCTTTTCCTGAGGACTGCCATTTGTAAGAGTAATTACGTTTATTTGCTGAATCAGCGTTCATAATTACACTTTATGCAAAATTTATCCATAGCAAAGTATTATCTGACAATATTCAATTGTTAACCAAAATTAATATCTCAATAATGTAATTGTTAATTTTAATATCCGATCAGTAAGTCTTGTGAATTTATGTTGTTAGTTTCGTCTTGGTGCTGAACGTAGGTTGCAAATTGGATTGAAAAACATAAGTTGAATAACTAGCTCAGTTAAATGAATAATTTTATATTATTTGAGCTTTTGTGCTACCACCTTATCTGATGGTATCATTTTAAAGTAGAAGTTTCTACTTTGATAAATTATTTTTGTGATGATTTTGTGGGTTGTATAGATGTACGGTATGATTTTTGGTTGAGTAGGTGAAAGCAAATGGGGAAATGTAAGAACTTTTGTACCTGGCTGTGATATTTAGACTCAATTTTTTATATTTTAATTTTTATAATTCTATTAAAATGTCTGTTTTTATACAAAGTCTTATGTTTATTTTGTTTACTACGTTTTTTTAGAAATCACCATTTGTGATAGTCTTGCTGTGTTAACGTTAACAAAGATTTCACTAATGGGGCATGTAAAAATTTTTGAGATGTACATGTTGGTTCTTGCACCTTTTGTGCCCTGGTATTCATTATACAATTAAAAATATCCCTCAAAGCAAAAGATATTGTGTTTTGGTACATTGCTGTGTATCTTCAGGTGAAAGAAAAAATAAATCACTAAATACAAATTTTTTAATTTTATAAGCACAATCTTTAATTAAGTGCAAAGCACAGTCAGCACACATTCTAGCAAATAGGCTGGTGGTACGTAAAAGAAATACAGTAAACTGTTTGTGGGCTGCTGAGCAAGCAAAGGAAGAATGAGTGCTTGTGGTACTGGCAAAAAACAGAGGTCAACATAAACTTTTTTGTGGCTTAATGCAATAAGGAGAAAACAGAAATTAAAATTATATATTGAATCAAAAAATTACGAAAGCTGTAGTTCAATTACATAAATTACAAAATCCATGAAATATTTGCACCTATTCAGTGAGGTGTATTATCTTTACAAAGTAGTTTTGCTCTTGGCAAAAAATGTATCATCCCAACTAAAAATAATACTAGCAAGAATACAAAGATAAGGGAATGATACACAGCAGCTGAACCATCAAATACCACAACAGAGGCACTAACTTGCTTGTATCCTGCACATCCTACTTATTTCTTGTGAAGTCAATGGCTTCTGTAAAAAAATATTGGAAGCCGAAGCATTTACCATTGCAAGGATCCGTTTTTTTTTTTGAAAAATTTACATTTTAGAATATGAATTGTTGGGACAGATTCATTTCTATACTAAAATGAAAGAAATCACAACAAATGTATAAGACAAATCTTAACGGGCATATTTGACAGCCGTGTTGGGAAAGTGAAAAACCAGTCTGCAAAATGGTACAACAAAATTTCAGCCCCCTTGGTGAAAAGTTTTGGCCTGTGATACAGCTTTCAAAAATAAGTATGACAACAACAAGACCAAATGCTTTAGTGATTCTGTTTAGTGCTGCGCCCAAAAAACAAATTAGTAGTTACTAGTTTACTACACAATGTCTAGTAGCATGGCCACAGTTAGCAACAAATTTTTAAATTATTTGCTTGTGAGATACGTACCAGCAGTAACAACTGCTACAGTAGCAGCAATAATAAGACGGAAAACCACAACGCAAGCCATAGCAGCAAACCTACCAAATATAGTACCTGCAGTTAAGTCGACCCATAGTAACTAATAATGCTGTAATAACACCATCAGGACTCCTGCAACAATATAGCTAACAGCAGTTCAAAGATGGCAACATACAGTTTGCACACAAAAAACCGGCAGTAATAGTGGCAAGAACAAGCTACACCTTAAAAATATGACCATGGTGATACACTTGCTGGTAAGATTCATGCACAGATCAGCAGAGTGAAGTTCAATTTATAGGGTGTTGGGGGTGTTAACTCTTCTTTAGTGAAGCTTTTAATTCAGCTTTCCAGTTTTGTACTGACCACTATCAAAAAGTTCTGAGATCATAACAAAAAACAAAGACTACAATTGAAAAAACACTGAACAAAAACTTTGTTAAAATGCAATTACAGAAATACAACAAAACCTACACTGAAAAATTTGCTACTGTCCAACTCACTTAAATACATGTAGATACAATTATGAACAGACATGTTGGCAACCTACAGAGTTATATCAAAACATGGAGAATACAGCACTGTAGTGAAATATAATTAATACAAAAAATATGACTCACAACAATTAAAAAATAATGTTTATCTACAAGTCTTTTTACAGAGTCTACATTTCTTTTATACTAGCTATTTCAAAAACAACTACACCAAACTACGATTTGTAGTATTTATGAGATTTGTACAAGTTTGTATATACACAAAGAATTTTACAACATAAAAGGAAGGCCAAGTAATGTACTTGCTAACAAACGAAATGAAAAGAACCACGCTGGACACACTACTGCTAACAAGAAAAAAATTAAAACGTAAATGAAATTGTTTCACGGTAACAGCATTTTGTATGAAATAAAGAAATGGTTGGTATATCTCATTTTACTTAAGACGATGATATCATACTCACTAGTTCAAATGAGATCAAGAAACTCAGAACAGTAACAGATGCTCACAAATTATTGAAAGAAAAAAGGAGTCTACTTCTGCACTAGCAAAGATATCTTATTAGACAGAAAGTGCATTTACAAGTACCTCATTGATGAGTTCTTGTCGTTTACAACATGCTGGGAACACCATACATACAAGGGACAAAGATAATGCATCGGAGTTGACAACGGCACTTTCTGAATATACAGAATACTTGGCAGGTCTTTTTTGAGTTAAAATCAATAAGAACAGTTTGTGAGCTATCCCAGATTTCAAACATTCTGAACATACTGCTGCTACATTATCATCGCACCTTATGTGTTATAACCTAAGGCATGTGTTAAGTAACACCACCATTTAACTATTCTACGTTGTATTTCAAAAAACATTTCTCCAGAAAACAACACTACAAGTAAATAAAAAAGAACAGAAACACTGTATCTTTAATAACTAATTGGAACTTTGGCAAGAACTGGTAAACTAGATTTAGATAGCTAAATAAAATACTATATACATTGTATTCTTAACAATTACTGAAAATTAAAGCCCCTAGTAATAGTTTTAAACATTTACTGTTACTTCTTCAAAAACTAATCACAACATCTTTACAGTAGTTAACTACTTATTCTGTGCGAGATTTTTACATACATTTTAACTACAAGGACTTTGTATGAAGCTTTAGTAAGGATTCTAGCAAACTGACTTACTCACCATTGCTTCTACCAAGAACGTTATTTTTTAATTATTAAATGGAAGAGCGATTACATAAACAATGAGCAAGGGCTTCTGGCAGTTTGTTTCCTCTTACACTCTTCTTTGATTTGGGTGACAACAATTTGTACAAGTGCAACTATATGAAAAGGTGATTGTAAAATATTTAACTGTTTTTATACGTCTTTTCTTTATGAGAAGTGTAGTAGCATAGCAGATAGCGAATGGATAACCATAGCGAACATACAGAATGAATGGCAAACATGTTGCCCCACTAAAGTATGAGTATTCATGGTTTGTTGAATCTGTTAACCAAACAACCACAATGGAATGTTTCCATTTCAACAACCTCTTCGGGGTCCATCCCGCAGCATTCTGTGTGGTACCATTTCTCGCAAGCATCACACTGAACCTAAAAGAAAAATCCATAAAATATCAACCATCTTTCTAAATTTAGTGAACTATACTGTGATAATATCTGAAAATAGCAGCTCGTAACAATAACTTATTATAGTAAATTAGAATGGTGTTGCAAAAATAACAGAAATAAATCAAGGCACATAAAAGAGAACTCTAAATCACAAAACTAATGTCAGCGAGTTAAAGATCATTTTGGATGAATTTTGAACCTGGGTAGTAAAATTGCAGAAATACACACCCACACAACTTTATCAGCAACTGGTTTTGTACAACGCTTTGAGGCACACTCGTCATCATCATAATGCCAATTATAGTCATCATCGAGAGGGACATCGCTTCCAGCCTCCCCAGTTAGTTTTCTTTTCCTGCCTACAATAATACAAAAAAGTAATTAATAAAAATACAGCCGGTTTTAATTTAACTCATCTAAAATCTGTTTCCTTTGCACTTGTATTTAAGGTTGCCAGTGTGTGTTTTACCAAACAATTATTCCAATGCATTCTAACTGGGAGAAAAACTAATGTGGCAAATTAAGTGACAAGAAAAAATCAAGTGATTATTAAATAATATAAGTAAACACAAATATTACACTTGTACAGGTCCTTTTCAGATGAATGAAAATTTCTTTTTGTCTGATAAATGATAGAAAATTTTCACTCTGCAGACATTGCAACAACATTGTTAACCACTTTATGTCTTTTTTCAATTCAATTTAATAGATTTATTTCGCAATAAACAAACACTTACATATATAATGCATTACAAGTACATGGATAATCAATTTTTGTTAATTCAAAATTAGGACATAATTCATGCATTCTGCACTAAAGGCCTAATAAAAAGCTAGCCTATGTTAGGTTTCTTTTCATAGTAATTTTTGTATAAGCACTGTCATATGGCAACTTTGCCATAATGAAATGAAAAAAGCAATTAACTATTGATTTAGTGATTTCTAAGCAATAATAGTTAAATAGCAATATCTTATCATCAAAACACTAACCTCTGTTTTTTCTTTTTGGTCCCCTTTTCTTTTTCTTTTGTTGTAGTGACGATAATGACTTGTTGCGTATGTTAGATCTGTTAGAGTTGGGAATCACTGGCAAGGTGTCTGTTTGGTAGAATGAGTTTCGGGTCGCATTTCCCACCCATGATGACATAAGCGGTGATTTGCTCCTGCAAATGAAATCAGAAGCAATTGACTAAAATTCAATATTTCTAAAATTTGTCTTAAAGCCTTTGCAACACATACCAAGGTGATGAGTAATGACTCAATACTTTTACAGTAACAACATGCTACACCCGTCTGCTAATTGATTCAGACGGTTAATTAGGTCAAAATACTTCCATCCCAAAGTTAGTCTATTAAGTGGTGTCTACTGTAATATACATTAGTATGGAAAGTCTATCGTGCAGTTGTTTCAAAAAGTCTAGTTTTATTTTTAGTATTTGATTAAGTTAAATTTTAGCTAATTTAAACGTTAACACCTTCTCAACTTTTTTAATGCAAAAAGTTCTCAGTGACCCTAACAATTCTAATAAGCTCTGTTTACAAAGGACAACAAAGTTTAAGTGGCTGGTGTACACAAAAATGTTGTGACTTTTCTAGAATTCTGATAACAGTAACTTGGCAGTTACAAAATTAATTTTGCTAAGAAGGCATTATCAAGTGTGCACAAATGCCAGAAGAGACTTATAGTCGAAAAAATGTGTGAAAACATGCTTGACTAACAAACTGCCACCTCAAAAAAGGAATGCCTTCACTACTTCAGTCTCTTTCCACAAAAGTTCTTCTTTCCTGCAAACTGGAAAAGTTACTGACAAAATCGATAAACCAAAGTCTGAAAATTACCTAGAAGAATCACGATGAGAGGCAAAATCGCTTCTCGACACTGTAGAGGAAGACGATTCATTGACAGAAAACGGTTCATCGAAGCCCTCCATATCCCCACCAGCTCTTGCAGCAAGTTCAGCTACATCTCTGTCCACTTCTGGATATCACAGATCTATCATTTTACCATTTGTAAAAAATAACTCCACACACCTAACTTTATAACTTACAAGAATAAAATCTGGTGTGCTAAAATACATTCCAGCCTTTTACTAGCAGTTGGATAAAGAGTCACTCGTTGTTCCTTTCCTTAAGCTCATAGTTATTGCTTCTTTGTATCAAATGTTACTGTTTAAAGTTAAAAAAATTAACATAGCTACAATTTCCAAATAGCAAAGATGATGGGAAGACATCCTCAATTAAGAACAAAAAAAGCCAAAAAGGGCAAAATAAAAGCAGAATATTTGCACATAACAAAGTTAGTTAATACACATTAAATATATATTTTGGTTATAATCTGTAGTTTGACGAAAGTTGTTACAGGTTCTAAACAAATTTTGAAATCGTTTATGCAATATTTTGAGCTGTGATTTCCCTTTCTTGTTTTGTTATGTGATGTTTGGTACAATACAATCTGGTATCCAATGCACCTAGGCATAGCCTGCTTATTATGTTATTAGTCACTGAAGAACACTGTCAATTAACACAGAACAGGATTTTAAAGACAAAAAAGTTATTATAAAAATTTTAGAGTAACAATTCTCTAAGATTGACTTACCATCTTCAGCTTCTATTGAGACGTCTTCAGATTGAATACTGGTATCACTAGCTACAGATGCTGACCTTCTAAAGACAAAGAAACCTCATTACAGGCGTAGATACAAAACATGTGAAAAGGTAGCGTAAATTTAAAAACGCCAGCTAGAGGGTTTCGGGACTATTTAGGCTCCTCCAATGGGGAACAGGGACAAAGCCCTTTGAAGCAAAAAAAAATCCTAGCATTTTAAGTAATTTGGGATTCCAATTTAACAGCAAGTTTGGTTATTTCAGGCTCTGCCCAAAATCTATACTCCCATTAGCTCTTCAAACTGCAACTTTGATATAAACGCCATTGCTAAAGCAGCCAAAAGCAGAAATAAGAATAAAACGTGCCTACAACACTAGCTAGCAGGGTCGCAATTTCAGCAACTGAAGAAATCGTCAAGTGTCAATGATTGTCAGCTCGCTTGGTAGGTTTCCAGTTTTTGCGATATGCTAGTTATGTACAGCTCGACAAGGGAATAATCATAAAAATTCAGATAAGTACTACCTACATGACTTTATTTAGTCTCTTTTTGTTTAAAAACACAGACACTTCATATTAGTTGTATGTATTACATTATATAATATTTTTAATACATATGTTTATTTTGTTTTTATTAAATTTTGCTTTTAGCTGATTTTATTTTATTTTGTACAATTATTGAGGTGAGTTCGCACCAGCTCTAATCTTCCACTGCGTTAGCAAATAAATATCTAGCTAATTAACTACCAGTAATATTAACAATGCAGCATGAATAAAATAATTAGTAGACAGGTGATGTATTATGTTGTTAAGATTTTAAATCTATTGAAAAAGGTATTTAAAGCTGAAGGCATTTGTGAATGATTTATTTTAAAGATGCTGTTGTCACTAAACACACAAAGGCAGCTTTTATTAAAAAATTTAAAAATTTAGGTCAGATAGTCTAACTAATCACAAATTCCTAACAATAGTTGCAAGAATATTGAAAACTCTCATACTATACTATAAACAAACAGAGAAAAAAGAAAAAACAAAAAAATCATTTTTTACTTAGAAATATTTTCGCCTTTTCCTGAAGAATAACACAGTGTCTTGTCACCCATCACCGAAAGACTAGAATCGTCAGTTTTACTGTTGTTCATTGACTTATCACTGGATGTGTGCAATTTATGAGATACATGCATGGGGTGCTGTGAAAGACTTCGGCTCTGAGGTATGTACTGTTGTGCATTCAAATGCTGATTAAACTCGTTGCTTTTTTTGCCAAGGCGTGAAGAGCTGATATGATTTGCCATGCCAGAATGGTTTTGGTTGTTCAGGTCGTCAACTGGAACTCTCTCAAACTGCAGAATAAAAGTCACATTTATCAAAATTGCATTTTTGAATTTTGTTTCCCATCCAATTATGCACCGAAATGTTATTTATTTTGACTTGGCTTATTTAAAGTTGGTTTGTCTGGCTAATCCAAGTTCGAAATTAGCTTGCCATTTGAAGTTGATTGTTGGACACGTTACAGTTTTTTTAATGCACTAATCAAGTACTTTCACTCGTAATTACTATAATTCTTATTTCGATTGTAGCTCTTAGTTTGCTAAAAATCATTCCTATACACTGAATAAATCAGTCCAAGGTTATTCCACACCCCAGGCAGTGCTAAAAGTGCTATATTTAACTTTTACTTTAGATATTTTACCTGGATGCATCCAACATTCAGTGGTCTATGGTTAAGTCTGACTAAGTACAAAGCCTCTGATAAACATACAACAGGAATGGGAAACATATGACAGTCAATTCAATAACCTGTTTAGACATAATATTCAATTTGAAATTTTTCACTTAAATTAAATTTGCAGACTTAGTAATATGTCAACTTTCTAAAACAATATCTAACATGGTTCAAAAGTCTGTTTTCCATTCTGCAGTACAAAAGCTAAAATGTCACAAGCTCATGCAAAACACAACAATTATAAGAACAATGCACTCTGATAAACAAAGCCAACAAGTACCAGCAATTGCTTTATTAGGCAAATGTCAATTATACATGTATATATATAAATATACTGAAATGTTCACCCGAAATTTAAATTCGGAAGTTCTCTGAGGAGCATATTCACCGGGTTTAACGTTGACCCCATTCAAATGGCCAAACATAATCACATCACCTTCTTTCAGGGTGCGTTGTCCGTTAACCTGTAAACACCAGTGTAGCTTGTTGAATCTCGAATGTTGCAAATTTTAAAAACACTTTCCTTACAATTTTTTCAAGAATAAAAGTTAAAATTCCACTATTATGCAATTATAAATAAAAAGATGATCAAATTTTTAGTGGCGTCATGGAAACCAGTTACAGTCAACCACTTAGAGATGAAATATATCAAGTTTGGCATTATAAAGAAGTATATTAAAATTTGCCATAGATGAATCACGAAACAGTCAGACAAATCACGTAAGAATCAGACAAGTATATATTCATGTTAGATTCCTCAGTTTTCTACATAAAAGTATAGAATTAAATTATTATGAAATCAATCGTTGCTATTAATGAATAATCTTTTGCCTGCAAAGCATAATCAATGTTTACGCAAAGTTCTATACAATAATGACTGCAAATGGTTTCTGTAGTGTGACCAGCTGTACGTAAAAGCAAAATTGCAACATATTAGTTTTAAGAAAGTAGGCATGTACACATCACATATGACTACAATAATACTTGCTTAGCTATGGAAGAAAAAACAAATCATTGTAAAACTCATTTGCTCCTTATTTTTATTTTAGTGGAGCACACAGCACTCAGCAGCAAAACAATAATGTATTTCGACCCTTGCGTGATTGATTCTACTTCAATATGGGCTAATTAAAAATTATTGCAAAGGCTAAAATTGTTGATATTAATAATACAAATGAAAAAAAGGTTTGTAGCCAAAGCCAGCTTTAATTAAATGAGTTTTATTAACTGTTATCACAAATGCGTATATTAAAATAACGGTAAGTACAGTATAATGTAAAAAGAAAAGCTAACAAATAGCAATTACAATGTGTCTTCACTTATTTGAACATACAGTCAAACCTCATTGTACTGCCCCCTGTTATACCAAGAAATCTCGTTTACCGCCTGCCAAATGGCCAGGAATTCAACTGTACATAAAAATAACCCATAGTACCGCCACCCATTACCCGCCGTCTGCCAGGCAAATTAACATGGGTGTTCAATGGGGTAATACCACCAGTAGTCTCAAGTCTCTCAACTAATGCCAGCGGCTTCTTGATGTAATGCCCATTGTACGAGGCTGCTACGTGTCTGACTGAGCCATAGACACTGGTTAGACTGGTTAAAAGAATACATGTCATCATGTTTTGATTGCTTGCAAGCTGTACTTTGCATTGTATAACCACAATGAATGCACCACACACTGGCATGTAGTCATAAACGGCAACTGACAAGAAAACACGTGGCTCGTTTTTCACCAACAAGAATGGTAATAATTTTGCTTGTTTATTAGAATCATTCAAGCAAATCCCAGCAAGAAATTCGAGTTAAGACTTAACCTTTTTTACATACAGACGTCTAATGGAGCAGTTGGCCTACAATCTTTTACATATGTAATCGAGTACAGATCATGTTTACTATGTAAACAAAAAGTTCTTAATAAACATGATTGATTTTGAGTGAGTCATTAATTCACAAATGATTAATTTAATAATTTTTTTTAATTCATTAACCTTTAGAGTGAAAACTGAGAACTCTAATCCGTGTACACTCGTCTGACTGTTTTATGATATGTCTATGGGAAAATTTAATGCCAAGCTCGCTATAACACCAACTTTTTTTCTGTTCCCAAAGTGGGCAGTACAAAGTGGTTTGACTGTATTAAGATTATACCATAGGGCCAACACAGGCAAAGTTCATGTTGTCCCAATCAAATTTACGATGATTTTAAATAAATGGATTTCATTACATAAAATGGAGGAAGCATTAATTTTTTCAGCTTTTAGCTACTGATTTATTTATTATGCTTTGTCATTTTACATTTACTACATTTGTTAAGCTTATATACTGTTATTACATAAACCTATTATATGAAATGATGAAAACATCAAGCTTTTTACGGAACAGTCATTGCTCTACCAGACAAAAAATAACATGTGGGGTGAAATGAGATGCGAATACAGGCACTTCGAGCCCTGCAATCAAATAAATTAAATAAGCTACTATCTCTTATATTAAATGCTATTGTACGGCATGTTATATAATATATCTCCTTACCATTGCCACTAAAGTTGTAGGTTTCTATTTTTCTACAGATAAAGACTAATGCACTCGACACCTACCCTAACATCATTTACGTATGTTCCATTGAGACTTGTATCAGAAATCTGATAAACCATGGAACCAGTTTCATCGGGGCTGAACCGAATAGTTGCATGCTGACGTGAGATTAGTTGTGCATAACTTTTAGAATCCAAATAATAGTCAACCGCAGCTCTTTTTCGGCCAAACACACATGGACTCTTCAATAGCCTAAAATAAAAAACAAATTGGCAACTGATTTGAAATCAAGATAACTGCAAAACGTAAGCACAAATTTTACAGTACTATATACACAGGCCTAAAGAATAAAATGTAGGATATGTTCAACAAAATTTTAACAGACAGTCAGACACTAAATACCAGAATTCAAGCTTGGGCAAATCGGAGCAATATATGAACTATGTAGCTTCCCACCTAAACACATTTAATAATCAAAATCGCGAATGACACTCACTAACGTAGCAGCCTCTACAATTTTGAACAGCTAGAAGACAAAGCACCAGGACGAACAGATGTAACTACTAGCCAATAAAGTGTCCGCATTGCCTTCGACATATCCAAATCTACAGTCAATATCTCCAAGTAATTCTTATTTAAGGCTTTTCTAAATCAAGTATATCCTGAAAGAAATTTGACCTCAATAAAATGTCCGCATTGCTTTCCACATTTCCAAATCTACAGTCAATATTCTAAGTAATTCTTATTTAAGATTTTTTTAAATCAAATATCCTGAAAAAATTTTTTCTTGATCAAAATGCAAAAAGGCTAGACTAAGGGAAAAGAGAAAAAGATAGGCCTACTGAATTAAGCAAGAAACAAACAATATTTAAATAAGAACTTCGAAATAAAATTATTAATATTGTTAGGTACAAAATAAATGTACTGGTCTGTGATTTTAAGCGATAACATTGCAATACATATTTACTTCATACCACTAAAATATCTAGTAAAATATAGATGTAGTCTCTTAACCTCGTCCTAATATGTAGCAGAATTGGGCGATGTTTACGGCATTAGCCCATATACCGCACAGTGGGAAACTTGGTCCAGCCCATATACTGCTCGAGGCACTTGCACTCGCCCAAACAGAGTGCGCAGTATATGGGCTGCCCAAATGTCGCAGCAGAAACTGAGCAGAGTTTACCTTAGTGGCAGCATCCGTTCTCCTTGCTTTATTAATAATAATAATAATTTAAAATAATGTAAATTAATATAATGTAAATAATTAACTTAACAAATAAAATACAAGTAGTCATCAAACTTATAATCGGTTCTGGTCAATTAATCGTAATACAAAATGGATGCAAGTCGGACCCATATATGCACCCCTACCTGTAAGATGTTGTGCGAGTACGCACGCTAAGAATGGCGGCACCTACAGATTAATTTATCGAAACAGATGGCGATTTAAAGTTATTTGTTTAGAAAATAGAAGGAAATGTGTTAGAGTTAGTTTGGTATTTAATTAAGTTGAATAGGCTGGGTGCATAATAAGTCAACAGCTACCTGTAATTAATTCTGATCAAGCTTTTTGGATGACCGATGTTAAATTTTGGCCAGCTTTTTAGGCAATTCTAACATTTCGTTAAGACATTTCGTTTTTATTTTGCCTCACATCAGGTAAGGTACATAGGCAGATGACCCAATTCATTGCCTCTTCTCTTCATATATCTTTTCTCTTAAGTGCAGTGTATGTGTGAGGTGCGGTATACGTGTGAGTAATCCATTTACCGCTTAACCGCGGTATGCAAATCAACAGTTTACATCTGAAAGTTTTGTAATACCGTGGCTAAGTTGTCCCCCTCCTCTTCTGAAAAAAATTACGTTGTGTACAACACTGCGTGAATTATTAAATTTTGCAGTGTCTTTGCTTTTCTTGAAGCATCAAAACCATGCTTGTTGACGTTTACGGTTGGTGAGCCGTTTGCTTCCCAGTGTTTTGCACACTCATGCACACCTTGTAATTAATAAGGGCTTGGTCAGCATCTACTTCTCTTTGAAGCTTCTAATTACAGAAAACTCTACGTAATTCAGATGGTTCGGGGACAAAGAAATGTCTGAATTGCGCGATAAACTGAGTTTGGCGAAGACACATACATCATCATATTAGTTTCGTATATTCATTTCTCGGTGGATGCACTATGCGCTTAGATGTAGCTATTTATTGAAACGGTAACCTGCTTCATGGCCAAATGTCACTTAGTTTGCACTAAAGTAATTAAATGTTACTAATTCCATTTGTTTTCTATTTAGAAAATGCCTAACGCTAACGCTAGCACACTCACTGCACCGCAACTTATGATGGAACCGCCATTATTATTGGAATTCAGCAATCAGAAATGAAATTTGATACAAGATTTACACACTCCCATGCACACATAAAAAACACCGTCTGCATTTTTCGAGAAAGACAGTATGTCAGACAAAGACAATTTACAGTCGTTGGAACAACAGACAACATTAGCCATACGTTACTATAAGGTGACTCTTAACGAATACAACACTGAGACGCAACAAATAACACAGATAACAATCATTTGCGACAATACAGATGGTCACAAGATTCGAACTTGGACTGTAAGTAGAGTAGCACCCACAATCCGTCATCTTAACCAATCGAATTTGATATACCGAGTCAAAAAAACGAGTTTTGTGGTTACCTTGAAAATTAAGATATATAGATACAAATCCATTCTACCGAACCTGTACGAGGTGAGCGATATGCACTTCGGAATTACACAGAACTAAATTATGCAGAGTTTATTGTACTTCTGTAATAACTATATGGAGAGTCTATATTGTGTCGTTATTTAGTACATGTCACTAATGTGGAATTTGGGCTAACCATATACCGCACTAGAACTCTACAGTAAATGGGTTAGTGCGGTAAACGGCGCCCAACAAAAGCATTCCATATTTACCTTACCTCATACGGTCTTTTACTGCAGAAATAGTCGCTTCAGCACCCACACGCTTCAAGTGAAACATTGGCGCACTACTAGTTGTTGCAACCATTTCACCAAGTTAGTTGTTTACATCTTTTTACACAACTGGTGTTGTTATGAGCAACAAAATCGACAAAACAAAATTTATGATTACAAAATGTTACAAAAACCAACATCACCACATGCCGCCATGACGGTCTTTATAGATTGAGTCATCGCGGTGAAGCACAGCTGCACTACGGCCACGCGCACTTCCAAATAAGTTCGGTCATTATATTGATATTAATTTTTGTAATATAACGTAAAATCAATAATAATCCCCACCCCCAAACGTAAAAACAAGTTATATAAACATGTCATAAAACACTTTTACTGTAATACTGAACGTGAATACAAACAATATCGTAACAACTCAACTATTCTTGTTAAAACATCCCAAACTAATCGGCAGAAAATAACATCAAAGAAACATGAAGTATATAAAATAATGTAAAGAAAACATGTTCAAATAACGTAAAGAAAACAAGAATGGCCCATATTAGCTGAAAATAGATGTTTTATTTACCAATTTCATAAAAGGCACATCTTCTTTTTCAGCCAACTACACCTAATGAAATAATCAAGATCAGCAAAACACTTACTCCAAAGATCAGTTTCTACATTTTTTAATATTTCCCCCAAAACTGGAGCCAATTTTTGTACCTTTAAAACAATTAATCAACCGTTCTCTTAGTAATGGTGTTTTTTTCCAATAAAATGAAAGTACGCTCTAATAATACTCATTTTCAATGAACTACACACCCATTTCTTTGCTCCCTGTTGTTAAGTTACTAAGCCAGTGAATACTTGCATAAGTTGTTAAAACTGGTACGAATCGCGTTACGAGATTATGTTTGAAATAAATAAATAATTTGAAAAAATTCGAAATTTTAAACCCAAACCAATTAATATTGGCTTTTGCAAAAATTCTTCTACTGACCTTATACTTTTAACAGTCTGTAAAATACTAATGAGCACCAATGAAAATAATTCTGTTACAACTGGAAACTGCTGTGATCTCTCTAAAGCATTTGAAGTGATTTGTCATAAAATTTTAGTCAAAAATTATGGCTTTAGGGGAATTTCATTATAGACTGGTTCCAAAGTCATCTTAGTAATCGTCCGCAGCGTGTCAAGTGTAACAATTTCTTCTCTGACGAGGCAACAGTAATTTGCAATGTTTCAGAATCCTTGTAATCCTAGGACCCCTCTTATTTTCAGTCTATATCAACAACATACACAACATCCAAAATAACATGAAAATAACAAAATTTGCAGACGACACGACCACCTTCCTAGACATTGAAAATTTTTCTGTAAAATACTTTTCCTGGTGACTTATCTGAATGAGACGTGACTTATGACCTTCTAATTGTTCGTATCGAACAAAGCAAATAAGATTTTTAGGCTTTATTTTACATGCATATCTAGATTGGGACTCTCAAATTAATGTCATTAGTTCCAGGATTGCTACAAATGTTGGAAATGTTTCCCGCAATAGTCTTTCTCAAGCACATTTAAGAGCTCTATATCATTCTTTAGTCATACCATACTTAAACTATGCCTGCATTTTATTGGGACGTATTTCTGCACGTATATCTGTCGAACCCAGTTCCCTCTGTGTTCTCCAACATAAGTTTATTCACATTTTTCATGCTTTACCTGAATTCGGGCCTTTTTCTAATTGGCGCTTCAAAGAATTCAAACAAATGACTAGTGACGAATTAATTAAATATAATATAGGTATATTGCACAAAACTCGTGATAAATCTCTGCCACCCTTTTTGTGTACCCAAATTCTGGTACACTAAAGTAATTAAATTACCCGAAAGAGGTTATTCATTCAATATATATGCGTTCATCATTAAGCCCTTTTAATTCATAAGAATCGTAAAATAGCAACTATATAATCGTTATAATAATATTTATATAATAATGTATAATGATCATGTCTACACAGACGGATATATTTTCTATTACACAAAAAATTATCACAGAATATCTTATTAACATAGCTTATACATGAGTCATAAAATGTCAAAATGTCGACTTACAAATGTTTTAATTACACTAATTCGCCCCCTGTACATAGTTGAAAAATTGATCTGTATACTCTGCATATCTATTGCTTAAAATCATCATGCTTAAGATACGCCATCTTCTACAAAATGTGCAGAAAACAATATAAAACATTATAAAAGTACATTTGCGTCACTCTGCCTACAGTTTAAGAACAATAATGATTGGATCAGCAAATTTTATTGTAAATGATAAATTATATGCCACCAAACTGATGTGGGATTTTACAGTTAGAAGATGGCATGATATTTTATTGATGTCGTTTTTTACTGATGCTTTGTATTTTTAATTTTTTATGTATTACATTTTTCGTACCTTTTAATAGTACATGACATGTTGTAGTTCTTAGTTTTTAGTGTAAATGTCTAACTTTTGTTTGTCATTTTTTTCTGCTGAAATAAACTTTAAATAAAAAAAATAAATCAATTTGCTTCTAAAAGTGAACATTGTAGACTTAACAGTATTAGTCGTAATCATACTTTTTTACTTTGATTCAAGTTATTTTGGACAATAATGGTGAATAATTTTATGCACGGAAAACAAGCGAAACTGGAATTTAAAAACACAAGTCTTTATACAATTAAACAGACTTTACTTATACAAATGGCCTCAAAAAATGATGATTTGTTATAAAGTTACTTCCGGCGCTTTTCACTTTCTCTGGGTTGATTCCTTCTTCCCAGAATTTTCATCAAGTTTTTTGACATGTAATAGGGCCTATCAGCTGAACCATCGTTTCTTTCTAAGTCTTCCACTAAAAAAATGAAGAATTAATTAAAAATGTGCTTTTAAAAACACTCATATTATCCAAGGCATATACGTTCACTTAAAGTGCGCGAACTGATATGCATATGCTTACGGCAATCAAACAAAATTTGCACACGTTTAGACTAGTTTCTCTGATTGCATTTAGTCTTTTTGTTGGATCTGTCCAGACGACCTTTCCAAGTAAGCTTTTATTTGGCTAACGTTATTGTACTTGGTTAATAATTGGTACTTAGGTCCTCTCTATATCTAAGCTGAATAAGGAAATGAAAAGTCAAGATCGATCACTGTGAAGTTGGGAATGTTTAAGGAAAATACCGCTTCAGGAATGGTTAATATCTCAAACCTGGCAAGGCCATCAACGTTGACGTCCATTCAATATGAAATCTGTAACTCCTTATTATGATTATTATAATCAAAAATGTACAGGAAATGGTATTGAGTTGTCCTGGGTTGGGTGGCCGAGTGGCCTAGATTTCAGAGTACAATCACGCAGTCTTGAGTTCGAGTCTAACGACTGGAAATGCTAGGACATTATACCTAGCATGGTATTCGTTGTTTGTTTCTAAAGTGCAAGTCGCTAAATAGCCAATACTGCTAGTATTAAACGAGCGATCATGTTTTGCCCTTTTCTTTGTTTCTAGAATAGCTTTATAATTACTACAGAGATAAGACTGAGAAGAGTATTTGGATGATTGTGACGTTGACAATCTGCTATTTTTCATCAGAGGTTTTAAAGCAAATCTGCACTAAGGCAAAATCATTAATCTGACCTTGTTTGGTGCACTGTAATTCTGTCCTGGGATTATAATACTATTACCTGTACGTGAAATAACAGAATATAATGACGCATGCACTGATTACAAGGAAGAACAAAGATGGCGCTGTTACTCAATATCGTTCTACATTAATTAGGTCCATGGGCGACATATCAAATACGAGCCACATGTTCTGTATAAATACTTAGTAATTGCTCATGGTATTTTCTCAGAACAAGAGCGTGATTACATAGGCATAGCTTCTTCGTAGAAGAACCTGTTTAACCAGATTTAATAACAGGGTTACCCAACTATTTCTAATACCTTTATGTATACTAGTCAAATATTCCCGTTGGTACTAGAGCGTTCCTTTATATCCACTTCCATAATAAAATCAGCCTAGACTGTGACCAGAACAAACCCAATGTTCTCTCTTTCTCCCATTGTACTACAATGATTTAGCCAATTCAGAAAGTAGGTAGTACAATGCATACTTACAGAAGCATAAGAATAACGTGTCCACTGCCATTCCGTACACAGCAAAAAACACAGACGCAATGAGGTAAGCACCAATTATAATTACCTGCAATTCATTATCACACCAAATCAGTAACAAGCCAATATAATGTAGATTGACAGATCATTGTAGCTTACATAGGCCGTAATATTCAAAACTCTATTGTCACAGAATTATTTTTGTTTTTAATATAATAAGCAACAAAAAGGCCTACACTACAAAGAGCTTATTAAACCTACCTGTACCAGTGTGCCGCTAAAATGTATCTTAGAATAATAATTAAAATGGGCCAACAACAACAACAATAACAAGAAGGTAATACTGATAATACGTGATACTTACTATAACAGGTACAAAATAATAGTTCAGACTTGGAACGATGTGTTCGATGTCAGAAATGATAAGTGTGAGGTACTTGTTTAGACTCCCACTGAAGAAGAAGAATGATAAAACGCCTGAAAGTAGAAAAACGATAACGTAAATCATGCATGATTTTCATAAACAGTAGTCATTGTATATTCTGGAACCTGATATCTGATTTTCTCCAACTTAATGCATTTCATCAAATTATAATAATACATGTAACGACTTACCTATACAAGCAACAACCATGAATTTCCCCAAGAACAGCAAAAAATCTGCAACTTTATCTAATACAACAACCCTGAAACATTGGTGTTTTTGTTTTTAATATTTACTGTAAATATTTCCAGCTCTAACTACATGTATTTTATTATTAATTTTATGAAGAAACGTAGTTTAACTGGACTTCTCTTACAATTGCAAAACAATAGTTGTGCTATTGCAAAAATGGCGCACATAAAAGTCAAATTAATACTTGAGCTATTTTCACAAAGTTAAGGCTAAGTAACTCCACAATAAACGACACGCCTCTTGAAGAGGCGTTAAAGAAAAACCCGTGAATTTGCCAAAACGAAATTATCTTTTCGTAATATATGCATTGCTTTTCTGCAGCAAGACCAGTGCACCAGTTTAAATACACCCCCTCCCATTCATTATACACCCCGTATTTCAAACCCAGTTTTAATTTCCTTGCGGTGTGTCTAAACTAGGTTCAAAGTCTCCTGAGATACCTTAAACCTAGGTTTAGAAATAACTCCACTATTTTCAAATTACCCAGACAAAAACAGAACCTAAAATCGTTGAATTTAAAATTATTTTTTATTTCTAGAAATAATCATTTTCTGAAAGGCAAGCACGTTGCCATTAAAAAAGTGCGATATCTCAAATGTTGTATATTACATTAGAAAAGAATGATTTTGCGCGAAAGATAGCTTTGTCTTACGTTCGTGTGATATACACTACAGCATAACTTCTGACGTTCATGGGACGTTTGTTTTTCTTAGTTAAAGGTAGAAAATTTTGAGTGACCTAATTAGTTGCTAAAAACATATCACATACAAATATCTATTTATAAACTAAATTAAAATTAGGTTTATTTAAAGTAAAGTAACGTTTTTTCTTTTGTTTTAAGATATTGTGCATTGCGGGCGCACAGAATTATTTAGGGAGCCTACAACGTTATTTATTATTTATTACATTTAATGTTATTTTAATAAATAAAGAAATATTATTTATTCTATTCATTGGTGTCATTATACCTAATTAAAATGTTCTATACATTACTTTATTTATTTAGAAACAAGATGATCGATAATTTGTTTGTTTACTTTATGCTCATGAATTGGCCTATCACTAATACAATGAAAAAATCTTTAAAAACTTTGGCAGGAAATTACTTGAGAATCTGTCAACCTGATCAATTTGACTCAGAACACAAAATAATACCTCGCAACTCCTCGTTCTAATATTGCTAAGATAGGTTGATGATTGTACACGATCGTACGTGAAAATGAGGAGGTAATTTGAAACTGGTGAAAGTAATTTAAACCTAGTTTCAAATTAACGTTGGCTATATTAACCCTTGGTTGTTTTTGCCGGAGGGGGTGTATTGTACCTGGAGGTAAATTAAAACTGTTCTGTGGAGTTGAACATCGGTATTGGAAGCTGATATAGAAAAATTATTGTTTTTTTTTTAGAATACTGAGAATTTTCGAAATTGAGCAAGCATGGTATCAGATGTCGATGTGAGGCAGTGACGACAGTTGCCTTACCTATTATACAACAGACACTTACATAAAATGTCGAATAAATGATTTTGCTTTTCAAAAAGATCAGAAGTAATCACACCCGACGAACACTCATAGTAAATCTAAAATGAAATACCTGATAATATTTCGCATCAACAACATAAACGCTTTCTTTGCAGAAGAACAAAAGTTGCCTCCATAAACTGCGCACTGAAATGAGTAATTTCAAAAGACATTGTGTACTAACATGCCATGGTAAAATACTAGGTGAGACTAAATCCCTTATTAAGGGGCATGGGAAAAAGGTGGTATTTTCGTTCCTTGAAATTTTGCTTTGATTATTTATAATTGTTTTATTGTTTTAAGCTTTGAAGAGAACTCCACATTAGACAATATAACATGTACTTATGGGTTAAACCTACCATGATGTAAGCATTCTTGTTGATAAACTTGACAAACTTCTCCAAGCACCAAAAACAGCATTTGAGGCATTTCAGAAAAAACTTGGCTACTGCATTTTCTGATCCTTTGAGTTTTTGATCAAGATATTCGAGTGCCAATCTAATCATTTTTATTAGAGCGATTAATAGGGAACCAAACGCGAGTGTTCCCAGATGGTACCTACAGAAAATATAGTGAATTTAAAAAAATATAAAAATTATATGGGCAATTTGTATTTACATTACATATTTACCTAAAATTCTAGTCCCAGCCAAATATGTGAGTTGCGTAAACACACATGAAGAAATCAGTAGGAAAGAGGCTTAATAATTTAAACGGTTTTTCGCTACATGTAATGAGTGTATAAAAGACATCAGTAATTCCAGATATCTTTAGAGGAAATACTACCACAAATATGTAGTAGTATAGCAAAAAATAAAGTATTTGGCGCGAAAAAAAAAGATGGCGAAGGATACGGTCAAATAGGGGAGCCGCCCTTAAGAGACGTTTCCAAACAGACTTCTTTTTAGTTTTTCTAAACAGACTCTAAAAGTTTTATAAGAGCTTTTAGACTAAATTTGCAGTAGTTGACAACCTATACTTACCTTAAAAGTAATTAAAAGAGGAGAACATGAAAATTGCCTTATTGTTATTTTTTCCAAGATTAACTTAAAACTAGCAACAGTCACCTGTGGCTATGTGAAATATAAAAAAACGTGAAATATTAGCGTAAAACGCCAGCTCGTTAGAAGAAAGCTTACCTTAAGCACCTTGACAGCGAGTTGGTGAGAGGAAGAGTAGGTATATCACGAGGTTTGCTGAAAGCCCAATAATAAGAAGCAAAGGCACCAGCCAATGTCATTTGCCCTAGTCCAACAAAGAACCATATCGCCCAGAACCACATGAAGATGTTGAAGACTTGGAAGTACGTCAAGTATCTACAAAGAAATTGTAAACTTAAACTTACTGAACCGCCTCTGTAATTTTCCCTACCTGTTATTGAAATGATTACTGTTTTAGATGGTCAGCAACAATAACAAATTACACAAATACGTAAGACACAACTACAGGCATAAATGGTTTTTCCTACTGCGGTAACCTGCTTTCATAATATAAATGTAAATGCTAAGAGTACTGGATCTTTATAAATGATAAGATATTATATTTACAGTAGCAAGTTTAACCTTTTGGTAAAAAATAGCTTTAACAGAGAAACAAAAAAGGCGGAAAATTTAAGAGCTGTACTTACTTAACAAAAAGAGTTCCACCATAGCCGGTGAAAATACATATGGCCCCTGTCGTGTTGTAGTTTGCATTGAAATCCTACAAAAATAAATTAGTGTTGCTTTGAAAATCATTTGGAATAAGGAATAATTTGCATTTTACAAAAGCACACGTACTCGGACAAAGATCACCAAGCATTCTCTAACAATCGTTGTTATTCAGAAATGCCAAGTTAATAATTTATTAGAAATCTCGAGAAAACTAGTGAAAATATGTAATTATCGACATTTCGATGTTCTGTTTACATTAGAAAAATTATACCGGTCCCATTATATTTCAGTAATATTTCCAAAAAGTTGGCGAAATCCCATAGATCTACGTGTAAACACACGTAGTCGTGTAGATCTACAGCAATCTCAAATGTAAATCTGACACTTTAAGTAGGAAGAAAGAAAGTGCTGAAAAACCGTGAGTCGGCAGAGCTCAAATCCAGAAGCCCAGATATTGTCATTTCCAGATTTCTGCTATTACCCTTGACCCTTGTTATGAATGACTGTGTACAATAAGAAAAGCAGCATGATAAAATGTACGCAAAAAGTTACCGCAGGCTCACAGGTGGAACCATTGACTTTACCGTCACAACAGTTTTCGGTTGCATTAACAACATGGTACTGTGTATTTCCAATTGACGCCAAATATCTGCATTATAGTTATGAAAGCTAACAAAATAGGCAAGCCAACAAAATTGCATGAATCCACATTAACATAAAATTCAAATTCAGAAAAATATTTTTAATAAAACAGCGAAATCTTCGATATCCTTAACCTATCACTTCAAAATTGAAGTCTTAGTTATTGATATACGCTTTTATTGCAGTAATGATAGTAAGGATACACTGCGACTGCTGCATAAAAAGCCACAGTAACCAGTTGCAAGAGAAATGGCACCACGGGAAAAAACAAAGTTGACGTCATCGTCCCTACTGCTCTAAAAAATTTTAAAGAAAAATATAGTTATTTCTATGGTGAACAGATTTATTATATATACTTGTTAATTAGAAAGCCCGAAAAACCGATGTGCAAATTTGCGGATAACATAATACAGAAAACTGTGGCAGTTGTCATTAACCATAATGGTCAACGTTAATTTTAGAAAACATTTTAAAAAGTCAAACAGCATTAAAATATTTTTATTGTATCATTAAAAGTGGATACACGCACACGCTCATCATCACACGCAAACTAGTACGCATTTATGCAGTGAGAGTTATACGTACTGGCATCGTAGGCCGTTAGTTACATTCTTAGTTCATAAAAATATGCGCAAATTTACAAATTTTATGTCGAACCTGCTTCCTTCTTTTACTATTGCGATGGCTATTTGTATTCGTTTCCTCAGAGCAATGACCAATAGGAATATTATAAGAAACAGAACACCAGATATGATAGCTGAAAAACATAATTATAGTATAATCTGCAAGCTTTTTAGTGAAATGAATGGCTAGTCAATAGATGTTCCGGCAAAAAAGGATGTAGACGTCGTCCAGACGTCGACTGAACATAATGAACAATGCTTAAAACGCAAAATAGGGCGGATAATAACAGGATATGATTGAGTGACGGATGTGAAATGCAACTTGATTACAGGTTGCTAATGCGTCATCTTCATATAATCTAGTAAACACGTTGCAAATATAGGTTTTACAGTGTATGTGCCTAAACAGTGCGAAGTTCTTGCACTGAATAGAAAGCCTATAAACAGCCTTACAACACAGGCTGCAAGTCTGATAAACAGCTTTACAACAAGACAGCCTGCAAGTCCCAGATACTTGTTCCTTCTTTCTGCATAGAATAGATTTTTGTATTGTCTTTTACTTACAGAATATTAGCCATGTATCCTTCAGGGCAAGATATGTTTGCAGATTTGTAGTGAAGCCAATTTCTGCTAGTGAAGCATTGGTGGAGTTGGCCCCAGCGGCTTCAAGACCCATATACGTGATAACGCAGTAGCCACAACCTTCCAATAAAAATAGATATAGCTGAACTAAAAGTTAAACAGAGGAGCAATTACAAAAACATGGTTGTTCAAATTGTATAATGAAATAATTTCTTCCTGGCTGAATATTAGACCTGTACGTTTTATTCTTTTGTATTTATTTATTTTTAACTTTTGTTGAAAGACATTTGTTATAAACTGACAACAGAAAAAGAATAAACTGTAATGCATTGCACAAAATGTGCACATTACCCAGATATGCAATTTTACGTAATGCGTAGTTGTTGTTTTTTTAATTCCTATGTGCTACTTTGAAAAAGAAACGATGACAAATCCAATTGTACGTACCAAATCCCAGTAAGCAAATAAGCGCAAGAATGCTGACCCAAACAATGATCCCTGCTATCCAACGCATGATTATGATCCAAATTAGCGATAAAACCATGGAGCCTACCAGAAGTCTACACATGTAAATAAAGTCAATTAAATGTTGGCATTTACGAAACCACAACAACACTTTTATAAGTCGTATTTTCTGGATCTTTTAGGTTTGGGCGGTCACCCATATTTTCTTGTGATCACATATCCATAAAACTGAACAGAGACCCAGAAACTTAATTTCAAAAGCCCGACCTGAGAAAATGGCTTTTGTTAAGAGATACCATATAAATAGTTTTGTCAATTTGCCAACAATAACTCAGGCCTATCTGGTTTATTGGATTTTTTACAGACTCTAGAAAAAAGGTAGCAAATCTCGACAAATTTAAATTTTTATCATAGAACGTCTGTATATATAATAATATATATAATAATAACAATAATAATAATAATAATAATAATAATAATAATAATAATAATAATAATAATAATAATAATAATAATAATAATAATAATAATAATAATAATAATAATAATAATAATAATAATAATAATAATAACAATAATAATAATAATAATAATAATAATAGTAATAATAATAACTGTGTTTCAAAATAATTTTTTCCCGAATTTCCTCTCAAATCTCGAAATTTCATGAGAAAATAAGTACCATCAGCATACATTAAATAAAAATTTATAGTATGATGTTTTGATTCATGTGGTGGAAGAAAATACAGCCTCTTTTCAATTCTGAAAAATAAACCTCGGCACATCACACAAGAAATTCCTTACAACAGCATCTGCAACCAAGAACTGACGAAATCCTGGTAAAGCTTCTGTGCAATATCCTGAACATTGTACCATTGTGCTAGAAATCTAAAAAACAAATGAGTCAATATATAATTTAATAAAATGTTCACTAAGCATTAAAGGAAACAAATTGGTGCGATTATTGAAATATGTATTTATCTGATTTTTTATAGATTCAAAAGCAAAATTGTTTCATCTAAAACTCACTCGGATCCATTAACTATTTCTCCTTTAGTGACATTATGACCGTCCTTGCCCTGTGCTTGTTTTTCGAAGGTGTCAACTATGAAGCCAGCAAGGTCTCCAAAAACTTTAGGAATACAACGGCCTATCACTGAAACAAATGCATTTTTATACAGTATTAATTTGTTCTTATACATGTTTATATGATGTATACATGAGTGAAGATTAATAATTCATATTGTATATTAACGGCTGTTACTCAATTAATGCAGTTATTATTAAGCAAGTGGGTAATCTCAGCATTGCGTAATTAACTTGTTTATGTTCTCTGTTGAGTCACCTCACGAGTTACTACGAAACAGTAGAGCCTGAACAAAAGATGTTTTCCAAGATGCTAGTAAGTACGCCACATGAGAAGCTCTGCGCGCATGTTCGTGGTATTGTATATATATATATATATATATATATAGTGTGCCCCATGAAGAACAGATACGATCTGAATGGTTGACAGTGTAGTTTTAGCCATCTTGGTTTTTAGTGAAGCTGTTAGCGGAACATTATATCTATTGGACTGTTGGACATTGGTTCATATCTAGTAGGGGAAGCTGTTTTTGTGAAGTTACATCGGGCACAGAACACACAGAAAGAGGATGCTGTTTAGAGGACAGCTTTTGTTAATGTTATATTTCTACTTTGAACAAATGGGTTAGAGACAGTTATTCTTGTTTATTACGCAACAGCTATAGTTACGTGTTACTGTTTGAGTGTTGCGGCTATTTTGTGGGATGATTACAAACTGGTTTTTCTTTTGTCTAAATGGTAGAGGAGTGTTAAGAAGAATGGAACAAAGGAAAGAAAAAATTAGGACAAATAAAAACGGTGGGCTGGCCAGGGTTTAAACGTAATAGAACAACTAGGAAAGAGGATTTGAGATGTGTCCGTGGTGTTCGCCCTCATTGGAAGAACGGATTAAATTTTTACGTGGACGGCCTGGGATGGGAATTCTAAAAACCACACAATCCACAATACTATCACTTCAAAATCAAGAAAAACAGAAACCTTTACGGCCAATATTACAAAAATCAGTGCTATATTATTAAACAATATTTTAATATGAGAAGTAAATGACATTAAAATAAGAAAAACGCACTGAAAAAAAATTATTGAGCCAAAATTTAATGAAAATATACACAAACTGTACTTTTAAAGAGGACAAATATTTTTAAGATGTTCACAAAAGTAGGAATTCTAGGGAAAAACAAAAGAACTGAGTCAAGGCAATACCTATAAACCTTCAATACTGTTGAGAAAAATTCCATATTTTTCTTACAAAAAGTGCTTGCTACATCTTTGCAAAGTGCAACACCAAAAAGTCACTTTTTTGCCAAAACATTATTTAGTGGACACAGGGTGATGTCAGTGCGGGAACACCAATTCTTTACTAAGAGAAGCATTTACTAAGACAAAAACAACAGCCGAAACGAAAATAAAAGTAGCAACAGGTAGGAGCAGTAATTAAGTTTAGAAAGACGACGAGATAATTTTTATTCGACGTACCAGGTACAGTGTTAGTTTTCTAGTTAGGTTTATTGCACGCGAGTACTTTATTTGCATTTTATAAAATAGTATTATTGGAAAATTAAAAGATAAACAATCGAAATAAATAAATAACAAATAAGTAAATAATTAATTAAATAAAAGAATGAATAAAAGATTCAAGAAACTGCTAAATAAAAAACTCAACATTATAGTCTACAAAACAAACTAAAACTAACAAATAAATAAATCAGACGTACTATTTATTAGTACTATTTATTAAGGACAGTATATTGTGAAAATATAGTTACTAGTACTAAATTAAGAAACTGTGCTTGAACACTGCATTTTTTAATTATGCGTGCAACATTGTTCTTTCAGGTGCGTTCGAATCCTACCTGCATCAGCATCATCACAATTTTCAGTTTCGCCTGGACGAAATTCAGAAAATGTTTTATTTCTTATTTGTCATTAAAAGAGCCCATATTACTACATGAATATACGTAAGCACGAAACCGTAGCACAGAAGGTTTCAAGTTAGAGCTGTTACAATTGCAATTACACACAGACAGCACGTAAGAAGTAACAATTCGCAAACCCCGAAAAAACGAAAATAATGCTTTTATTACAACAATTAATTACTTACAGTCTGTTGATTCGATGTAATATGGAGCACATTTGTTTTCTTCAATTAACTGGTTTATAGACTATAACGAAAAAAAACAAGTGTAATATTTAACTATGTTGTTCAATATAACAGCAGTAGTGATTTTTACTTCTCTTTGAACCTTCTAAGATAGGGGATAGTTTTTTTCTATTTAACGGAACAAGATTGCTTCCCAAGTTCGACGCTAGAACGTCACTAGAGAAGTGAGCACTGTTTCTGCATTTGGTCAAGGCATTTTCGCCCGTAGGCTATTAGGTTAAGCAACGAGCCTGAAGATAAACAAGACAAACATTTGAAGGAAAGCAGGACGATTTTTCGTACCCTGAAGTATGGTAACAGTATTCATTTTAACGTTCAACGATCACACTATTTCCTGTGGGCGAAAATTTTTTATTTTTTATGTTACCTGTAGCGAGCATGTTGGTAATGCATTATCATAGAAAGAGTTAGATCAATGAAAACTAAACCAAATAGGAATAAGGTGTTTGGCTACTTGTCAGCAAAATAAGAAACCTAAAGAATCCGAATAATTAGTCGCAACAGAAAACAATGAAAATTCATACCAGTTCACTTTCAGCCGGGTTCACATTATATTTGCAAATCATCTTTCTTCGTTTTTCGTCTTCTTCGCCAGGTAGTATAGAAGTGCCATAGAAAACCTCGGTCGAATTGGGACACCTTTCGATACACACCTATAATTAAAAACCAGCGCCGGTCCTGTAATACTAATATTGTCTAATAGCAATGAAAAAAAGAAAAAATGGAAACTAATGAACAAACATTAAAGGCTTGCTAATTAGTAACAACTAATTAATAACACAATAGTTTACCTGTGGAGTAGGGCAGTTTAATTTGTCAATAGACGTGAATCCTACCCTAGCACACACTGACAGGTCGAAGAAAAACAAAACTGGCTTAGCTCTGAAAAAATATGTATTAGAATTAATTTTATTACACCATGGAAATTTCACTGTGGCTCTCAACTGTTGCATTTAATATGTTGACATTACAGTTTAACAAAAGTTATTAGTTAATTATATAATTCTTCTCTAAAATTTGAATTAGCTACGTGAGAAGCATATATAACCTGACGACTGTAATTTCTTGAACAAAAGAAGACATAAAAAAATTATGAACTTCCAAATTAACGCTACAAATATGCGATATTACAAAACAGAATTCTATGTAAGAAAGTAGAAAATCGAGTGGGCACAAACATAGATCGTTTTACTCAACACAGTATTGATATAATAGAAATGAACAAACATAACGTCGGAATGTCTTGCCCAAAATAAAATGAAAAAAGTCATTATTCACTGTTATTCTAATCGGTATAACTCAACTCACGCTTTGTCTCCGACTCCACAGGTATTTCCCTCGCTATCCGTTGGATAAATTAGATTTTCGGGGTTTCCGTTCAAATATGCTGCAATAATTTTTAAAAGCTGAGCTGTGGAAGTCCAAAATATCTATGTAGAGAGCGGTAACTAGGAGCTAATCAGCTGATAACTACTAAATGATTTACAGTGATGCTTTTGGAAATAATTATAAAACTTTACCTAAAACTGCAATCGCTATCCATCCGCCTACACATGCAAAGAAAAGAATGAAGCAAATAACATCAGTACAGCTTCTAAAAAATAAAAATAAAAATTTAATATAGCTAGCGAGCCTTTTGAATTGATAACAATAACGGCCTGTTAAGATTTGCTTTGCGTTAGCTTGTTCGCCCCGACTTTTGCAAAGTAAATAATTGGTATTTATGCAGGTGTCAATGTACGCTACACGAGTCATACGTAATGTGCGTTGAGACAGACCAACATATTTTAGAAGAAGCCAGCCGGATGTACATAAAACACAACAAAACCACTCCTCCAATAATAAATGGACAATATGGAAGTTTAATCACTTTTTGTGCACACTGAATATATTTTTGTGCACACTGAACAGAACTTTTGTAAAACTTTTTAATGCTTTTGGTAAGTCAGAACAAAAAAACCCAGAATATTTTCAGTGATTGTCTTAGAAGTCAGTCATAATTATATTAAATAAGACATTGACGTCAGACGTGTATTTTGTTTTATAATTGTCCTTTTTCTTGGGTTCTCCATAAGTCAAAAAATAGGCTAACAAATTTATAGGTAAGCCTACATTGTGCGCTAAGACTTTCCTTTTGTGTGCATACTTGCTAGACTGATCTTTCGATGACCTTTGGCATCTATCACGAGCCTGAGTTTATCATCTTCTCCATTCGACTGCCATAATGCATTAATTTACCACAACACATTAATTTACCATTAACTGCATGACTTCAAATAAGCTGTGATATTGCAATATTTTGTGTGTACCATCCTTCTCAATTATTCGGCAAAACACATTGTGGGTCGTGCGCTTTAATTTTATTTCTAGGTAGAAAATTGAGATAATGACTTTTTTGATTGATTTTTGATCTCCTCTTAGGCTTATTACTTTATGTTTGTGTTTCAGCCTCGCGCAGCAGCCATCAGCCATGTTCTAGAATTTTCATGT
The DNA here is from genome assembly GCA_030141605.1 of Tubiluchus corallicola. Lineage (NCBI taxonomy): Eukaryota > Metazoa > Priapulida > Priapulimorpha > Priapulimorphida > Tubiluchidae > Tubiluchus > Tubiluchus corallicola. Next base: position 528,715 of record JAQGDQ010000105.1, read on the forward strand.
GAGTGACTTTGACCGCTTGACCTTGACAACTTAAGTAACACCAACATCATACAGTTGAAAAGAGATCTAAATTTCTCAAAACCCTTGAAAATGAGCCTGAGCCGAACTAATAGTCTGGAGCAATGATATGTCCACCAAAATATTCTTTTCCAGTTTCTCACACGGTCCATAATTTATAGCATTAAAGAGTTCACCAAGGGTACTGTGAACTTCGTGAAATCCATGTATTAGGGTTTCCTGCAAAGTCAAAATTGGTTAGTTGCTTTGGCCGTTTAAATGGCTTAAATTCAGCATATTTTAAATTTCATGATGCATGTTTAGCAACGCGATAAATGCGGCCTGGCATTTAATACTGGTTTGCCTCTCTCTCGAGGCTCATCAGACTCCTCCGGAGCCCTTAGATCTGCCTTGGCTTTGTGTTGCAAAAGCTCTTCGGGGTTTGAGGAAGTGCACGACTATACGCTCACGATTTTTAATTTTTCTTCGCGATTTTAAATGTGTTATGGAGATCAATGCCATATAACTCACAAGCTTCATCATCGTCATCATTTATCATCGCCATCATCATCATCATCATCATCATTGTCTTCATCATAATCATCACCATCATTGTCATCATCATAACACCATTACCATTAACAGCAATCAACAGCACCGCCAATGCACCATCACTACATTAAATGTAATTGTAATTATGCTACCAATGCCATCGTCATTGTCATCATCATTATTGTGCTCGATGCATACATAGACACGTTGGCTTTTAGCCAAGCTACTTAAGTTTATAGGCGCAGGGATACATCCAAATATATTGCTCATGATATATCAATAAGTACAATGCGCTCTGTCATTCTCTCATAATCTGTCATTAAAAAATAACAGTGATCGAACTCTCTCTCAGAATTATAGGTCAACTCCATGGCAGCTTGCTAAGCGTAGCAAGCTTATATACAAGCTCACTTCTATTTATTATAGATGGAATAACAATCCGTGTTTTGGGATCTCGTTGTGTTACTCACAATCCTATTGATCAGAGAAAATCTCTAACCAGCAGCCTGTTTCCGTAATATAGCTCCAAATTTTGTAAACTGCATTTTCAGTTTTTTATTTTTTCTGTGGTAAAAAGGCCATTTTGGAATAACATTATACACATTTCTTTTCTTATTTGTGATTCAGGAGTAGCTGTTTCTATATTGTTTATTACATGAAATTTAATCTTAATTCTTTCTAAGACTGTGCATTGTGTATTAGTGTTACACAACTCGGCTAGACAAGTGCTTATTATTGACAGACCTGTGTTTTAGAGACTTTTATCTCTATGTTACTTTTCGAGATGCATTTATCTGCTTAAAGCTCATGACTCACGCCTGGCTGAGCTCACTGTGAAAGAGACTTACCTGTTTTTGATGGGTCCGTTAAATGTTGGATCGAATCTGGCCGGCTTCCCTAAGCAAGACAAAGAACCGTTATTTCAGTCAGCATGCCAGCAAAAACTTCGATATATTTATTCCCTTTTTAGTGATGCCATCTTTATGTTGCATTTTTAAGTCGTCCACTGAATTGTGATGTTTTTCGTGAACCAATCTAAAACTGTTGAAATTTTCATAACAAAAAATGCATATCTGATTGCATCGCGGCACTTGTTTGTACAATTTTTGTCATATCAATGCTGTCTTACTAAGTGGTATAGCAAACAAATCTTTCCTTCAACTCTTGTTTTCTTTTTTCCGGTCAACTAGTAATTATTTCACCAACGAAAATAGTAATAGTGTTATGTATTATATTCTTTGTGAATGATGTTTGAGTAATTGACTTATCAAGTTGCGTTCAACAAACCATCAATAAAAGTACAAGGGAGTTACATATTTTTTAAAGACATGATTGGTTTGATGAGAGCTAGCAAATAGTCTGTGATAAAACATGCATGTTGGCACCCGCACCTAAAACAGTGGACGAATCAGTGCCAGAAAAAGAAGTGTACTTTCAAAATTTTCGTGCTACTTAAGCCGCAACACTATAAGCTCAAATATGAATTATCATAGCCATTCTATATCATAAAAGCACTCACCATAAGCATGGTCTTCGTCTGCCACTTTGGTCATATTCTTTCCCGTGGTTGAATGATTAGCAACACAGACGCTATTTGCTCTATTCTAGTTAAATATTTATTAGTCCTATAAAAACGAATCACTTGAACAACACCTTGTTTACACCAAAGAATAGTAACGGAAAAAATCTTTGTTGTGGATTAGGAAAGGAGTTCTAATAGCTTGTTAAAAATCCTCAAATAAAAGGTGGAAGATATTAGCTTTAGCTATTAGAGTCCAGTGAACCATTTATATATATATATATAAACTTCGGGGTTAAATAATCGAATGCGTTATATATATATATATATATAACACATTCGATTACTTAACCACGAAGTTTAAAAATACTGTTGACTTTTAGTATTAAAAATCAAAAAAATATTGCTAAATAGAATAGAGATTGAAAGAGCATGAGTATGGTTACCGTTGTAAATTCACACACAGACCTAGCTGTATTAAAATTTTTTGATAAAGTTAGTTACCACATTATTAATTATAATTGTAACACAAATCTCCCTATATGAGCCTACATTGTTACAGAAACTTTAACTTTGCTTCACATGTAATCGCACAGAGCGCGCCAGTCACGTTTCGATCACTAATGGTCACCCATCAGCTTGATCTATATTTACTAAAAATTCATCAATAATTGACTGCAATCTGGTATCTCCAAGCGACCAGAAACAGCTACGTACCGCAACAAAATCCTGAATAACAGTATATCACAACAACAATGTAACTACCATGCAAGAATTCCGGTAAATGCTGACGTGAAAAGTTTTGTTTACATTTGCCGTGTATTTATGGATGTTTAATAATGCTGCAACATGGTGCATGAGCCTGATCTACAAATATTCACATTGTTGGCATCCAAAACTACACTTTTGTAGGATTCTTAACTATTGACAAGGGTGTGAAAACAGCTATTTGATAAAATCTCTGCCGACACCTATGACAGAAACTGAAGATTATTGTGCTACATTAGTCATTTTGCAGTACAACTTTTATGCCGTTTATAATAGATGCCTACTAAAATGCACCCTAGTTTGTGCAGGTAGGAGAATAAATACGCCTACATGCTGGCCATAAACTGCTACAGTAATACAACAATAAAGAATGACTTTCGTTTACATTAGCAAGGTAAACAGCACTATAGTTTTTTATCTTTTAGTTTTATAACAGACAAGTTGAGTGGTATAATGTTTAGACACAATTGAACTTAAAATAAGGAAGTAAAGAACTCAGTTGGATGTAACATGTAGACTTTGGTTTGTAAATTCCCGAGCATGTATTGCAAAACCAATGCAAAAGAAACTATTAATAATGAATCAACAGGTAGAAAGCTAACCCATAAGATTCTCTCTAATGCATCTGACGAGAGTTGTGCTGTTTAGCTTTATTTATTTCCATGTTTTCAATTACAAAATTATATAATGAAAACTAAAACCCAAACTGACTGGTATTATTAAAAAATTTATTATATACCCGATATACACCTCCAAGAATTATCAAACACCTAACAATGTATGAACAAAATTGTGATCTTCAAAGTATGCCTAATGAGTATCATATTTATAAGACAATTGCTATCATAGGCATTTGAGTGAGCCATTTACTTGATAATGCAGACTGTAAACTTGTTCTACTATTTCAACTAGACAAGAAATGTGATCGCTGGAAACAGTCATTTACTTCACTGATTGAGTCTAAGTGGACAATATACAGTTCACAAACAAGATATTACATTTCTCACAAAACCACAAAACTTGATAAAAGGGTCATGAGAAGCCTTGTTGATTTTGGCATTAACCCATTAGCATAAAATACGGGCTACAACATTTACAGTTCATTTGAAGTGTGAATCCCATAAAAATACAACCAAGATTATCAGAGAATTACAACGAATATTTCAAGGGAACAACATAAATATTGAACACAGTGGTTTAATAATTACTTTACTTTGTCAAACTTCTAAAGAAAGGACAGAACTTGAATACCCATATTTAGACAAGCATTGTTTCAATGTCATTGTCAGTTTATCATAAAACATGGACATAGTATACAAGAATAATTGCAAGTTCCTCAAATCATTCTGGCCCAATTAAATGCTGAAAATCACACTTTCGTCCATCCATGCATCATTTCACCAAATTCAGCAGAGAGATTTCTAAATACCAGCCTTTTGTGCTACTGTGAGCCAGTTGAAAACAATGCCAAAAGTCCACTTGCTATACCAATGGACATGATATAATTTCTGAAATATCAAGTCAAGGAAAGCAAATAAATATAAAAGAACAGACATAAGAGTGTCATTCAACAGGCATAACCTTTTCAGCCACATATTCGTACCAGTGATTAGGATAACATTATAGTGCTTGTACTCAAGGAAATTTTACGATTTTCAGAAAAAAGCAAAACAAAATTTCCAAAAAAAGAAAAAATATTCAGGTTAACCTTAAGTTAAGATTTTATTAAAACTTCTGTACTATTATGTTGCTACAATGTGCCATATACCACAGGATTACAGCAAGCTAATGAAGTATAGAAGAGTATAAGAACATGAGATCATATTCACATAGTATGGACTTTATAATCTCTGTGGACTCACTAAACTATTTATTGCTATGGTTGCATAACCTGTTCATATATTGAAAGCAATTGCAAACGACGGAGGGAAAAGCAAGACACAAAAAAGCTTGGCTCATTAAATCACCCAGTAACAGAAAATATTTAAAATAATCAATTAGTTTATATGTTATCCCTAAAGTATTGTTGGTATTCTGCTTTGTTGCTTCAATTCCAAAACTGAAAATAAAGACATTACTGCTAAAAGCGAATACAGTAAGTCCTCGCTTAACAATGCTACTCCATTCCAGCAACATGCAATGTTAACCGAAACATCCTTAAAGGAAACCAAGACTTTCATGCAAAGTAATGTAAAAGAATAAAAATAGGCTCCAGAGCCAAAAATCAATGCTGCTTAATTCATATAAATGAAGTGATATATGAGTTTTTTTTTATTTATATGTGTAGTAACTAATTTCGTTTTGCTTGCTCGAAACCACCTATCTTTGCTAATGCTTTTTTCCCTTAATGTTGAAACCCTACACTGTTAAACACTGCATAATAAAAGTCAAACCCTAGGGCAGCTTTAGGACAATTTCACCTACATAATGGTTGCTATAGCAACAGGTTGCTGGTAAAATTCCTTTGCACCCAGGTGCCTGGAGCCTACAAATCGCAAACGGATCTTGCTTGGTGAAAACGACTAGCATTTAGCAGTCAGACGGGAAGTAAAAACATAAATAATTTTGCATTGTTCTACATTACTAATGCATTTTAACAGAATGATGCAATAGGTACTGTTTTAATGTTTCAAACTAGGTAAAAAATTTGTTGCTAAAATAATAAATTGCTTTGAGGAAAGTAAAAAATTATTGTTAAAATGAAATGAAATTAAAGTGAGAAAATGTGTCAAATGTTCAGCGGCATTAAAACGAAACGTCGCTAAACACGGGGGAGTTGTTTATTGAGGATTTGCTGTACTGGCATTTATGCTATTGCACTGACAAAATAGTAGACTTGAGTACCATCTAGTAAACAAATATGATACCGTATTTTTCAGTAAAGCAATTTAATTATTATCAGAAAAGCACACATTTTAAAGTGTGTGCACTTAATAAGAAGAAAATAAGAAAATTTTGCTAGTCAAAATGAAAAAAGAGAAATAAAATTACCTGAGAAGCATTTTTGAAGCACTAAACAAGACCTAGGAGAATACATAAGCAGTCAGTATCACTATTTTCATTCAACATTGGGTCACAATAGACAGATATATAAACTTTAGTTCATAAAAGTTATAGTAATAGTTTGCCAAATTTCTAAACTTTTGAAGCATAAAATTTTATGTCACAAAATTGGATTTAAAATTTAAGGCCAGGTAAGGTGACTTTCCATATTAAACTAATTTAACAACAACGTGTAAGCAGCAACATACACGATATACTACCACATGCTAGCCTGAAACATTCTCGTTAGTGCCAAAAAGGATACATAGTTGGCGACACTGTTTTCAAAATATAGAAAGAACAGAAGATAACGAGGACAAGGTAGAGCGCATTGTTATAGAAAATTGAAAATGTAGTAGCCTCGTAATCTGCAACTTCATTCTTTTTCCAAAGTGCTCTGAAAAAAGTTACATATATCTGATTTAAAAACGAGTGTCAATTTAAGCAAAAATTGTGCATATTGTAGGAAAAGCAAAAGTTGTGATTGATAAACGTGTGTTCGGCTGTTTGCAAATTGTACCAAAAGTACTAAGTACTAATTAAACCTGTTAGCAATTTTGCACATTGAGGATGCAGAAGGGAACTAATTTTAGTCAAGCAAATTAATGATTTGTTGATTTAAATCAGTCATCTTTCTGCACTCATTTTCAAAAATCTCTGCTATCAAACAACCTTTAATTTCAAAAACATTTCAATATGCATGAACATATCGAACATTACTTTAACCTAAATGGCAAAAAAATTTATATTGCATATATGCAAAGATGAAGTAGATTTTGGAGATTGAACATCTTAAAAAATGCATGAATGCGAAAAACAGGATACCTCCCATGGCCACAAATGAGTGAAGTAACTAAGATTCCACAAGTGGTTCCTTACTGATAGCAGTAAGCAGTTCCACGGTGATAGTGTACAGCTTAACTGTAATTGATCTAATGTACTGCTTAGCAGTTAATCCTGTTTCAGTAAACTGAAACCCTCAGTCCCCGAAAAACTTATGTTGTGACTACTTTGACATAAAATACCGTTCATCTTTCTCTTTTCGTGACATGGATTTGTTGTCGGCCAAACTCTTGTTCACCTCTCTATTAACACCTTCTTCTCTTTTCAAAGCAACCCTAGAATCAGAGGAATCGTTAAAATGACAACTCAGTAATGCTTAGAACAGAAGTTTCTCTTACTGATCAACTGGTATAAGAATAAGATTTATGGTAAAAGAACAAATCAAAGTATGCAACTTGTCAATTACTAAGGAACAGCATCTAACATATGTTTATCAAAATCTACTTTTGCAAGGTAAGGGCCAAATATAAAAGCGCTTGAAAATGTTCATATATTTTAAGAACTGAAGCATTTAACGTTTTTAAATGGGTTATAGTTAAACCTCTATTATGCTGGTAATAGACAGATCGCAAGCGGCTTTTAGCCCTACCCACCTTGATCACGTAACACACGTTCTCACAAACACTCACTCACTGCAAGTCACAAAATAATTATACGCAAGAATATGTGCATTATATCAAATTTATTGCGAAGTTTCAAACATAGTTACAATAAAAGCACTAGTTATAATAAAAGTTACAACAAAGTACTAAAAGAACAAATATGAAATGGTGTGTTAATTTTGCTTTACATGTTCTGTTGTAAAGCAAAATTTTTATAACACTTTTACTTACACCAAAAACAAATTATTTTAGTGTCTCGTACCTAATTCTAACATAAACATGAAAATTGAATAAAAATCAAATAAGTTAGCCAGCTGAACTATCTAACTATACTACTGCACGCTCAGACCATCATACTCAACCAATGAAATCCTATTTGTTCTGTACAGTATCTGGAAAATCTTGTTGCAGTGCATTAGGTCCTGATTTAGCAGGACACATTCTACAAGTAGGCAGGAGTAATAAATAATAGTACAGTGTAATAATAAAACACCAGAAAACTTCTCTTGAGCAGACAGCACAATTTTTGTTAATTTTTAATGGGTTGAGCTGTTCATGTGGCTTCCGGCGTGCTCTGACCCAACGGTGACACTTGTCTAAGTCTTTTTTTGGGTTGAGTTGGTGAAAGTCGAAGTCATCCTTCCAATCTTTCTGGATAGCGAACATCCACATTACACGTGCCCCAAGCACAACACTTCATCATTCTTCACTACTATTAACGAATTTAACTGCACAAGGTTTTTTATGGCAAGAAAAAAGCAAAAGTAATCATGAATACACGCATTAGCTGTATATTTCGTGTAGGCTTTAAGCGCAACTGTGGCTGGGCATGTGAGTAAAGCCCCTAACAACCCAAGAACGATAAGCGCCAAATATTCTGCGATCCATGTATTGGCAAAATATACAATTGCAAATTGTAGAAGATCTCTGAAAATACCTAACCATTTGAATGTCGGGAATTATATTTAAACGATGTTTAACCTTTTTATTAAAATGTAGATGTAAAAAAGCATTAATGGTAATACAGTGACAGTTGTGAGCTATACAAATAATATGCAAAAAAGGTAAAGCCAAAAATTTACTCTCTTCTAAAAACGTACTTATGTTTTAAAACAAACTTCGTGTTCTTGTAAGCAAATGCAACCAGATAAGTGCTGACAAGTGTCATGGCAACCCAGACAAGTCCTGCTTGGTATGGATCCTGTTGATGAATCCTCCAGAATAACCCTACAAAACAACAAGCTATAACTTCCTACAGTTTTGAGACAAAATGCACACATCATTTTATAAATATAAGCATTTAACTAGAATGCCATGTTGTGGTATTTAATATATAATTTATGGAAAAGAAAAATCTACAAAAGGAAGCAGTTCTTTTCATACAATGTATTTTCAGTAAAACTAAAACAGACTGTATAGTAATACTTTTACATCATCTTTATCGTCTTTATAATCATTAATTATTGCCACACCAACACAATGAAATGCTGGTGCTATGGGCCTCATTCAGCCACGAATGCCCAGTACTGAACAGATTATGCAAAGAGCATGGGAAAATTCATTTCCAAAAGGCTTCAAAAACTTCACACACTAAGTGCCAGATACGTGTATTACCCAGCTATAACAAGTGACTGTGTCATAGCTGTGCACAAGATATCAATACACGAATAATTTGTTATTTATAATTTTTTTAAATAATACTAGCACAAAGCCCCTAAAATCTTGAAGCCCTGGGCAAATGCTTTAAAGCAGCCTTGATTTAAATATGTATTTCAGACACAGATAGTGACCCTATACTGGAACGTAAACCGTGTATCCTGATTTCCTTAAAAAGTACGAAAAGAAAACTTTAAAAATATGTCTCAAAAACTTTCAATACAAATTATATTGCTTAGTAAGCTTACCTGTCTGAAATACATATGTAAATGAAATAGAAATTTTCTAATAATCTAAAATTTTTATGCCAGGTGGTGAAACATCACAGCACCACAAAAAAAAACTCACCGACTCACCAAAAATATAATCTTATTGACAAAATAGTAATTTATACTTTTGCTTAGTTAGCGAAGTGTGTGCTAGGAATGCTCTGGTTATTTTTTCGAACTTTACGTAATGCTATCTAAGCTTGTTTCAAACGACTTACCATCAAGATGCCTTTGCTTAACGGTCATCACGGGAGTTTAAATTTTTGAGTTTTATATAGCGTTACTACTAGTACTAGTTCTGTGCACAATAAAACAGTATGCACGTGATACAAAATTTTCAGACGAATTTTTTTAGCTTTAGCCTATTTAAGTAAAGGGTTTTCTTGTCCTTTGAGTTGTATGCATCATTTTAGATGCTTTTAAATCTAAAACTAAAAGTCATTGTTGCAGTTTACCATATAAGTGTATTTGAAGACAACAAAGTACCTTATGAATTTCAAGAGTATCTTATACATTTTAAGTATTTCACTGGGCATGTATGAAAATCACTATATATTTAACTGGTTTATTAATTAGCTGACTGCATTAGAACTGATTATTCTACAATCCATAATCAAGAGATGGGGTATTAGCACTTCAGCAATTTGCCCCTCAAGCCTCCACTTTACTAAAATTGCTGTAACTAAGTTATACAGCAGTATGGGATCTATGAATTTAGATGGATTCTGATGCCAGTGGTTATCCAGATGTACCTTAAGTTAATCAATATTTATTAGCTCAACAACATTGGCTGGGAACTTGTTCCATGGATTGACAATTCTTGACGAAAATGCGTGCTTTAGTATTTTTGTCCAACTGCCCTGGATACAATGCTTAATGTATCCATATGAATGCTTATACGATGTTCATATGGATGCCCTTGTCTGTTGTTGTTGTTTACAACTTCTAGCATAATCGTCGATGCCATGCAGAATTCTAAAAGCTTGTATCACGTCATGCCTATACTTAAGTGAGGTTAGACTGAGTTCTTGAAGCCTTTGTGAATAACTTAAGTTACTCAGTCCTGGAATCAACCTGGTCATTTTTTGTTGAAGTTTCTCTACTGTGCAGTTAGAATCCTGTCTTGTTGGGCCCCATGCCACATCTGCATAATCAAGGATGAGTCTAAACATAGACTTATAAAAACGCAGAACCATATGTTTATCAAGGAACTGAAAATTGCGCTTGACCCGCGTTAGCGACTAATCAATGTGATTTGGCATCTATTACACAACTATTTAATGCATTGATGTTGCTTTCAAGATTGGCATACATTGGTGAGTGAGATACTTTGCCGTACATTTTGCAAACATATGGATTAATCAACAAACAATTTGCTTGCACAGTTGGTATTATTAGGCAAATCACTGATGTTAAGTTTTAAAATAATAACGGTCTGATGACAACACTGCCTTGTTGGATTCCATATGTGATACGTCTGCATGCAGATTTGCTTCCATTGACAACTACACATTATTGTCTGCCTCTTAGAAATTGACACATCCATCGCCACATCGTCCTTGTAGAAGTAAACTGCATCAAAAATTTCTGGCAATTCCTCTATTGTTTCTAATAAATTGGTGATACAAGATAAGGTGGCGGTAATTATATTTGGAGTGTATTTCAGCAAACAAATAAGTTCACAGTGTCCATTTGTCATTTTTAGAATCCATAGCATTTTAAATTCTTTCAATGTATATACATATATCTTTTTTTTATTTCTTTAGCGTGATGTTTGCATGTATTTCAATAAACTACGTTTTTTAATTTGTCATTTTTGATATCTATTTCTACAATGGCACTTACCAGATATCTGAATGCATTACTTATCCAGCTGCGTATAAAAATGAATAGGAATAGCTGCATAAAAATAATGCATAGTAACACAAATATGATAAACGGGCTCTTTAAAAACAATATGAAGCAATGACGCATTCCGGACATCTGGTAAACGCCACTTACGTCTATTTTTTAATTCGGTAATAACCTCAAGTTTCTTTCAATAAACATATCCCATCTTTCTTTACGATCATCTTCTGTACTTAAAGCGGTGACGTGTCACCGAAATTAGCGCACGTTTAAAGACGATACTGAAATGTTAATTAAAGTACAAAATACACAACAAATTACTTACATAATGGAATAGCTGACACAACAAGTGCATTTCCATAAAACAAAGCAGATGATTTTGCTGTAACATTACGGCTAAAGTCTTGCAAAAGTAATTCCTCCTGCTTCGTCAGATTTTTCTTGGAAGGTGCCATATTGGGAAAGAGCAAAAGTGCGAACTTGAAAATTCGTCTGCTGGTTTGGAAGCGTGTACGCATGCGCATTGCTTCCTTTTTAGCTGGGCAGTCTTTGCGGGCACTTTCTATCGCTATCAAGGCGCTATAAATATAGTCTACACGGTACACAGTCTATTAGAATTAGATGTATTTATTTATTTCGGAATTTAATTCGTAGAACACAAATAAATGAATATAAGGATAAAAAACACTATAAAATCTAACAAAAACTATTTTACAGTATAATACGCGTGTACGGGTAGGCCCTATGCATTTACAAATAAAATCGCTTTCCATTTAATTTTGACGAAATATAAGAATTCAAGCTGTGCCTCAAAAGTTTACTCACAAATAGCATGGGGTAAATGCATACCCAACAGGTGCATGGTAAAAAGTGCACAGGGAAAAATGACACAGGAAAACGGGCACAAATGGAAAAAATGAGGACAAAATATTAGTTTCGGGTTAGGGTTATATTGTGTGGATAATTACTTTGTTTATTTTTGCCTTTGCCAAGTAAATTACGGTCCAACTCTGTTTGCTTCTTTGTTTGTTCAGTTGGTTGTTTTTTGTCTATTATACAGCAGTAAGGCTATTACGCAAAAACTGCTTAACTGGTTTCCACGAAACTTGGAGAAGGGGTGGAAAGGGGACAAAAAAGATGCCCTTTCAAATTTTTAAATCAGATTTCTAAACAGGGAGACTGGTGAAACAGCCATAATGGGTATTTTTTCACCCATTCTTTTTTTCGTGAGACTTGACCAAACGCCACCTAAAAGAATTCGTGAAGAACTTCGTGGACGTCTCAGAGGGAGTGTCATAGCTCCTTGGAAATGGGAGAACTTGGCGACAAGATAGGGTGATTGTTTTTTATTAATAATTAATAAATTTTTAATAATTTTTTTAACAAGTCGCAACATTGAGGTCAATAATAAATCAATAACACAAGTCACATTAATTATGGCATGTCTTTAACTACTTGCCTTACATCGATTAAAATTAAAAACACAAAATATGTGAGAAAAATGTCTTGTTTATGCGTGAAAGTCAATACTTTCATGAAACTCTTATTACCTCCAACATGTGAAACAGGGCTATACTTGTAATTAATATTATATTCAGTTGCGTTTTTAAATAAAGATAACAATTTTATGCTAGTTTTCTTTGTCTATGTTCTCCCTTTTCTCCACGAAGCGAAGATTTCAATTTGTATGATTCTTGCTCACGTTTTCTAGGTTTCTGTTGAATGTGTTTAACGTTTTTTTCTCACAAAGCACTTAAGTTAATCACATTAGGTTGGCAAATCACTCACTCGCAATTTTTGGCGAGCACTAGACAGCGTCAGATGAAATCGCTTAGAAAAAACTTCTTGATTGGTGGCCTATACAAAAATTATTTACTAACTTGGCTGTTGTAATAGTCATATCTCATTGTGATATCTCTCGCTCATTGCTAATAATAATTAGTTTAAACGCACAAATTTTTAAACGGACTAATTGCAGAAAGTTACTTAAATAATCATTGTATGTACAGTTTACACGTTTTAAAAAGATGATGAAACAATGTGATTAATATTGGATGTTAGAAATGTTTAGTCCGTTTTGTTGCTTGTTTGTGCATCAAATAGTTTACTTTTGAATGCAGCTTATTTATGCGTTTATCAGTAAGCTCGTTATTGTGTATAATATAGGTAACAAGATCTATCAGAAACTTGATTTGCTCTTCAGTTAGTGGTGTAAGAAGGCACATGTCCGGATCGTCTCCGAAAAGTGGGCAGGTACTCGGAGAGATAAACGTTGCACCACCAAACACATCAATATCTTCTTCAACCCAGCTGATGAGGTCTCCTCCGGAGTTAAAACAAGTGGTCGCCATTTCGCCTGCAAAGTAAATGGGTTACAAAGGTTTAGCCCACTAAATGTTCAGTACAGTTTTTTATAGGCCAGAAATTTGCAAACACTGTTACAAAGTTATAGCAGAACTTCGTCTTTTAAATTCAAATTTCTAACGAGTTAGGAAATTATTCGTGGTTATATAGGACAGGAACATTATAGAACCATTATACAGGAACTTACTTATTTGAGCGGCTGTTAAAACCGTAGTACTTAAGATGATATCTGTAACACTTCCAGCAAAACTTTGTGAGGAAGTAAAACCACCGCCGACACTATCCTGTTCTTGTCCAACTAGCAAACTTCCGCCGCTGACAATATTTTCAGTACCTAACATCCCGAAGTCTAAAGCATATTGTGTAATATCAACAACAGCATGCAAAGTCATGAAAGGCATAGAAGCAGAATGAACTTTTATAGATAAGACAGTCTATAAATTATTCCATTATTACACATATTACAAAAATCAATAGAGGTCTTAGATGAAGGTGCATGTGATTTGTCACGTAATCGTCATTAATCATAATCATCTTTGATCACTGAACGGGTCATCTAGCATGGTCTTGTAGCTTGCTGTATGCAGCTCGAAAATGACAGCTCAGTACTGTGACACAAAAATAAAAAAAGAATAACCTTGCGTAATTTACTTTTTTTTTAAATTGTGCAATAATTTTCATTATTGTTATATAACAATAGTTAACATTTACTAGTGTAGAAACTTAACATTTACCAATTAAATTTCCATTCAAATATATTTCGTACGAACCAGGGGATCCTCCAACCCACACTGCACATAAATGATGCCAACTGCCGTCTTTTAAAGTTGTTCCCAGGCCAGAAATTGTACTGCAAAATATTAATTGAGGGCAGTTAAATACCAATATGGCGAAGCTGCAATAAAAAGGGCAAGCACTCCAATTTTGAAGGTTGCTGCTCGATGGAATTTCGTTAACACAAAGCTTGGTAAAAAAAGACATTCTTAGTACCAGTACACTACATTTTGTTTAAGGCTTTAACTTAATATTACGGTGTTACAGACAAATAATTCTTTACGTCATTGACCGTCTGTGGCGCGCTGCCCAGCCTCAAACTTCTTGAATATATTCAAGAATACATCAATCTTTTATTGTGCATTAATTAGTTAGTTTAATAATACATACTCATTGTCACCGCGATGCACGGCCTTCGAGAATGAAGATGGTAATGATAGTTATAATTTGTTATATGACATCAGTATGTCAGTTTCCAGTCTAAGGGGTGTTTCTGAGGAAACAGTTATTCACAAAATATTATCATTAAATCCGTTTTTCGTTAATGTGTCATTTAGAAAGCCATTCATTATTGTCATATGTCCATGTTTTCGTAAAAATTTTGAATACAGAGTAACTTTCCTGTAACGTCACCATATACAAACTAGGTAAAAAATATTACATTAACAACTGCGAGAATGAAAACGAAGCCGACATTACAGTGAAATAGACTACTTTAAGTTAAGGTATTTCTACTACGGATGGTGACGTAAGTTGATCAAATGCATTTATATTATTTCAATAAGTGCATCGTGAGTCTACCAAATGGAAGACATTCATGACACGGTATAGCACCACCGTGACAGGTTAGTTAGTCCAACGTAAAACAAAATAATCAGAGACTTGACGTTGACAAACAAGGAAAATTAAAACTAACACATACAAAAGAATCAAGAAACAAAAGGGAAAAAGAGAGAAGATGACGTGCGGACTACATCTGCAAATTATAATAATGAACAAATGCAGAAACAACTTTAATTCTAAACAAGTCACTTAATTATGGAAAATGCCTTAGTAAATGAAATTCAGTAACAGAAATTTAATCACTATCAAAATTGTAAACTGCACGAGAACATGCCTGTATACCTTTATTGAAAAGTGAACAGTGTGTTACGACTCGATAGACACATAACTATTTACTTACACATCATCATTATTTATAAAAAACCGAAGATTGGCACCGTTTATGAAAAGCAATATAGCATTGGAGTTTCCCGGTACAGCATAAGACAACAGCGCTGCATCATTCACTGGATCTACTGTCACCCACTGCAAACAGATTGACATCATTATGACCTAGATATGAGCCTAGCTGCAAGTGGAACTAACTTAAATATTACATTTTAACAAATGGAGTTTAGTCTTCTCTCGTTTTTCATGCAGAAAAAGCTCGAGACAGAACGTTTTTTGAGATTGATAATCGTAAAGTAAATAGCGGACTTATTTCCCCTAAATTGTTGCTATCGCCATCGCCATTGTCGCCGTTGTTATTTATTATTACTATTACTATTATTATGTCTACTATTGTTATTACTAATGGTTTGTTCATAAAGTACATGGAACTTTACTAAATTACTAAAAGAACAGGTCCAGCGCCTACACTATTCGGTACTGTACGTCACAATAATCGAAGTGTACAACTGAAGTTCAACTACAGGTTACATAAATCACAAAATATGTCGCTCTGTGGTTTTACTGCTACGTTCTTACCTGGCAAGAAGTGAACTGGGTAATTGCACTTGTCGGTGAATCAAACAAAATGTAATCGGTAATACCTTGGGCTGGAAAGTCTACCATGAAGCTATCTGCTAACTCGCAGGCTTCTAATGATGCTGAAAATCACAAAATAAATTAAATGTATTTGTAGCGACCAAATGCATATGGGCCACCACAGCCTGGCATTGGCAGTTAATAGGATGTTACGCGTAAATAATACAATTACATTTGTAAATTGGGCGCTAATGTTTCGTCTGAAATCGACTGAAGTTCATGCACAATTATTAGGTCTACACAGCAGATGGTTAACGAAACATAAGTCATGACAGTAGCACAGAATTCACAAAACCAGAAGCTGTGTAGTCTAATAACAAATGTAAAAGCACTGTGAAACAAACTTTGTGCAAATTCTATACGATTGCTACTTCCGCAAAAAACTTTGTCTAAAAGAATGAAATTGAAACATTTCATTCTTTAAGTTTTTTGAAACATAATCGAAGCTTAATATGGTGAATTTTACTAATCCTGAACATTTTTATTGGTAGTCTCAAATTTTTACTTTTAAACTCGCTGATTGCAAAACTTTATTGCAGAAATGTCCTGCATGAACGTATTTATAAAAGATTTCAGGATTATTGACGCAGATAAAAAATTCAGTCAATTACCTATTCTGCGTTAGGTATCGAATGTATTTTTTGTTGTTTGTGACTTGTTATGCCGCCCAAAGTACGCAATGAAAGCACAAAATTTTGTCTTCCGATTCTGTTAAAATATGATTTCAGAATCATATACAGTCAAGAAAAAAGATGAGCCAAAATCGAGATTGTTACTTTTGAGATATATGCATAAATCCAAGATGGCGTCTGTTCAAAACCAAAATTCCGATATTCTAAACCATAGAGCCTGGATGGAAAATATATATTATTTACTGATAGGAAAGTGCACCAAAGGAGAATTCGAAAAATGTTGTCATTTTTAATTCATGTCATCATACCATTATGACGCTTTCAAGAACCTCATTGCTTCGTTGTGGTTGAAAATGAGACACTGGAATAGACCTATATCTTTCAAATTTCCGAATCATTAGAAAAAGTATTCCTGAAAGTATTTACATGTTTGCTCCATGGAAATAGTAACTTTTGGCTAGTGTCTTGTTAAACTCATGATATTTTTATAGTACATGTAAAGAATTTTATAATTTACATCTTTTGCTTCTGTGTTCTATTAAACCCCGCTTACATACAGTTTTCAGCGGTGCAATTAAAAACTGGCAAAATCTGTGAATAACTAAAGTCTATGAGAGTGCATAGACATATGCAACTAAAAATTGTGCAATTAAAAATTGCAATCTGGGCTGAAACTTTTAATTGCGCAACTGTTTTGTAATGTACTGTTTTCGAAGAGAGCGTGCAGACATGCAATTAATGATTGTCCACTTTTAATCAAAACGCACTAGTCAAGCGCGAGAAAAACAGTGTCTATGAAGACTCACCATTAAACATACAAAAAAAGAGAAAAAAGAAAAACAAACTAACGGTCACAAATTCAGAAAATGGAGATCAAAATACGAAATTTTGAAATGCGAACACATCTCAATGCTATGAACACATTTCTACTGCTGCTGCTGACTACTGTATCGTATACGTGCATCAGACAGCTCCCATACATTAGAAGAATACGAACTTAAAGAACTTTAAACTGTGTGAACTGTAAAACGCATACTGCATATTTAAGCATTTCATATTAGTTTGTATCATTCCTTAACAATTAAATTTTGATATGAATATTCTCAATTAGCTGTTTTCTTTGCTTCTTGTATTGTAACTGGTATGTAAAATATTACAAAAAGTATAAATAATATGCGTATGCAATAAACTGCATATTTCATTCGTTATTCCATTTATCAATTTTAAGCAGGTTTTGTGCCCAAGATAAAGTGTGCTTATTACAGTGCCGCACGAGTTTAGAAATTTGTGTAGGTAGAACCATTTAAAACGACTGTACAAACTCGCACAGAAATAATTTAATATCAACATAGGCTTAACCATGATGTAGCATGTAGCAAAGTCACCTAGATTTATCTCACTGTTGCTTTTTCTGCAGCTGATGTTCCTATACACGATGAGTTGTCAATAATACTCCATAGTTCATCAAAACTATTTGTACTCTACTCTAAAGTGCCCGTAAATCGTTAAAGAACTTGTAAAATCGCTCTTTCAGTAAGCGCTGACTATTTATTGGGTGGGCCCAATTAATAATGCATAAATATAAGCACGTCCTCAAGCTTCACACCGTCAGTTGCACAATGCTTGCGCGCCCGATTTTGGTACACCAGAAAAATTGCTGCAATTTTCAGATGTGCAACTTTTACTTGTGCAACTGAAAACTGCATGTCTGCGCTGGGCCTTATAGGTGCGTTTACTATACGTTATACTGAACACAAATGTGTATAAATATTTCAAGTACAAACGAGTTATAAATGTCAACAGTACGTTCAAGCTAGAATGAACTTATTACAGAGATTAAGTTGTATTGCATGCTTATAGCTACTGTTACATTTTAATATGACGGATGAAGAACTAACGTCTCTTTTATTGCATGGTAGTACTAACCCAAACGTTGCTATAAATTGTGAAGTTTTCAAAATGTTTAGCAATATAATAATGATGCAAAATTTAAATTAATATATACACTAATGTACACCGTTGTTCTGAGCGTCTCTAGTGGAGGATCTCCTTATCAGTTGCAAAAACTTTTGATCCGAGCCTAATATACTATGTTGAAAATTAAACAAAATACGTTTTTATTGATATTTGCATTAAAATTAAAACAAAAGTTACAGCTGTAAAATTGAAGCTTTATCAACTGACTTAAAAATATTAATCAATTTAATAAAAATTGTTTTTTGTTTGCTGTTTTGTGTTAACTTTTTACGGTTTCGTGTTAATTTTTTTGACGCTCTTTAAAACTTGCCTTGCGTGAAGACGGTTTGCGAAGCCAGAATCTCTTGCTTTTTCTCTGCATCCTTTTCTATTTCCTCTTCCAGTTGCCGAACTTTATTTTTCCTTCGGAGATGCCGATTTTGTTTTATTAACGCTTTCAGACTCTGTTGGTCGAGGGACTTTGCAATTGCTGCCTTTGTATCTAAAATGTAAGAAAGTCCTTAGGATCTGTGCAGTTTTAACTTAAAATTTGCCAGATTTTCAGGCATAATTGATTGATCGGCATCTTGTTATTACTCGTGTCAATACAGCATGTTATCCGCAAGCATAACGCCGTGATCGTGTCTACAACTCACTATATCTGGTTGAGTGTGGTTAATTTATGTCAACACTTGTATTATGCTCAAGTGTGACTAACCAGTGTGCACAGTGTTCGTGACTCAAGCTCTAGGAGAGATCCTTTGACAAAAGCCACTGCTCACGACACCATTTTCAATGCCCCTACCCAAGGTGTATACCCAGCGAGTTTCGTGTGTCTAGCCCTCTGCGTTTGCAAGTTCATATGAAATATAGATGGATGTCATAATTTTCACATTTTGGCTCCTGTTTTGGGCTCTTAAATAATCCGTTTTACCTTTTGCCTAAGCCCTTACCTCAGCTTCTTCCCTGCAGGTTTCGTGACTCTACTTACTATAGTTTTACAGTTATTCAGTGTTACGCATTTTTGGCTCCTATCTCGGGCTCTTAAAGAATTGTGCAGCAACTACGTCGCCATACCTAAATACTCCTGGAAAAAAACAGATTATAGAAATTTTACGCAAGTTTTGTATCATTCCTAGCTGGTACCCACAATTTGCATACAGTGAGAATTACTTGTGATCTACTGGTGATCTACTTTGTAAAATGTGTGTTTTAAGTCACGTTGAAACCATTACTCCTACAAGAAGCGCCACCTACCAAGATGGCGCCTAGTGGTGCTTGTCCGATCAATTCTCTATCCAGTGATGTGCTGCACAGCCGCCATCGCCACAAGGCTGCTACGCTACGCCCGTTTTTCTGAACAAATGTCGGTACCATACATATATATAGCAGGTATCGACAAGGTTTCCTTTAAACGCCCTCTGAACAGAAACCACGAGCCGTATATCATTGGATTCGCAATGAAACACAAAAGCCTACGCACTGCGTTTAAGTCGCAAGTAGAGTTTCATTTAGCCACTCGCAAGTAGAGTTTCATTTGGCTACAACACTACAATAATTCGGATGTCTGGTCGAAAATTTGACATTCAGGACTGCTGTTATTTTCGTTTTACGATCTTTAGTTTCCGAGATACCCATCTTTTTGGAATAACTCAAAAATTAGACAGTGCTACCTGACTAAATTTGGTGCTTGTAGCTAGGGTAGAGTGCCATCTTAGCGTGTAATTTAGGGTCGTGACCCTTTGACCCGCTTGAGTTATGACCCAATAATCGTCAAAATATGTCCATTTTGATAAACCATTACTCCTACAAGAAGCACCACCTATCCAAACGAAAAAAAACAAGAAATGTACCATGCCTTGGCTATATCATGCACGTCACGGACCACCCCCCCCCCCATAAATTCCTGACTACGTGCCTGGTTCCCATAATCCGCAATTCTACAAAACCAAACCTTGTTAAGAAAAAAACTTTTTCCTAGAAATTGTTAAATAGATAGATAGAAATCTATTTTTACACTAAGAGAGCTATTTTGTTGATTAGCAAAAATCAATTAATAACTCGTACCAATTCTAAAAACCTTAGCTGAGTCATCTCCACCTTCTGAGGGTGATTTGGAATTTCCATAGTACACATGATGTGATCCCATCTTGTTATTATTGTTGTACGAACCATAGCCCGACGCAGATGCAGTTGTTAATACAAACAACAAAAGAGCTGATATGGAAACTAGAGCAGGAAAAACCTATAATAGAAAATAAGGTGAAAGTCCGAGTCAATGTTCTCGAATTTTCTAGAATTATGAAATGATGCTAAAGCTGCGTTTGGCGCAAATCAGTATTAATCGATGATAGATTTACTCAGATCTCTTTACTGAACTCCATTCATTCCTTTTTTCTTTCTTTCTTTCCTTTCTTATTTACTCGTTTGTTCGTTCGTTCGGTCGCTTGTTTGTTCATTCGTTCGTTCATTCATTCACTCACTTATTTGTTCAGTTAGTCATTAATTTATTTATTCGCTTCGGTATTAGTCTTTTTGTAGCCAAAGGAATCAATATGATATCATATGATAGCACTCATTTCACATAACATTGTAATGATAAATGACATGACATAGCATTGCTTTTTTACATTTTTATGACATCTTCACTACTCATTTTAAGTCAGTTTCTATATCAGCTTAATAAATGTTAATTATTATACATTCATTTATTAATACTGAATATTAATTAATATTAGCTTAATTAATACTAATAAGAGGCTTTGAAAAAATTATTTTGGCTGCTCGCTTTTCAGTCAATTTTCCCATAACCGTAATTGTCATACATTGAAAAAAAAGCTTTCTGTAGAACAGGATGAAAATTTCTGTATCAGCATTGTGCAGAGAAAATAATAATCTGATCTTCTTAATTACTAAATTCGTTGGTAAATTATAAAGTACAGTTAACTTACCAGAAAACTTCCCATCTTCATCTTTATCAAGAGATAGAATAGTAGTATCACACACTGTATCTTTCAATAATTTTTTCAAAAATTAACGCTGACTTATCCACACTCCACAGCATAGATCTTGCGAATTCTACTGCAATACTAAAAATTATGTATAATTTCTTGTACAGGGTATGAAAAAACTAAATTGTGTCACAGTTATAGCAAAATCTAAGTCTAGTGATACTAATAGCCAAGTCTAGTGAAAATCCCTTATAAACATCCGAGAGGGCACGACTCTCAGTTACACTACCTATTATCATGGACGTAGAGCTGTTTGCATAAAAACTAAGATGGTAAACTTATGTCAGTTATATTACGGCTACTGTGTTCGGTGGCCTGAATTTTACTGGTCAACTGGTAAAATTTGTAATTATACGTTAAGAGCACTAAATAACGCTGTGAAATAACCAGTCATTCGTAATAATTGTGAGAAACATATGAGAAACGTGAAATAACTGAAAAGTCCCACTTTTTTGTAAGTGGACTTGGTGTTTTTGAAAAACACACACTTAGGGTGAAATGTGTCAGTGTAAAACTAAACCTGTAAACCATGGGTACAATGAAACATGAAAAGAAGAGAACATAAATTTAAACTTGAATCTTTACATATTTACAAAATGACTAAGAGCAATATTAAACAATTTAAAATGTTTATACGCGAATTCTACATTATTGTGTTGATGAGATTGATTTTCAAACCTCCACATCATTAGCGTTTTTAATTTTGCTTTGAATGAAGTTTGTGATTTATACGTTTGATTCCAAGTGGCGAATTCAACAGCTGTATATTTTGTTTAGATGTATTAGTGTAGTGTTTTTTATAAACATCTGTCCTCCCTAAAAATGACAAAATTCTGATATTTCTTCATTGCAAAGATAATTTTTAAAGAGAAGAACTGGAAGAATAATTAATAAATATTCTACAATAAAAAATAAATCGCCACAACTTTTCAGTGGATACTGTGAAATTTTTCAGAAAAGTTAAAAAAGAGCAAAATTCTACTACGAAAATGCACTTGTATTAAATTTTGTTGAAATAAATACTCAATTTATAAAATTTTTGACTCCAAATATCCCAGAAAGAAAGAATATGAAAAAATGGAACTGAGCCTCCACTTGAGGTAGCACATTTGAGATTAGACCGATCATTAATGAATTATTTAGCATAAACTTATGAATAATCATGTGCTAAATGTTGTTTACCACATTAGAACGCTTGCATGCGCAATTAACCGATTATATCGGAAGGAAGAAATGTGAAGTTTATATTGAAGCTTCCTCGAAGTAAATTTTATTATAGAAATTACTATCTCCAGCAAGGAGGTTATGCTTTCATCGCCATCTTTTTGTTTTTTCTCTGCTTGTTAATTATATTATTAATTATAATGCAGCCGGGCGCACAACGTTATGACTAGTGTGACTTTTATGCTGAATGTCTGTTTAACTGTTTGTCTTTTTTCGTAAGTCGTAAATTTTGAAACTCTCCGTATAAGTTAGCATGATTAGGGTACATAAATTACTTAACCAATTTCCACAAAACTCTAGTGGGTGGTATAGGATAAGGAACAATTTATTAAATTCAAGGAATCCATGGATTCCTAGATCAGTTATGTTCAGTTTTTAATTTGATATGTTATTAATTTAGTCATTAAAAAATTGACATAAATTCACTGCTGATATCAGCTAGAGTGTCTGCAAAATGAATTTCGTGAGAAGAATCACAGTCTTCATGCATGGCTGCTTCTATGTGTATATCTGTATAATTAATTTCGCTGGTATGTTTTATATACATATATATATATATATATATATATATATATATATACATATAAGATTCGAGGCTACAGCTTCGACGGCGGCACCATTTGCGGCGATCTATATATCAAACGAAAGGTCTCGATCTAATGTCGTGCCATTGGGGTTTATTTTTCGAACCGGGCCCAGCGGGACGAATGGGGGGGGGGGCGAAAAACCTCCAAAAATGGCCATTTTTCGTCCGTTTTTTGCAAAATTATACCTCTTATTTCTGAAGAACGGGAACGGGCCGGGGGCGGTGCTGGCCATGGATAGATAGACCGTTCAACGGTGGCTATCGTTGGCTATCTAGATTTCGCAGGAGGGCCATCGCGTTCCTCAACGGGCGTTTTCCCGTGATTTTTTCGAAAAATTTTGGTCAAACAGCCTGTAGAAAAAACGTTCTAGTGGCGCCTGGTGGGACTCTCGAAAGGAGATATATAGCTCTTTAGAAAGAGGAAGAACAGGGCTACACGATGATGTGGGCTATATTTTAGTACACGTCCACCAAGAGGAGTACCGACGAATTAATCAGATGTTCTAATTTTGGCAATTTTCGCTTGGAAAACTGCTGAGGCAAAGCCATTGTTCTGACGTCATCCATTATACTCTGTCTGTAACCTCATAACTTTAATTCAGTAAAAGCTGCTGCTGGCTTGGCGTTATGAATGAGGACTATGTAGGATGTTCGCGTATTATTGATTATAAGTGTACTTATACGCAAAATTTTTTGCGTGGCCTTCGCCTGTCATATATATATTAATTGTGCTGATATATATATATATATAGCCTCGTTGGTTATAGCCAACCAGCTATAGCCTCGTCGGTTATATATCCACCCAAAATTTTTTGCGGGGCCTTTGCTAGTCATATATATTAATTTCGCTGGTATATTATATTGAGATTGAGAAATTTCGCGGCTGTTCCAGGCATTGTTGTCACCCGTCGTTCTACTGTGTTATAGATTTTACATGTAAATTTTGTTAACTTCTTATCATCTGAGAAGCAGCAAACAAAACTATGTAGAATGTCCGTGCATTATTGGTTATTGGTAGGCAGACTAAGAGCATTTATTATCGTACAGTTTTGACTTTGTGCAAAATGTTCTGAATGGTTTCGCTGTGATACTGTATTCTTGGTGCTGGTGCTGTTGTCGTCATCATCATCATCGCCATCAACATCATGATCACCATCATGATGTGGTGGTGTGCTGTGGGTGTTGTGCTGTGGTTGGTGTGGTGGGGTGTGCTGTGCTGTGGATGGTGTGATGGGGTGGGGTGGTAGGGTGTGTGTGAGGTTGGTGGAGTGGTGTGGGTGATGTGGTGGGTGTGGTTTAGTGTGGTCTGAGTGGTGTGGTGTGGGTGATGTGGTGTGGATAATCTGGTGGGGTGGTAGTGTAGGCCATGTGGCATGGGTGATGCTGGTGTAGTGTGGTGGGTGTGGTTTTTTGTAGGTGGTGTTGTGGTGTGGTGTGGTGTGGCTGGTGTGCTGTGAGTGGAGAGTTGGGTTGGTGTGATGTGGTGTGAGTGGGGTGGTGTGGGTTGTGTGTGTGGTGGGTGTGGTGTATTGCGTGGTGTTGTGTGGTGTGGTGTTGTGTTGTGTTGTGGTATGATGTGGTGTGGTGTATTGAGAGTGGTGTGGTGTGGGTTGTTGTTGTGAGTTTATGCGCAATATTCTTTTGCGGGGTTTGGCTAGTTTGTAATTAATAAAACTGCACCACCATTTAAAACTTATTTTAACGTAGTTTTAGTTTCTTGTTACTTTAGCTTCCTTAATTTTTGGTCAGTAAAGAGCTCCAATTGCTAGTGTTTCTATGTAACTGATCATTTATCAATATTCTGCGTAAGCACTTTCTTGCTCAGACTACAAGGTGAATAATGACCCTTAGAAGTTACATTACTGGTGTTACTTATTAAAAATACATTGCTTCTTATTTAATTTACATAGATGCGGGGAGCGCATTAGAGAATAATAAAATCAATGTACAAATAGGTAGAAGAAAAACTGGCCGGTGAATCTTTTTTAATTTGGGGCACACAAATAAGGTGAAGCCGTTAATTACTGGTAATTATAGATAACAAGTCTGAATCAAGACAAAATGTTAATTTTATTCACTATAATCTCTAACACATAGAAACAAATGATTAGCACGACTTTAATTTACATAAAGTATATACATTAATTAAGTCATTTTATATAGATCAAGATACATGAAACATAACTATGATACATAATTACTCAACTACATGCGTTTTGAAATGAAGGGGCATACAGTGCGAGTTTGGCAAAGTAAATTAAAGACCATGCTACTTTCCATAAATTACAGGGTCATCCAGACGAACATTACCTCCAAATTCTTTAATAAATCAAACATTTCAAGTCAAAAATACATAAAAATTTAACGGTGTTATGACGGCGTTTTATAAAATATAAAACTCTCAGAAATTTAATTGCTGCGAATTTTATATTTTTTTGGCTGAACTAATTAAAAAGGTGATGTTCAAAATTGCATTTCCATAACAAAAAGGAAATTTTTTCTAAATTTATTTTTTTAAATGAAAAAGAAACTTTATGTTCATATTTTCCTTATCTATATAACTCAAAAAAATTATTTTACATACTGTCCTATTTCGGCCACTAAAATTTCTTTTTATTTGTTGTGTAAATACAATTTTAAACGTCACATTTTTAAAAAAACTCTACCAAAATAAAACATAAAACATCAAATTTTCTTGTGTATAATATATATACGTTATTTTTTAAATTTTTATGCCTTTTTTGCTTGTATTTTTTGTTTTATTAAAATATTCGCAGGTAATATTTTATCTGGACAAAACTTTATATTCTTATAAAACATTTGCTTAAGCACTTGTTTTCCTTCATTACGTAATTCCGAAACATAGTAGATTTGCACTTTCGTGATCTAAAGAGGTCGAATTCGTAAAATAACATCAAGTCTGTACGTGCAGCTCTAAAACTGTAACATTTTGCAAATGATCCAATAACAATAGAGCAAACTTGTAAAGCTGAAATTTTAGCTAAAATAACTCAGAAGTAAAAATCTATCTTAACTTTCAAGATTTCTCTCGAACGTGTAATAAGTCAAAAATTATTTATTACGCTTAAAAACACTGGATCTACATCAAGCACACTTTAAAACTAGTTGAAAGCACGGCAGCAATTTTACCTATTAGTAATCACTATTAACAAACAGAATTGAAATGAGGGTATTAGGAATTTAAAAACTTATTTGCTTCTGATGTCTTTATTTTCAAAGGCCGTTTGTTTAATCTGTAGCTGATGTTACATTGTGTGGTTGAATTGCACTCACTGTTTGAAAGTAACGCAGGCCAAAACCCCAAATAGTTTTGGAAAAAACCAAAATAGTTAATAACTGTCAGAAGATCAATGATTTCTCAATTAAAAAATTCAATCCTAACACACAAAAGTGAAGATACACCACACTTTCAGTTCTTGGGCCTTTAAAATGAAGTAAGTTGAATATCAAATAAGCAGGAACAGCTTTTATACTTCACTTTTAAACAAACCCGATTCTTCTCCCAACTTTTGTCACAATTGTTATAATAACGTTTGCACAATACAAGTAATAGGTACAGGTTTAATTATAGCGAATCAAAGAGTATATAGTCGTAATAATGAAAAATTGACACTTTTTAACCTTCTACTCAATCTGTTATATTATTTACTTTACTGACAAATATCTCTGCAATTTAAACGCGTTAGGTGTCAGAAAATTATCATTGACTGCATGTTAATGTAAAAAATTGTGGAAGCTTTTATAAGTCTTTCCCCAACACTGAAGCTAAGTTACCAAAACAATGCAAAGAAAGGTTAGCAGATGTTGACAGCTCGCCACAGGATGCCATCTTGAGGTTATAAGAGAACGTCTCCTTCACCTATGGAGTCGGGATCAAACTTTCCCAGGCTGTTCAGGGTTTGTGTACTGCACGTGATACCGTTCTCACTGTAGTTGCTGATGGTTTGTGTAGCGCTGGTGCTTCTACTGATGCTGCTGAGCGACCCTGCAGGACACAGACGTTGTGTTAGTTCCAGGTCTGTGAAAGGCAAACAGATAAACCCAAATTTACAATGAAGTTCATGCTGAAACTATTAGCATGCATTCAAATTGGGCACATAAGGGATTATCCGCATAAGATTATCTACATATGGCCAAAAATACACACACGATACAGTCATACAAGCTTTTCATTGCATAAATATACCTAGAATGAGATTACCCTACATTAAATAGCAATTTT
This sequence comes from Tubiluchus corallicola, assembly GCA_030141605.1. Classification (NCBI taxonomy): domain Eukaryota; kingdom Metazoa; phylum Priapulida; class Priapulimorpha; order Priapulimorphida; family Tubiluchidae; genus Tubiluchus; species Tubiluchus corallicola. The sequence goes on from JAQGDQ010000105.1 coordinate 556,410, forward strand.
TGTCATATTTAAAAAAGATGCATGTATGTCATATTATACTTGAGAAAGTCTTGCCAGGTTAGTCGTGCGATTTATACAAAAAAGCAACAATTATTAAACAAACTCTAAAAACGACTTTCTAGCATGATTAGTAATTATATCATGTTACAGGTTCACTTTCAGTGCTCTCGGCCCTTGCTTTTCGGTTCACTCTATCCATTGCCCGTCAGTCCAGACGTCCCTTGTCATTCCATGGGGACGTTCATGCCTTTGAACCGTCTTTCACTCTGCTTTTTATCGTCATCTGTTTAGCGCAAATAGTGTATAACTTTAGGCTGAAGTTGTCTTAGGATACAGTGTTTGCGTTAAAATGGGCATTTTCATTAAGGATCAACTGGGTTGAAGGACCAGTGAAAGAGGGACACTAGCATGTTAAGGGAGCAGTAGTAAACTTAGAGTCAACTGAGGGAATGGTGACAACGCGCCAGGAACTTCACAAGGAACAGTAACATGGATCCATAAATTAATGCTATCCCAGATTCATTTAATGACAATCTGTTTTTGCACATTATAATGCACATTGTTTCACACTCACAATCAACATTAGACTCAGTTAGTTGTTTTGCATCAGCTGCGGTTATTGTGACATGCATACAGTTGTTAGTGCCACTTTTTATGAAAGTTTGTGTTAGTGGTTTTCGAAGCGGTCAGTTAAGTGTACCTCTTTATTATGTTGTTACAACAAAAGTACCACAGACGTTTAGCACTTTATACCATGTAGACTAATGTTGGTCCTCCTATTATTCCATTCAGATATAGATTTTCTGAAAGGTAACATTTTTCCGATTAATATCATTTGCCCTAGTTGTGCCAGGTTAATGCAACCTGTCACAAATGTTTATTAAAATTATGACGTCATTATGACAGCGTGTGAGGAATATAACAAAAACAACCACAGCCACCACTTCCATTATTCCATTAGCTCATGGGTGATAACTTATTACATAGCGTCGACACATTCCCGGATAGTCAGGGAAATGTCATCTTGTGTCCGTCAGCAGCCCAGTGGCTAAACTTTTATTTGCCGTCCTTGCGGGAAACATTCCTATCATCAAAGTTATCAGGAAGAAGATTTGCTCATACATTTTGAGAAGTCGGCCATAATTTAATCACTTTGTTGGCATTAGCGGGAGACAGCTTCGTCGAGACTATAATGTAATTCAAGCGTGTTTGCGAACTATCGCGGGATTGGGTTAGGCAGCCGATCTGCCAAATCGCCCATGAATTATGTATTCTATGCAAAAGCAATCTGACGATGCTGCTTGACAAAGTTTTCATCAGATCTGATTTTCTTGGAGCAGCCAGACGACGGGGTCAAATGACAGTCTCCGAAAAGTTTAACGTGTACCAGCAAAACCGCTTAAAATGCAAACTACATGTATCAAAACCATCACATTTTAAAATGTCAGGCTCTCAGCCGAGACGCATAGCCTCTTGCTAGGTTAAACATATTCAGCTTCGGCACCTCATCTGTTGAGAAGAATTTTGTGTGTAAGAAGGACCAAATGCACTCTTGATGCTCTCCACCATACTTATTAGTGGAAAGCATCAATGTTTTTGAAGCCAAGGTTGAACAAAAAAGAAAATGAGTAAAAGTCGGTACTGCGTTTGAGTTTGAACTAGGATCTTTTCGGTTACAAGTCAAATGTCATGTTCATTAGACTACATAAATCCTCCTTTATGATCATGTGATGATTTTGTTTAACAGTTTATGTTTTTGTTTTACAATCTTATTATGCTTATTATGCTAAAAGCTTATTATGCCCATGGTAGAACATCTGCTAACTTATGGAATTATAATTATTTCAAAACCTGGAAGAATCCTTAGGTAGTTGGGTTTTAATGATTTATAAACTAAATATTAAAATTACAGTGAAACGAGCTGAAATTTAAATTCTAATTTATCGGAAAGAAAGGAAATGACGAAAATTTGCGGATGAGTCTTGAACAGATACTTTGTCGTTCTCTGTACAAGTCCAACTCTGTCGTCACTCGACTTCATAGCCTATTGCGATGAAAAATAGCGTCCCAGCACAATGTTGCTGACATGCACAATTGATAAAGGTAGCATGTAACAAAACATTAAGAAACGTGATTTTGGCGTAGCACCTACCGAGATCAAACCTTTTAGATAAAATTCAAACGAGTCTTTGCAGTGAAATCATAGGTTTTAAGTTGCGTCGTTCTTGACACTGAAAAACAAAAAGCAGGAATCTTCTCGGCCCTTATGAGGGCTTTCCACCGCCTCAGAAGCATTTAAGTGAATTAAAAACAAGTAAAACTTCGTATCGAACTAAGATCATTGGCTAATAAGTTCTGAAGGTAGAAAATCAAATACATTGTCATAAACTCACAGTACTTTCAATTCATTAAATGTAGATGTCATTTTTGCGCATTTTTATTGCTTAAGATTGCATGTTCCGTAGGTACAAAGGGCTATTGCATATGTTTGCAATAGCTCTATGGCCCATGCACTGATTTTCCTACTTTTTACAAAATTTCTTGAGCAAAGTGATTATTAAGTTATAATTAATTAATACTAACACTTCAATACTTACCATCTGACTGTGTTCCCGAATCGACTCTATAACATGAACTGGTGGGTGGCACTGAAGTTTGTAAAGTCTTTTGAGTGGTATGTGTGGAATTTGCTGGCTTATTGGGCATCATTGATTGTCTAACATTGCGTTCTGGATGCAGCAAAATGATGTACAGTTTTGGCGTGAACAAACATATCAAAGACACAGTGCCGCTAAGGCTAATAACAATGCACATGGTAATAAGTCGTACAGTTAAGTTGCTAGCTGTGCTAAAATAAATCGGTATAAAAGCTAACCATATTATACACGTAGTGTACATTGTGAATCCAATAAATTTGGATTCATTAAATGCTTCGGGTATTTTTCTTGTGAGCACAGCATATACTGTACAAACTATCATCAAACACACTGGATAAGCGCAAACAATCATATAAGTTGCGTCCTTAGAAGCCGAGCAAATCCACTCATTAGATTCACGTGTTGGATAATAGGGTTCGGCTGTCGGGCGCTGCCAGAAAATCCAAATTCCGGACACGGCCACCTGAATGGACACCAGTCCCAGACAGATGATGATCTGTGAACGAGGACTGATGAAACTCGGCCGCTTGGCTGAACGCTTGCCACTGTTGAATATCCTAGCTATACGATTAGTCTTAGTCAAGAGAGCGGCATAGCAAATAGAAAACGAAAAGCCGACACCAAACATGGCTGCTGTGCAAATGATGTCACTAGGCTTCGCCACTAACAGAAATGTTTGGATATAACACAACAAGATGCCGCACAGTAGCACAAAGCTCAACTCTCTTCCAGATGCTTTTACAATAGGTGTGTTATTGTACTTGATAAATACAGATAGAACGGAAATTGTTACAAAGATTCCACAAGTGGAAAATACCATGGCACTTATGGACCATGGCGCATCATAGCGGAGGTATTCCAAGTGAATGGGTTCACATATGGTTTTGTCTGCATTTGGCAAGGTACCCAAGTGACATGTCTTGCAGGTGGTTTCTGTTTCAAGAATCTGATATTTGGTGCAGTTGACACAGATCCAGCAACACTCATCACCTTCTTGAAATTCTTTGCGTTCTCCCATATTACACGGCAAAGAGCAGACAGAACGGGGAATGCCAGGCTCATAAGCTTTGAACTGGACTTTTGATAGATCCAAGTCAAGCACACCGTCCTCATATGTCCCCACCGTTACCCAATCAAAGAATTCCTTGTTGAATACACTGGAATTGCTAAACCTTCTATAATGGATGACATTGTATCGCTTCGGACCATCGCCGACCTCCTCTCCATTTTCGTCTTTTGCAAACTTGAAGTAATCACCAGTTAACCCTGAAAAAGTTTTTACTACTGCAGTTATGAATTCTCGGAAAAATTAACACCAATAAAATTATGATATAAGCACTGTAAAGTGCACATCCTCGAGCACAAAGATATTCGTGAACAGGAATAAATTGTGACAGTGACACAGTAGTCATACATATCCAGAAGGCTTACAACTAACTGATGGCAAGTAGTTAATTTATACTTTTGCTCACTATTTTTGGTGAGAATATTTTTAAAACCATTTGGTCCCCTGCTACTAGCAGAAATGAATAATTATAGTAGATGAGATCATGGAATCCAGGCCTAGTATTATTATAGAGGATCAGCCCACAACTCGCAGAGATGCTTTGCCACTTTCGCATATTTGCACATCTTGCTGCAACAATAAAGCTAGTTTTCCTCCGAGCAAGAGCCGCTTAGTTATCTGTGGCTTAGCAATCTAGAATATCACACAGGCAATATATACTAGGGGATTTCACATTTGCAATGATTAATTGCAAATGATGCTTAAGCACTTGATAACTAACCAAAATGTTGCCCAAGCAGTTGCTGCATTATGGTGTTTGATAGATGAGAAATATATGTTACCTCATATTACACTACTTTAATTCAATTCAATGAACTTCAGTTGTTACGCACCTTGAAATTCCACTTTTCGCAGATATTTCAGTAATGTAGCACCATCAGGAGCTTCCATCTCCTCACACAGCCCAACCATGTCTCCACAGAGGTCTCTGTGCATGTCCCTCAAGGCATAAGAGAAAGAAAGAACAGCGTCACTGACAAATTGAAGCTGTGCCTCGAAGTCGATCTCTTTCCCATACTGCTCGTAGCCGGTGCACGTTTTGGGATGATTTTGGTTCCATGGCGTGTTTGTGCTGTTTGGAAACTTGCAGCCGAAATAGTGCTCCCAGTACTCTACGAACCATGGGTTGCGCTTATTGTTAAACACTGTCAGATTCCGGAAGTAGCTGGCAAAGCCCTTGACGGGACGAGCTCGAGGTTGAATGCTGAGTGTTCCCTCCACTTGTTCTTCCTTGTTGTTGAACACCAGGGATCTAGAACTCCAGCCATCACTACCTATCCACTGGAAAATACGTGTTGCTTTACGTCTCCTTACTGCTTTCATGAACTCGCTCACTTCTTGATCAGAACCAAAAATGATGACACCTGAAAAACAAAACGACATACATGTAAAACTTGACCGTTAAAACATCAAAAACTGATGAAAAGTAAGCGCTACAGAACTGGTCATGTCGTAGACTACTTACAACTTGCGCATTTTATGGAGTACCAAAACAAACCAGGCAAAGTGTCTAAAATAATTTCTTTAACACTTTCCCTAGGCATTGCATATACACGTGACACAAAAGTCTGTTTAGGGAAAGTGTGTAATTCTTAGATTTTGAACGTACATGTATTTTTTTAAGATCTATGGAATGCTCAATAAATTTTAGATAATATAAAAAATGTTGTCATTTTATACAATAATAAATATGTATATATGCAATGCCAATGCACGGAATGCACGCAATAAAGTCATGTTTCAACGTGCTTGAAAATTTTTATGGTAGATACATTTCTTCTTTCGTTCGTTGGCCTTTTGTTGTGTCCAACAGTTTCAAAAGTTAGCATAGTTTCAAGAGTATTGAAGTATCATGTGACCAAATGTCTGTGTGGTAATATCTGCACACCTCGTCTTATCTAGCGGTGACAACTATTTTTGCATGAAACATTCGAGAGTTAATAGGGATGCAGTTAAGCTTATTGAACCTTAATCTTGCCCTTTTGCCGTTTCTTCTCTTCCTTCGGTTTTGAAATCCTGAGTTCTGTTGTGGATGAGCTGATACCAGTTTGTTTGCTACTGGCTTGGTTCTGAAATATTGGCTTATTTAACAAAGTTTATACATTTTATAAAGTTCTTAGGCATTTCACATAACACCTATGCATTTCGAGAAAAGTATGAAACTAATGTTTTTGTTGCGACGTTTTCACACTTTGCCTAGGGCATTATAATAGCTAAGATCAGTATAGGAGGTATAAGGTGAGATTAGCAAAGTGTAAAATTGGTTTGAGAGTGATTTCAGTTGGTTTTTCTAGCAACGAAGAGGGCATCCTCGTGGTCTTTTACTAGCAATGAGTTCACTGAAGAGAATTTTATGAGGAATCAATTTTTGTTGATGGAAGCCACAAGCAGCAGGTTTGCTGAAGTCATGATAAGAAAAAGTTCAAGTTTTGCAGCCGTAAAGGAAGATTGACATGACAACAGCTTGACAGATCACGTGTGTCATTTTTGGATTTAAATCATTTATCTTAAAGTCCTGATTCGCAAGCTCCTCAACGGCCGCGCAGACTACTCCAATTCGTTGCTGCCCATCTTATTTGGAAGTGCGTTTATTGGCCAGCTTGCTTCCTTGGTATGAAAAGTGATCCACCTAGTTAAGGGACTTGTCAGAGGTGGTAATCATTGCTAATAAAACAATTAACTCGTCGACTTTCTTGAATTGCCTGCTTAATTTAAATACATTGAATAAGTTGTTTTATGCACTCTGTTCCATGCCTAGGTAATGTGTAAATTTCCTAGGTATTATGCTCATTTTACACTTTACCAATGTTATTTTACGCCTTCTATACAGATCCTAGCTATTATATAAACCGTCGAGGTTAAGTGTGAAAAGTTCATAGCAAGAACATTTATTTCATGCTTTTCTCGAAATGCATAAGTGTTATATGAAATGACTAGCAACTTTATAAAATATATTCATTTTGTTAAATAGGCCTATATCGTATACATAACAATTTTGGCATGACAACATAATGTTCCGCTTGTATTTGTTAAATTGATTTATGTCTCTGAATTGCATTTTACGAATAATCATTTTTTAGATAACTATGTAGCAATTTTCAGCACTAAACTAAAACTTAAATATATTTTATACATTTAAAAAACTCAGTGATACATTTGTAGTGTTACTTAGTAATTCAGACAATAGTTCGCACAAGTATTTTGACTGATAGCATCACTTTGATTTGGCCGTTCTATCTATACATACTCTAGAGTCTAGACCTTCATGATGTACATCTTAGGTAATCTGGGTCGTTTTGATTTCATTCATTTACATGGCGTACGTCTCAATTATAATACATTATTGCTGTAGAAATAGCCATCTAACATTCACAAGCCTTCACAGGTGAAATCGGAAAACAAAAAATTTAATAACAACTTTGACAGCCTAGAGAGGTTCATTTCATTTCCCAAATGTGCTGTCTAGTGCCGCCCTGGCGAATGATTCGTAAACATATGTAACATACTGTTTATTTTTCCCCAGAAAGTCTGATGAGAAATAGTGTAATGATGGTGTTATCAATAATAATAATTACTATGATAACCAAGCTATTGTCATATTATCAACTAAACCTGAAAACAAGTATTAAAAATGGTTCAGTTGCCCTTTAAACCCAAGATTTAGGAACTTAAGTTCTGCGGGTTGGTTTGTAGCATTCAATTTTGTGCGCGATATGAAGCCGTCTGATCAACTTGTGAATGCGGAGAGGTGACCCAGAAAACTCGTCACGATACAGGTGTACAAGGTAGAAGACAGTTGAGCTTTGGTATTGGACCTGAAAACATTACACAGGTCAGACTTTTCGTAAAGCAGTTTTGCTGAACTTTCGAATGAAAGTGTTTGTTCATTTAACTACTTTTGATTGCTGCCGTCATAGTTGATGGCTGAGGATTTTGGACAGTTAATGGACTCCCAAGCACCCGATGTTATGGTGATAGTACTTGTGGCGGGAGGACTACCGGTTGAGCGATAGACGGGAAGGACAAGACAGTTCTCTTGTTTATTTGAGGCCAGCAAGAGGTGTCTAGAGCTTCAGACTATTTCACGGGATCCCGATCTGTAAGTTGATTTATTCTTTGCCTTACTATGCAGCGTGTCATGGGTACAGATGGACTAAGGGTTTTCACAATTGATAAATGTTCAATATGAACGTGATCCTACAGGAGTTGAAGTCATGCCAGACATTGAAATTATGTATGAAGTTTAGCAACGAAATGTTTCCTGGATGCTGCTAATTTACATGTGACGTCACAGCCCTGAATGCTACTTTTAATCCATTAACTTGCTAGCATTTCCCCAGGGGTGGCTGGTAGTTAAGCCCTTAGACGAACATTTGCTACGGTTAGTTTTGTTTATGTTCCAATGGAAACATTATCAAGTCATTATAATATGTTAGTTATGAACACTGTTTATTTTTGGTGGTATTGCTTAATTTTGCATTCAATTTTGCCCAATAACGTTTTCTGATATTTTTGCCAATGTTTTGTTTTGATGTATTGTGCTTTAATGACATATTTCATCGGTTAGATTTTCGTGCCTAATGTTTTGTCATTAAACGTGAGTACAGTATGCGATAATTGTTATTGTTGCATCATTGACCTGTTGCGTTTAATTCGATTAACCGACAAGTGCTAATACAGAATCCCACAAGAACCAACACCATCTTGAAGTGGTAGCGCCCCCCGTAGACTACCCTTGCTGCGAAGCCACTATCTGGAGTTAGGGGGCAGATACCTCTTTAAAGAAAAATTTTATGTAAACTTATTGCTCGGCCAAGGAATCTCCAGTGACTACCTTACATCTAGTCAGGCCTGCCCCATCTGCACTAGTCGTAACAACATATTTTGAAATCAATTTTTCAAACAGTGGGCATCAATTCCTCAGCAGCGAGAGCATGTCATTGTGTTTCGTTTACAAATCTATGAAACAAGACTGTATTGAAATGATCAGAGCATCCTAGCAAAAGTAAGCAAGAAAAAGTACAAAAAACAGCTGAAGTACAAATTAATTTTTCTTGCTAAAGGTAGCCCACTGTTACACGTCAGTTCAAAAGACGGGACGCATAGATGTTGCTCCTTTGCCTTTTAACCGCTGATCTGCCTTGAAAAGAGCATTAATAAAAGATTGAAGATAGTCATTCCTGCCTTTGAGTACGCGAGAATGAATGGACGTTTTCTTATCGGCAGCTTCATTTTAAGAAATGTGATCAAAAAGTCAATGATCGATATTTTTCACGACTTCAACAGCGAGCATAGAAATCACTCAAAATGGTGAAAAGCACTGGAGTGCAAATCTTCACTTAGACGATTTTAATAGTAAATGTAATTTTTGCAAATGGTGCTACTATTTAGTTCTGTCTCTCTCTCTCTCTCTCTCTCTCTCTCTCTCTCGCTCTCGCTCTCGCTCTCGCTCTCGCTCTCTCTCTCTCTCTCTCTCTCTCTCTCTCTCTCTCTCTCTCTCTCTCTCTCTCTCTCTCTCTCTCTCTAACCTTAAAACTATATCTTCGTCAGCCTCCACCGACAAAATGGGAAGATTGCGATTAGAACGTTGAGCTCCTGCTAAAGTTTTCTTCAATCCTCTTTCCAAATGATCATTTTAGGACGTGGAAAGAATTACAGAAAAGACAAATGTTCCACGGTCTCGTTCTTTCTCGTTAAGATGAGGATGAGTCCGTGTTTTTCGTCTGTCAGATTTAGTTGACAAATCCCCCATATAAGGCGATGGCTAATAATGCATGTACATGTAACGTGGACAAAATTTGTTTCCATTTAGTAAAAATACGGCAAGTTGCAACAACGTTGCATTTTGGATACAAAACGCATTCGAAAAAACTTTTAGAAACTAATAGTGTACTGGTATTATGAAATAACTTCTTTATTTAACGTTAGAGCTTGTTAGGGGTTTCAATTAAATTTAATAATAGTAAACATTTTTCTTTTTTGGCATAACTAAAGCTCTCTTTAGAAGCCAAGTGCACACAAAAACGTTAAGAGAACACGCTGTCAGCTTTACTGTCAGCTTCGTCAGCAATCAGCCGCAATTTAAGTGGTTCATTTGCAAGAAACAGTAATGCTAATTCATAAAAAACGACGTAACTACGAATACGGACATTAAGTTCACATAACCACTCAAAAGAAATTCGTCTTTATATCAGTAAAGTTAAATATTATTTGATACGACACAGTAGGCTCTCAGTTAGCTACTATCCGTTTTACTTGCATAAAAAGCCAAGCAACAAATATTGAGTAAACGAGTATCAGGAAATGGTTGCCTATCCTTACATCGCAGAAGACAATAAGAGTAGATAAAAACTGACAAAACCACGAGAAAGAGAAATTCATTTTGAATAAATAATACTTACCTTAATATTTAGTGTTGCCGTTACTGGCATGGTTTGATGACCATGAATGAACAGGCGTACAATTCATGTTGATTTTATCAATTGGAAATGTCCCGTGAATTATTAATTCAAGCACTTCATTGATTTTTTTATTTCCAACAATAGCAGGTGGAAGGAGTTTGGAAAATGCATTAAATGTATAAAGATTAACAATATTAAAAAATACATTTATATGTACTTGTGATAATCTTTCAAGTATAGTGCTAGCATTTCCTGACACATGTATACAAGACCATACGGTTACCCTACTGAGATACGGTTATGTCAATCACACTTAAGCGATTAGGCAATTTGGATAAATTGTTACGAACACGGCTTATTTCTGTACATTAAAAAGATAGTTCGTGTTACGTGTTGTGAAAAAGGATAAAGATTTACATCGATGTCATTCAAAAGCCCACATACATACTCTTGAAATTTTCCAAAATGAAATATACAGATTAGATGTGACTGTAACGTAAAAGAACATTTAAATTAAAAAAAATCATGATTTCGTTTTCTCCGTTTCAGCGACTTGTTTACGCTATTTTGTGGGTGTAAATATTTACCTCTAGCATTTGCTTTTGCTTTGAGTGCATCCACCATACTGTCATATTCAGCTCCCGTCATGACTTTTCCAGAATCTTTCGGAAGCTTTTTCTTCTCAGCAATACAGACTATTGGGTCCTCCAGTTTACCCAGCAATTCTTCGAGTTTGCTAAATCCCTAGAAAAAGTCGTCATTATTATCACCATCTTCATCATCGCTATTGTCATAACATAACATACCGTAACCTAACGTAAAGTAATGTATCATAACATAATATTTTGTTTTATCTTGCCACACACACATATGCTAATTTGACAACATTTTATGAAGAAAGGGCAGCGAAAGAGCAACTAGTCATCTAGTCAGCTGCCTTTGACTAGTGATGATCATTTTACTGGCGCTATACTATTTCTGTTAGTAATGTTTGTGGTTAAGAATTAATTCTTATACCTGACATTAAGTTAAAAAAAATAGGAAGCACTTATGACCAACGGTAAAAGAAACCAAAGTTAACTGATGACAGGTGAGGTAATAATAATAATAATAATAATCTATTGATAATAATTTTATAATAAAAAAGCATGCAAAAACTGAAAATAAAAATTTGAAAACTGAAAACATAAGAATAATGACAACTGAAGTATACCTCAGCTATCGTCATCACCATGATCATCTTCGTCATCATCGTCATCAGCAGCAGCAGCAGCTGTGCCGTTATTATTATCACTGCCATAATTATTAGAATCATCATCATCGTCGTCGTCGTCGTCGTCGTTGTCGTCGTCGTCGTCATTATCACAGTCATCGTCATCAACATCACTAGAAATTGTAATTTTGTCTTATACTTGAGAATTATAGAAAGAGGTTTTCGCAAATTTGATATTCGCAAACCACAAACGGTTTTTTATTTATTAGCGACCTTCAGTAGTTAAACCGTTAAAATGTTAAAATTTAACGTAAACATTTGCTACAAACATATTTTCTACACATATGATTTATAGAGTAAAATGGAAAAAATTAAAGATTTAATTTGTCCGTGTAGACATGGTATACCAAATATTTTGCAGAGTTTCATTATGGTAGTTAACAGACTGGTGACAATACATCTTCTTCAAAAGTTAAAATTAATCATTGTTACTTTAGCTTACTTGAGAAATTTGCTGCTAAATATTTTTTAGCTGCGATGAAAGAAGTTTTCAACCTTTTTGCAAATTCGTTTCTATTGCTAACTGTAAAATGAACGCATTATTCATGTACTAAATCTTACATTATGCCCGTAGTTGGAGTCCTCGTAGACAATGGAGACATATGTCCAGTTAAAGCGTCGAACAATTTCGACCATTGCCATAGCTTGATTGGTGTCCGACGGCACTGTGCGAGAAAAGTATTCAAATCGTTGCTTATTACTTAACTCTGGGCTCGTGGAGAAAAAACTCACCTGTGAAAAAGACAACAGAGTTATTTTAATAACAGAGTTTCTAAAGTTACAACTAAAATATGTCCTCTGAATTAGTTTGAAATGAAATATGCCTGGAGAGGTGCCTTTTGAAAATTGATTTAAGCCTGAGCAAATGTTTGCCAAGAAATGGCATGTTAACCAATACCAGGTGGAATTAATTCAAATCCGCTTTGTATCGGGTTTTGAAGTCGGTGGTGGCAAATTTGTTTACACGTGAAGCCCAATTTCACACATGTTGTCTGGCACTGGTTGTAACTCGTGCCACATGGACGGCGCTGGGTCACGTGACCCTTCTGGAATCCGCGTTACGGTTAACTGGATTCGGTTGTATGATTAGTCGAGTTCAACCAATTATTGTTATCTTGGTCCCCTTGACTGCAACAGTGCAAGTATTGGAATTGGCAATAAGGCAGATGAACATCTTGTTTATTTGATAAAATGTAAAATATTAAGCACATAATAAATAATTTTAACAAACTGGCAAGAGGAACCAGTAAGCAGCTTTGAGAAGACATTGCTGATGTAACAATTGATAATGACCTTGATAAAGATGATGATGATGATGATGACGGTGATGACAGACGAGGAGCTGACAAAAGAGTGAGCGAAATGATAATGGTCAAATGATTTTTTTGTCCTTTTAGTCCCTACTTTCATTCACGTCATTTATTTTAATAGGCAACGTATTTAGCAGGGTTGTATTTTTACAATATCCTTTTATTCGATTATTACCTATTTTGTACATTTGCTCCTTTGTATATACTTCTTTGCATCTGTACGTCTATAGGCATTAAATTATTTTTATGGGTACCTGACTGAAATATAAACAAAATTCTGACTTCTAAAAAGTATCTTCCATCCAACTTGTATGAATATACGTAATTTGGAAGTCTAAATGATTTTGCTTGGACTTCCGCTGTTCAAAATCAAAGAAGCCACTAATTTATGAGTGCAACACCTGCTATTAATAAAAAGCTTAGCAAGCTGAAGTGTCTTTTACATCGCGCTAAAACGAAGCAAGAAATAGACAAAGGATGAAGAAACACCGAAGAAGAAAGATTAAAAAAGATGAACGAAGAGGAAAAAGGGAGAATGAAAAGTGTAGAAATAAAAAATTGAAAAGCATTTTGGAACAGCCCTTCTTTTAAGAAGGAAGAAAGGAAAGAAATAAAAAACGAATAAAAGTTGAAGAAACCGCGACAAAAAGAGGAAAAACGTAGAAATGAAAGTTATTTTTGGAAAAAGAGTCGTTTGTTTATTAGTGTTTGAAATGCTGTTGTCCAAGTCACAATAACGAAGCTCTCTTTACCAGCTCCAAGATTAATGACTGTATGTCTTTAATTGACTACCTATCTCGGAAGCGCCCAGATAAAAATCATTTCACGAGAAAGAGGTTAGTCAGAGGAAGTGTAATAATAGACTCCAATGTAGAAGTGATTTGAACTGATAGTTGATAACCCGTTGATTGTCTCGCACTCTCTCTCGGATTTCCTTTCGCGTACAATGTCTGTATTTGAGGTGAGGAAACCGCTATGGTGCAAATAACTGTTATCAGGGTCATCTGTCAGGAGTGCACAATAGGTTCTCTTAACGAAATGGCGAACTTTCGTGTTTAGGAGGCATCTCTATTTCAAAGATGCAGCAAAATAATCTTCGAACGAGCAGCTTTGTTCTGAATTAGTTAATTAAACACAAGCACTCGTTGGCTTGTTAGTTGTACGCTTAAACTGAAATAGCTCTCAAAAATTAATGTGTGGTACATTATTTTGACTGCGCATTAAACGACTAACAAGGATGTCACCCATCTTAACTCATGTCGCCATGGCTCCAATGAAGCCTGACTTCATTACAACGCTAACAACTCTCTTCACAACTTTTCCGGTTAATCAGCAGCCTGCTGCGACAGACATTTTTATAATTTTTGAACAGGCTCATCGGCGATCATCGTTTTTTCGCATCTTCCATTCAATATTCGCGACCTACGAAGTTCTGCCGAGAAAAAGTGACATCAATGCTCATAACTACTACTGATTTCACAAAATAGTTTTTGCTTGCGCTATTATTTTTTTGGCAAGTTTTACGTTATTCAATAGTAATAAAAGATTTGACCACTCCACTAGCCAATCTTTCTGCACAAATTGTTTATGCATTTAAATGTTAGTCTCTAAAAAATTAAGGCCCTAGTTAATTGTTTCTTGCTTTGGAAGCATGGCGACACTGTACTGGATATTGTAACGAATTCAGAGGCTCAGGATCCGTCTCAGGATATATCAAGCTTTTGCATAAGTAATCAAGTTCATAGCAAAACGAGCAAGTAGTTAAAAAATGCGAGCAAAACATTTCAAGAAAAAGAATCATATGAGAACAGGCAAACAGAGAGATTTCAGCTTACAGACATCAGACAGAAAGGCCAGCTTGTAATCTGTGATTACCACATCTGTATCTTGATTTATACCAGCAGAGTTTATAGTTGACAAACTTGGCTTCTCAACGTTAGGCATTGCTAACATTAGAGATAATCGAATTCCACCTTCGTAACAATAATATGAATCGGTTTTGTTTTGATGTCTTTAAGTGCCTGATGCTTTTGCTTGTCAAGGTGGTGGTGGTAGGGCCTATGTCTTGGTATACTAACGTGAAATTTGAAACATCTGATCAAGACACGTGTTCTGTGGTTTACTTGTGTGCGTCTATGAACTGGAAAAAGAACAACTGTTACTGCTTCGTACCGTGTCAATTTCATGATTAAATTCGCCATACGGTTGCTTGCCGATGGAAGAATGCATGCTACAATAGAGGCTACTCTTCAACAGTCTCAGTGCTGAATACTTGATCAGTGAGGCATAGGCGATACGCATTGATTCTTATACTATTATAGAGACGACGAAACAATCTGCATTTATATACGATGAATTTGATGAGGTTTCACGGTCCAAAGACACCGCAAAAAGACTTATCGACCAACATAATGGTTTCTACTAACAGTACAGACTAATTCTCCCTCAGACTCCTAATATGTTCCTGAGTGAGCTGACTCGATGAGTAGTGCACTTAAAAACTTGGAGCGGCTTTAATTCGATAAAGTATTGATAGTAATAACGATAATTGACGTTAGGATTAGATTATGAACCTATCGCGAATGTTCAGGGATGCAATAAGAGCTTTTTTGCCTTAGCATGATGATGTAAAGGTGGCACATTTGTGTCTTGTCTAAGTTTAGTAAGAAATTTCGGCGATTACGTTTGAGAAAAATTTGTAAGCACGGTCGCTTAATTAAATATAGTCTTGCTACGTGCCAACAATTCAGTGCAAGAATTCCACAAACTGATGTTCCTGCTTTTTCTCTAACATTGAAGGTGTTTCTAACAATTTGATAAAATGTCTTATCTGACTGCACTGTTGCGTACTAGTAAATCACATATTACTTGTGTATTAGTACTAGTATTAGTATTATCATTAGCATTAGCATTAGCAATAGCATTTACATTAATATTAGCATTAGCATTAGTATTAATGTTGGTAGTATTAGTATTTATTCTATATTGAATATACCTGAAAATATATCATTACAGATAAATGCAGATAAATATAATTTTAGAATATAAAATAACAATTACAGTATGTACACATTAAGAGGTTGGTAGAATGTCATCTAGACTAAAAGTCTTTAGAGGCACCCTAAAGCAATAAGTTGTGACTAATTTTTCAACATTTCATTAAGTTAAAGTTATTTTAAATTGAATCAAACAGTTTCACAGAGTTAAGGTTTGCAATTTCTTGTGATAAAATAGGAAGCACACTATTTAAAAAAGAAAATTTAAATACATTTAGCCTGCAGTTGTTTTTGTACAACATACTGTGACGTCTCGATCCTACTTGCAGGGCATATTCATATAATTCAACAAAATTTAAATTGATGTTTGCTTTAATGCTATATACATCATTTTTAAGTTGAAACATTACCTATGGTTCTAGGTCTAGGTTCTGAATTCAGTCTGCTATCCTACATGCATAGCAAGAAATGTCTATGTTACATTTAAAATACAACCGTCTGATAAAATATCTTTGAGCTCATTAAAGGTACTTATTGACAAGCATTACATAGGGAGAAGTTCCGCAGATGTCTAACCTAAACTAATAAAATTATGGTGTTTATATACGGTGAAGTCGTAAACAATTTTATAGCGTGTTGGACCTAACATTCGCCGTGTTGCGGAACAATGGGAAGTAACCAATCGACGTTTTCCACGCAGTTGCATTCATCCTCATTGTTCCATTTTTGTTGCCTGACACTATTTCAAGATTTTAACATTTCTATTCTGTACTTGTCTCAGTATAGAATGGACTATTGTGATGTATTATGAATTGCATGTGTTATGTAAACTGGATTCAAATGTTTGTGATTTGTAACAGATCCTATGTCGGAAACATCTTTCCGATTGGACAATTATTGTATATTATTGTACTTGAAGCTAGTTAAGAAATATTCCATGTATAGTAGGACCGTAAACTTCTGTAGCTTAATTGTAATGAATAACTTGAATCCCTAGTGTCATCGCCTCATTAACTACGTAATTATCTAAATGCATATGGTAGTATAGGAGTGTAAGCAGGAAGTACATCATTGGGAAAAACCTGTCTCACGCGTGAAGTGGTTGGAACAGATTTTTCCCCATGTTATATAATTTATTATTACGTTTATAACTATTTGTATCCAATGTATAGGCGATTTAGAGAGTACTTATACAGTACGAAACTGTGCACATATAAGAAAATAAATAGAGAAATTAGTGCTAACATTTATGACTTCTAACACATTTATTATTGAATTGTAGTAAATAAATAATTGCAGCATGCTTTAATCATTCGTTCTTTGCTTTTATTTATTTCTAGCTAGGAACTACAGTGTAGATCGACAAAATGCTAATGTAATATGCTTTTCATGAACTTTCTTTAAAATATACAAAAAACCTTCACTCTGAGAGCTTAAAAACTCCCACACTTTAAGAGCAACCAAAAATACCTAGAACTTTCACAAGTTCGTGACATAGTGCCGAAAAGCACACTACAGATTTTTCAAGTTCCCGGCATCCTATGGTCGCAACTCGACGGTTTTTCAACGTGCAGTTGTACTACTCATTTTCTCTGTTATTTCAATTGGTGGGTTTATATTCGCCGCCTTTGTTGTGATGGCTTTGTGCTTATGATGGTGTGCTGACCATAAATGCCATAGTATGTCATAGCCTAATTTATTGCTGACACTATATTGTAATGTTGAGTAGATGGTGCTGATTCGCTAGTTCATTATATGTTATAGAACAAAGTTAGAGAAGCGAAAGAAACAGATTACTTTTATAGAATAAACTAGCCTGAGTCCTCTGTGTTCCATGCTAATTCTACGGAACAAGTGCTGAGATGCTAAACACACCTACCCGACAGCCAGCTAAACCGATGTGGCCATTCCATACCATCTACTTATAGCTGCTATGCAACACTGGTACGCAATGGCTTTGTAGTTGATCGAACCATCACAATGTGGGGTGGGGTGAAAATAAATAACACTTCACCGTCGTAACAATATTTTAGAGTTTCTTGTCTTCCCAACAAACAGAGCTTCGTTCCGTGCAGCAATCAGCAGTTGCTGTCACACTCAATAGGAGAACACGCTATAAACTATATTTAAAAGAAATAACAAGTTTGGTAACAATAGCGCTAGCATGGCTCCGCATGTGATAAGAACATGTCATAATATTTGATTAGATAAACTTAGAATTACCCTGCGTCTCTGCAGTTGACAGCTACTTTTAGAAAAATTGTTATTTCAGAATAAAGAGGTTTTCAACTCATGCATAACTTGTGTGTAAGTGGCTTTGAAGCTCTGGCTTCCTTTGTGCGTTCGTCGATTCCAGCGTCGCTTGGTAATGACTTAGGCAAAGGCGACGGAATCCGAACCAAATCTCGGATAGATCAAGAGTTTCGTAATCAAGAGATTTGTAGCAATAGTTCTCTAATCTTCCACGCTATTATAGAATTCATTTAGTTGTAGCAGTTTGCTCTGCAGCTCCTTCAGAAGGAAATGTAATTAGGTTGTGAAGAAGATGTTGCAGACATCCTGTTCATTATGTCCCAGAGAAAAAATAGTCCAATTCGAGAATCACTCGGCAAATAAGTGACCAATCGTGCTTTCATTTTAACTAATAAAACGTGCGTATTATGGTTACAAAAATGTAACGTGACCAATCATAACTTGTCATTTCAACAATTAAAACAATGAAACCATCATTACAGTTATATGAATACATTAGAAGCCAGATATGCTTTCGTGCGCTTCACACCAAAATAAGTAACCCAAGCTCCCTGACAGAAAAACGGAACATCATGCAAAACACTTTAATTTGCAGTATTAGCTTTCTATAAATTTAATTTTCTCAAGATGGTTAATACTTTATACAATGCGTGTGATGAAAATGTTACTTTACCAACAGCATTCAGGAAATTCTAAAATAACTTCGGCTGATCTATTTGGTCAATTATTCATGGGCTCCTGCGAAATTATTTTCAGAAATAATGAGTAGTTCAATATGGTAATTAAGCTGCTCTTAACGTTTAGGTCAAGACATTGTGTCAGTGCAGAGTGGCTGTTAAAGAAGCCCTTCCTGCTTCGAGGTAATCTTGGTGAAATCGGGGAGCCACCTCGTATGATGGCAGTTAGGTACATGTATAGAAACGTGTGCGAATATATTCGCGCTCAGAACAAAGGGTGTTTTCATATATTACTTTGACCTTCACATATTTTGGTTTCTATGTCGCAACCATCTATTTGCAAGAAGAGGTAATTACTTGCATCTTATGAGCTTTGTTCCGACCAAATTGTACTTCCTAGGGCAACATTAACGTCATTTTTGCAATACAGAGGATACAGTTAATGATTTATAGTTGTCAGAGCCGCGTATTAGAATATATTATTAAACAAGAGCCAAACATTAGTAGTTGATTTCATGTTGGTACTAAGTGTACTGCGAAGTGGGTCAACTTTAATAAACACGTCAATACAAGAAGCTAAATGTGGCTCAGTAACTTATAGCGAAACCGCAACAGTAACTGCAGTGTTAATAGCAGCAACAACAGCAACAGCAACAGTCACTGCAGCAGCAACAGCAGCAGCAGCAACAACAACAACAACGTTTTTTGTATTTGCTATCAGAAGTTTCAATTGGTTTCTTACTATGCAGACAAACATTTTACTTTAATCACAAATATGCAAGAAACCACAATTATGGCACAGATTCAACAACTTGAGCTTCAGACAGCGTATGGAACGCCTACTGTCAACATTTCCCGTTTATTTTCCTCGACTGGATTTGTATTTTGCTTTGTCGAGAGTGAGGCAATTAGTGGCTAACACTTTATTGCAATGCCTACCTGAATAGTAATGAACTAATTGCAAAGCTTTAGTTTGCTGGACAAGAATTTGATGTACCAATGCTGACAAAGAAGCTGAGACAAATCATTTTGACAAGATTGGATTGTATGTCGGAAATTGGCGAGATGTACATTGTTTATACAAGTAACAAGTCGGGGGCAATGCGGGCAAATGTACAATTGGGAAATTTTCGAAGGATGTGAAAAACCACTGCCTTATGAAAAAATAAATGAGTGTAATGAGCAAGCAATGAAGAATTTCTGAAAAAAAGTTAAACCTATTTACTTTACTTGCTTTTTACACGATTGATTTGTTATGTCATCCTAAACAACTCATGAACAAAAATAAATTAAGTACAAAACTGCTCAACCAAATTCATCAAAATCTATTATAAATAACCAAAAATTTCATAGCAGTTATCCATCATAGCAGCGTGAATGTAGATGTTATCATATATGCCTGTAAATTTAAGGCATATAATCTCGGCTTAAATTTAAGCATAAAATAAGTTCTTTTTTTTCGTTTTTTTGCTTTTAATGATCGATATTGAGTCAATGAATTTTTGCCAAGAAACTATGAATATAGAGGCAGCAAAAAGTTCCCCGTTAAATGGACAATTGGTCAACAGCGTATTTGATTAATTTGTAACTAAAACTTTCCACTCTTCAGTCTCTAATGTATCTACTAACAATTTACTTAGCAGCTGAGACTAAAAGGAGTGGGCTAAACCCGCCCACGTTTTTCATATTTGGATAGCCTTTGACTTTGTCAAATTTAAAAGAAAGTGAGACTGGCTTTGCTTCTGGTTTATTATTTGCCAGAATGTCTTTTTGACGAATTAATGACTACTTTGTAAACAATTGTCTTTTAATTTAGTATTGTTAATACACTCGAGGCAAGTTTAAAGAATGCTGTCAAAATTTCTCACTAGGTGAAAGGTGGGATTTGCATATCAATCTAATACATCGGTTTAATCTGTCGAATGCAGCACGTGGATTCTGCGAAAAATAGCATCATACATTGACTATTGCTGTTGCTGTAAGCTGTAAGCTGTTGCTGTAAGAAAAAATAGTGGAAGTTGACATACGCTGACTTCTATTAGTGTACCGAGGGGAGAGAGCAAAAAATTATTCGATGTGCGAGAATACTAACGTGCAACAATTTATCGACGCAATCGTTTTAGTAATCCCAGATCACGTGTAAAATTCTAAAAGACAGCTCATGTTTGCCTTGTTCTATGTGTAATCGAAGAAACTTGTGCGATTCCGGCGTGCTGATGTTTTACCAAACTGTCAGTTTGTGTGGTTTTCCTGACAGCAGCCAAGATACTTCATTCACTGGCACAATGTATTATATCAATTGATTTTGGGCTTAGCACGATCCACAAAATGAAAAAACAACAAGTTTCATTAACAGCTTTTGTATCGTTTGCGAGAAAAGGTAAAAACTTGCACACAGGCTTAATAAACTGCAACAGAGGTGACATTATATAAATGGGTTCTCTATTTTCAATAACTTCTCTATTTTTTCGAACAAATGCAAAGCACTGCTAGGTGAGTTTCCAACTAGCTCTATAAATGATCTATACAGATCTGTACAGAAATGACTCGTTGCTCAACGGTTTTGTAAATTATCTAAAAGATGCATTTATTCTGCGTAGCCTTGGTAACTAATATTGTAGTTAATGACTGTAATGTAACTGAACGCGAAAACATTAACTAGCTTCTGATTTTTTTACATTTAGAGTTGTTAAAGCAATTAAAATTAACATGGGATATCCTGTTACTCATCGAACTACTTTTAACTTTTGTTAACGCTACATCATATTGTATCTATTACATAAAGTTTAAATGGTTGTGTAACTTACTCCTGCCTGCAAATAATGGCTTATTGCACTATTCGTATAACGAAGATTTATCATTATCATCTCTATTTTTACCCGTGATGGTATAAAATTACCTATGAATAACGTTACAGGCAAAGTGTGAAAGCGAGCATTCAATAGAATACCTAGGCACTTTATGGAGTGCCAAAACAAGCCAGGTAAAGTGTCCAATATAAATTTTTCAACACTTTTCCTAGGCATTGTATATAATGCAAAAGTTTGCTTAGGCAAACTGTATAATTCTTAGATTTTAGACGGTATTTTCCTAGGTATTTTATAAAATGTTGAATAAATTTTAGCTAATTTAAAAATAAAACAGATGGTCAATTGCTTTGTTGTAATTTTCCTAGGTATTTTGTACGATGCCAATTAAAATTTAGGAACTGTCTGACAAGGTCGTGTTTCAGTGTGCTTGCAAGTTTGTGGGGTAAATACGTTCGTTCGCTCATTGACCTTTTCTCGTTTCCGAATTGTAAAGAATTGTCTCGTGTAAAGAATTTTATAAAACGTTAATTTTGTACATTGCCTGCAACAATGATATTCCATAGCGATCTGTTGATAAGACAGAATGTCGGATAAAATGTCAGAGCCATTAAATGACCATGAAACTGTTCAACTCATCTGAACCTTTCATTACAGCCACGTGACATTCAACACTCGTAATTTCTAATCGATTCGGGTTCATTTCAGCTGCCGATTCGGCTAACGATCATGGGCGGCAATGAATAGTAGGCTTGTTACCAAAATTAGGGTGCTGTTCGCACTGAGCAGTCCTTCTGAAAGAGAAGTGCAGAAGTCCGGCGGCTATTTAACGAAGAGTTAATGTAGTTCTGGCGAATCCAGGAAATGTGTCCCATTCCATCCTTCCTTCATTCGTTCATTGATTCGTTGGTTTGTTCGTTTACTCGTTAGTTCGTTTGTTCATTCGTTCATCACTTTTTCGCTGGATATTTCGAATCATTCGTTTTTTATTTATTCAGTCAATTTATTGTTTTGAAACTTGGAGGTTGTGGCCCAAAATTCAAAAAAATAATTTTAGAGTATTAGACTACACTATGCTTAATGCACATACAAATAAATAGCCTAACTTTTGAATTTCTTTGATTAGTTATCTTTGACTTGATTGATCTGTCCAGCAACTTGAGTGCTCCCGAGGGACCTTCTCTTGCACTAAAATTAAACTAGAATAGAAATTCGCTTGTTAGAAAGACGTAATTTAGGTAACATACATTAAGACTGTACAAGCCTAGCTGATGTCCACATGTGTATTGTTAACGTGTTGGACTGTAGTTGAAGGAGATCACAAGAAAGACAAGCGGTGAAAAATTATGAACCTGATATGAAATAAGAACAAATTACGATGTCGTTCGTTAGTTTCACTGGCTTTATTCTGAAAGTGGTGAAACACCTGCCTTGTATACAGAGACACTTATATTACAGTAGCATTATACAATAACATACATACCTAACAATAGAAGTTTTGAACCATTATTAATAATAATCTTGATGTTATAAATAATCAATTGGACACTCCGCTTTTGAGCTAAGCACTTGGAGTAACCATTACATTCTCTTTTAAAAACTTCTGTAGGCTAATAAGTAACACGAGTGTCTTAATTAAATAATTATCAGTGCCACCGCGCAAAAGGGGCGCAAATGAACTCTATTTGAATTTTTGAGAGTTAAAACCAAGTGGATTCTCTGTCGGCTTATGTACATGCAATCTCGCTGATAATGACGATCGGAATGGGTTTACGAATTGTTGGCTAGATTCTCTCGTCGGCTAGTGCGGTCACGAATAGACGGCTGTAAATTTGTTAACAGCTTGAAAGAAACTGTCCGAAGCCCATTGTGAGCGAGCACGAGTTAATATACAGTCGGGTGCGCATTCCGCTTTTGGGTTTCCTCATCAATAGAATTGCGATTCAGTCAGTGTGATCAGCCTTGAAAGTGATTGCTAATCTAGCCTCGCGGCAGACAACGCAGAAACAAACTTTCTGCCAAACTAACAAGAGAAAATTTCCATTGTAGCTTGCGGCCAAGCGTCTGCGAAAAAGCGTCTGTTTCACGCTAGCTTGTTCTCTAGGTCTTCAGTTAACCCACAGAACTATCCTCCTCTCATAATGAGTACTAATGCTATAGCCATAGGTAAAGTAGTTTTACTGAAAAGTAAAAATAAATGAACAGTGTTGTCACTTATAGTTCTGTTATACAGCTCTTATTTTTGTGCGATATTTTCAAAAAACAGGCATTGTTATCCATCTAACAGGTACATGGGCACGAACGTGTAACGTAAAGAAACTAATAAAATTAGGCTGTCAAGGTAACAACAACAACTTTTTAATGAAAATCATTCATTCCAAGAATCAACATTTGTCCATTTCAGACATATTTAGATATGTTAGACTCTGCATCTTTTTGCGCCGTGATGAGAAATATTCTGTATAGCTTTCCTTTAATTTGGCATTAGTTAATGTATCGTTTATAAAAAAAACTATAGTGAAGCAGTACATACGTATCAACTGTTAGCTTAGTCTTTCAAGCACCATTGTAATGTTGATGTATGCGTTAGTATGGTTACTTTCTTGATGTGCTGAACTGAACTTGGATAAAAAGTGGTAACTTGGATTTTTATACAGAAAAAGTGACTGTTACTGCCATCAAACACAAGATTGTCCAGTTTTAAGGAATGTTGTTGTTACAGTCAACTAACTTGGACCTGAACAAACCTGTAACATAATCAATGCCAAAAAAAGAATATTCGAAAAGAAACATTAGCGCTTGTAGTCAATGAAATTAAAAATTTCAATGCATTTTTCGTCATGGTACATATAGCTCACTTTTTACACCACAGGAAAGTGCGTCATGGATATTGAATTGGTGACGACAATCTTGTCTTTGTGCAGCAACTTAAACGAATAATAATAATAATAATAATAATGTAACTGTGTTTGTGGCGAGGCACACATAAGGCTCACAAATGTAATAATGCGCAAAGGGTCAAAATGTCGTTTACCGATGTCCCCCGACACAGCAATTTCACGACATGTACAAATGTGTCTCATTACAAGACTGTCCCTTGCCGAAGTTCGTGTCATTAACGCGCGAAGACGGAACTTGTAGTAAATCTAATCAAGACGTGCTACTGGATGCAATATACGCTACGTAGATCTAGACAGATACAAGTATATAATTTCTTTAGATTTTGGCAAACTGACACTAGATAATGAAGAAACAAAAACAGCCAATGGATTCGTCGTCAATCGTTAATTGATGAAAACAGGCCATCACTTGTTAATTCATAAATCTGCCGGCTTCAGGTAATTTCAAAAGTCCTGTGTTTAAAACACAACCGACACCATTTAAAACAATGAACTCTAAAGTACAAAATAACATTATGCAATTAAATCAGTGACATAACACACCCTATACATGATGATGATGACGATGATGATGATGATAAATCCTTATTCACACCCTGTAAACACTCCTGTAACTCTTCGAGGAGGCAATTGCTCAAATGAAACTGGTTAAACTATCACTTTTCGTTTTTATGAAGATACTCCTGCCATAAAATGGGCGTAGATCCTGCCACAAAATTTACAGAAGGACACCATGTACTTTACTCAAACCCTTCTTCCAGTTACTGTATTCAAAACTAAACTTTCTTTTCTGCAGGTAAAAATAGCCAGCAAAGTTTGGCCTGCGAGACACCTATGATATTTTCAGATGCAAAGAAATAATTGGCTTCAGTTTTTTCGGAATTTTCTGCAGGTGAACCCTCAGTAGCTTCGTGCACTCGGCGTTTGCACTCCACGGTCAGTATTGTATACCTCCCATTCACCCACTCACCGACCCACCTACCTACCCAAGCACGCACGCACGCACGCACGCACGCACGCACGCACACACACACACACACACACACACACACACACACTTTTCAGAAGCATCACCCCATATGAACCAGTTTATTCAAACTAATTTCTTTCCGAAGGTACTCAAACTTTTCATGGCCATGTAAAAGCAGTATATAAGTCACCTTAGATCATACTCAACAAATATGACAAGCTGCAGAAAGGTTACGATAAATCTCTAAAATAAGTATCTCAGGTGAAATGCCAATGTTGAAGTAGTAGTAATTTTAGTCTTTGTTTGAAGTTATAACACATAGTCTCCTGCTAGTATCTTAATGCGTTAGTCGTAATGAGAAACAGTTCTTCGCCAACTCGCCAGAGGCCGCTGTTACAGGAAATCAAATTAACACAGCAGATCAACTACAAATTTGCGATGTGAATCTCAATTGAAAACTAGTCGAAAATTCTGACAAGTAGCAAGAAACACCAGAAACTAGGAAGACTGGAACTTGAAGCTAAGCAATCAAGGCTTAAGTGATGGCGCGAACATTAAGAACAGTGCCAGATCAAATTCCTAGGCATAAATTAATTATTGGGCATTTGGCAATTGGAAAACTTGAGTTATTACTCTGGGAAAGACAACTATCACATGACTTTCAATTTATACTCCTTTCTGTAGACTTCTTTCGTACTGCTAGCTTACTTCTTTTACTTGATTGCAGTGTGTTTTACTTAATAATTTAATTTTTTGCTGTACTGTAATTTAACCAATTAAACATAAGACGTGCATATTAATTAAATTTCCTCTGTGTTTAAATATGTTATATTTGTTTAAGATAACTTACTGCCTGACAGTTTGCTTGTCTGCTTGCTAATATAGTTACTTACTGTTTATTTATATGTTTGTTCGTTTGCTTGTTCATTCATTCGTTCCTTCCCTCAGCTGCTTACTTTCTCCTTGTCTTAATTATTAGTTTGCTTGTTTGATTATTTACAGTGCTCGAGTCACTGAGGCATGACTACTTTTTAGGTCTTCTAGGCATTTATGTTAAAAAGTAGCTAGCCTCTCAGACGCGCAAAATACCAAACTACCACAAAAACTTAGTCCTTATTAAGAAAATTCTACTTTAGTGGAGATAAAATTTTAAGTTGGATATGAATCGAACCATTTGAGGATAAATACATGAAGGCCGATAGTTTATATCAATATTAGGTCAAGGGCCATGATCAAGAAGTAGATTGAATTCGAATGTACGACAACTGTGCTAGTCAATAAAAGCAATTAAACTAGGAAAAATGGTCGAATTTTCTCTATAAACATGGAGCAATGAAATCGAAATTAAAAAAATGATCACAAATCGATCGCGTGTAACGTGACTTCAATGTTCCACGGACAATTCGCGAAGTTGCATTCGAAACTGTTGATTACTTTTGGGCAAATAAAGTACGTAACATAGGAATGATGTTATGTCCAATAGACATTCCGGAAATAGTTTCTTCGAATTTTACAAATCATGACATTTTACTAAAACAAATTTAATCACCTCCTCACTTGATCTGACCTCCTAATAACTTCAGCCTTGAATGGCGTAAACCATAATAAATATTGGAGCCTCTCTGCGATATTTGTTTGGAGCCATTGCGCTTTTGCGTATTATCATGGAACTTACTAAGATGTAAAGATATAGTGAATATCTAATTGTCAAATTTATTTTTTCTGTACGTTTGACGCCCTTAGATGTAACACTTTCTGTCACGCTGCTTTTTTGAGCAATTTGAAATATTTACTCGTAATGCTTTTATGCTCTTGTTTCACCGTGCTTTTACCCGTAATCTTTTACTAGCCCTTACATTGCACAGATGTAAAATTTATATTAGTACTGTATATGCGTTTTGTCTTGCTTTCACATTATATATTGTCTTATAAATATTTTTAATATTTTTAAATAAAGATTACAGTTAAATTAAAAATACTCTTTCATAGATTCGGTAAGAAAACACGTGTAGTTTCAATCTGCTTTCTAGCTAGGCCTGCAGGAGTGCAGCCTAATTTCATAGTCATTTTCAAACAGCAAAAAATTTGATTATACATCGTAAAATGGAAGGATTTTTGTGTCATCCATTTTTGTGTGAGCCCACAGTTCGGATATCTGTTTGGATTAAGGCGCTTACATGGAGCAGTGAAGTACATATCCATTTGGATCAAGGGGCGTTCATGGAACCGATATCCATTTGGATAAAAGCGCTTCCTTGAATCGGAAATCCATTTGGATCAAAACACTTCCAAAAATCAGATACTCGCTTTATTATTCCACGGAGAATACACAAGATTTATTAGTGATCAGATATTCATTTTAATGACGGTGCTTCCATCGATAGGATGTCCATTTGGATCAACACGGGTTAATCATGTGTACAGAAGAACTAACGTTTTATTACCCAAAGCAGTAAAAACGGAAATTTCCCTTTGATAAATTACCACCAAATATCAAATAGAAATAATAGTAATATTTGCCTTTGAACGAAACAATTTTCTGCAGCCGAGCATCGAGGCGTCGCCGATTTTACGTTACTGAATTAATAAGCATGCGATTTTGCTGCAATTATCTTATTTAATGATATAAATCAAATCAGAAATTGACGAGCAAGTAAAGGGAGTTTTACGGCGCACGCTGGATTAGTGTTTTACTAGGAATTCTGATGAAATATTATCTGGTGGTAAGAGGGAGAGACTGGCAAAATAGCTTAACATTTAACATTATAACAAAAGTATGACATTATACTGGTAAAAGGACCAATTAGGTATAAAAATCGATAGGCTACATCAAATTGGTAAAAATATCGTTTTAGAATTCGAACTGAAGTCAGACGAATGGGCGGTTGACAAAGTTAAAACAGATGAACTAGGCAAATGGCTAAGTTTATTTAAATAAAGACGACCGGGCGACGGTGTAGGAGATACAGTGAGCACCTCAAAAAGGTGGAATAGACCACAGCAGAAGAATTAAAGGTCGACAAATTTTTTAAATCGATTACTGTAAATAAAATAGGCCATTTTTTATTTATTACAGGCACTTAACATTTATAGTTAAAACACCGCAACTTTATTAAAACTTTTAAATTACGTAGTTAAAAATCAAGTCAAACGTTTCGACAGAGCTACTGCTGTCGAAACGAAATTGATTTATAATGTAGGTAATTTAAAATAGGTAATGAATGAGCAGACTAGAAGAAATTGATTGATTAAATACATAATTACTGCATAATGTTCTATATTATTAGCATTGCCTAAATAAACTGTAAAAATTTACCACTGATGATGACAGCAGTAGCTCCGTCGAAACTATGTAAACTAAAAGTTTCAATAAAGTTGTGGCGTTTTAACTATGAAATAGGCTAAATAGTCAATATTTAACTAATTCCGCAGGCAAGTTAATTTTGACGACATTTTGCTGTTATTTTCTTCAGCAAGGAGAGCACTCAGCGCTGTGGCACTGGGACAATCTTGCAAAGGTAAATCAAGTGAAGTGCAAACTTTTCTTGGTCTACGAATAAACAATTCAGCAAATGGGAACATGGGTTAAAGGTGCTCAATCCATACAATTATCTAAGTGTTATTTAGAAGCTGTAACACGTGCCTAATATGTCGTCCTTTTGCTTCCTTAATATGATTAGGAACTTCATAAAATGAAGCATGACATTTCAGAAAAGTTTTGACATTTCTATTTATCAGAACATCAATTCAGTTTTTTTTATTTTTCTCATTTCCCCTCCCTCTCCTTTCCTTTTCTCTTTCCTTTCCTTTCATTTTTTCTTTTTCTTTCTTCTCTGCTCTCATTCACTCTTCTCATCTTTTCTCCCTTTCTCTTCCTACTCTCTCATTATATTCCTTCTCATATTCCATCCCTTCTCTACTTGTTTGCAAGATGTTCGAGATGTTCGAGCACACTTGCTTAAAAATGTGCTATGAATCCCGAAATAATGTGATCCATTTTGATAACCGTGTCTACAATTCTTTTTTTGCTGAATTATTTGCCGAGTTTATAATGAATCTGCAGCAGTTTAATTTAAAATTCTTTTCTTGTAAATATCGTGTAAAAATCTTACGCATAGTGCTTTATACTATAAAAGATTTTAAATGTGATGCCGTGCAAAACTAACGTCACAACTACAGCTTGTTAAAACTGTAGTATCGAAATGCATTGTGATATTTGTGTATCTTAATAATTTAAACCATGTTGCAATGAATTGTATCCACAAATAGAGGCAATAAACTAATAATAATAATAATAATAATAATAATAATAATAATAATAATAATAATAATAATAATAATAATAATAATAATAATAATAATAATAATAATAATAATAATAATAATAATAATAATAATAATAATAATAATAATAATAATAATAAATAATAATAATAATACTAATAATAATAATAATTTGATAACCTAATCTACTTTTATGCTGAAGTTGTAGCTTCGATCCAGCTTGCTTACAAAATATACACTACTTTACAAACCTGTCAGGTACACCACAAACTATTTCTGTAAACACACAACTCTTCAAAAAAGACGAAATCTTTCTATCTTTCTACGACCAAAAAACTCAACAAAATTAACAATTTTTAGTGAGTTAATGTAAACAAACACCTGTCTGCCCAAACGTTTGTGGGAACTAGGTGCCTTTGATGTTGTAATTTGAAAATGTTTGTTCGGTTTCCAGGTGCAGCTGGTTGTCATCAAAGACAAACAATTTTGCAAATTAAAAAATCAATTCACATTTCTGCAGTTTCTAGACAATGGCGCTCAGCGCAATGGTAATTGATTTCGGTTCAAATTTACATACTATCTTATTACTCGACAATAAACGCGTTTGCCTATAGGGAAGCTGAACTAATTGAAATTCCATTAGGATGTAGATTTCACTGGACGCTAAATCCGGCGAACAAATCGGAATAGCTTTGCAGGAAAATAGGCACAAAGCTCCTGGGAATTCGAAAAACCAGAGATGAAAATTACGAGCCTTTTGAAAATAATTCATGGTCAAGGTAAAGTAATCACTACAGTTGATACAATTACATAAGCTCTAGGCAAATTTTCTAATTAAATGCAAAGAGGAAACCAATCTGGAAAAAAATTTCAAGCAAGCACGGATCATTTAAAGCAGAACTGATAATAACTATCACTGCCCAAAGTGCCATTGTTTAAAAACTGTATTCGGAGAAATGTGAATTTGTGTTTTAGTTTGCAAAATTGTTTGTCTTTGACGACAATTTAAATCAGCTTTGAGTGAAAATTAGCTCTACTATGATATCATTTTGAGAACACTGCTTAGCATTAATATTGTTTCGATAAATTGTCTCGGCGTTAAAAGGATCTAAACACACCAACACGTTACATTTACTGTTCTATTAGACCGCAGTAGACTGGCAAGAGTTCTCTCTCCTTGTCACATCATATCTAAAATGATATATTCCTTAAAAACAGCTTTAACAAAAAAGGGGTGTGGCTTTATAAAGGAGTAGCAGCATAGCAGCTGCAGCGACACTATCAAAATAACAGCAACGGTAATGACGATAGCAGTAGCAAAAGAAAGAGCAACACATAGCAACAGCTGCAAACAGCATCAGCACTAGCACATCAGCAGCAACAGCAGCAGCAGTAACAACACCAACAACGGCAACATTCCGTTTTATCGGTTATGCCAGTATTGTCGTTTACAACATGATTACCTAAATTTTCTCCAGGTTTGGAGGGACGATAGTGATCACGTAACATCATGCTCCGCAATAATTAGTGCTCCTTATCTTAGCAGATGAGTTGAGATGACTTAAGTGACGCAAAATTAACAAGTTTCTTGTTGAAATTCTGCTTTAATTACGAAAACTGGCGCAGCTGCTTCGAGCCAATCCCTTTATCAAGACGTGCCAAGTTTTTAACACGGAAGGTAACTGCAGGACTAAAGAAACACATTAGTTGGGGAACGACGAAGATGGATTAATAATTTTGTTCCATAACTTTGCTGTAACATTTTGTTAAAATAATTTCTGGACTTCTAAACTTGTCATTACTGACCCAAATGAAGGTCAAACGGTGATTAAATTCTACTCTTTAATTCATTTACAAACGTAGTTCTACGTCTGAAAATTTTTTTGTTCTCCGTGAGGAACTTTTTCCTTTATTAAGTTTGTCCCCATGCCGTTCATTCTACTTGCAATTAATGGCAGATTGGGACCCAATCTGCGGGCCAAAGGATAAGATAATAATCATACTGAATGTTCAACATTCCCGTCAAGCTCAAGCAAAGAGTTCAATTGGATTCCGTTTGACAAATGAGTTCACCGATTATTCCAGCTTGTGGCAAACAAGACAACTCAAAGCAAACTAGGACTACCCAGATTAGGAAATTTAAATGACTTCCTCAAGATGTTTCCCGGGAGGCCTGTCAAGGCCTTGAAATAAAATTTCCTGAAGCCAAGCGGCAAAACACAAACACTTTGATATTTGATGTATTGGCGCTGTTGCAGACGGAACAATGGTGAAGCATTACATTAGTCTGTGGAACACTGTGTAATCGAAAGACTTTGCCAATACTAATAAGCGAATAGCCTCTGCAGAGTGGATTCATAACTGACAGAAATTCTTTAGATTTGGCGCTTCGCATGAATTACGTCATCACTGATCGATCATAGAAGCGCTTTTAACCCCAAAGCCGGGTAAAAACGAAGTTTTATGCTTGCTGCACTCTCTCTAAAGTGAAATATTAACATGATTTGAAGCTAGCCCGAATGTACGATGTATCAAATTTAGTAAATAATTCAATGCCAAAGCAGCGGTGCCTGAAAATCGTTTGATAAGAGTCATAAGACCTTTTCTAGTTTTGCGATAAGAATATGGTGGTACACGGCAACAACAGTTTTAATACTATTATACTAGTTTGTGTAGTTTGTTATAATATGAAAAACATTTATATAATCCCCACTTGTGTTGCGTAATGTGGTTTTAGCATTAGAACGTACCGTAAAAACGATCATTGTTTTGCATATCGCTTCCCAAACTTTTCGACCACAAGAATGCGTGACCTGCCTGTCTAGACTTTCGAGAAATTTTGAATTTGGAGGAATATATCTCCACAGAAAATGATGAATGTAACACCTAATAGGAACAACGAATCAATGATATTTATTGCCCTCAAACTAGCGTGCTACTGCTGCCCCGGGCCGGCTGTCAAATTACTTAGCAAATTAATAAGATCCTACTAGTAAATTAAATTCACTCATCTCGACGTTTTTGCAAATGACAGAAGAACTTCGGCTGATCAAACTAAATTAGTTCCTATCCTGACTATTCTTTACCCTGACTGGCATTTAGGCGTCTGAAATCAGAATCAGCAACACATCAGACTGCAAGAAAGCACCATTTTTATATTTTTCGGGTAATTCGGTTTGAGGCATTTTCAAGGAATTTTGACCATTTTTAAAAGTCTTTACAAGCTACGAGCAGATTTTTGCAAACTAACAAACTTTATCAGCTATACGCTACTGGTTAAATTTTCATATAAGTATGTAATACACATGTTTCTTTGGTGACGCGTGCAACCCGAAAAGCGCATAAAGCTGTTTTCAAGTTACAGTAGAATTTGTTAAGCTGATTCAATCATCCTTTATTTGTCCAGGTCAAATCAAATGCTTTCGTTTCACATTTCTATAGAGCACTTTCTCTCTCGCATAAAATAAATGAAATAAAGCCAAGCAGTTTTATCAAATTTCAGCAATAGTCGACAATTTTTAGAATTATTGGATTGATGTTTCAGCAAAGCAAGACTTCATACTTCTAATATGACGAAATCTAGCAGCAACATAACCACAGCTTTCATGTGAACTATTAACTTCTTGCCTGAGGTAACTTTCTCTCTCTCTCTCTCTCTCTCTCTCTCTCTCTCTCTCTCTCTCTCTCTCTCTCTCTCTCTCTCTCTCTCTCTCTCTCTCTCTCTCTCTCTCTCTCTCTCTCTCTCTCTCTCTCTCTCTCTCTCTCTCTCTCTCTCGATTAGTTTCCTTGAACTTTTGTAATGATACTAGCCATGCAAAACGTTTTTGTAGCTGTTTTGGGATTGGTCTATCTGTATGATCTGTATGTAAGATGGGCATTTTAGCAATTTTGAAAATGAAGCTAAAGAAACAAACAAACAATATGGTTTTTTGTTTCCATTTCATATTTTGCTCATAATTTCTCACCTCCTGGGTCACCGCTTTCGATTGAAGGCAATTTCGAGTCTAGTTTTTGCTGGTATCTCATAATGTGAAGTTGTATTCGGTGAGCATGTATTCAGTTCTAATGCCAGTTACCTACATTACGTTTTTCCATCAAGAGAAGTTTTGATTGTAATTTGTTCAGCATTGGAGAAGGTTCCACTGAGGCACCCAGACAGTTCAGATAACTAATCAAAGAAATTCAAAAAATATGCTAATGTTTGGATATGCACTAATTGTAGCATAGTCAAATAATCAAATGCACTAATAGTCAAAATTAGGCCTTAAACGTTATGCTGTATCTTCAAATTCCAAAACAACCAAAAGAACAAATGGTTAGATCCTTCAAGAAAGTGATAAAAACTGAATGAATGAATAATTGAATGAGTGATTGAATGAATAAATGAATAAATAATTGAACGAAAGATAAAAAGCTTAGTTTAGCCTTTAAATGAGCACTCCTTTAGCGTTATTCAATTCTATTAAGTTTAGGTTCTGTTAGGATTAAAGTGATTCTTGCATGACCATTGTATAAACCATTGATCGGCGAAGCTCTTGACAAGTGCGCACCCTTATGCAAGTCAACATTCAACACAACCCATCGATAATCATTGCCAATCCGGCCGCGACGTTCTCTTTAAAGCTCGCGTAAAGATAACGCAAATGACGTCATACCACTATGCTTCGCGCTGAAACCACTTCTCATGCTAAGTTGATCACGAAAGAGGCTAATGGTTTAAAGAAAGAGGCAAAGTCAGAAAATCACTTGGCGAGTAAGTGACTGTGTTAGTGATTAAGTTAAAGTTCTTAGGCTGCTCCGCACAAAAGGTTGAAAAGCCTTTTGGCTTCCCACGCTGAGAGAAGACTTGTTGCAGCGTCTGATTGATGTTACTGATCAGCAAAACCGATTAGCAGCCTTGGTTAGCTTCTGTAGGAAACTTCACAACTGTTTTTTAAAAAGTCATCCTAGAAGAAATCCTATAACATAAATCCGTATATTTCTTAATAGATAATTATGACAAGCAGTGATAATTACAATTTTACTAGTATTATTCTAAAAAAATACCGATTTTGTTACTGTCTCTAAGAATTTTTACAATCTAAGCAATCTGTATATTTCTCATAAACTATGCAGGCAACGAGCATTACTTTAACATAGGTCTTAACAACAATGCACTTAGAGGGAAAAGTTAAACAATACTTGGTGTGTTAAGTAAATGGATGAGTGCTGCACGAAAATCAGGTTTAAGCGGTTTATATGTGGCCATGATCTTGTTGAAAAGGGATGCCTGTACACCTGAACGAAGCTAAGACATCTCTCACAGATCAATATGTCGAACTGCATAAAAACTAAACAATTTTTCTAAATTTTTATTCGATGATTTAAGTGATGTTTGGCAGTGCAGCCTTTTGCATCGTCTTACTGAAAAAATATTGTAACTGTCTACTCTAATTCACACAACTTCACAAATAAATTCGCTCTTAAATTAAGTATATAAATTTAAGTGTATAAATCTTATAAATTTAATTCATTGTTACCAATTAATTATTTACTTTTCATTTTCTAGTGTAAAACATTATTCGAACTAAAGTGAAGTGAAGTGATCGCGACAATTTGGTTTATTTTTTCAATTTCATTATATCTAAGTGTAATTAAGTATAAATGTTAAACGTATGTAAAAGGACCTTATCAAATGTAGACTAAATATGAAAATGCCAGGCAAATGTATATCTTTGAAGCTGGTACGGAGCCTGCTGTCTGGTTGCATTAATACTCCTTGATGTTAATAACTATCAATATTGCTTGCTAATGAAAAATGAGATCAATTCAGTCTTTGTGTTGCAAACCAGCAAATTTATTAATGCACCACATTTCAGAACACTGCGGACACTGCAGAAAGTTTAATTGTATGACGTTTTCCATTGAAAAATGGTATTTCTATAACACAAGTCCTCTCTCACATTTCACTGAATCAACTGCTATTATAATTCTGTCATATAAATTGCTGTCATTTCTCAAAAGATGATAATTATGCTTACTAGTTGAAAATTCTGCATATTTTAAACATCTATTGACTTGGCAAAAGAAATCGTGCATAAAGAGAGTAAGAGGGACACATTTGACTATTCACAGCAAACAAGCAAAAAATCTTTTTAAAGTCCCTATACTACAGATTTTTCCTCAAAACTGCGCGCGCAGCTCAATACTCAATGTAGACGAAGTTTCAGAAATATCTGCTCCGTCGTTAAAACTTGTTAAAGCTTATGCACCGTGACGTCACGAACTCACTAATCAGTCATGATTTTTATGCGAAACTGTTACCGAATAACCCAGGATAACGACCAGAAAATTAACTTGATAATTAAGTACGCAACATAATTAAATGTTAGCACAATAATAAAGCAAGCGGAACCATGGTTTGTCAATAAGGAAAAAACTGCTAAAGGTCTGTGTCCATTAAAAGCAGGAGGCAGCGCCTGGTAATTATTAAGGTGACTTTCGTTTATGTGAAGCCGAGCGTCGGGTTCGTTGCAGAGAATTAAAACACAGTTGAATTTGAAAAGCTTGAAAAACTACTGCTTAGATTGCCTGGCTGTTGCAATTAACGGGTGCCTAGCACACAA
Organism: Tubiluchus corallicola; assembly: GCA_030141605.1. Lineage (NCBI taxonomy): Eukaryota > Metazoa > Priapulida > Priapulimorpha > Priapulimorphida > Tubiluchidae > Tubiluchus > Tubiluchus corallicola. Next base: position 592,609 of record JAQGDQ010000105.1, read on the forward strand.
CAATATGTGAACAGAAGAAGCTAGGAAAAATATGGGATCGGGCACATTGCAAAGGTGCGGAGAGAAAAACTTTGAAATAATTGTTATCTGACACTAGTTCTCTGAGAATCTGCTTTTGTTGACCGTTGGTACTTTTCACAGATTATGTCATTAACTTTGTATGACCTTCATCAATTTTTCTTCAAGTATTCATGGATTACATAAATTCTAAAGCAATCCACTGAAAATCCAAGTTGGTTTGAAAAATGACAGTGAAAAACGATAAAAATATAGTGCATAGTCGGCAACGCTATTCAATTATCAGTCGTAAGGTGATTAAGGATCGTTTAAGGTCGAATATAAGCCTAGAAGATAAAAAGGAGATTCTAAAAACAAGTTACTCCAGAGCTTCAAGATTCATTGGACTACACTAACACTAACTGGGTTTATTACAATAACTTGGATTAATTTTATTAACAAGAAAGTCATTATTTTAACCATACGACAAAATATTTTAATTAGCCATCACAATGGACAAATAAATGGTCGGAAAATACTTTCTTGCTTATTTTCCAATAAAAATAGTTCAAACTTAAGAGGTGAATGTAAATGTATTTCCTCCAGGCTTTAAGCAGCTTTCAATAATTTAACTGCTAAAAAGTCTGGATCTCGTTTTTTAGTTGATAGACACCTAGTAACTACTAAAGGAGCATTGGAGCAGAAGTTTGAAGACTTTCTCGGGTGTAGGGGAGGGGGCAATGTCGAAGCCATGCTTAAGTTATTCAAATACCTTCTGAAATAGCTCTCAAATAGAGCAGTATAATATCATATAATGTCAATTTGCGTGAACATTGCGTAAGTAACGATGTCGAAAATTCCAATGATTAAATGCAATGTGTCTATCGATCTATCATTCGACGATCTACTTCATATCATGCTAGACTGACTAAACCTTACAGAACTATAACTCCATAGTTAAGGTAACAATGTATGGTTGTTTGGTTGTATATTGCACTTTGCAGAACTTGTTGTGGCGCACTGATACCAGTAATTTAACTCCGAAATTGGACATTCTTACGTTAATCAAGCGTGCATATCAATGAAGTGCAGAATGAAGGAGCAGCTGGCTCACGCATGTCACTGAAACTTGTCTGAAAGTCAATGCGAAAACTGCGAGACCAGAGAACGCCAAAGTTGCGTTGCATGTTTACTGTTTATTTTTACCTTCCGTAAAACACATCGTATATATTTGAGCATTGTCTATACATGAAGATCCTATTAAACATACCTGCTGGTGGAACGGTGGTCGCGGTATTCAGTATTAGTGCACGAAGTTTACAACAGCACCGAGTATTGTTAACAAAAGCATTGCTGACTTCGCGAAAACTGCTTTTCTGGCTTTGCTTGGAACACCGAATGTTTACTTAAATATAGCGCTTCAGCATTAGTTCTTGCCTTTTTTTATAATAAAGGGAAGAGATGAAACAAATAAAACAAGCAACGAAAAATAATTGTTATTTTTGTAAGTGTACAACAATACAGAATCAATGGTGCTAGTTTTTTGCTCCAAACTCCAGACATAACAGCACGGCTGGAAAACCCATTGAAAATTTGCGGAACTGTCCGGAGCTATGTGATCCTAAGACAGGCTAGAGATTAAGGCTCTGCTATTTTTGTGCCTATTTTATTAAAGAATTGCTCACAAGGGGCCAAGCCTCCCCATCCCTCAGTAGCTCAAAATATACTCTTGTGAATTGCTTTCGCGGACTGGCTTGCTTTACCCCAATAGAAGCGAAACCAGTTGTTTTGGTAATAGCAGATTATCCATTGACACTTTGGGGGTGAGGTATTTAAAAATAAGGAAGAAACGTTCTGTACCACAGCTGCAGCGAGAAGATTTTTGGACGCAAGATCCAACTAGTTATTTTAAAATTATGATCAAAACAATATTTTTTTCCAGGAAGTATAGAAATTAATAACGTTGATAAGATGCAGATAATATTTGTATATTGAATTACTATACTGTTACTTTCGTGACACCTTCACACACCTTGCATTCATTGCAGGATGACACCACAGCTGGAAACCACTCCATAATTTATCGTGCCAATGTATCCCCGTTGTTGACAGTGTAAGTAATACTGGCATTCATAGGTAGAAATCTGAGAAACCATTGATTAATTTCAGCGCAGCCTCCTCTGGGCGCCATTATAATAGCGTGCAAACATGGGCTTCACAGATACAATGTAATCTTTGTACATAGCAGCTTGGAGAATCAAGGAGGGTGAATAATTAAGAAGACACACATGAAGGTTGGCCGGCAGTGGTAGTGCTGCTATGTTTGAGGGGGGAGTGCGGATGTTACACAACAACGACATTTGTCATGGTTTGGGTGGCCGAGAAGTCTAGATTTCGAACTATAACCACGCAGTATTGAGTTCGAGTCTAGTGGCTGCCAACGTCAGGACATTTAACTACATATTATTAGTTGTTTGTGTGTTGCTAAATATAAGTCGCTAAGTAGCCGTTAATGCTAATGTTGTTTTCGTCTTTGTTTCAAGCAAATAATTCGTAAGCTTATTACCGTAAATAAGTGAAGCATGGGAAGAATGCTCACTTGTTGCATTGAAGTTAATCATTGTGTTACATAATGATGATACATGCATGTATGCAATGTACCAATGTTCAGCCTATACCACAAATATTGAAAGCTCGATTTAAAAGCAAACGTAATTTTACAAAAAACAGTTCTAAAACATGAAGCTTAATAGTTGTCAGTATTTAACTGCGTTGCAAAAGCACAGATACTAGCAGAAAGGTACTGAAAAAAGCTGGTACTGAAACAAGCGAGAAACTGACACTCTGTCGATGTTCCTTTTTATCAACCTTGGACCAGTCACGATCCTACCCCCAACACACACACGTCCCACACTCTGCACCTCATTGTATCTTCGTTGTTTTTAGATGGTGGTGGGGACGGTGGCGGTAGTGGTGGCGGTGCCGGTGGCAGTGGCAGTGGTGACAGTGGTGGTGATAGCAGAATATCTGATAAAACATGAGACTTTGAGGTAATGCGGTAATGCGCTAGTACGGCAAAAATGCGAAACATCCTGGATTTGAACTTGAACTAATTAACTTAGAATACAGCTGAAAATTGCACAGGCCAGTAGGAAGCCGATTTTTGCCAAAACCAAGCAATCCTTAGACATCATAGTCTGACTCTTTGGAAAGGAAAAAACAAACAAAAAGAAGCAGATAATCATATGAAAATAAACATATAAAAATTAATTATATAGACCAGCGAAACACCCACAAAATATTTTGTTCATAAAATAGAATTACAATCAACGACAGTTTGTCTGCAATTCCTTAATCCTTTGACATTGATGATGTAGAGTAACAGATAGACCGTATTTACATAGTAAAGTAGGATATGAGGGCATACATAAGGAAAGGTTATAGATAGCGTTACATAGTTTTCGAAGCCAGAATTTTGAACTAACTAGTAGTCATTCGTCCTGGCGGAGGTACTTGTTACCTTGTCCTATCTTGTAACCTCCTTTTCCCTTCCCTCATTTTGCGAAAAAATGAGCAAAAAACGGAAGTAATCATAATCATAATCGTAACTCACGAACTGTAGTTTTTACGTATTACCGATGACTAACAGGCAAACAAATAAGCAAACGTACAAACAAACAAACGGCGTTGAATATATAACCTCTTAGGCAGAGGTAAATACCATTATAATAATTATCCCTAACAGTAACAATGACTCTGTTTTATTAAGTGTGCCATTTTTCCTATTTTTTCCATTTGTGACCCTGCAACCTTGACAGTCTTGATTACACGCGAGTATTTACGCCAGTATTGATCTGTAACACGGTTGGTTTCGCAACCCCCCCCCCCATAGACTGTTCAATTGTTGCAGGATGACAACATAGTTCGAGTATCGTTCCAAAATTACAGGAAGGTAGGAATTAATAGGTCAAGATTATGGAAACCGTACGACTTTCATAACCATCAATTATATTAACTGCGTATAGGGTCGTCCAGAAAAAGTGTGCCCCAAATTTAACTCTTACGCCTTCTTCCTGCTAGAGGCACTTGTAATACCTATGATACGTCTGGCTTCCAGCGTCCAGCTCTAGCTGCTGCCTTTCAACTTCCAGCCCCTAGCGTTCACAACAAACAGTTAGCTACAAAGCGTCTGTTGTCCAATATATTTGTTCTTCGCAGAAGAACAAAATAGACGATATTAAATTTATTTTTCAACACTTTTTTTAACGTTATTTATTTATATAATAATTCGCAGGCCTAGTCATCATTGTTGGCCCGCTGGCTGCCGGACGCTCTTAAATATAGGAAGGGCTTCCAGCGTCCGCTGCCAAAATCTTTGCTTTCATCACATGTGACACTTCCAGACCTTGGACACTTTAGAGCATCATTTGCATGAAAGAGATCCTTATCATCGCGTAGCCAGGTTTCTCCTTTTTTAAAGGGCTATAAGTCTCCTTTCAAACAAAAGCCGATAGGAAGTGTTTTCCCATATTTTGTTCACAATAAGCAAAACATAACGATTTTGAAGATTTTTCACACGCCGTTGATAGAGAAACTTCTTGTAGGAAAAGCGTCTTAGGGGTACTGGTGGCGGGAGTCTGGGAGAAAAGTTTATAGCTCTGTGGAAAGAGGAGAAACAAGGCTACGCGGTGATGTGAATCGCTTTTACAAATGCCTCTACGGGGATGAAGGGTTACGAATTAATTTGGAATAATGTTTTTTCCGGAGGAGCCTGTAGTGTATGTACTGTGGGGATTAAGCCGTTATTATTGATCTAGCGTTTTACTTTAATAGCTACAGTAAACAATTAACTATAATAGATAACTAATAAAATGCTAATTCAATATTATGCCTAGGTATTTATTTCTTATCTTTAGAAAAAGAAGGTTTAGCAGATAGATAAACCTTGCACAGTGCACAGAGAGTTACCAGTGACTTGTGGATGGTATCAGTGTAACATAAGTTCCACAGCCACAGGACATCGTTGTTTCGTTAACGTTTATTTATAGTTTTTATACAGTATAGCGTATTCTCATTCGTTGATAAAACTGAAACAATCGAACAGTTACTAAATTTTAATACCAAGTCTTTAGTGAAAGAAAACACGCACTGCACCGTAGTATTCCTTATCTTCGTGGTTGCCGCTTTAATGATTCTTGCGAAAGATTTTAAAGGCGCTAATTATGATAATGCCGGTTAATGGCAATATATTGTACATTAGGGAGTCCTTTGTTATAATGCGTTAATTAGCACTAATAAGCAGACTTTCAAATTAGCGAGTATTCACTTCAAGGGCTTCGTATCTTTGGCAGTACCAGAGCAACAATATCATTTACATACATGTAATTAATAGGCATTTGTGATTTAGGCTCTATTAAGTTTGTCTATGAATAAACTTGCAAACGTTAAATTGTGAAATAAAACTCTTTTCTGTTATTATCATCTAACCAATTTTTGCGTTTGATTTCAGGTTATTTAAGAAAAGTTAACAACTGCAGCCAAATCTCTGGACGCTATGAGTGTTCGTGATTGAGATTGTTGCGATCTTGACCCCGAATTTCGATCCCGAGTTTTCTCAAATCCCAAACCCCATTCCCGAGCAGTCAGTCCCGTTTCGAGCCGTGTTCCCCAAACCGCTGTTCCCGACACAAATCTCGACCATGTGCCGAACCTCGAACATTCCTAGCTGGGACATTTACATTCTCTAAAATGTAGGCAAAGAAATGGTAAAAGATAACTCAGTATCGCATAATAGTTTAGTTTATTCTGTGAAAAACGGTAGCGATAATCATTTTTCCAAACTTTGATGCAGGATAGGGTCATAGATATGCGACGTGTTATACGTTGATGTAGGTCACTACAAATTTTGTAAGCCACTTCGCTCCATGTTTTTCTAAAGCATGTACATCGTATAAGTAGTATCATTGATTATATAGATTTTGAAGGCCTAATCTCATCTAATACTATAAATAAATGTAACTAATGTAACTATCTTGAAACAAAGGCAGGTAAAGTTCCCTTACTTAGTGCATCCTCAAAACTTAGCTATAATTTGTTGTTTCGCCAGTGCCTAAAGATAACTTAATAACGCCATTGTTTACACAAACCGCATGTTCGGTATACGGAAGCCAGTGTGCAATCAGTCTGGCCGAATGTTTGTTTGTTCTATGTATTTGGGTTCCATTATAAAGACGCAAAGTAAAAACGGTAAAGCCAAATCACCGTGAAATCCTGCGAAAATGTTGCCTCTAAAACTCAACAACAGTGTTCAGCTTATACCGTGAGTGCCACACAGTACTTTGATATTAGCCGCGTAAAATTGTTGTACGGAAAACTGAACATGTAACTTCTTTTTATATAAATTTTTACAGTAAGTACTGTCCAGGTATTGAACCTAAAATACGATTATTTAAATCATGGGGAATGCATCTGTGCTATATAATTTCATTATTTAACATTATGTTAGGCAACATTATGTTTCTACTATTTAATTAACTCACAAGTGTCTTGTTATTATATTTCACTGGCTTCTGAGTAAAGAAACTCAGTAAGCCTACAGTGAATTTTGTAACTCAATACATGTATATCAAAGCTACTAAAACTTTGGTTGAAAATGCATACTGTTAAAGAAAAAATAGTACCCAATTTCAAACCATAGCTCAATATTACCTTCATGTGCACTAACATGTGGCAACAACGCCTGTTTCTCCATTAGGCAGCATAGGCTTATTGAGTTTCCTTGCTGAGAAACCAGTGGAATACAGTAACAAGACTGAATGAATTCAGACCCAAATCCGGGAACGTAACACCATGACCGTGTTTACACTTGAATATACATGGTCAAGTGTGGTTAAATTATGTCACTATTCGTAAATTATTACGCTCACGTGTGACTAATAAGTGTGCACGGTGCTCGTGACTAATTATCACTTGACTATACTTGGTCCAAAGCGGTTTATTCATACGTTATTAAGCAGTTTTCACTTTTCGATTCCTATCTCGATTTCGATGCAGATTACGCATTACACAAAAAATAGAAAAATAAGCTGTGTATCCGATCAGAATTAATATGGTTAACTACACAACGATGTCGAGATAGCCTCGTGAGAGTATGTGCACGTTGAGCAATGAGGTTGACATTCGAATTTTTTAACCTAAAATTTGTCAAGTTTTTATGTTTCACTGTCCTTGTATTGCAGTGTTCCTGTCGCTTGTCTAACGTTGATGTCATCGCTAATTGCACTCACGGACAATTAAGTTTATTCGCTTATATTTATTTATATATATGGCAAACACTGAAAATTTTGTAGGCAATAAAATTTACATTTTAGACTATAGAGAAAATGAACTATGTTATCCTGTAGAAACTTATTACATTTTGTTTTAAGTGTTATACTATAAATTGTTTCAAGCAGTTAATGTGCATTGATTAAGCTAAAATAAATAAAACAGCGATTAAACACTTCCGACGTTATAAACTTTTATGTCCTTAATCCCTTTTTAAGATCTGAGATAGCTTAATCGCAATATAGCTAGAGAATTTTCTCGATGTCCTCCCACGCACAAATGTTAATTCTTTCAATGTCCTCCAATGCACAAATGATCTTGGTTTTTAAAACCTTTATTAAAGGTAAGTGTGGTGTTTCTTCGCTTACGTAAATCACAGCCATTTACGAAAGAAGTGATAACTGTGCTTAACATGTAAGAATACCGGGCACCTTAGAACAAAAGGGAAATCAGGATCAGAAAGCAAGATAATTTTGTTTGATGCTTTCTGCCCTTTTACTCAAGTGTGCGCATTCTCAACCAAGGTGATAATATATTTGTTTTTACGTTAAAAATTATCTTTTTTGTATCATAATAACGAACTCTGGTATTGCTACTCTTATGATGTACTATTGTGTTTAATTGTTTGTTTATTTGAGCTACCTGTTTGTTTGTCGACTCGTTTCTTTTCATTTGTTATTTATTTATTTATTTTTACGTTACGTGAACAGTCCCCATACATGAAGCTTTTCTTTGTACAGTTCATAGTAGTATTAGGAATTAAAAAATATTAAATAATCAGTATAAAAATAAAGAAAAACAGTAATTAATTTTAGATAAAAGCTTGTTTGTAAAAAGCTTGATTAAAATTAAAAAGAAAATACAATACAATATAACTAACGACTAGTTATAAGTAGTTCCTTCAGTTTCTTTTTAAATATTTTAAATTTTACCTAATTCAGTTTTGACTGCATTTTGCCAGAATTAGATTTTGCAGTAGGAATAAAAGTAAAATTAGTAGGTATGGGGTTGGTCTGAGAGATCGTATTACAGTTGAGCTTTAATTGGTTATAGATGTGAGTTGGTTGTTTAGTGAATAATACTTTGTGGAGCATGCAAACATCAACAAATATAGCGAGTTCTGTAAGAAATAAATGTTTGAAATTTATAATGACGTCAGATATTTGGCCATATTTGTGCCGGTAGAACATGACCCTAGCTGCAAAATTTATAACTTTTGAATTTTGTTTAAATGAATATCTGCAGCGTTACCATATATTGGCTAATAGTAGAGCACGTGTGAAAATTTCAATTCTATTTATAATTTGCATCAAGAAATCATGTGGTGTAGAATTTTCATACAAGGATGTGGATTACAAGAAGTGTTCTTGTGCATTTAACAGAGACAGAGTTTATATGCTTACCCCAGTTTAAATTCGATTGAAATACGAACTCCCAGATTGAGCGCATTAGCAGATGGTTGAGCTTTGTTTTTGAAAAAGTCTAATGTCGCTGAATCTGTAGCACAGGCCCGCAAATTTTGCCTAGTGCCAATTATCATAAATTCCATCTTTCAGTGTTAAGCTTCGTTTCGCTGAGACACCAATTGTGCATAGTAGTTTACATCAGTGAGACCATCCACGGCTTCCTTAATTTGTTACATTACTTACTGAGTGATCATTTTGCTAACTTGCTTGCTTGAGCATTGCTTATTAGTTAGTGGTGATGGTTGGTCGCTCAGTCTATCAATCAATCAGATGGTTGGCCATCGGTCAGTCAGTCAATTGGGAGGACAATTAGTTGGCTGGTTTGGTATTATACTAGTCTGATTGTTTACTTGATGCATGCGTGCTTGTTGCTTATTTGCTTGCTTGCTTATTCGATTGCTTCTTCATTGACTGGTTTGGTTTACTCGTTTGTTTGCTTGTTTGCTCGTTTGTTTATTTGTTTGCTTGTCTGTCAGTCTGTTGTGTGTCTGTCTGTGTGCGTGTGTCTATCTGTCTATCTGTGTGTGTTTGTCTGTCTGTCCGTCTGCCTGCCTGCCTGCCTATCTGTCTGTTTATTCAATTATTTATCTCGTTTGTTCGTATGTTATTTATTTTGTTCGCTTAGTCATTTCTGATTCGTTTTTGCTTGTTTTAGTTGGCTAACTTTAACTCTCAATAAACGAGAGTGAAACAGAAGGGATCACGATTTACGACCTATTTTGTAACTACTTGGGATTCGCTTTAAAAATCACAACGTAACGCAGTTTTTTAATCTGTAAATAACTTTGTTTATTTTTCATTAATTGTTATAATTAATTCCTTTATCATGATGAAAGTATTACACTGAAACATAAATAACTGTGCACTTAGGAACTAAATATATAACGCTAATTCTATAATAAAGGTGTTTAAGCATAGTACCTGAATGTGCACATTTACAGCTATGTCAAAAGCCCGCCGACACTAAAACTCTGTTATTGGACAACCTCATGATTGGGTTAAAGCTATTTGCAGCAAACTTTCCAGCGCACCAAAGAGAAACAGAAGCAATCTCATAAGTTTCTTCTCAAACAGCCATTTGATGATCTTCATGTGTCGCTTGCTGCAGTTAATTACGCGGCATCGTTTGAAATCTCATTGCGGCAGTGATCTGATTGAAAACGCCTTTAATCTTGCCGACAATATGAATTTTTATGCTTAACTTAAACAATTAGCCAGTGATTACAGCCAGTTTCAATGGCTGAAGGAAGCCTGAGATGATGAAGGTATCTGGATTGGACAACATTAAATATTAATTGTAAAATCGCTTAAAGTATTTATTTCATACAAATGACTTTGAAGCTTCAATACTACCATTACAGATAGATGATTTCAACTTAATGTTTTCAGTGCAACTTGAAATGCCCTTGGCAGCACGTGTAAAGTTAATACTTATCACATACCTGAGGGATATGAAAAAGTCGCAGAAGATTTGCAACTTGTATGGAAGTGACGCTAGATGGTGCTCCAACTACGCCAACTATGACGTCTGTTTGCACGCTCTCGACGGCAGGCGTCCCTCCGTCCTTGCACGTGTATTCTGGCATATCGTTGATGTTTTTGATTGAACCTGGAAGAAGTAGAAAAAGTTTTTTTAACTGACATCTGCACGAAGCTTTAGAGAATCAAAAATCCACAAGCGATTAATTATTAAATAGAAACTCTTGAGGAAAACTAATGACTAAATGGGCTTAAGGACTAATGACTCAATGGGCTAATTGACTGGTGAACATGTAGTCAAACAAATGAAAAATCTGTTAAGCAATAGGCTATAAAACTAATTAATACAAACACCAGTAAGTAGAAGGAATTCGGACACAATTCGTGACTCAATTAAAATCTTGGCATTCATAAAGCTTTGACCGTAGGCAAATGATGCCATCAGTCTTATTGCAGCTTGCAGTTTTGCGTCTTCTGGTCAGTGGTCACGCTGAACTCAGCTTAAAGCCCGAGATGCTGTTCAGTTTTACACTTTCAATGTTGCTTGGCTTTAATTCTGTCACAAATTACTGAGCATTAATGCAATATTAACCACAGCGTTCTTGTATGATTAATCTTACACAAAGTCATGATTAATGACTGCCTATTATTGTCTAACAAAGGTCTAAATAGACACCATGATTAAAAGTTGAAAAGAAAGAGTGATTTATAAGTACTTTTTCGAAAATTTATTAGGAGTTTCCTTTAACTCCATTTACCCGAATGAGATCAGTCTGGTAAAAGCTTTTGCATTTTTATGACTGCAAGATTCTGTGACATTGCCCCAAGTTGTTTGTCGTTCGTACACACAAAATAACATTTTACATTATTTCCCGTCTAGACTTTTGTGTCTCTTCTCACATTCCATTAAGCCTATTTTTGTTCAGAAGTTTTCCCACTCCAATAATGGTCTCTCAGAAATGTATATAGAGTGTCAATAAACCAAGCAAATTCGCTGGGAAGGTGATTAACAAGACCACAAGGCCTATTGATTTCTTGGAGCATCCAGGGCTAGTTCGCAATAAGTCCATTGACATTTGCCAGAACAGGCACTAAAATTTTACTAAATTGTAGCAAAATATTAGTACAACCTAGCTGAGGCGTTTTCTTGGATACTTTTTAACAGTTAGTCAAAATGGTACGTCTAGAATGTCGCTTCGAAACTTTTGTTCCTTTCTGGATTCGAGACTGCTTGTTGGAAGTGCCCTCTGGTAAGAGAAATGAGCGGTACAGATTTTATCAGGCAGGCTCACGGCAAACAATATCATCGAGCATTCTTCCACGGGTCTCTGATCGAAAATGTTTGGTTTCATTTTGTTGATGTGCGCGATTTGAGTGCAAACTTTATTAGACATTTTTATCGATCAGAATAGCTTAGTCCCCGTTTCTCATCTATGACCTATAAAACGCACGACGAATAACAGTTTCTAGTGTCATTGGTGTTCTAAGAAACTGTCCTCTTCATCTCTATTTTCAAGCTGTTTTGATTTTCATCTTTATTTGGAGTGAACTTACTTGTATTATTGTAATTATTATTCTACAAATTCATAATTATTTTGACAATATGGAAGTTTGGCAGTTGAACGTTTTGATTAATAAAAACACAATAGCATTACTGCAATATCTGTCAGAACCTTAGAACTGTGACAGGAGCACAATGACAATAATTGCAGTAACAACAATATAAGCAGTAATGAAGAGGATTCCATTATCTCGAAAAAATATAGAATCTTATATAAAGCAATAACAACCATGAACAAAAAAAAATTCTCGTTAAATTGAAGCGTTAACGTAGTTTTCCAGTAACAAAAATATATGCTCTGGGACTATCTTTGCGCGTAATTATCTAACAATTCCCTTGGACAATGATAATAGCAGCAACATATTGGTCTTATGGGACGTCAATAATTGACATTCCGGTCTCTCAATAAAGGACAAGAACCAGAACAAATTACCAAGTGCTGTCATGCATAATTATCCTCATTGTCACAGAAGCCAAGTCACAATTACTATACGATCTTAAGCCACTACAACAGTGTTTAGAAGCGTTGCAGGGCAACTGTAGATTGTGTATCAAACTGCAAGAAGACTATGGGGTTCAATGCTGATCCGCACAATAATAAAAAGTACTTTTAAAGGCAGAGGTGGAAAGTGTCTTCATGTTGCAAGTGGTTGCAGTTACTCATATGTATTATCTTTACGGTAAAAATTGTCAATATGAAGCCTTTAAGCACTGTGTTCTTAGAAGCCGGGTTGAAGCCGTCAGTGGATTTTATTTAAAATGCACTTCTGTGGTTGACAAATACATAATACAATTTAGCATTAGAATTTTACAAACGAGAAAACTCACGTCAGAATAAATCTGCTTAAAACCTTAAGAAATACAAACCAAATAAGAACCCGACCGTTGTACGTGAGTAAATTTCACTTTTATGACAAACCGTAGCACAAACGAGAAAGTACAAAAGTAAAAACGCTTCTCAAGACTAACTTACAACATTGTTAATTAGCCATCAGATAAGGCTACTCATGGTGAGAAGTGGGAAAAGTGGCAGTGGTTGGATTGTCTTTTTTGTATTAGAGAGCGAAAACCATCTCTGAAAACTGTTGGCTCCTCTATCCCCCTTAAAGCTTTTCCATTAATAGTACCGTATAACATTCTTCTTGAATGTTAAAGTTGAAGGTAAAATTTATTGATTGAAACATTGTCATTAAATAAATTCACACTTTTTGCCCTGAGCTGGTTTGTTGAAGCAATTGATAAATGAGACAAGTTGGGCTTGAAAATTTTTTAATTTTTAATAAAATTTTGAATTTTATCTTTTTTGTACTGCTCTTTATCGGAAAGCAAATGATTTTTGGAATAAAAAAGATTAAATTTTTGGGTTTTTAAAATTTTATTTATTTTCGGTAATTCCGCTTTTCCAAAACGTGAACTTTGCTTACTATACACGAATAACTAATGACAAAATCCAGCAAAATAAATTAAATGGGTGCCAATTTAACACGGAAAAGCAGAAAGCAATCTTGCGTGATTACGCACTTGATGGTCTGAAATAACCGAAAATTAGAACAGCACTTTCATTTGCAGTTATGTCTAGCTGCACAATTTCCTAAAACTGCCGTCGCTCTTGAAACATTATAATTAACGATTGTTCTGCAATAAATAACACAATAAACGTTTATGTCTCATGGCGTTTAGTTTGGCTATTGTCACGTGAAAAACGTATAGCTCTGCAGTTAGCATGCTCTGTATGCGTCATTAGGCATTAATTCACGCTAAGGCAATATTTACAAATCTGTTCAAAAATTTATATTTTCAATTAGAAGATGGAAAAGGGTGAGCAGATGGCTGTGCGTTTTCAATTAAGAAAAATGTTCTGCCTCGCGTTTGTTCTGATTGAAACGCATCTGCAACTTTGAGAACGAAAGCAAGATGTGTCAAACACTTCGAAAGGCGGGATGTCATCTGTCAAAATCAGCCAACATGTTCTATGCTTATTTTCTGACCAATCGTTATGTCTACTTCTCATAAGAAATTCTGGTTGCAAAAGTTATAAAAATTTTTGGCATGTTTATGTTGCCGGTCACATACATTCTCTCGCAAAAACTTGGCTGTAGAAACAGCTCTCTTTTTATAATGTAACAGGTAACTTACTAAAACACTGCTGGTTATAACGTGCGAATGAATTGCGAGGACTGCTGACAAAGCCAGCAAGAGAAAATGAAATAATTATCCAGCAAAAAAGCAAGCAAGCGCGTGTGTGTCGTTCAGTGGCAAAAAAACCGCAAAAGTTTATTTTTTAACATGAAATGTTACTCTTATTTTTTTCTCCCACATTACTGGCGCTCGGGCGTTCCACTCAGGACTATCTTGTCAGTAGGCAGCTCATAGTAAGGACTGTGCCGTGTGGTATTTACTGAGCGTCTTTTTGCACAAAATATACTTCCGTATAGTCTATAGAAATGGAGTAAAAGCAAAACTGAATTATTGGTTACTTGATACCAGTAATATATAATTAAGAGTTGTTTCGAGTCGTAGTATTACGATGATTAGTTTTAAATCATTGATTATTATCTTTCTGATTGTTTTATTCATCCTTTCTGATTGTTTTATTCATCATCTGCAGGTTTTCTTCTAAAATGCACTCGCAGCCGCACGCCAGCTAGTATCTTATCTTAAATAAAAAGGAACAGACAATCAAATTACCCTTGATGTTTCAGGAAGTGTCTGCCAGGTCAGCTTCTTCTAATTAACTCTGACACGAGTCACATGATCAAGTAAAATTTTCATGAAATCCTGTCTACCAATGGAATTTATAATCAAATTTCTCCTCTGCCCAAACTGCTAGGCGATTTTGCTTGACAGGATAATTTTATTTACGCCGCCACTATTATTTTAACCCATTGTCTTTCCACTAAGTGCATATCCCTCAAAGTGACGCAGTTTGTCACTACAATTTAAGGGTGGAAGTTTGGAAGACGAATTTGGAAGGGGAAAGTGTTATTCAGTCTTGGAGAAACCAGAGAAATTATTATTTAAATGAATACCCTTAATTGCGAATAGGGATTACCTATTATTCTGAAATTATTTTCGGTCTTTCGTCTAGTGGTTCTTTTGAGTTGCATTAAGATACTTTGTTAATGTGTGAGACACAAAAATCCTGTGTAGGCCGTCGTTGAAATTAGTTTTAGCTTAGATGAGATTCGGTTGAATGTTTATTTTCAGGTTTGCATAAATGCATAATTCCAATAAACAACTGAATTGACCCAATATTGAAATAAGCCTATACACGATAGCTTAAAAAATCGCCCGGCACTAATTCTTCGCATAGCTGAAATGCAGTGCGGCTTTAAAAAATACTTCCTAACCTAAAATATTCAATTTTATTTAGTAGTCACTTTTGTTCGACTTAAACAATATAACAACAAGGCCGGTAATTAATCAAGCTGGAAGTAAAAGTTTTACCCACTTAGATCTGTAAAAGAAGAGCACAGGAATTTCTGCAGACATCTGGAAAATGTCAAAGATTAGGAGGCTAATATAGTTGTGAAAAGCCGCGTATTTGTGCGCATATTTGTCTCGCACACGTCTTTAGCAACCTTTATTTTACGCCCAACGTTTGCTCTATGTCTATTCGTCATTTCATAACGTTATAAAGTCTGAACGATAATAATGATAACCACAGAGACATTTTGGAGTGCAGGAACTGTGCTTACTGTTGTTGCCATTTTGTTCATGCAACAAATGATCAATAATAAAAATCAAATTAAACTTGACAGAATAGAAAACAAAGAAACCGCTATTTTTGCATCGTTTGATAACTTTAAGGGCAGTCACTTGCTCAACAGTATTGTCAATACGCACGACACACGACTTGAATACCGCCTACAGACGTACAATAATATAGCGCAACTTTTCTGACTATTCAGTAAATTCAGTATAACCCTTAGTTGTTTTTTTACGTTAACTAACAGTTTAACAACCACGTTCACAATTCCCAAGTATTCTGACACAAAGCAAACAAGAAGAGGATTCAATCGAGATTTTTCTTCACCGAGCAACGTTGTTGAGTAATTTGAACAACATGCAAATTGCACCCCATAAATTGTTTATAACGTCAAAACGCAGATAATTAATGCGTTATAGAGTGCTTAGCGTTTCTAGTATGATATATACGATGTAATATAACCGCCATGGCACAACATTAGACTGCTCGTTAAAAACAATCGCTTTGTTAAAAACCTCAGAAGACAAACATGCTCACGAATTCGCTATTGATTGGCCGTTGGAAATTTTTAATTAAATCAGGCGAGTATTAAATCAAATACATTTGCCTGTTAATAAATACTGGTAGTCTGCGATCAATCGTCCTTGAAAATAAGCAACCAGACAAACTTCAGATAAACCAAGAAGCCAATTTAGTGTGTCAGAGAGTCTCCCACTTTCTAGGCAAATTTTCTGAGAATGTGATTCAATATATATTTATTGGCCCTTCTCCTCCATGGAAGTAAAACTGCTATCAGTGTCTATATTAATTTATCTAGATTCATGACTACCACACTTCAACGTCAGTTTAACAACATTTTTACTTATTTTCCTTGTTGTTGTTGTTGTTGTTGTTGTTGTTTACCCGTTTTTGCTACTGTTGTTGTTGCTGTTGCTGTTGCTGCGGCATTGTTATTTCTGTTGTTGCTGCTGGCGGTCATGGTGTTGATACTACATCAGTCACCGTCGCTGTCGTTAACTCGGTGACTCACTGCTGTTGCTATATTTAGTGTTACTCTGTCTGTCAAACTGTACAACGTAAATTTTACCTAATTTTTTAATCTTTTAGCGTCAAGTAAAATTAAGAAAACTACTATTGGATTTCGTTTTTACCATTTAATTCCGCATAGCAAATAAAGTGTAGATTTTACATTAAATTTTTACCGTTGCGCATGCTGTTTTATTTTGATTTCCCTAGAGAATTGCATCACGTGTACGCTTGCTGTATAAGTAGCATGATTTTAAATTCCTTATTGCAGATTGTCAATCAAATGTATTTGAAAAATATCAAGGCACAAGGATACGACTATATAGGCGGCGGCGCATAGCTTACTATCTTATTCCTCTCTCTCTCTCTCTCTCTCTCTCTCTCTCTCTCTCTCTCTCTCTCTCTCTCTCTCTCTCTCTCTCTCTCTCTCTCTCTCTCTCCCCACTCTCTCTCTCTCTCTCTCTCTCTCTCTTCTCTCTCTCTCTCTCTCTCTCTCTCTTCTCTCTCTTCTCTCTCTCTCTCTCTCTCTCTCTCTCTCTCTTTCTCCCTGCCTCCCTCACTCTCCTTCCCACATTCTTGCTGTTTCTTACGCTTTTTTCTTTACAGCCCGCATTTTTTTCCGTAACAAAGTCATGTTCAATCTCTCAAACCAACGCGTAATGATGAGGATTTATGGCGCCCGTCGATGACACCGTGTAATGTTTCTCTAATAGCCAACGTTCCCAGAGTCCCCGTTGCACTTAACTTGTGCTTACGGCTACATACACGTTTCATTACAAACTACAAGTGTTGCTACGCCTAATAAGCTGTTTGTGCTGAATTATATACAGTAATGTTTATGCAGTAAGATAATTATCAGGCATGCAATAATGGCAATTAAAACGTATATTCGTTGTGAAGATGCGTGCGATGGAGCCTGACATTAATCTGACGTCATCTTGCGTCATAAAATCCGCCTCAACTGCGCTGTAAACATCACTTGATCTATTGGCCGGACATGCCCATCTTATGCAAACACTAAAGCATAATGACCTATAGTGGTCTCCGACAGAGCTTGAACATTATTTGCCAGAGGGAGAGAGAGAGAAGCCATAAATTATTGTACAATAATTGCTACAGTAATATCGTGCATATGAATGGCTAGCTAAAATGTACGTCTGCCTCTCTGTCCATTGTCTTGTGTCAGCATTATTTCTTTATTTTGTGTAATAATAATAATAATAATAATAATAATAATAATAATAATAATAATAATAATAATAATAATAATAATAATAATAATAATAATAATAATAATAATAATAGAAAATAATAATAATATTGATAATCTTGCCACCAGGTTTTCTGACTTAAAGGCGGCAACCAACGTGTAAAGTCCTACTATGGAAGAATATGAACAGTACCTTGCATACTGGAACACTTTTTGAATCAAAGACACATCAATATCCTGTGGGTCTTAAAAGTTTCATATTAATATATTTCTCTTAAACCAGACTATTAGTCGCAGTACAAAATCAAGAGTTGCATTCTGGTAGAATGTTATTAAGTGACTATTTGAATGGTCTGAATCAACTGTAACAGTGTGACTACGCGTACAAGAACAAATAGAGCTTATGTTAGATTTGCCTCCATTTTTATTCCATGTGCGTCCCGAAATTTCCAGTGCTGCCCTGCGGAGAAAAGTCATTCTCACCCGGAGACTTGGAAAGAAGCCATTGATTTTCCCCGGCAAATTTTCTGAACCCACTGAGTGTCGAATGTTCGAGAAATTATTGCTGGCTTTTTGTCACACTACTGCCTTGCTTTTCCTATAAAGTATCGTAGCCCTAATAGTTTGTTTTATTACACTTCTGCAGCAAAAGCCTTTTTTATTCTGCGTGTAGATGAATAATCCTGGTAACTGGACAAAAGTATTACGAGTTTTACTCTAATACAAATAAAAGCTTGGAGGAAACATTGCCTATTATTATAAAATAAACAGGGGATTTCTATTATCCAGAGCGTTCGCCGTTATTACATGCGCTTTACTCAATAAATGATAAACATTGGTTTAAAGGTAATAATATCTGTTATGATTGTTAGCGAGATCCCTCTTAGGTAAAGTTTACAGTGGGTGCCCTTGCGTACTGAAACGCGGCCCATAGCTCGTTAGTGCCATGAACTTTGCATCGAGTAAGATTAATGTGGCAGTAAAGTAAGAGGTTTTCTGACGCCTAAAGAGCAAAAAAGTTTGTACTGCTCAATTGCAAAGTTGCTATAACGCTTAGCAAAAGAATTCAATAGCCTTAAAGTTTGGAACTGCAACATACGTGTATTCTTCTATACATTTCGGTAATCTTCGGTGTTCAACGACAGGGCCTACCTAATACAGTTGGTTGTGACAGGCCAGAGATTTGTTCACCATAAATGAATACTCTGTAAAGTAAAAACACAACCAGGCAGGTGTTTTAGCCACACGTATGCATCGTCTCTTAATGTATACCGTCGGTAAACCTGGAGCACTCTTTCCTGGCGTCACACATCTTTTTTACTGACCATGCAGACTTGGCTTAGCTGATTGCAATTTTAATTAGTTAAGCACATGTCATGATCATTCAGCTTTCTTCCTCAGCCCCAGCAATACATTTTTTGTCTTCGTAAAGACTACGGCGTTATGATTGCGCAAGAATACGTTGCGACCAATTTGTCAGAAATGCAGTTAACAGACCCATGCTCAGTTTCAAGTGTATGATTGTTAATTAAGCTAGGCATTAGTTTTGACACACGGGCTTAACACAAGGGTCAACTAGCGAATGAACACAAATAAGTGGATATTTGGCAACATAACCCGGTAACTTGGTTATAATGAAATATCCAGTTGAAATGAATCAAGTATCCATTTACCAAACGTTCGGTGCCCAAAGCGTCCTACAATTATTATTGCATCCTGACTGAAACGTCCAGAATGGGAGGCGTAACTACATTACTACATGCATTGCTGCAAGTACAGCGTTTTGCTGATAATGGAGAATTGACAAGTCGCCAGTCTCATTAAACGCTCATCTAATTGCTAGTAAGGACAATGTCATTGCCTGACGCTTAAAAGAGACGGCATGATAGAAATAGCTGCTTCGTTAACATGAAGAGTTTCTGTGACAAGGCGAAATTTGTTGGACAGCCGTCGAGAAAAACACAAACAGAGAAATGAACTGATTGATCGGTGACAGATTTCCGGCTTGTGTGTCTGCTGTAGGTGAAGAATTGATGAAAGTTCCTTTAAAATACTTATCTGAATCGTGTCCGCTGCTAATCCTAGAAAATTACTCCACAAAACAAGTTCTTTACATTTATTACTTATTATTATTATTTGTTCCTTTGCGGTCGTCACGTATCTAAAATTGCTTTTTAAGTGTTTAACACCATACTATAAACTTTAATATGAGTAGTAAATGTTTACGTATATTTATTCTAGTTAGAATAATTTCACCTTTCGTAGTGATATCACCATGACTTAGTTTCTTTAGCAAACCCTCTATAATGTCATACGTACCATGAAAATATGAAGAGCAGGCTCATTCTTTTTTAACATTGCGCACAGTAAATTCCACAATATATGAAGACAAAGCTTGTAATTTGTTGTAATTATTTCACTTTATCTTGCAGCTATTTGTCAATGTGTCATCTCCATTCACTATTCACAGGCAATCATGCAGAAAGGTATCAGCAGAAGCTGTCAGATACAACATTTATGGAATAACATGCACTGTTGGGGATTCTTGCAGAATTTAATATCTAGTGATAAGTTTGTCAGATCAGTTATTGTTGTTTAAACTGTTAGCACGCCTGGACACTATCCACTAAACTTGAACAAAATTTTATTGGGATTGCATCAAGAAGAGAAACAGTCAGAAAAATTTGCCATTTTTTAAATGTTTTGTTTACTAATATATTGGTCTAGTGAACGCTGTAATAACTATTGTCTTTCAACCATTAGTACACTGATGCATGGGGACACAAATTAACCATTTGACGTGGAAAATAGAATCGCTGGGTAAAAATAGAAGTCACAACATGTACTTCAATTCAGATCCACACGTTAAGACTTTTTTGTTCATTCAATTATTGTTCATCCCATTAGAGTGTTTTTCTTTCTATTGAAGTCGCGGACGTGACTATCCGCTAATTTCAGTAAAAAAGTTAGAACAA
This sequence comes from Tubiluchus corallicola, assembly GCA_030141605.1. Lineage (NCBI taxonomy): Eukaryota > Metazoa > Priapulida > Priapulimorpha > Priapulimorphida > Tubiluchidae > Tubiluchus > Tubiluchus corallicola. The sequence goes on from JAQGDQ010000105.1 coordinate 613,358, forward strand.
GTAACACATTTTATTACATGAAAATTATATCCAGTAACTCACCTGTTGTTAGCCAAGAACCTAGATCCTAGACCCTGCTCTGTTAGACCCTGCATTTTTATAATGCGGTAGAACGATTGTGTGATAGGCAAAAGTTGTGTAGACAATGTAATTGAATGCTAAACACTGGTCAAGCAGATCAGTTAACTAATAATAATAATAGTACGGGTCACAAGCAGCTACATTGTAACTTCTGATCATGGTCATATAATATGTGTACACAATTCTACCGATAGTATAAAAGCTGTGCAACCAATGACTTTCATACAGAGGAGTCCAAGCGACCGGAACTGTTAATTTTGAATAAAAGAACTGATGCTATAACAGCAATTAAGTACATTGATTGTTTACTCGAATAAAAAACACACATCGCGGCTGATGGTGCTTTTTTATAATTTTTACAAATATAATGAGCGTGCATCTTTTATTGAGTACTATAGATTTGGGGGGGGGGGGTACAAAGCAAGACATGAGAGACATAAGGCACAGTTAGTTTGTTAATAATAATAATATTAATAATAATAAATCCTTACTTGAAAAAGCTATTTACAAACCTTCTATTTGTAGGGAAGATTTTAAGAAAAACACATTTATAACATTGTTTATTAAATCAAAAACTCCTAAATGGACGGCTCGTCTATAAAACGGTCAATTTTCACACATTTTTGTTTAATGCTTCAAAATTATACCTTGCATTAACGTTTTGTCGGAAAAAAAGACAACCTACTTAACAAAGGTGATATTTGCAACATTATATTCGGTATTCTTATTGTTTATTTATTTCGACAGCTGACAAAAAGTACAATATTTATAAAAATGAAATAACAACAGCAATGATGGACAAAAAGAACAAAGGAGATGCCAAATCTACTGTCTTATTCAAATGTGATTACAAAAGTATTGCAGAACAGTAAGTAGGTCCTAAAAATGAATAAACTCGAGTGATTAATTACTCAGCTCTGCAAAAATCATTTGAGGAAAAATCATTTTACTTTCTGAATGAATAACAATGCCACGGGAAATGGAACGAACGTAAATTGTAACTCATTGTTGAAAGTTTTCTGGTCTTTCTTCAATAACTTCCATCCAGAAAAATAATGGGAAAAGTGGGACTGTACTCGGTAACATTAAGGGAAAATTTATGGGGACGTTTATCTACGGCTAGCCTAGCACAATGAAACGCCCTCGAAATGAGGAAATTTATGTGAAATCTTTATGTAAGCTCAACGTGAGCGTTACAAATGTTAGACATTGAAATATAAATTATAAGAAAAACAAGGTGAATTCGCAGCAGATATTGCCATTTAAGCATTTTTATTATCTTATACGTTGCTATTATATATATAACTAAATGTTCGTATATCCTACAATATCGGTGTTTGTAGAAGAAATTAGAAAAGTAAGGCTAAGACTAGCATGCGGCTTCTGTTTTACCATTTCTCTTTAGTTTATGCAATCATTTTATTTCAAAAATGTACAAACTCATAATTATAATAAAAAATACAGAGGACAAGCCAATTATATAGTTGTCAATGTCTTGGCTGAAAACAACAACAAACCAATTAGCTTCTCAGTTACAGTGGCGAGATATATATAAGGCATTTAAGTCAATAAGGTAAAAAAGAGAAATTAAATTATTTGAACACTAGTACAAGCCAAGTAATAGACCTATTAATATTAACTAGCAAAGGCCCCGCAAAAGATTTTGCGTAAAAAACCACGTGTAATCGATAATACGCGAGCATCCTACCTAGTCCTCATGTATAACGCAAAGCCCGTAACATCATGCCTACTGTCTGTTTAACTAACGCAAAGCCTGTAGCTTTTTGCTGAATTAAAGCTATAAGATTACAGCAGAGTACAATGGATGACGTCACAACAATAGCTTTGCGTCAGCAGTTTTCTAAGCGAAAATTGCCGAAAATAGAACTCCTAATTAACTCGCCGGTACTCCTCTCAGTGGACCTGCCCTAAAATATAGCCCACATCATCGCATAGCCCCGTTCTTCCTTTTTGTAAAGAGCTATATATCTCCTTCCGAGAGTTTCACCAGGCGCCGCTAGAACGTTTTTTCCGCAGGCTGTTTGGTCAAAATTTCGAAAAAATCGCGAGTTGGGTCCGGGAAAACGCCCGTTGCGGGGCGCCGTGGTCCTCTCGCGAATTCTAAATATGCCTACTACACCCACTGCTGAACGGGCTATCTATCCGTACCCAGCACCCCCCTCGGCCCGTTCCCGTTCTCTACATCTCAGCCGTATAACTTTTGCAAAAAACGGCCGAAAAATGGCCATTTTTGGAGGTTTTTCGCCTCCCCTTCCTCTCAGTGGGCCCGATTCGAAAAATAAACCATCAATGGCACGACACTAGATCGAGACCTTTCGTTTGATGTATAGATCGCCGCAAATGGTGCCGTCGTCGAAGCTGTAGCCTCGAATCTTATATATATACCAAGAATATTAATATAAGAGACTAGCCAAACCCCACAAAAAGAATTTTGTGCACAAATCAACACACAACCCACACCACACCACTCCACCTCATCACACCACACCATACCACTCCACCCCATCGCACCACACTGCACCACACAATACCACCACACCGCACCACACCACACCATACCACCTACACACCACACCACCCACACCATACCACTCCACCACATCACACCACACCACACCATACCACTGCAGCACACTGCACCACCCACACACCACACCACACCACACCACCCACACCATACGACTCCACCACATCACACCACACTGCACCACACCATACCACTGCACTGCACCACCCACACACCACACCACACCACCCACACCATAATACTCCACCACATCACACCGCACTGCACCACAACACCCACCCACCCACCCACACACCACGCCACCCACTCCATACCACACTACCCACACCACACCCCACACACCCTATCATCCCACCACACCATCCATAGCACAACACACAGCACACCACCACCACACCACATCAAATCCACCACCTCACGTGGTGATCAAGATGATGATGATGATGATGGTGGCAACGATGACGACACCTATAGCACAAGCACCAACAGCACAGCATTACAACAAAACCATTACAAACATTTTTCACAAAGTTGAAACTATGTGCTATAATATAATAAATAGCAAAGGCCCCGCAAAAAGAATTTTGTGCACAAATCAACACACAACCCACACCACACCACTCCACCTCATCACACCACACTGCACCACACCATACCACTCCACCCCATCTCACCACACTGCACCACACAATACCACCACACTGCACTGCACCACACCATACCACCTACACACCACACCACCCACACCATACCACTCCACCACATCACACCACACTGCACCACACCATACCACTGCACCACCCACACACCACATCACACCGCACAGCACCACACCACCCACACCATACCACTCCACCACATCACACCACACCGCACCACACCATACCACTGCAGCACACTGCACCACCCACACACCACACCACACCACACCACACCATACGACTCCACCACATCACACCACACTGCACCACACCATACCACTGCACCGCACCACCCACCCACACACCACGCCACCCACTCCATACCACACTACCCACACCACACCCCACACACCCTATCATCCCACCACACCATCCATAGCACAACACACAAAGCACACCACCACCACACCACATCAAATCCACCACCTCACGTGGTGATCATGATGTTGATGATGATGATGATGGTGGTGGCAACGATGACGACACCTATAGCACAAGCACCAACAGCACAGCATTACAACAAAACCATTACAAACATTTTTCACAAAGTTGAAACTATGTGCTATAATATAATAAATAGCAAAGGCCCTGCAAAAGATTTTGCGTATAAATACACGTGTAATCAATAATACGCGAACATCCTACCTAGTCCTCATTTATAACACAAAGCCCGTAACATCATGCCTACTGTTTGTTTAACTAACGAAAACCCGTAGCGGGCAGCTTTTTGCTGAATTAAAGTTATAAGATTACAGCAGAGTACAATGGATGACGTCACAACAATAGCTTTGCGTCAGCAGTTTTCTAAGCGAAAATTCCGAAAAATAGAACATCTAATTAACTCGTCGGTACTCCTCTCAGTGGACGTGTCCCAACATATAGCCCACATCGTCGTGTATCCCCGTTCTTCCTCTTTCTAAAGAGCTATATATCTCCTTCCGAGAGTCCCACCGGGCGCCGCTAAAACGTTTTTCCCGCAGGCTGTTTGATCAAAATTTCGAAAAAATCGCGAGTTGGGTCCGGGAAAACGCCCGTTGCGGGGCGCCCTGGCCCTCTCGCGAATTCTAAATATGCCTACTACACCCACCGCTGAACGGGCTATCTATCCATACCCAGTACCCCCCCGTTCCCGTTCTCTACATCTCAGCCGTATAACTTTTGCAAAAAACGGCCGAAAAAGGGCCATTTTTGGAGGTTTTTCGCCTCCCGTTCCTCCCGGTGGGCCCGATTCGAAAAATAAACCCCCAATGAGACGACACTAGATCGAGACCTTTCGTTTGATATATAGATCGCCGCAAACGGTGCCCTCGTCGAAGCTGTAGCCTCGAATCTTATATATATATATATATATATATATATATATATATATATATAATGCCCATACCAAGAATATTAATATAAGAGTATAGATTGTTTATAATAAATGTGTAAATCATTGTTTAGTCAAAAGGAACAGAAAAATGAATAATGTGACTGCCACTTATTCTTAATGACCGCTTTTTCAACGAAGTTTACATTTTCGCAGATTAAGTTATAATTCTCAATTAAAAAGTTTCCCGACAAATTGAATGTCTCGATAGACGAATATTGACATTCCTCTTCCATGAAATGTCATCGCGAAAATATCTGAATTCATTAAGTGTAGTAAAATGGAGCTATTGAACGCAACATAAGGAGAACCTAGAATCTAGTACGGGAGAATGGTCACCATTCACCATTTTTGTCAACAGAATAAGGCAGAATTTTAAATTACGTTCGTCAGTTTGAGCATCTCACGTCAAAAGATAATTTTTTGACAAATAAACTATACTAGATTTCGATCCCGCTGCAAGCATTAGCGTTAAGACCAACAGCTAAGTGTTAGGTCCCGGTTTGCACAGTACCAAACTACATAAAAAATGCGTGCTGTTGTGATCTGTTATTTCGAGGAATGCCTGCAGTTATTTTTACTTAGGGAATCATTAGCAATGGAAAAGTCGCTGTGGCGTTCCCTGCTGGATCATCCCTACTCTATACTAGAGCTTGAGTGTTAGGGAAGATAAGAGAACGTCCATTATGAGGACATTAATGCGTCATGTTCGAAGGAAAGTGGTGCTGTAGTTATCCCTGCCGTGGTGTGATATCAACTCAAGAGTTCATTTATTGGACAGTGTTATATTCTTGAGTGTACGGACAATGAGGGTTCTCATAAATCATTTTTATCCAAAGAACCTTCGCTGAAGTTGTGTATTGGTTTTGAAGGCTTGAACTTGTCAGTATTTTGACTTGTGTTTGACGTCTGTTGCAACGTCATATGCAATTGGACGACAGCTTGATTCACTGTGCTTGACAAAACATTATATTAACGTAAATCACTTCGCAAAAAATTATCGTTACCAAAAATTAATCACATAGTTTCTTTATCATTATCACCTTTCTAACACTGACAGAACAGTCGTTGCAGCAACCGCTGCTCATGTTATGACCGTCTCCACAACTATCACCACCCCTACCCGCCATCATCATCATCGTCGATGTCGCAGATATCATCGCCATGATCACTAATGCCACCATCGTCTTTACCATTTTCACCTCTCTCTCTCTCTCTCTCTCTCTCTCTCTCTCTCTCTCTCTCTCTCTCTCTCTCTCTCTCTCTCTCTCTCTCTCTCTCTCTCTCTCTCTCTCTCTCTCTCTCTCTCTCTTTCTCTCTCTCTCTCTCTCTCTCTTTCT